>CM062813.1:140263081-140863081 GCA_031772625.1 Pinus tabuliformis
AGACCATGAGTACTCAATTGAAGACAATGCATGGATTTATGCCATGCAGAGAGAGAGAGAGAGAGAGAGAGAGAGAGAGAGAGTTAGTCTCAGAGAGAGAGTCCCGATGCTGAGAGATAGAGAGAGAGAGTCTTGGCGCTGAGAGAGAGAGAGAGTCGACACTGAGTGGAACCAAACCATGAGTACTCAATTGAAGACATTGCATGCATTTATGCCATGCAGAGAGAGAGAGAGAGAGAGAGAGTCAGTCTTGGAGAGGGAGTCTCGGCACTGAGAGAGAGAGTTGACACTGAGTGGAACTAGACCACGAGTACTCAATTGAAGACAATGCATGCATTTATGCCATGCAGAGAGAGAGAGAGAGAGAGAGAGAGAGAGAGAGAGAGAGAGAGAGTCAATGCTGAGTGGAACCAGACCATGAGTACTCAATTGAAGATAATGCATGCATTTATGCCTTGCAAAGAGAGAGAGAGAGTCAGCGAAGTCGGTGCTGAGAGATAGAGAGAGAGAGTCTTGGCGCTAAGAGAGAGAGAGAGTGGGCACTGAGAGATAGAGAGAGAGAGTCTCAGCGCTGAGAGAGAGAGAGAGAGTGAGAGAGAGAGAGAGAGTCGGTGCTGAGAGATAGAGAGTCTTGTCACTGAGAGATAGAGAGAGAGAGTCTCGGTGCTGAGAGATAGAGAGAGAGAGAGTCTCGGCGCTGAGAGATAGAAAGAGAGTCTCGGCACTGAGAGAGAGAGAGGGTCGGCAATGAGATATAGAGAGAGAGAGTCTTGGCGCTGAGAGAGAGAGAGAGAGAGAGAGTCTTGGTGCTAAGAGAGAGAGTCTCGGCGCTAAGAGAGAGAGTCTCGACGCTGAGAGAGAGAGTCTCGACGTTGAGAGAGAGAGAGAGAGAGAGTCGGCACCGAGAGATAGAGAGAAAGAGAGTCTCGGGGGAGAGAGAGAGAGAGAGAGAGAGAGAGAGAGAGAGAGAGAGAGAGAGTTGGCGTTGAGAGATAGATAGAGAGAGAGATAGAGAGAGCGAGAGAAAGATAGAGAGACAGAGAGAGAGTGTGTGTCTTGGCACTCAGAGAGAGAGAGAGAGAGAGAGAGAGAGAGTGTCTTGGTGCTCAGAGAGAGAGAAAGAGAGAAAGAGAGAGAGAGAGAGAGTGTGTGTCTCAGAGCTCAGAGAGAGAGAAAGAGAGAAAGAGAGAGAGAGAGAGTGTGTGTCTCAGAGCTCAGAGAGAGAGAGAGAGTCTCAGCACTGAGAGAGAGAGAGACTAAATCTTAGCATTGAGAGAGAGAGATATATCGAGCAAGACTCTCGACACAGAGAGAGAGAGTTATATCAAAAGACTCTCAGTGCATAGAGAGAGAGAGAGAGAGAGAGAGAGAGAGAGAGAGGGACTCTCGATGTTGAGAGAGAGAGATATATCGAGCAAGACTCTCGGTGCAGAGAGAGAGAGAGAGAGTTATATCGAAAGACTCTCAACACTATGTGAGATATATATATATATATATATATATATATATATATATATATATATATATATATATATATATATATATATATAGATAGATATATATATATAGATATATATATATATATATATCTCGGCCCTGAGAGAGAAAGATATATCAAGCAAGACTCTCAACAGAGAGAGAGAGAGAGTTATATTGAAAGACTCTCGATGCTGTGTGTGTGTGTGTGTGTGTGTGTGAGAGAGAGAGAGAGAGAGAGATGATGATGATGATGATGAGCATATTATAGGGTAGAGAGAGAGAGAGAGAGAGATGATGAGCATATTATAGTGCACATTAGAGAGAGAGAGAGAGATGATGATGATGATGATGAGCATATTATAGTGCACATTCACATACTTGTGGCTACGAGAGATGTTAATGATGATGTTGAGCATATTATAGTGCACATTCACCTACTTTTGGCTATCATGGAGGCAGAGGAGAGGAAAAACATAGGTAACACCCTCTGGGTTGTCGAGAATCTTCTCGTCAGGCAACTTAGGGAGCAAAAAGAAATGAGAGAAATCTCTTAGAGCACGATGTCATACATCAATGCCTTTCTGGTCCATGCATGCACAACACTTGGGAACCAGACCAAGGTGATGAGGATCCCCTTTCCTCCTCCTGATCCTCTTCTAATTCTCATGACAAGTCTGAAGCGATGGGCTCCTCCCATCAGGGACTAATACCCTCTCATTTGGGGCAATCAGATTCACAACCAAAGAAGCAAAAGGTGGCAGCCAGGGATAACTCATAAGAACTTGTGGAGAAGTCATCGAACTTGGCTAGTTAGACTAATGTTGAAGGCACATCTAAGGGAGAACCCTTGAAGGGAGAGGAGTACTCTTATAGTGCATTCATTGAATGAGAGTGTCCTCCCTGACTAATAGAGGAATATAACTCCCATTCCTATATCTAGCACAACAAGAATAGGCCATAAAGGAGGAAAATAAATAAAACAAGTTCCTGGTGGATCCAGTACATTCGACCTAGCTCAAATATGACCAGGTCAAGGTCCAACCTGTTATAGACATTTTTGGGCACTGCAACCCCAAGCATAAAATGTCCATAAACCAAGGGCTCCTAAGTCCCTAAAAGTGTTGTTCTAACCCCTAAAGGAACAAGGTCAGCTAATTACAGCTTCTCCCAGAAGTTCTCCATGAAAAACTGCTCAGAACTGGTCAAAACAGGATCATTTCACCTGCTCCATAGGCAAAGTGCATTGCATCTCACCTAAGTACAGTCTGTGGGTGCGTTGCATTTCAAAAAGCCCTTCTATGGGGTGCGATGGGCGAGAAGTGACCAATGGCAGTGTCAATCCGCGAAGTGGAGAGGCATGGAATCTTCCGGAAACTTCTCCTGTGATACTTGCCTCTCTGAATTCGACCAAGGATGAGTAAGAGATCATAAATCTCCAAGTGGAAGCAAGAACTATCATATGGAAGACACTAATCAAATCACAAGCTAACTCATCTCCCTTATAGATATCTATATATGGATCCCTCATCCCAGAGATCCAGAGGCTGGAATTTTGCATCTTGTAAGGAATTGTTGTTAGTTTCTTGAGGCAACATCATAGTGTTGGGTGATCTAAGCTTTGCATGAGGTGAAGAAGGGCTTACTTGCTGAGAAGATGATACTGGGTCAGAACAACTGGTTGTAACTCTCTTGGCTCTTTCTTGATTATCAATAAAAGCTATTCAAGTTTTCCTCCATACTCTTGTGTCGTTTATGTTTTATGCATTTGTATGGTCAATTTACATCTGATCCTAGATTGTTTATGATAATAGATCCATGTTCTTGTATAGTGTCATGCTGCTTTGATTCTACAGGTACTCTATAGCTGGGTGTACAAGGAAGCAAGTAGCAAAGGACTATCAGAAGAGAGAGGAATCGAACTAGGAGCCAAGTGCAAGACAGAGGTTGGTCTCCTTTATTATTCTCTCATCTATCTTTCATAAAGGAAAACGAAAGTAGCTTTACTTTGTTTGTTTCTAAGGTGGCTACCACACCTTAGTGGGATAAGCAGTTCTGTATAGACACTTTTCCCTGTAACAAAATGGCGACTCCACTGGGGAGATGACTAGGTTGTTTGTTTATCTACCTTGTTGTTTACTTTATAAACTTACAAATGGAGCCTGAAGTCGAGCCAGGTAGCTTTTGAACTGCATTTTCTATACTTATGCAAAGTAGATAAATGCCGCTTCAGTCAATCTCCGGGTTTTTTTTATGAATTAAACAACTGATTTACAAACTCTCTAATTTCCCTTTTGGTGGCTCTAGTAACCTCCTTAGATCTACCCCTGTTGTTGATTTATTGATTACCACTTGCTCGGCCAAAATCCCTGAACTGAACTACAAACTGTGACCCGGAACCCAAGCAAAGTCTCGTCTCTGGCCCAGCGCAGTCTCTATTCTGTGAATCTCAAATTCAGCGCACTTCCCGAGTGTAGTAAGTGTGCTGCATTTCAAGTTCACTGTGTTACAGGTGCGCTGATCAAACTAGGCATTGTTCCTCAATTTTGGTTTCTGTGTTCATTCTTTTCAGTTCTATTCATGAATTTTGCTGCCTGTAGTTAGTATACCTGTGTTTGAAACCCCTTTCCTTGCTGATATTCCGCCTCCATTGTGCAAAGAACTGTAAATGTTTTTGTGTATTTGTTGAGTCAATTTTATTTCTCCTTTGCAAAAAAGTAACGTAATTGTACTGTCGTTTCTTGATTTGAAAGTGTCGCAAGTGTCGTTTTCGGTCATAGAAGAGAGTTTGATTGCTCTTGATAGTCGATTACTCTGTTGCTATTGTATTTGATCTGAATTTGTAGTTTTTCTAGTGTTGAAAGCAAGTCTTCATTTCCAAATTGCAAAGTGTTGTGATTGTCTTCATTTTGATTTTGAAAAGAAACTTGTTAGTAATTGTCGCTTGAAAAGTAATTCAGATTTGCGCATTAGCTTTCTTTTTATCATTCACATATTAAGAAGGCCGAAAACAAATACATACATGTGCATTTTCATTTAGACTGTTTGATTGGTTTGATTTAGGACAGTGCATATAGTGTGTGCTCTTTGCTCTTTGTGAAAGAATACTGTCTCTCTTTCCTTAGTAGCTAGGATTTTCATTGCACAAAGAAGATAAAAGACTGTTTATCATCTTAGATTGCATTTTAGGAATTGTACATCTACATCACATGGTGAACCTGAAAGGAAAATTTCTTAAGCAAGATCAACTATAAAATAAATTTAATGAATCTAACAGCACTTTGGAACCTAACCCACAACATCTAGAAGTCTAGGCTAGAGACGTATTCCGGCGTCGTAAAGCCTGGTAACTGTTGTTCTCAATGTTGGTTGGGTGATTCCTCCACTTTGAGATGATAAGTGCCAGTACAGACTTGTGCTCTCACGTACCATCAAGTATATTTTGGGAGACCACAATAGGCTTAATCCTTTATCCATAGGAAGCCGTGTCTACCGCCTTATCGATTGCAATGCATTGAACACAGCATTCGGGAAGATTGACTGTCGTACTGTAAAAAGTATTCTGTAGTTTTGCGATTGGTTTGGTAATCCCTCTACCTAGATTTCCAGAGCAGTCCCTTTCATTCCTTTTCAGACTCCTTAACGGAAAAGGTCCATCTGAGCACTTGTCACTTCAGGCTCATTAAAAATCGAAGGCGACTAGAGTCATCTTTTTTTTTTTCTCGACTCTTTAAAATTAAAAAAACAAGTTGTTTCAAAGCGTCTAAAATTTATTTTAAACGGAATAATCATCACCTTTCCTACATTGGTCTTAGGTTGAAAGAATGGAGTCCACCAACCAAGGAATTCCTCTTGGAGGAAATCCTAGTCCCTTCTCCTCTTGGGGAGATGTTGGTGCACCCCATATGGCCACATTGTTGCTTCCAGGATTGACAATCGGCTTGCCCGTATGGCTCTTCTCAACCTCTGTTGTTCAGAACACCGCAATTCCTGAATAATCGAGTCAGCAACTAGACGATTCCAGAGTTACCCACCAACCTTCTACTTCCTCCAATTCTTCCTCTCCTCCTTCCTCTTCGCTTGATGGGGCTGGTAAAGCCAAAAATCAAGTACCTGAGAAGAAGAAGGAAAAGAAGAAGAAAGAGAAGAAGAAGAAGGAGACAAAAGCGAAAGGGGGCAACCAAGCGTCGTCTAGCGAAAATCCACACACTGCACCAACCAGGCCTAAATCGCCATGTGTCATTTGCAAAGGAGACCACTATCATCGAGATTGTCCCTGCATCCCTCGGATCTTAAGGGACTGGTCTCCTCGTTTGCACAACTCGGTGTCATCAACCTCTGATGATCATGTTGAAAACACATCGTCGACTAGTGAAAGTGAAGCCCCATGACAAAAAGGAAAATATAGATTTCCTTGTAAACTGTGCGAAGGCGATCATGCCGTCCACCGTTGTCCCTTCTTAGATGAGGCTAAAAGAGTTTTGGACGATCGTCCGGTTTCACCGTTACGACTTCCTCCTGGATATAAAAAACTCTTGCCGAGTCCGTCACTAGTTGAAAATCCGGCTGACCTGCCCAGGTGGTCAGCCGAAGCGTCTATCATTGAAGACAAACCATCTGAACCCATACCAGACGAAAGTCAAAAGGTCGAGGCAGCAGTTGACCCGGTCTTGCCTTCAGAGGTTCCATCTTCAGATGATACAGTCACAGAAGAGAATAAGGATGACACCGTCCAAATTCTTTTCGTAAGCACAAACTCCGATGAACATGGGGGCAATTTACCCATTCCTTTACCGCAGGAAGGAAGTTCGTCAGAGTCGTACCCGGCCGTCTATTTGGTCCCACCTCCAAGCAACCTAGTTGTTTCCTTTGACTGGAATCAACTAGGCAGACCCTGTTTACCGGCTAGTGTACCATTCCGAATCATTACTCAAATATATAGAATGGTTATGGCCGGTACCATCATAGATGAAGGGGCTTCTGTGAGTACCCTTTCCTCGACTGCTTGGAAAGCGCTTGGTTCGCCATCGCTTTTGCCTGAGATGAGAAATCTAACAGGCTTTGACAAAGGAACCAGTCGACTGTTAGGGATCCTTCCCAATGTGCCCATAACATTGAAAGCGAAAACCGTTCATATGAACGTAATGGTAGTCCAAGGACCCCTGTATTATAATCTACTCCTTGGACGAGACTATATTTATTGCATGGGAGCCATTGTCTCATCACTCTTTAGAGTAATGTGTTTTCCGCACGAAGGAAGAGTGGTCAAGCTCGTATAACAGCTTTCATTTCCCGGATCACACATAGAAAATAGTCATATACCATCCCTGAATGGTCTTTTCACACAAGGAATGTCTCATCAATCTCCAGTCCGTCCACCTGATGATCGTGAGTGATTCAGGGGACATGATTGAAACCTAGGGGGCATGCACCCTGGTCTGCTTCGACAGGAAAACTTCAGGTATAGGGTAGGTTTCTGCGAGAGATATATGACTAGTCTGTACTCCCGTCTGTGATTGGAAAAGGGGGTTAGACTGGAATAAGATTCCCTCGTCAAAGTTATGTGAGTGGATTGTCTCACCTTTGTCTATTTCGGTAGACATCGCCGAAGAAGTGTTTTGTTTGCGCTGTGAATAGAACAATCTTTGGTAACCTGAAAGAGGTAGACCTTTCCTGATAAAACAAATTTTTTGTCGGTAGAATAAAAGGTGACCTTGAAGCTTTATTTTATACCTGGGGGCATGCAAACCTTTTGGCGTGCAAGCGAAGAGCGACTATTTATTTTTTAAATTTGTAGGTCCTCTAACCCTTTAAACTTGTAGGATTGGTCGTTTCCTAACTTTCATAAAGAAAGGATGTGGGGCAAAACTCTAAAAATTTCCGTTTTCATATATGAGACATTCTTATTATACGACTGGATTAATCGAGCAGTTTTAGCACATAGTTCAAGCTCGTTAAAAAATAAACATAAGTCATGAGCAAATGTTTCTCCCACGTTTAAGCTCATTAAAAAATGAACTATTTCCCGGTAAATAACCATCGTGAATGTAGTACTTCAGCCTTTAAAGCCTTGGTCGTGTTCTCATCATCACCTCCACTCTGTATTGGCTGATCATTCACCTCCATTTGATTGTTTACCCTTTTTGAGGAACAACTGCGAAGAGTGATCCCGCTAGCCATCCTTGTAACACTGCCGTGATTGGAAAATTCCAAACCTTACCTGGAATCAGTTGCTACCCAATTTTATCACTCATTCCTCAAAAGATGAGTCTCCTTTAAGCTCTTTTCAACTGACTCGTAAAATATGAAAAGATTGTCGAGCCATTGGCCTCTCCAGCTCGTTAAAGGGACTGGAAGTGCTATCCCTCCTTTAGATTTTAATCTTTTTGGACCTGAGGGATTATTACACAAAAAGATCGAGCGCTTGTTTTTTTCGGCTCGTTAAAAGTATCGAAAATTCATCCCTTCTGTATTGTTTTATACTTTTTCGGACTTAAGGGATTAGATGACGAAAAATGAATTTTTGAGTTTCCTTTACGTCCCTTTTCAGACTCTCTAAAACTGAAAAGGACCGAGTTATCTTTGTCGTTAAACTCGTTAAAACCTAATAGCGACAAACTTGTCCATAACAGATAAGAACGAGTTTCACTATCGCTAGGCTCGTTAAAACATAGCGATGGGTTTTCCGAAAGGGAAAATTATAGAACAAGCATATGTTATCCTCCTCAAGCTTGACAAAAATAAAGAGGTACTGGTCAGCAATGACTGGGGAAAAGTTGGGAAGAAAACTTGAAGAAACTTTGTTGGTAGCAAGTCGCTCTTGAACATGACACTTTCACTCCGCATCCAAGTCGGGTTGGGTTGTTTCATTCACCGGTCACATCACCATGGTCCCATCACACCATCCACATTTGGGGTTAATTCTACCAATCCATCACGTCAGTGTCGCCGATATGTTCAAGAGAAGTCACTCAGAGAATTCACGTGTGTCTCACCCACTGCAATACATTTACGCTCCATTCTTTCATGACCGCCACACTGAATATTATATCACCAGATCGTTTTCACCTCCATTAAAATCATTTGCTCCGTTCCATGTTATTGATGTGGGATTCATTAAGGCCCTCCAATGACGGATCGCTTCTTGTCGACATCAGCTCATTATCAAAGAAGTTGATCTAGGGACACCCCTTTTAGTACTTTGAAGCTTGCATGCCTCAATGGAAAGTTTCTCACTTCCGGCGACAGGTTTACATCAATGGCCTTCGACCGAAAGATTTTGCATGGTGTTCGATGCCAAGTGCTTTATTCACACCACGTGAATTGTACTGCAGTACCTTGAGGGTCATTATCATTATCGGTGATTCCTCTCGTGCCTGTTAACAACTTACATCATTGGCTGGTAATCAGGCGATGTCTTTCCATGTTCGACTCCAAAACACCTCTCACATGGATCGAATTGTACTTCGAGTGAAGATCAAACGAGATTGAAGACCCCGGATCTAGTTTCATCCATCTGGGCTATGATATATATTCAGGGAAATAAAGCCATCAAATGTACATCGTTGCTGCACAGATAATCATCCAATCAAAGGGATGATGGCTCTACTAGAATCATCAGTCTACACTCAGAAGATTGTCTATCCTATGTACATGAAAATGAATTTATAAATTTGAGCATGGGAATGCCCGCCTCAGCTAGATCATGAAAATATTATGAAGATAATGTATTGTATTGTATCTTATTACAGGTCTCCTCCCAGCTTGAAAGAACTTCGGATCCTCATGATAAAGCATTTCACCCGACATCAAAAAAAAAAAAAAGATTAACGACCTCATGCTTTAGGGGGCAACTGTTATAGACATTTTTGGGCACTGAAACCCCAAGCATAAAATGTCCATAAACCAAGGGCTCCTAAGTCCCTAAAAGTGTTGTTCTCACCCCTAAAGGAACAAGGTCAACTGATTACAGCTTCTCCCAGAAGTTCTCCATGAAAAACTGCTCAGAACTGGTCAAAACAAGATCATTTCACCTACTCCATAGGCAAAGTGCGTTGCATCTCACCTAAGTACACTTTGTGGGTGCATTGCATTTCAAAAATCCCTTTTATGGGGTGCGATGGGCGAGAAGTGACAAATGGCAGTGTCAATCCGCGAAGTGGAGAGGCATGGAATCTTCCAGAAACTTCTCCTGTGACACTTGCCTCTCTAAATTCGACCAAGGATGAGTAAGAGATCATAAATCTCCAAGTGGAAGCAAGAACTATCAGAGGGAAGACACTAATCAAATCACAAGCTGACTCATCTCCCTTACAGATATCTATATATGGATCCCTCATCCCAGAGATACAGAGGCTGGAATTTTGCATCTTGTAAGGAATTGCTGTTAGTTTCTTGAGGCAACATCATAGTGTTGGGTGATCTAAGCTTTGCATGAGGTGAAGAAGGGCTTACTTGTTGAGAAGATGATACTGGGTCAGAACAACTGGTTGTAACTCTCTTGGCTCTTTCTTGATTATCAATAAAAGCTATTCAAGTTTTCCTCCATACTCTTGTGTTGTTTATGTTTTATGCATTTGTATGGTCAATTTACATCTGATCCTAGATTGTTTATGATAATAGATCCATGTTCTTGTATAGTGTCATGCTGCTTTGATTCTACAGGTACTCTGTAGTTGGGTGTACAAGGAAGCAAGTAGCAAAGGACTATCAGAAGAGAGAGGAATCGAACTAGGAGCCAAGCGCAAGACAGAGGTTGGTCTCCTTTATTCTTCTCTCATCTATCTTTCATAAAGGAAAACGAAAGTAGCTTTACTTTGTTTGTTTCTAAGGTAGCTACCACACCTTTGTGGGATAAGCAGTTCTGTATAGACACTTTTCCCTGTAACACAACCCCACCAAGGATGATGAATCTCTAGAATTATTACTCTCTGTGGTTTTCATTCTCATGTTATTTTTTATTCCAAATTGTCTAGTTTTTGTTGTGTTCTTTTTACTTTTGCTATCATATAGTCAATTCCATGCACTTGAACTTACTAGGAGACAACATTGTTTCCTTGTCATGGGAAGATGTTCCCTATACTCCTCTCCTCATTATTGTTATGTTTTTTTGTGCTACTGTTAAGACCATGGCTTAAAGCTCTTAAGGAGACTGTTTGGTTTCCCTTTCATAGGTAGATGGTTTCATTGTTTGAATTTTGCTCTTGGAGAGAGAGATTTCCAACTCTTCAAGGTTGTATTTAATGTACATTTTTTATAATATAATTTTTTTGACTTGCCTACAAAAAAAATATATTTTTCACAAGCATAATAATTATACAATATATTTAATAAAAGTATTTCTTACGTAAAACCAACCCATGAGATGTAGACCAATTGGTTTTGGTAGGGTTTAGTCCCCACCAAGTCTCAGGTTCAAACTTCATGGGGAGGAATTGAGGATGGAAGCCACTTTTTGGGGCATTAAACTATCCCAAAGGGCATCCATGCTCGATTGACCTAACATCCCGCAAGTAGGCAGATCATTCTTCCATCCAACATTGGGGTGGCCCAAGCCTAGGATTATCCTAGTTGTGAAATATATATATATATATATATATATATATATATATATAACTATCAAAATATGTGTACACACATATATTTATGTGTATAACTTTGGTTGCTTTGTGGCCTACTGCATGGTGCAAAAGATACCCAATTTTGGCTCATTATTGTCAGCTCCCCAATTTGCATGACATCGTCAACTATTGATCCTTTTAAAGAGTCCCCAATTTGCATGACGTTGTCAACTATTGATCCTCTTAAAGAGTTGGGCTTGGGATTCTCCAATGTGAAGGATGTTCTCTTTAACAATGATGTTGCAAACTTCAATAAAATTATTGTAGAGGAATATGTCACAATGTTTTTCTTTTAAGCACATACATGCAAGGAACTATCTCACCTTTTACATGAGTTTCAACCAAATAATGACATGAGCTCTCATCATAATTCAAAGAATCATTATGTTCAAACTATTTGCTCAAGGTTGACATACAAACATGTATGTCCTTATTGAGCAAAATTTCCCCTTTTTTTGCAAATTGTTTACCATCCCTTGTCAAAAAAGGTCAATGAAGTTTTCAGTTTGTGGACTTCTTCATGTCTCGCCACAAAATTTGGAAGGGGTACCCATAGATGCACTACTCACCACCATAATATGAATTGAAATTTAATCAGTCTCCTTCCCTCCAAAATAACTATTATTTTACCTATAGCTTCAGGGCCATTTTTATTGTATGGTAGGTTCAAGCTTGGGGGATGGTTCTCAAACGAGTGGTTTTCATCAAGAATTGTGAAGTTTCAAGCAATCCAAGAGGCCTATTCAAGTCAAGTGGTTCTTTATATCTTTCAATGGCCCAATTAAGTAGGGAATTATGAAATGTCTATTGAGGAAATTTTGACACATGTGGCTAACGATTTATACAGTTTAAGAGTACATATAGAGTTTCTAGAGAGCATGGATTTCTAGCAATTAAATAAATTTGGAAATAATGAAAATTTCAATGAGGATACATAAACAATATTACATATACAACTGTGAATTAAATGAAACCATAAATTATACTAATTTTTTACATTTACAAAAGTAGAGAATGAAATGTAGACAATTTTTCTAGTATATGGAAGGATGTTTACTAGAATATGGAAGACAAGCATGTGATAGTTTAGATGGTTCAAAGACCTTCAATTATCGATACAAGATTTTCTATTATATCCTCCTAAATTTTAGTCAATGAAACATGTCTCCACGATAGTTTATTTAATATGTGAAATGGAGTAAGCTGCACTCCACCTCTTGAACTTGAACAATAAATAGGTCCTTGATTACTCAAAACAGAGGGAAAAGGTCAATAATGCACATGATAGATGGTAAAAAATGACAACTTATGTTATTATTTATCAAGAGATACACATAAAAGGCACAAATCATGTCTTAAATATGAAGTAGATGGGAGGGTTCAATTAAGCATGGAAAAATATTAAGCACCATGCAAAAAGTTAATGATTGAATCATTACCTTTGCATATTATCTGTTGCATGGGAAGAATATAATATTTAATGGACAAGATGCAAAGGTAGTGATCCAATCATTGGCTTGCTACATGGTGCTTAATATTTTCCATCAAGCACAAAATGTAGTTGACATTTCACATTTAAGATAGATCATGAATTCATTTTTAGCATGGATGCGAAACACATCATTATATGTACATTATTATGTCCTTGCATTAGAATCATAAAAGAACAAGATCATAACATGGTTATCGAGGTACAATTTCCTAAGTAATTTGTTTTCAAATAGTGGGACTCGATGCAATAGTAGAGAGGAATTATGGAGGTTCTACATGGGTTGTTGGATTGGAAAGTCCAATGCAACAAAGAAAAACATGTTTCTCTTTACTACAATTTCATTTTTTTTTTTAAATATTGTTGTTGTCATAAACCAATTTAATAGCTTATAAAATCAGTGGTATTAGTTGACTAATATTAAAGATTGATAAGTATTGGAAAAAAGTTGTCCTTGATAAATGTTTTCTACATGATGTTGTTTTGAAAATAAAACCATTCATAAGACCTTTTACATTTTCCACAAGTATAAAATAGTAGTCATTTGGGTAAAACACACACACACACACAAATACATCCTTAATGTTGCATCCAATTGCATCCTTAATTCCCTCATTAATGTGTTCTACCTTCACTCTGCTCCCCACTTGTTCCCATGTCCCCTTCAAATTCCTCTTTGAGGGAAGGCCATCCCCCACCCCCTCTACCTAATCCTGCAACAACGACATTCCTTTCTTTGATCACATACCTCGACCCTCCTTGAGATCAAACTATAGTCTCAAAGTTCGTAAAACGACTGGAACCCAGTCCAGAAATTGATCTGCGCCCAATAGTTCCTTGTAAGGCAACTCTCTCCCTCGCAAAATAAGGCTCGGTTGGGCAGTTTACCAACATGTAGCCTTCACTAAAATTGGATTGAGAAAAATTAGGCCACCAAAATCAAGGGACAAATCTCCGCTCGTTTTTTTTAGAAGAAGGTTTTACACTTTATACTTTGAAACAAATGAAGACAGAGACTTAATCTCCATAAATATGCCATATTTCATGGAAGGCCTTTACTTAAATACATGGACTCTAGGGGTTGATCTAAAGCTTGATATTCCTAGTGTTATTATAGTTTGGGTTCACCTCCCTCATCTCTTACTCCATTGTTGGGGATATGATTAAGTAAGAGTAATAGGGAATGCAATTGGAAATTATATAGATCATAGCGAACCAAAGGAGAACATGCATGCATGCACATTGATATGTGTGAAGGTCGAATTAGGAAAAGGCCTCCCTAAAGTAGTTAAGTTAAAGGTTGACAACTAGACACCTATAGAACAACTTGACTATGAGTATCCCCCCTTAAAATGCAAGTCATGTCATGAATACAATCACTTTGTAAATCATTTCCCAAAACAATCAACATCTTAATCCCCAGAATACAAAGAAGAGCAATGGGAAACATCTAGGTGTAAATACAATAATAACATAAAAAGCCCATCCTAAATTTAGGCAACCCAAATTTGTTGTCCCTCCTTCGACTTCTCAACCTTTATCATCCATCCCAAATCAAATTAATGCTAACCTCGCAGGCTCCTCAGGAGCCTATATTCCATGCACCTCCAAAATTTTTGAAATCCTAGCAAGTACTCTTGTAGATCTTGAGGACTACCAAAACATATCTTCTGAATAGGAGGATGGGGAAGAATTAGAGGATAATCCTCCCTCATCCCCCCCTGAACCTAATTTTCCAACCTATTGGTATCGATTAAACTAAATAAAATCTCCAACCTCCTAAAAACCATGAATAATCCCCAAGGCCTCATGAATCGATGCATGTTGTATCAACCTTTCCACCCTCTGATCCATCCCTCATTCCTTTGTCTCAATATTCCCCGTCTTTTGCAGACATATTGACTAGAACCAAGTATAAATAACACTCGACACCCCCAGAGGGTTCACAAAAATAACTGGTAAAAAGTCCAATAAGGAATTTCATGATGAACCAACACTAAAGGATATGGAATTGGGCATTCAACAACCCATGTATCCATTTTTAGAGAAAGGTGTTGTGGCCAGCAACAACCCCCCCCCCTTTTCATTTAAGTGTTGTACAAAATACTAAATGAATGGGGACCCTTAGTTAAAATTTAGGAAAATCAAGAGTTTCCTTTCTTCAAAATAAGGTTACCATCGTAAGCTTAGGAAGATCTTTTGAATACTTTAAAACCTAAGTTTATGATAAGAAAAATCTTTAAAAAGTCGCATCATAAAATGATAGAAAAACACCTCCAATTGGGTATAATCCTAGTATGTGCAAGATTCTTGTACTAAGCAATATATCGCATCGCAATAAGGTAATGCTAATGAGAAAGACTTCAAGATTTTCCAATTTGCGATAACCCCGATCGCAAGATCGCATATCGCAGGGAATGGGTTAACAAAATAAGGCAAGCATAAAACTTCTGCGATCTGCGATGTTGCGATATCGCGATAAAGCGATGGTTGCGATATTAAGCCAAATCAAATCTGCAATGTTATATTTGTGAGTCGGTGCGAGAGCGCGATAGTGCAATAATGCAATGTCGTGATCTGTGACGATTGCAAACCAAATCGCAAAATCACTCCATCATGAATCTTTCGGGCACGCTATTCAAGAAAAGCCACTTACCATAATCTGACTCAAGATCATGCGCTTTTAATGATAATAAAGGAATTAGTTGTCATCTATTAAATGTAGACGCGTGCTTTTGCAAAGAATTACTTCACGTAAGGTGGCATATTTGATATATCTGCTGCATTTAAGACTCTCCCATCACCTTTCTTGATCAGTCATTTCCATTTCGCTTGTGAGCTGTAGGAACGAAGAATGAAGGACGATACCAAGCCATACGCAGGAAGAAATGGGAAAGAAAAATAAGGCTCAGGGCTCTGAGGTGAAGGAAATGGCACCTTTATATACAGACACAGCTTGTAGCAGAGACGCAGGGATATCGACGTGGGAAAGCATGTACAGACTGCTTGAAGAAGAAAACCCCAGAATAATGAAGGTTACCGCTGTTGCAGACTCATAAGGCTCTTCCAAAGCATCCTTAGAAGAACTAGCGTGCTCATTCCTTCATCAGATAGCAGCAAGGCCCAAAATTCTCCCATATACGGATATGATCAAGTGGATACTTGACAATGCAGAAATGAACAACAAACAGTTCAAGATGCAAGGACATGGGCTCATCAGGTCATTCGTTGCACAAGACTTAAAACTCATGTATCATCTTCATGAACCGCAGGCGACTTACAATGCAAAATTCATTAAAAAATTTGTGGCGGAGAACGCAAACCTATTAGAGACCACCAAAGATTGGTCCAGAAAAGATGAACCACTCAAGAAAGACAAAAACGGTATGTACAGCACTGGTTCCCTCACCTCTCTGTATTGTTTTGCTGCGGCCATGCTTTGTAGATTATTTGGGATGCCAAATATCAATAAGTTTTCGTCTGAATGGTTACCATTGATCGATGTTGCCACAAATGCCGTTATTATAGATTGGGCCAAGATCTTTTCTGATAACCTATTCACGGCTATTATCAATTACCGGTCTAAAAGATCCATGTCTCAAAGGATCTAGCCTCCTTTTTACCTATCTGCATATGTTATGGATTCTATTTGTTATGTGTCTAAATTTCCCGCTATGGGTTGGAAATGGACAACTCAGGACCCATTACCCATCCATGTTTATCATAAGATATTATGGGATTCTCAGTTCATTCCACATTTCTACCAGATTTGTCACGGGTTTATCTTACCCATGTATAGAATGATGTATGATGCAGACCCCCCGAGGTGCTCACCTGAGGCACAGATAGATATCATCCCCATCGCAAGATGGTTTGGAGAAGAATGGTTCACCTATATTAGAGTATTTGGAAGCACCGTCCCCCCTCATGTCCTGCCTTAGTATATTCTTGACAAACTTCTGGCTTGAGAAATTGCATATCAAACCTGTTCAGAAGGCGGCCTAACTAAAGACCTAAAAGACAAAAATAAGGCCATATGGCCACAGTTTCCTGTAGCTTGTGGGGCCTTTTCATTGTTTGATGTAGGTCACGCATTCACCGAAGTAGAGAATATGATGTGTCTACAATTATTTAAATTCCCGGCAAGGCCATTTGACCGAAATGAGGTTGCCCAAGATTTCACAACAACAGTCAAGATAAAAGTGTTCGTTGGAAAAAAGGATTTATTTGATGATATATTTCAGAGTAAAAGCTCACTTCAGGAAATTTTGCGGGAAGCTCAATCACGATTGTCTCTAGATGACCTCCAAAGATTCATGGTATACAGGGAAAGAAGACTAGCCAGTGTTCCTCTAGAAAAGCTGCAACTAACTGGGAGAGAACCTACTCCAAGCGTTAGCCTCAGTGGGAATTCAAGCGCTTCCGGATCTAAATCTAAGACTAGACAAGAGATGCCTGAGCATTCTAAAAGATCCAAAAACAACCAAGATAGAAGCGAAGAGTCAGCTAAAGACACCGCTCAGTCAATGGAATTTCCACGACAGCAGGTTATCGTCTCCTCGCCAAGAGATGTCCCCCCTCTCATCATTGAAGCACCACCCGTCACAACAGAATTAGATAAAGAATGGGAAACCTTCAACGAACTGATCAATCTTGAAGGACAAGCCCAAAAAACACCTGTGAGCAATACACAGGTAGCACAAGAAGTGGGCTCAGCGTTGCTCTTCAACGAGTGGGACGATCAAATCAGGGAGGCAGAATAAGCAGAATGGAAGCAGAAGGTGCAAGAAAAGGGAAAAGCGGTCCAAGCACTAAACAGGTTAAATTGGAAGTGTTACTGGGCATACTTGGTGAAGCCGCATAGTTAGTGGATGACTGTGAAATGTATCATAAATGCGGCTGAAAAAGTGGTGCCAGCTCTCATAGATTCCGTTTTCTCAGCCCAGCTCAAAGCAGAAGTCAGCCAGGCGATTCTCCTTAAACCAATGATGAATGCATGCAACTTTAAAGATCAGAGCCAGAAGTAGCTTAATTTAGAATGTTGTTTTTTCCTTAAAATTTATATTAGAAAAAGGATGGTCATTTGAAAACCGCATCCTAAATTTTGTAAATACGCTATTATTAGAATTAGGAAGTAGTATTTAAACCCTTCTCATGCATTTAGAGAAGGGTCCAAAAATTTGTCAAAAACTTGTCCTCAGAACATGCACTTCTGCACCCTTAGAGGAGGTTTTGATGAATGAATGGATCAAGGTTTATTAATGTTTGCATTTGATATCTGCTACTAAGGTTGCACTTCTGTACTCTTGGTAGATATTAGAACAAGTAGAGATAAATCATTGTTGCTTGAAGCTTATGAGTAGGACCAGTCATACATGGTACTTTTATCTCTTGGCCATTTCTACTTATATTCTTAAAGTGATATACAATTTTTAGTTGTTTATATGTTATTGCATGAATGTTTGGGTTACCATTTGGCACTTTTGTACGGTGGAGCCATTTATTTATGTTTAATATATGAATGACTTTTTATGCGATATGCTGTTCACAACTGTTTTGCCTAACTTTTTATGCAAAGTGGTTCATCTTAATTGATTTCCATTCTTATGATAGCTGAATGATCTTTATTACCAGTTATTATTTGAAATCTCTTTAGATCTCATAATAGAAGAAATACATCCCGGGTTAGCATAGATTAGATGTGCTGTTTTCATTAGATTACAATAGCATAGAATTATATTAAAGTAGCTTAGATTAGAACTCTTAGATCAGCATCATCCAACTCTGCACACACACACACCCTTAGATTGGGAAACTGGTCCCATTATCCCCAGTCAGACTCGCTACACCAAACGGATAAGGAGCTGCCAACCAAGGTCCGGACCGGGTGGGTATCCCCCTTGTTGTCGACCCAATTTTCGGGGCTTCAACATATTTGTCGCTAGAAGGAGGGCCTGAGCATAGTGTCTGTTGGAATGGTTTGAAATCGTAAACATTTGAATTAGGATGGCTGCTCACAAACTTCCCATTTGGAGTTGCATCCATGTTCGTACCTCTTCCAACACTCCACTTGAAGTGGTAAGACTCTTGTCTCAGGTGAAATTCAATGGTAAGAATAATTCTTCTGCTTTTAATCATGCCCTTCAATTTATTCAAAGTGTTTCAAGTTCAAATGTTCAAAGAATTGATGAAGGCATTTTATGTAGAATTTTTACTCTCACATTCATGGCGGAAGCTAGAAAATGGTGTAGAACCCTCCCAGTTGCCTCAATTCACAGCTGGGACCAATTTGTCAAGGCTTTCATTTGTAAATTTGATTGCTATGATTATGATCAGGTATATGATGAAATTGAGTATCTACGAAAAGAAGATGAATCTGTTAGGGATTTCAATATGCGATTTCATCTTGATTGTCTAAAATATGATCTTGAAAATGAACTCATGAATGAAGAATCTTCAGATTATGCTGAGCATTCCCTACCTCCTATGTCTGATCCATAAGAAACTAGTTCAAGTCTTGTTTTATTTTCTTCTAATAGGAATGAAAATTCCAATTTGAATGTGCGAATCACTCATGATGAAGAAACTTCCCAAAGCTTAGGAAACATGCCTGCTCTAATGCAAGAAGACAAAAGTGATAACGTTGAAAGAAAGCCTGCCTTGGAACTAGAAAGCAACTTGGAGACAAGGTTAGATAATATCATCGCAAGTCAACAAATGCAGACGTCAAGGTTAGAACAGCAAATTAATTCTCTTTCGGAAAATACAAACACGCAAAGGTATGATCTAAAGCCCGATGTCTACAATGAATGTGATGAACAAGAATTTTTTCACGATGATATTTTCAAATGCATTGTTTCGGAATCACATTTTTCTCTTTATCCTGATGTATTTAGTGATGATAATTTTTCCCCCTCAGTATTAATGATATCTCAAAAAGTACAGAGGATTATTCAAATGAATCACCATTAGGTTTTCAAGATAAAGAGGCAGCTATAGAACATCCTTTGGTCATTTACAAACAAGAACGACTTGACCTTCCTTTTCTGAAAATATTGGATGAAAAAGAAAAATCTAGAGAAACCTGTAAAATCATTTATGATAGCTACTTTGATGATGATGATGTTGATTTATCTCAAGTAACTCAACAGAGCTCAGATAATGAGAGATATTCTAATTCAAGAATCATATCAGTCGATTCTCATTCCAGGGTGACGAATCATTTGCATGATTTTACTATCCAAAACAATATCCCGATCTATGATTCATATCATGAGCAAACCCCCATGCATGTTCCCAATCATAACTTGTTTTCTGATTCACAAGACGTAATTCGAAATTACTCGGATCCCAAAATTCTGGCCAGTTCTTGTGAAAAAGAAGATATTTCAAGTCAATCCTAGTTGTGCTGTAACATTAGTTGTACAGATAATCATTGCATTCTTTTTCGCTTGCACTCATTTTGTATAAAATCGGATTGTATTTTAAATTTTCAGACTTTTGATAGATTACTATGGTATATTGAGCACCTTATCAAAGAACATTCGAAAGATGTATTACCATTTTGGAAAACTAAATTGTGTCAGGGAAATACAGAACTTTTTCAATTCCACGATCAATCAATATTAGCCTTTCAGAAGAAACTTCTATGTCATCCAAAACATCATCAACGAAAGAAAGTATTTTTGGAAACTTGCCAGCAATTCGCGTTAATTGATAAATCTCTTTCCAAAAATTTCCATCTATTCTTCATTGATTTATTTAGTGATTTATATGTGGAAACTTTCCTTTTACGAGAAAGTGCTAAAATCTTGACTTTAGCGCATAGTAGATTACAGGCCATTAAAACTAAAAAATCATATTCCCAACCTGGCTTGTCATCTTTCCTATTACATGATCACCAATCCATAACAGAAATTCATCCTGATTTTTATGATCCAATAGGTATCCAATTGGACATAAGATTTCATAAGAAAGAAATTTCAGGCGGAATTTCGACTGAAGTTACACTTTCTAATCCTACATTCAATATTCACAGTCCAAGAAAATTTTTATTCTTAACACTGATGTTTGAAAGGTACATACGTGTAGGAATAAAAATGAAAAGATGGTTCCACTGGAAATATCATTTTACCTAGTTAATTTTTCTGTGTATAGTTAGAATAGGAGTAGGGGTAGTTTAGCTAGGTTATTAGGTGGATAATTTAATTTTTAAATGTTGGTAGGCAAAATAAGAGAAGAAATTATCCCTATCATGTACATAATCCAAGGGAATAGTTACCTCTCATTTCTTTAAATATTTTCCTCCCTAATAAAATTTTCCTGTGGTTAACAACATTTGACATTTACTAAAGACACCATTTCTCTATCAGATTTTGAACTTCTACTTGTATAAATAGCAAATATTTTGGAAACTTGATCTTTATTATTAATAGATACAGTTAAAAACTTTAAACCAGATATGATACTAGTTTCAACTTCAAAAAATTTGACGAAAGCAATCTTAGTGAAGAAATTGTTTTATATCAGTACAATGAAAGGTATCAATAACAAAATGAGGATTCCCTGTAGAACAGCCATTTCCAAAAAACTCTATTATTGTCGTCCAAGGTTTTCTTAAGGAAAAAATGACTTCCTCCCTACTAAAGAAAATCGCAGCATTCAGAGAAACGACCCAAGGATACACTATATCTTGAAGAATAAGAGGTCTCATCACAAGCCGGCTTATCATGATCACAGATATTATAACTTGTTGTCTTTGCCATTACTGTCCACCAAAACAAGGCAACGACTTAGGATTGTTGAGATCAAAAGACAAGGGGTCTCATCACAAGCCATCTTGTTCAGCAAAAGTGTAATTCAAGTGAATGACTGTGTCATAATTTGTCTACCAATCCAAGACATTGTTCTTTAAAAAAAGGTGTCAATATGGGTTTTTTCTTTGAAAGTTGTAGATCACCTTAAGCAGGATAAAGGATCATTACTGGGTAATAGGTAACCCTGTCGAGGCTATGAACGCTTGCTGGCAGCAGAGGCTCTACCTACGACAAATGAGCATATTTAAAAAACTGGTACACAGGGAAGACCTTACTTTATCTTTACAAGACCAAGTAATGGCTGATGTAAATGCAAGGACAAGCTGAGGAAGCAAATAATTAAAATAGAAAGAGGTTGGAACAAAATGTCATTGACAGTTTGGAGTATAATGCGCTTTATCTTTTTATAATAAAGTTTAATTTTCTAAAAAAAATTGTTTTGGAAATTTGAAAAGTTCAATAGAAAATCAGAGATAACTGGTTCTCCCAAGTGAATCGCCAATTGTTGTGGCCAGCAACAACCCCCCCCTTTTTCATTTAAGTGTTGTCCAAAATACTAAATGAATGGGGACCCTTAGTTAAAATTTAGGAAAAGCAAGAGTTTCCTTTCTTCAAAATAAGGTTACCATCGTAAGCTTAGGAAGATCTTTTGAATACTTTAAAACCTAAGTTTATGATAAGAAAAATCTTTAAAAAGTCGCATCATAAAATGATAGAAAAACACCTCCATTTGGGTATAATCCTGGTATGTGCAAGATTCTCGTACTAAGCAATATATCGCATCACAATAAGGTAATGCTAATGAGAAAGACTTCAAGATTTTCCAATTTGCGATAACCCCGATCGCAAGATCGCATATCGCAGGGAATGGGCTAACAAAATAAGGCAAGCATAAAAGTTCTGCGATCTGCGATGTTGCGATATCGCGATAAAGTGATGGTTGCGATATTAAGCCAAATCAACTCTGCGATGTTATATTTGTGAGTCGGTGCGAGAGCACGATAGTGCAATAATGCGATGTCGCGATCTGCGACGATTGCGAACCAAATCGCAAAATCACTCCATCACGAATCTTTCGGGCATGCTATTCAAGAAAAGCCACTTACCATAATCTGACTCAAGATCATGCGCTTTTAATGATAATAAAGGAATTAGTTGCCATCTATTAAATGTAGACGCATGCTTTTGCAAATAATTACTTCACGTAAGGTGGCATATTTGATATATCTACTGCATTTAAGACTCTCCCATCACCTTTCTTGATCAATCATTTCCATTTCTCTTGTGAGCTGCAGGAACAAAGAACGAAGGACGATACCAAGCCATACGTAGGAAGAAATGGGAAAGAAAAATAAGGCTCAGGGCTCTGAGGTGAAGGAAATGGCACCTTTATATACAGACACAGCTTGTAGCAGAGACACAGGGATATCGATGTGGGAAAGCATGTACAGACTGCTTGAAGAAGAAACCCCAGAATAATGAAGGTTACCGCTGTCGCAGACTCACAGGGCTCTTCCGAAGCATCCTTAGAAGAAATAGCGTGCTCATTCCTTCATCGGATAGCAGCAAGGCCCAAAATTCTCCCATATACGGATATGATCAAGTGGATACTTGACAATGCAGAAATGAACAACAGACAGTTCAAGATGCAAGGACATGGGCTCATCGGGTCATTCGCTGCATAAGACTTAAAGCTCATGTATCATCTTCCTGAACCACAGGCGACTTACAATGCACAATTCATTAAAAAAATTGTGGCGGAGAACCCAAACCTATCAGAGACCACCAAAGATTGGTCCAGAAAAGATGAACCGCTCAAGAAAGACAAAAACGGTATGTACAACACTGGTTCCCTCACCTCTCCGTATTGTTTTGCTGCGGCCATGCTTTGTAGATTATTTGGGATGCCAGATATCAATAAGTTTTCGTCCGAATGGTTACCATTGATCGATGTCGCACAAATGCCGTTATTATAGATTGGGCCAAGATCTTTTCTGATAACCTATTCACGACTATTATCAATTACCGGTCTAAAAGATCCATGTCTCAAAGGATCTATCCTCCTTTTTACCTATCCACATATGTTATGGATTCTATTTGTTATGTGTCTAAATTTCCTGCTATGGGTTGGAAATGGACAACTCAGGACCCATTACCCATCCATGTTTATCATAAGATATTATGGGATTCTCAGTTCATTCCACATTTCTACCAGATTTGTCACGGGCTTATCTTACGCATGTATAGAATGATGTATGATGAAGACCCCCCGAGGTGCTCACCTGAGGCACAGATAGATATCATCCCCATCGCCAGATGGTTCAGAGAAGAATGGTTCACCTATATTAGAGTATTTGGAAGCACCGTCCCCCCTCATGTCCTGCCTTTGTATATTCCTGACAAACTTCTGGCTTGAGAAATTGCATATCAAACCTGTTCAGAAGGTGGCCTAACTAAAGACCTAAAAGACAAAAAGAAGGCCATATGGCCATAGTTTCCTGTAGCTTGTGGGGCCTTTTCATTGTTCGATGTAGGTCACGCGTTCACCAAAGTAGAGAATATGACGTGTCTACAATTATTTAAATTCCCGCCAAGGCCATTTGACCCAAATGAGGTTGCCCAGGATTTCACAACAACAGTCAAGATAAAAGTGTTCGTTGGAAAAAAGGATTTATTTGATGATATATTTCAGAGTAAAAGCTCACTTCAGGAAATTTTGCGGGAAGCTCAATCACGATTGTCTCCAGATGACCTCCAAAGATTCATGGTATATAGGGAAAGAAGACTAGCCAGTGTTCCTCTAGAAAAGCTGCAACTACCTGGCAGAGAACCTAGTCCAAGCGTTAGCCTCAGTGGGAATTCAAGCGCTTCCGAATCTAAATCTAAGACTGGACAAGAGATGCCTGAGCATTCTAAAAGATTCGAAAACAACCAAGATAGAGGCGAAGAGTCAGCTAAAGACACCGCTCAGTTAATGGAATTTCCATGACAGCAGGTTATCGCCTCCTCGCTAACAGATGTCCCCCCTCTCTTCATTGAAGCACCACCCGTCACAACAGAATTAGATAAAAAATGGGAAACCTTCAATGAACTGATCAATCTTGAAGGACAAGCCCCAAAAACACCTGTGAGAAATACACAGGTAGCACAAGAAGTGGGCTCAGCGTTGCTCTTCAATGAGTGGGACGATCAAATCAGGGAGGCAGAACAAGCAGAATGGAAGCAGAAGGCGCAAGAAAAGGGAAAAGCGGTCCAAGCACTAAACAGGTTAAATTGGGAGTGTTACTGGGCATAGTTGGTGAAGCCGCATAGTTAGTGGATGACTATGAAATGTATCATAAATGCGGCCGAAAAAGTGGTGCCAGCTCTCATAGATTCTATTTTCTCAGCCCAGCTCAAAGCAGAAGTTAGCCAGCCGACTCTCCTTAAACCAATGATGAATGCATGCAACTTTAAAGATCAGATTTAGAAGTAGCTTAATTTAGAATGTTGTTTTTTTCTTAAAATTTAGATTAGAAAAAGGACGGTCATTTGAAAACCACATCCTAAATTTTGTAAATAAACTATTATTAGAATTAGGAAGTAGTATTTAAACCCTTCTCATGCATTTAGAGAAGGGTCCAGAAATTTGTCAAAAACTTGTCCTCAGAACATGCACTTCTGCACCCTTAGAAGAGGTTTTGATGAATGAATGGATCAAGGTTTATTAATGTTTGCATTTGATATCTGCTACTGATGTTGCACTTCTGTACTCTTGGTAGATATTAGAACAAGTAGAGATAAATCATTGTTGCTTGAAGCTTATGAATAGGACCAGTCATACATGGTAGTTTTATCTCTTGGCCATTTCTTCTTATATTCTTAAAGCGATATACAGTTTTTAGTTGTTTATATGTTATTGCATGAATGTTTGGGTTACCATTTGGCACTTTTGTACGGTGGAGCCATTTATTTATGTTTGATGTATGAATAACTTATTATGCGATATGTTGTTCACAACTGTTTTGCCTAAATTTTTATGCAAAGTGGTTCATCTTAATTGATTTCCATTCTTATGATAGCTGAATGATCTTTATTACCAGTTATTATTTGAAATCTCTTTAGATTGCATAATAGAAGAAATACATCCCGGGTTAGCATAGATTAGATGTGTTGTTTTCATTAGATTACAATAGCATAGAAATAGATTAAAGTAGCTTAGATTAAAACTCTTAGATCAGCATCATCCAACTCTGCACACACACACACACCCTTAGATTGGGAAACTAGTCCCATTATCCGCAGTCGTACCCGCTACACCAAACGGATAAGGAGCTGCCAACCAAGGTCCGGACCGGGTGGGTATCCCCCTTGTTGTCGACCCGATTTTAGGGGCTTCAACATATTTGGCGCTAGAAGGAGGGCAAAGCAGTCCAAGCACTAAACAGGTTAAATTGGGAGTGTTACTGGGCATACTTGGTGAAGCCACATAGTCAGTGGATGACTGTGAAATGTATCATAAATGCGGCTGAAAAAGTGGTGCCAGCTCTCATAGATTCTATTTTCTCAGCCCAGCTCAAAGCAGAAGTCAGCCAGGCAACTCTCCTTAAACCAATGATGAATGCATGCAACTTTAAAGATCAGATTCAGAAGTAGCTTAATTTAGAATGTTGTTTTTTTCTTAAAATTTAGATTAGAAAAAGGACGGTCATTTGAAAACCGCATCCTAAATTTTGTAAATAAACTATTATTAGAATTAGGAAGTAGTATTTAAACCCTTCTCATGCATTTAGAGAAGGGTCCAGAAATTTGTCAAAAACTTGTCCTCAGAACATGCACTTCTGCACCCTCAGAGGAGGTTTTGATGAATGAATGGATCAAGGTTTATTAATGTTTGCATTTGATATCTGCTACTGATGTTGCACTTCTGTACTCTTGGTAGATATTAGAACAAGTAGAGATAAATCATTGTTGCTTGAAGCTTATGAGTAGGACCAGTCATACATGGTACTTTTATCTCTTGGCCATTTCTGCTTATATTCTTAAAGTGATATACAATTTTTAGTTGTTTATATGTTATTGCATGAATGTTTGGGTTACCATTTGGCACTTTTGTATGGTGGAGCCATTTATTTATGTTTAATATATGAATAACTTATTATGCGATATGCTGTTCACAACTGTTTTGCCTAACTTTTTATGCAAAGTGGTTCATCTTAATTGATTTCCATTCTTATGATAGCTTAATGATCTTTATTACCAGTTATTATTTGAAATCTCTTTAGATCTCATAATAGAAGAAATACATCTCGGGTTAGCATAAATTAGATGTGCTGTTTTCATTAGATTACAATAGCATAGAATTAGATTAAAGTAGCTTAGATTAGAACTCTTAGATCAGCATCATCCAACTCTGCACACACACACACCCTTAGATTGGGAAACTGGTCCCATTATCCCCAGTCAGACCCGCTACACCAAACAGATAAGGAGCTGGCAACCAAGGTCCGGACTGGGTGGGTATCCCCCTTGTTGTCGACCCGATTTTCGGGGCTTCAACAAAAGGACAAGCTCTAAAAGAATACCTGACCCAGGAAGGGAGAGGCAAGGGCTCTGCCACCCCTTCCTAAGGTAAATGATGATTATGGTCTCCTGTATTTGTAGATGTTGTTAGATCATAAAACCCCACAATCCCTCTCATTCAAGAACCAAATAAAGCGAGGATGAATGACTTCTATAATCAAGAAAATATGCAAAGATATGCAAGGAATAATGATCAATGCTACTAGAATATCAAGTGATATATGCTTGATATGGGACCAAACAATCTTAGACATTATAAAAACACATTGGGAGCAACATTGGGTGAAGATTGATTTAAGGAGAAAAGACAATGGAAAGACGTTCACATTCTATTGTAATGACACCGATAATTTTGCAAAATATGTGAATATTGTCATGGCTATGACACAATCCTATATATAATGTAAAGGTGTCACTTATAGGGATATTGTAAATATTGCCTTAATTTTCTTTATATACATATTGAACATAACAATTGTACCTATGCCTTGTGCTCTTTTATGTTATACGTGTTACATAAGTAGCATAAGCCATAACCTTTATCTAACAATATGATTGTCATGGATCAACACATGTTGTAATCCATAATATTTACAGATACATGGTTAAAGGATAACAAAGGATGTGTTTTAAAAGGCTTGTGGAAGTAAGGGCTTGGTAGATAGGTTTGTGGAATTCGATATAACCCCATACATAGATTCACCTTTTAATGCATAAAATAAATCCCCTAGTATGGGTAGGGGTAGACACTAGTAAAGACCTTGTATAGAGTAGGGGATTTTATGGGTATTTCCCCCAATCACTCAAACTTTGGTCTATATTAAATTTTTATCTACCTTTCAACTCAAAAAGGTATGATGTCCAAAATCTATGTAAAAACATGGAGGCCTACACAATAAACAATCATTCAAGGAGAATCGAGGAGGTAGAGGGAAGGAGGTCGTGAGCAAGGAGTGCACTAGTTTTTTGCTGGAAATTGGAACATGACAAAGAATATTTTATCCCTTGCATTCTACGGGTTCTAGAACCATTTTAGGGAAAGAGAAAAATATAATTTCTCTATTAGTCCATAGGGGATAAACTCTAACTACCTGGAGTCGTCATTCATATAATAGAAAAAAGCAAGGGAAAAAGGAAGAAAGGGGAGGAGGAGAAGGTAGGGGAGAAGGGGAAGGGTTTTCAATAAAGGGATTTAATTTGCTACAATAGAGGGATGATAGTGGGAATGTGTTGTTTCCAACAAGGGTGAAATGCACATGCCACCAGAATACACATTCGACTCACCCTTCTGCCCAATAGTTGCGGTCACAGTTCATGCTCTAGACATCGACTCCATTCTTACTACAAGTAAGGTAAGAACTTGATTCTTAGTTTGTGGTTGCCTAGCTCCATCATCATACCCCTTTGTCATTTGATCAGTTAATTTTGCTAGTAAGATGAGGATTTCATTGAAATGTAAGCTAGTTTAGCTAAACATCTGAACTTGTTAATGTCTGGACTTCTTAAAAACATCTAAATTGTTTAATTTATGCCATGGCTTATGCAATGCTCTATGTGGAAAACATATGAACTTGTTAATGGTTGGACTTATTAAAAATGTATGGATTGCTTAATTTATGCCCTGGTTATGCAATGCTCTGTGTGGAAAACATTTGAACTTGTTAATTCCTAGACTTAATGAAGACTTCTTATGCCTAGATCACCTAGACTGCTTATGCCTTGATTTATACAATGCTATTTGTGGGTTAAAACATTTGAATTTGTGCAACATCTGAACTACTTGAGATTGCATGAGACCTCAACAAGGGATGAGACTTAAACCCTAAAGAATATGTAGTCTCTGATAATAATGGGTGTGGTTATATTAATGTAAGAGCATCACTTAACATTGATGCCATTAGAAAGTAGTTGTTGGGTATCGTTGCAAAAGTGGGTGGAGGATCTTGCCTCTGGAATACCTTAATGACTAGTGGGTGGAGGTTGCAGACCTCTGGCTACCCTGGACTAGTCTTCTTGATAGGTACTCAAATTGTAGTAGACTCTGGATTCCCTATGCGAGGTGGAGCTATTAAAGAAGCAAGCATAGGGTAGAGGAAAACCTTTGGAGTCCTTAAATTGAGTGAGGGTGGAGGTCCTCACCTCTAGATCCCCTCATTAGCTAGTGGGTGGAAGTGTCTTACCTTTGGAGTCTGTGTACCAACTTACAATGGAGTACCATTTTGCTAGAAGGGTGGAGTTCAAGTTAGACCTTTGGAATCCCTAGAGTTCTAGTCATTGGGACGATCTTCATAAGATAGGGGGTGAAAACCACATTGGTAGTTTGTTAGTGATTGGGAGGAAAATAACTAAGTCTCAGTGCACATCCTAATTTCCAAAATATTGATTGGCTTATTAACAGTGATACCCAAATGTGTCGGGACTGTTTGCATGATACTAACATCTAGTTGTGTGTATCTCTTATTGTGCATGGCATATTGATGTGAAATGATGGTCACAATTGCAGTACTATGTGGTGGTTGTAAAATAGAACAATGTGCATTTAAACATTGTCTTCCTCTTTATAGACCAACATACTCTCACCAGTTGAATAAATCATACAGAATATGACCAAACAACATGCACATATCCTATGCAGTCTTAAGAAAATACTAATATGTGCATGTCATAGCCTAGCCTTGTAGTTGATCTCAAGTTTCCTTAAAGTTGAGCTTCTGGGTAATACAATGATGATCTAGCATTCCAAAGACCTTGTGTAAAGCACATGCATTGTATCCACATGACTCTTGGTTTATTACTTTTAGAATTGTTGTTGTTGCATTAAGTGCTAGCCATGATGAAATGAATTGTTCCCAAACATGATAGCTAGTGTTGTTAATGGCATCTCTAATTGTCATTGTTCATTTTATAACCTATCTCATGTTGCTTCCCTTAGTATAAATTTTACTAAGTCCACATGAGTTGGAAAACAAATGGGGACGTCAATTGTTGGAAAAATGGAGTTGTGGTATAATAGGGTATCCCATGCATAGATACTAGACCCGTGGATGGTGCATGCCATTTTGGTGACATCTGTCATCTCATAAGCCAATATTGTTGTTCTAGCAAATGAGTGGATAATATGATCTGGAACTTGAACTTCAACCTTGTGTCACTTTTCTGTTCTTTTACACTATTACCACACAAGACCTGTAAAACCTAATTTTGTTTCTTGGTTGACGGATTAGAATGGCATCATCAACATGGCATGGTGCTTCCATAGTTACCAAACTTACAAATGAAACAATGATTCCATGGGACTTGAAATTGACAGGATTACGATTAACTATATCTCATGAGTTTCCAATGTTTGTACCATTGGTGCATAATATACTTGTTACATAATATTTTGTCACACCTCCTGTTCACTCCCTGTTCTAAATCCCGAAGTGCCAGAATTTTGACAACTGTGAAATGTATTCATCATGAAACACATACTGAAACATCCCTGAAGAATAGAAGAAAACTGCCCAGAGTCAATTCTGGAGAAGGTTGGCTGAAACCCTAAATTTTAGGACCAACACTCTTTGCTCCACTGCTTTCCAGTGATAATGGCACACTGTAATTATTTGACCTAGTGTTTCCAGTGTGGTTTTTGATATGAAAAATCATGCTAAACCACTTATGACAAGTTTTCTCAAAATGGAGGAGAAGCTTCGTATGCTAGAAACTTTGAGAACAATGAGCTGGATGTTATTGGGCAGAGATATGGTTGAGATCTCCCATTTGGAGCTCTTGATCCTACCTTTAAGGGTCTTAACCTTGAGATATGGACCTTCCTCCCTCTTTTTTGGATCCCTAACTCCATCTCCCTTCCTATAAATCAAATCCCCTCTGTCCCCAAATGGTTGGTCATTGATTGTATGCATTCCTATGCTGAGATTATGCCTAAATGCTGCCCATCTAACTTGGAGAAGTAGTGCTTGAAGCGTTTTGGCTTGGACTTGGACATCCACCAGAAGGAGGTATCCAACATCAAGGCAATGGTTCTATGCTTCCATTTTTTATTCATCAATATATACATCTGATGTTAACTTTCTATAATTGTCTAAATATTTATGCATTTAGCTTGATACTCCTTGATCAATCGAGTAGTTTATGTTTGATATATACTATGTATGCTCTAGTATCTTGTATTGCCATTTGATCTCTCTTGTAGGTACTCGGACGTAAGGAACAAGCAAGGAGTGATCCTGGAAGCTAGGGATCGAAGCCATCACCAAAGGATTGTGAAATTAGCATCAGAGCAAGGTAGGTTTCTCCCTCTCTTTGAATTTTTAAAAATAAGCTAGTAAAGTCTACATTAGTTTGTTCAATTTGTTGCTATACCCACTCATTGGGTAGATAGATCGCCTTTGTCCACAAAGGGGATTTATTTTCGCAATAAAATGGCGAGTGCACTAGGGAATCTATAGCCTTTTTAATCTCTTTTCTTGATTTGGTCTTTTGATTAGTTTGACCAACCATTGAATTATCAGTTAGTCTAGGTCTGTATAGGTATGGATATTGAATGATCACTACTTTTGAGCATTAGGTCTGGACTCTTGGTTGAAATTCTTTTTATTTTTTCCCAACTTTCTTGCTCAACGCATTTTTCTCCTGAATAGTGGCGCTGCCAATGCGTTTTTTCTTGAAACAGTCACGTTGAACCCACTTTCAACACATTTTTGGCTATGATAGTCACACTAATCTTAGAAATTTGAGAAAAAATAGGGTTTCTACCCTAGGATCCAGTGTGTCTTGGCCTCTGAAGGTCTTTTCCCATCCTCTGAGTATGGATTTGCCAGTGTTTTTGTTTGATTGTCTTGTTAATTAGAAAATAAGTCTCTTTGGCTTTGAAGTGCTTGAAATGAGATTTTGATTGAGTTCTAGGGTTTCTAGGTCAATTAGCCATCACTTGCTACTTATTGTGTCGCTGAGATATTGGTTTGTTGATTGATTGAGCTTGTTTTATATGGAAATCATTGAAACCTCACTTTACATTTGTTTTAGATTGTCTTTCACAAAGTTTCTTTTCAAGTTTCATTAGGTCATTTGCATTTGGAAATCATCTTTGTTTTTTATTTTCAAGCTGAAAGAGTGCATTGTTTATTTTGTTCAAAAGGAAAAAGTGAAAGGTATTTTCATTTAGGTGCTTTTGATATGGACTTGGTGTCGCTTTGGTTGATGCACTAGTTGCATTAGAGCATTTGAATCAAATTTTCATTTTGCTTTAGTTGATTAGTTGCATTAGAGCATTCAAAAATAAAAGAAAAAACATCATTTATATAAGTGCATCTTAGTAAAATTGAAGATCATTTTGCTTTCGAGAAAGTTGCATTTAGGATAGTGAAAAGTGAAGATCATTTTTTCTTTTGAGCATTGCATTTGGAAAGCAAAAGTGAAAGTTAGTGGAAAGTATGTTGTTTAATGCATCATTGATTTAAATCTCTTCCCTTGATTAGTCTAGCTTTCATCGAAGTGAAAAGTTTTATTTTTCTCATATGGTTGCATCTTAGGGATTCAGGTGACATCATTTTGAACCAAAAATTGAAACATAATTCAAGATAAACGTTAAAATTTACTCAATTAACCTATGGAACATTTGTAACTTAATGCAAACATTTATAGGTATAGGCTAGAGACGTGTTTCGATGTATATAAATCTAGCAGCTATAGTTATCTACCAGCATTGTATCCTGGGGTGAAATCTCGTTCCATGTACGGAAGTATATAGGATTGTTCTCTAGTACTCTCGTGTATATCGCAAGCCCTCCACGTATGGCAAGCACGTGGGAACGCTCTCATCGAATGGTTATGCATTAGACAACGCTAACATGAACTTGTGCTCCCTGTATCATCACATATATATTGGGAGACCCCACTAGGTTGGTATCCTTTAACCACAGGTAACCAAGTCAACCACCTTGTAAACATGATACACCGAACACAACATTCGGGGAGATTGTTCACCGTACGTTAAGTCCTTGGTTTCGGCTAATGTGTATATTGCGGTTCACGGATACTTTGTAAACCCTCTTGCCTAGATTACCCTTTTTGATTTATTTGTTGTTTTAAGTTCTAAAATTTACTTCCCACGATAACATGTCTTACCCATGTAGTTCTCCCTCACCTCAATATGCCTTATTAATGGTAAATTTTAATTCAATCTCAAATAAATCACCTCCTCTCCTTTTGTTTTTGAGAAAAGGTCATCATGGCTGAACTGTCGTGTACGCCTCACATATCCAATTCACAGTCAGACACTAAAGGGTCACCATAAGGAGTCCACTCTGACATTCCAGAGTCACTTGAAGGTCAAGGCTTTGAACTTGGACTTTTCTCGAGTATTCAACCTCTTGCTTCTCGTCCTCCACATTGAGAGTTGTTGTCATCATCTCAGGAATCTGACCTAGAAATTCCTGAGGTTCCTCAACAATTTTGTTGTTTCCCCCGAATCCGCTTTACGATCTTTTGATAATATGTCCTCAATGCCCATATAGTCTGTTTGATAATCCTGACGTACCTTTGGAACTTTCTCCTTGTTCATCGCGGATTCCCCCTTGCCAACTGTTTCCACCCATGGCATCAGAAGGTGATATTCCAACCTCTCCTCGAGATCCTCCTCCGAAAGTCTCAACCACTCATACTCAGCATCTTGGTGATGAATCTAAATATCATTTTCCACCTGAATGCTTTCCATATGTGTCTTCTCCTCATATGGGGAGTGGGCCAACTCCACCACCTGAAGCTAGTGAAATTTTATTCCCTCCAGGTTATACCTCTCTTGGTCATTTAGTTTAAGGTATTCCAAGCACATATCTCTTTATCATCATCCAATATGGTCATCTAGCATTATTCCTACCTCTGACCCATTCATTTCGAACATAGCTTCCCAAAGTCCTATTCAATTTGCTTTTTCTTCAGTTCCTATTCAAACTATAGTCACAAGTGGGAAGTTAATGTCCCTATAGGTTCTCGAACTCCTCTTTCAATATCTATACTGGTTACACCTCCTCCATTGATTGGTAAATATGTACCAACCTCTATCCAAATGAATGGGGGGAAACCACATCCTCCATATGTACCTCCATGTTTCTGGTGGAACCTACATGAGTGGATCCCAAACTCATGTTATGGGAAAAATTCAAACTGTTGGTAATATTCCTTCTAGATCCAGTCAAGTTCCTTATCAACAACCTCTTTCAGCTCAAATACCTTACCAACATGCATACCCTCTTACAGTTCATAAAAACCCCAAAATACACCTTTTAATCAATAGGCAGGATCCCAAATGCAGTTTGGTCCTAATCCCTCATTTGGGTCGTTTGGTCGGTTTTAGTCTACTTCTGGAACTTATCCTTTAGCAGCTGGTAATCCTTTACAAAAAGGAACCTATTAATATAATCAAGGAACCTATCAAATTCCACAAGGAACCCATCAACAACAAGGACATTTCATATTACAATGACCTTACATGCAACAAGGGTCTTATCAACTACCTTTGTAGCAGCAAGGGCAACCTTTGCAGCAGCAAGGGCAACCTTTGCAGCAACAAGGGTAACCATTGCAGCAGCAAGGTCAACCATTGCAGCAACGAGGTCAACCATTGTATCAGCAAGGTCAAGCATTGCATCAACAACCCTATGCTCAATAGTCCTCAGAGGCAGTTTATCCCCCTTATGGTTCTTAACGGCCTATGTTGGGTCAATATCAAACTTTTCTTGGTCAGAAGCCACCTCTGTGGGGACAAACTCCACCTTTGTATGGTCAAAATTCCCCACAGTGCAGGCAGTATAAAAATCTCTATGGTCAAAATTAGCCACTATGGGGGAAAATTAGTACCAACAATGTCAGAATCCTCAATCTGGACCTTATCAAAGGCCTTTTATGCCTTTTAATCCTCAATGTCCATTTTTAGCTACATTGGAGTTACCCGATGTCTCAAGGCTTACAAATGACCCAATACTTCATTCACCGTATTGGCCTCTGGTTCCTACCAAAATTCTTGGCGATTGTCCAAAATTCAAAGGGAAGTCTGAATAAGATCCCAAAGCTCATGTCATGACCTACCATTTATGGTGTTCATCCAATTCTTGGGTGGACGATTCCATTCGATTGTGCCTTTTTGAGTGAACACTAATGGGTGTTGTAGCCAAATGGTATATCAAGTTACCTCAAGGTGCCCTTCAAGATTTCAACAATTTGGCTATGGCTTTTCTTACTCACTTCCTACTACCAGTTCGGTATGAAACTGGTACCCATCTCCTAATGCCTTTGAAACATAACACTGTGACCCACATCTCCGATTGCATCCATGAATGGAGACGTCGGTGTCGTCTTATTAAGTTCGAAATCCTTGATGAAATTTTAACCGAATGGTTTACTAAGTCATTTGTTAATCAAATCACCAAAGACATAGCTATGGGTGGTCATGTTACTGAAGAAAAATCCATCTCCCATGCTCAATAGATGGATTTGGTGTATTCACAATCTGGCACGCTTTATGATCTCTTACTTGATGTTTCGCGACCTTCGATTGATCTGACATATTATAAACCTATAGAGACACCACCCATTGATGGTATTGTTGGTCCAGTAGGTCAAACCTCTAGTAATTCTTCTTCTGCTTCTACTAAGTAGAAATCCGCTCTGGCTTAGCACCTTCTCCTCCTTCAAATACTCCCAAAAATATTGGTAAAACTTTCGAGGTGAATGTTGTCTAGTCTACCACAACAGAGAAAGCCTCAAAAGGAAAAAATAAGGGTAAAGGTAAGGCTAAATTTGATACCTCAAAACATGATCCTCCTAAACCATCTGTTCATGATGCATCCAAACACAAGTTGAAATATCCTTGTCTTATATGTGATGAAGATCATTATACCAAAAATTGTCCCCGCCGTGTTGAGGTTAGTCATCTATTAAAAGGCACCCTAGGGACACTGTTTGTGTTGAAAGAACCATTTCCATCGCAACAGACTTCATTGGTAGATCAACCTCAATCTTCTACATCTTCAGGGTCTCAAGTTTTTATGAGTGGAATGACACCTGTCTCTGTTGATACTCGATCAAGAGATTATGGCCCTCTTCATATTGAACGACCTAGTAATGGTTCCATTATCTAACCACCTCCCAAAGGTGTTCTTCAAAAGTCAGTGTATAATCTAAATGCATGAGCGACTCAACATTATAATATTATGGAAGATTTAGCTCAAGTGCTTTTGGCGATGTCAGCTTTGGAAGTCCTCGAGACTTGCCTATCACAAAGGAAAGAATTACTATTCGCCATAGTAGGGATTGATCCTACGGATTCGAATCTGATTACTTTTGACCTTGAAAACCACGTTCCTCATCTCCTGCATCAACTTGCCTTTTTGATACAAGTTATTATCAAAGGGAAGATTATTCATCAGCCAATTATTGATGAGGGTGCTTATACTTACATCATGCCCTTTTCATGTTGCAAAGTTATTGTCTCTCCACCTCTCAACCAGTCCCCCAACACCTTGGAAACCTTTGATGGTAGAGTTTCTCGTCCATATGGTATTCTCAACGTCTTGCCAATTCAATTGGAAGGAAAAACTGTTAACCAGGAATTAGAAGTTGTTGATGCTAATCTGAATTACAATCTTCTACTTGGTCATAGCTGGACGCATGTAATGTTTTGCATGGTTTCTACTCTATTTTGCATGCTCTATTTTCCTCACCAAGGGAAAATAGTCACTATCGATCAATTCACCCTTTTCTCTTCCAACTCCTCAAATGGTAATGTGCCATATGTTGGGAATATCGATATTCCTTATGAGAGTGTTGGGGCGGGTATTTTCAAAGACTCTTCCCTTATGGGATCTTTTTCCCTTCCACCTTTGAACGTCGCTTTAATTAAAATGATATCGACTTGTCACGATCCTTGGGTTGTTCCTTGTCATGATCAGATTGATAGTTTTGGCGATGTTATGCCGCTTAGCCATGTAGAGAAAGCATACCAAGTTGTCATTTCGGCTTCTGTGACAACTTCTAAAATTCATGATCATTTCAGTATGAGTTGAGACGCATATTCACAATATCCTTGGCTCGGTCCTTGGGATTCTATGGATCCTTTGAATGAGACATTTTTGACTGACGAGGGTATTACAAAAGTTATGTCTCTTGAGGAAACTCAATGGAATGATTCCCATCATCGTTCCTCTTTTCTCCCAAGCCTTGGTGAGATTTCTTCTTGTCTAGAAACCCTTGTTTCTAATGTACCAACTCATCCACTAAAGACACCTATCTTGGTTAATGAAGTGTTGTCATGGGGAACATTTTGGCTACCTTGCCCAATGACATCTCAGCCTAGCTTGAGTTTGTCAAAATATTTCACTTCGGGGCATCTTTTTCTCGCGATGAGCTTAATATTTTTGCATCCCTCATCATGAGACTTTCTCACCAAGTTTTTACTATTCACCTATTATCACAATAGGCCATTGGTCCTCTGACTCGTAACCCTCACTCGCGTAGGGGCATTGTCATTATTGTGTGTCATTCCACTAATTAGCCAAGTTGATTTTTAAATGTCATGCCAACGATGAAACTACAATTTTACTCTCTCTTGATTGACTACCCGAGTCCTGAAATGGGCTCCATTTGAAAGTATTATGCTTGATTTCGTGTAAATACTTTGTACATTAGTGTGTAGTTTGGTTTTGGTGTGTTTGTTTGATTTTTCAAACGTGTTTTCCTATGCTTATCATGTGTTCTACATAGCTTGTAGATGTCATCTAACCTTCATGTTGGTTTTGCGGATGGAGCTTGTCATATTACACATAATTTATCTTCCACTACATGGGCAATCTATGACCCTAATGGTGAGTTAGTGAATTTACAAGGCATATGTTTAGGTCATACTACTAATAACATTGCCGAATATAGTGCAATTATCAAGCTTTTGTCAGAAGCCATTGCTCTTGGCATTAGAGAGTTAGTCATTAATATTGATTCACAACTCATTGTACTACAACTTAATAGACAATATTCAGTTAGAAACCCTCAGATTTTGAGAATGTATTTGCGAGTTCGTCTTTTGGAACGAGACTTTGATTATATCACTTATCAACATATTATGAGATGTTTAAACACATTAACATATACATTGGCTAATTATGTGCTACATAGACATCCACGAAATACGTAAAACAAAAACCATCACATAGTAGAAACAATAAACAAGAAAACATGTATATAGAGTGTTTTCAAAAAGTTTATTACATCAAAATGTCAACAACTATGTTCTGAGACACATGGATTCTTAAGCTTGCATAAGTGCAGAAAATAAAGACTAGAGACGACTATTCACCCACATGGTGCTCATGGTAGCATGACACGGTTCTAATGACTCAGTTCAATAACTGACACAGTTTGGAGGGTACCTTTACAATATGCCTTTGATATTGTGGTGGCACCTCATCAATCACGCATATTCTGGAATGCCCCTTGCCAGGACTTCTTGGTTGCGTTTTACCTCAACAATCGAGTTTTCTCCCTCCTCATAGGGAGCATCCTCTATCTGGCGTGCCACTCACCTAGCTATTGCAAAAACCTCTAGAGTTCTCTCTGGTCCAACATCTATCAAAAGATCACGTGTCAAATCAAATCTCAAAAAAAAAAAACTAGTTTTTAGCTACATCAGTTCACTATGTGCCTAGTAGAAGTGGAAGGTCCAGATATTCTCATAAATCTATGCCAGTGTATTCCAAATCATCTATCATTATTAGTTGCTATCGCAACCATCCAAAAAATGCAAGGGGAAAGGATATACACTGACCACCTCCCTTTCGGGGCATCAACTCACCCCAACTCATCAATCATGGATCTCTAGGCACTGGTGCATCCACTTCTATCCAATGATATCGAAACAATGGAACACGTTCGAAGAAGAATTTCACTAGGATGGATCCATAGCTGAATTGTTTCAGCTTTCTTGACTTACACTTTGTGAGTTGGCTCTTCGTATTGACCAACAAACCCTCACTCCAGTTGAAAACCATGGGACTTACACAATCAATGGTGTACTAGAAATGAGACTTTGTTGCTTCATGCAAAGCTCGAGCCCCAACTATTCTGCCCATAGTATGAAGGATTGTTCGTAGTGAGAGATTAGTGACAGTATTTATATCTATCTTCCCACTTTGTGTTTCTCGAGTGTTTGGAAAATGTCTCGCAATCAACATAGTTGTACTCTCCCCTCTAGTGCGAGAACCAGACAACTAAATTCACTGTTCCTTTCTGGACAAACCAATAATGAAATAAATGTCTGTAACATCTATTTTGAGTTCTTGGTCAGTAATCATGAACAGTTGGCGATCTATATCCCACCAACCAATCAAATTTTGTAGTAACTCTACCTGGCTCATAATCCCAGGAATTCAGAAGAATATTAGTAACCCACAATCTCGTAGGGCAGCAATGCAATTTGGGTCCTGGGCTGCTTGATGGTATTCAACTTCATGTTCTCTTCCTTTCCATTTGATCACCATTTTTGTTTGATTAACCTGTGAAACATCCATAAAACAACATTTCATGAGTTTCTATGGAAACAAATCTACAAACAAATCATTAAATATGAAGGATTTTCCAAAAATTCGCAACTTTGTGCCAACGCGTCTATTTATATATTTTTTCTCACTTCCAACACACTGCCATAGTTGGTCACAGGGTGAGCAGCGTGGGTTTGATGGGTAAAACCTGCACTGGTCACCCTCGACATGAATTTTTGCTAAGCCCTCCTTACAACTTAATCTATGGATGAAAATGCATGAAATTACAACCAAAATGAAGGGAAGGGACATATCTCTTATCTGCAGTGAACGACTCAATGAATAGTGTTCAAGATTTATCGTACTCCTTTCCAGAAGATCAAGGTGAAATAGGGTAAAAATTCTCTTTGATTTACAAAATGATAAATGGTAAAAATGATTTACCTTTTTTATCTTTTATGGGTTTTTAGATGACATTTTTACCAATTTAGGGCATTTTCACTTATATTTTAATATTTTTCCTTGAAATTTGTAATGTATGTTTCACTTGTGCAGCGAAAGGTCATGGAACATGGTGACGGTGATTAATTATGACTGATTCAACGAGTTTTATTTTATCACTTTTCAGACTCGTAAAAAATAAATGAAAAAGCGACCCCCTGAAGTCATCTTTAAGCTCTTTTCTGACTCTCGAAACATGAAAATATCATCGAGTACTTGTCGTTTCGAACTCGTTAAAGTAAATGAAATGACGTATACTCAATATAAGTTTAACCCTTTTCTGGACTGAGATAGACTATTGTACGAAAAAAGAATACCTTAGTCAAACATGGCTAAGAGGTTCTCTTGGATATCATTTTCTACCTTTTTGGATTCAAGAGACGATTTAAGAAAAGGTACCTTTGGATTTTTCTTTTTCGCTTCTTTTCCAAATTCTCTAAACATGAAAAATATGTGGAGTTTCACCTCCATCGGACTCGTAAAATTTAAACGACGCAAGAATTGTCACCATGACGAGGGCGAGTTTCTCCTTCCTAGGACTCATTAAATTACTAGGATGGATTCATCCGAATGATGAAATTATATGGCAAGCATATGCTATCACCTTCAAGCTTGCAATAACAAAATAATGGGGTGCTCACTAGAAATAGTGGGGGAAAAATGAAAGTGAACATCTCTTGTATTTTGTGTAAAGGCAACATGTCGCTCTTGAAGATGACACTTATTTGTTGCTCATGTCAGGTTTGGGTTATCCTCACTTCAGCACTTGCCTTCCTGGGTCTGGGAAATCCATTTTTCCTCTCATACTGCTTCATCATCATGACCTCTGATCCCATGTTGAGTCAAATGCTGCCAAATTTTGGAGTTGTATCGCCGATATGTTCAAGAGAAGTCCTATCTGCAGTTTTTATTGCTTATACACTGTCTGACCTTTCTGTCACAATCTTGAATCAAAATTACCTACTCTACCATATCCTTTGTTTTATGTCGATGACGTGGGATACATTATGGCCCTCCTTTGATGGGTCGCCTCCTGACGACTTCAACTGATTATCTGGGAAGATGATCTAGAAACTCCCTTCCAGTACCTTGGAGCTTGCATGCCTCAATGGAAAGTTCTTCACATTTGACAATAGGTTTACATCATTGGGCTTCGATCAAATGATTCTACGGGTGATCGACTTCAGCTTCGTTATTCACAATCATGGATTTTTCTAATTGTATCTTGAGAGCCATTGTCATTATTGGTGGTTTCTCTTGTGCTTGTTAACAATTTACATCATTGATTGGTAATTAGGGGGTTTTCTATCATTTTTGACTTTGACACATCTATTCACATGCTAGAATTCGTACATTGATTGGGTTAGGACAAAGCTCAAGACCTTGGGTTCCATCTGATAAAATCTAGGTTGCGTGGAGTTGTGAGTTATTCATGATTGTACACATGATTATACAAATGGTTGTGACCATACCGTGGATCCATGCACGTGATCCCTTCTATTCGTATGGTTGCGCCCATGTCGTGGATTCATGTAATAGTAGATGCGTATTATCTCATTATGCATGTTGATATCATAAATGTCAGATATGTATATGTATATGCTTGATTTGCAGGTCTCATGATGATGTTTTTCCAATCCTTGCCTTGACTTGTAAAGCATTTCACCCATCATTCCTTGTTTTGCCTTCATGTTTTAGGGGGCATCTGTTACACAATATTTTTTCACGCCTCCTATTCACTTCCAGTTCCACATCCTGAAGTGCCAAAATTTTGACAACTGTGAAGTGTATTCATCACAAAACACATACTGAAACATCATTGAAGAATAGAAGAAAAACTGCCCAAAGTCAATTATGGAAAAGGTTGACTGAAACCCTAAATTTAAGGAGCAATTATCTTTGCTCCATTGCTTGGCCATGCTGATGGCAGGTTGCAATTATCTTGCCTAGCACTTCCAGCGTGGGTTTTGATATGAAAACTCGTGTTGAACCTCTTCTGGCAGGTTTTCTCAAAATGGAGGAGAATCTTCGTATGTTGGAACTTCGAGAAACAACGAGTTGGATGTTGTTGGGTACAAATATGGTTGATCTCTCCCATTTGGAGCTCTTGATCCTACCTTTAAAGGCCTTCCCCTTGAGATGTGGCCCTTTCTCCCTCTTTTGTGGATCCCTAACTCCTTTCCCTTCCTATAAATAAAATCCCCTCCATCCCCAAATGGTTGGCCATTGATTGCCTGCATTCCTATCCTGAGATTATGCCTAAATGCTATCCATCTAACTTAGAGAAGGAGCGCTTGAAGAGAGTTGGCTTGTACTTGGAAATCCACCAAAAGGAGGTCTCCAACATCAAGGAAATGGTTGTATGCTTCCCTTTTTGATTCATTAATATATACATCTGATGTTCACTTTGCGTAAATGTCTAAATATTTTGTGCATTTATCTTGATACTCCTTGATCTATCAAGTAGTTTATGTTTGATATATACTATGTATGCTCTAGTATCTTATATTGTCCTTTGATCTCTCTTGCAGGTACTCAGACGTAAGGAACAAGCATGGAGTGAGCCTGGAAGCTAGGGATTGAAGCCATCACCAAGGGATTGAGTAATTAGCATAAGAGCGAGGTAGGTTTCTCTCCCTCTCCCTCTCCCTCTCTCTTTGCATTTTTAAACATAAGCTAGGAAAGTCTGCATTAGTTTGTTCGGTTTGTTGCTAGACCCACTCATTGGGCTAGAGAGATCGCTTTTGTCCGCAAAGTGGATTTATATTCACAACAATACTTCCTTAGTATTGGATTAGGAATTTGTAACAAACATGTAACACTTAGAACAAAGCACCAAGGATACCATCCTGAGTGATACACAAGAAGAAAAATTGCATCTAGTCAGGTATGCAGGACTCTGTGGCATTTGTAGGCTTTGCTCTGGAACCTCCTTGTACCAATTTTGTTGTTATTATTGGCAATTATTTTTTTATAAGCAAAGAAGTCCCATTCCTTTTCTACTTCCCTTGCCTCTAGATTAAATACCTACGTGCAAGGATACCCCTTTGTTCCATGCAAATGATATAACCATTTTAAGGGGAGTAAATGCATCCTAACAGTGGGGATTTAGGCACTCTGCATGTGGTGAACATTAATTAATTATTCTTCACTTATCAAAATTAAGCTCATATCACAGATCATTTATTGTTGAAATGTGGAAACAATAATATTCCAATTTTAATTTGTCCTTGAATTAAAATTCAAATTTAGTCTCACCAGCTATTTGAAAAATAATTAATTAATTCATCTTGAGTTAATTAGTTGGAGAAATTCAAGCTAGAAGTCTTTCTAAAGTCATGCAACAGTTATCCCTTAAATTAAGGAGATTATCCCTTAATTAAGGAGACAAGGACAAATTATATCTGAGTTGTAATTAGTTAGCTCAATTTACTGAGTTAAGTCTAGTTAAATCAGTTCCAAACTGTTTGAGGAACTAATTGTGAGTTCAATCAGTTAATGCATGCATGCATCCAACTAGTGTACTCTAGATAACTAAAGATTCTCTCATTATTAACTCATGCATGTTTATTATGAGAAATACCCAGTTGAGATTAAAGACAAGGACATTGTACTATCATTTGCATGAATTTTCCTATAAGGAAAACTCTTGCATGCAGAAGGAATTCATTCCTTGAGTATTGCACAGTTTTACAGGGTGTGAGATCAGTGTTACACTTGGTAACAACTAGATCACCCAAGAGAAACAACGCAAGGAAATAGGGGCTTGGAGGGTAGAGGAGAAGGCATATGAGCAGTCTATTTTGTCTGTGAGCATTTGTGAGGGATTGTACTGAGAGCTGGCTAGCTATGAGAGCTAAATCTTTGTGTAATCCTGATATATTTCCACTTGTATGACAATACATATAGTGGGGTTTTTAGTTGAGGCTTTCCCCTGAGTATTCTTCTATGTTTCACGTGCATTGATTCTTCTTCTGGTTATATGTGTTCCGCTTGATCTTGCTCAAACCTATTAAGCTTCCGCAAGTTTGATTGTAGAAGTAGATTAAAGTATTTTGCTTTAGTTATATTGCATTATTAGGTTAATCTACAGTCAGAATTTCTACATTTATAACATAGATCCAACTTATTTTACAAACCACCTAAGTACGTCATGAAACAACAACTTTAGCAAATGTTCGATTCCACAATAAGGGATCTTGAAGAGTGAAATATTGACAAAACCCTTCGAAAAAAACACATCACCCAAAAGGATGTACCTTGAGGAGGAACCATAAGATTGAATTGTCTCTTGGAGAGACACAACAACACCTCAATTTCCCCTCAATGATCCTTTATGAATTTGTCATAACCTCTTTAACCAACATCAAGGTAGGAAACTTTTCTATGTTTTAGAGCATTTGGACAACTTTGGAGCAATATAAGCTCTTAATTTTCTAAAGAGTCTATTCAACAGTGTAACTTTGCACAAGTAGTAAGAAGAATATTTTTGTGCCATTAAAATTCAGAGTTAGACATGTGTGTGTAGGATGGACTGATGCATCCACAATATGTTGTTGATGTGGTGTAAGTGAGACAACAAGTTGACGTAGTCAAGGTTAAAGCACATTAACTTTATTGATGTTCAAGAGCGATCATCCTCAACATAATTATGGGTGCACCAACAATTAACAATGTAAAGACCAAGTCAACTTTGATCATTGATCAATCTAAGACAGTAAATGTAAGGGTGAGAATCCTGATTATGATTAGACAAGTTAATCATGGTTGCTTTGTGAACCACTCATGTCACAATAATAAAGCAATATAGTAGAGTAAATTTGTCTTCATATGTTGAATATGGAGATAGTGAGCTTGTAGAGGTTATATGTATGGGACAACATAGCCCTAAATATTGAGCAGAGTATTAATTAGTCATAGGTTGTACATTTACATTGTGGCCATAAAGCCATACATCAACTGTTAAGTGAATCCTAGGTTGTACATGCAACATTCTGTTGTTGTAGCATTCACATCATGCCCATAGAGTCATACATCAAGTATTAAGTGAGCACTAGGTTGTACATGCAACAATATGTTGTTGTAGCATATGTATTGTATTTGCAATAGTTTAGGTAAGTGAAGTAAATAGATTTTCTGTCAATTTATTGAGAAATAATTGCATGAATTTGAAATTTAAGTTCTTGTTACAGGTACATGAATAATACCCTTCTTCATTTAAAACATTGTGGCACTGCCATTTTGAGTTTAGGTCCATTTCATTTCCTGTCTAGGGTGCACTGTGCATCGATGCAATAAAAGATGTTGGTTGGGTAATTTTTAGTATTAAAAAAAAGAGGATATAGTTTTGTTACATCTATGAAATCTATGGCTCGATCCATTACAGAGACAAGGAACAATGATGAAACTCCTTGGCTATGAAGTTAGAATTAGAAGGCAATCACTCCTCAATATTTGTAGATGATTTCATTAAAATCCTCTTTGGTCAAGGAAGTGCATCCGTTGGCTAAAAAAACCTAGTGCACAAACATAGATGGTTCCCCCAACTTTGTCAGGGAGTCAAAACTAAAGATGGTCAAGACTGATCTCAAGATCTAGTTAAATAACAACTATAGGGAACCTACTCAGGAAAATAGTTTCATCCAAAGGGAATTGGAAATATTATAGCCAAGAATGGATATTGAAATAGAGACAAAGGAACTACAAGCTCAAGAAAAAGAGCTCTACTAGAAAATCTATGAACTAAATAGAAAATAAGAGGATGAATGAAGAATCAAATATAGAAGTATTTGGCTCCAACAAAGACAAAAATACAACCTTATTTAAAAATCAAAGAAAGGATCAAAGAAATAAAAATTGTGTCCAATCTATCTACAAATAATGGAATATTTTGGTCGCAGGGGTGGAGGAGGTAAAATAGGAAGCCTATCATCATTTTAAAAGGCTCTTGATAGTTGATCCCGTGCCAATTGATTTTGAGAAAATTCTGAGCACTGTTCCAAAATTAGTGACTGAAGAACAAAATGCAATCTTACTCAAGGCAATCACAAAGGAAGAAATGAAAAAATTAATCTAGAGCCTACACCATGACAAAGCGCCAAGGCCTGATGGTTTCTCCATATCCTTCTATAGATCCTTTTGTGGGCTTGTAAAGAAGGACCTCTTAAGAATAATCCAACACTCCCAAAAGAAACTAAAAATTAGAGGTGGTACCAATTCAACTTTAATAGCCTTAATTCCCAAAGAAACCAAACCCTCATCCTTCAAACGCTTCAGACTAATCTCCCTATGCAATTTCTCTTACAAAATTCGTACGAAAAATTCTTTCAAATCTCCTCAAAGGCTTCCTTTTGGGGCATGATATCTGAAAATTAGGGTGGCTCATCTAGCATAGGGAGATTGTGGACAACATTATCCTTGTCCAAGAAGAAATACACTCTAGCCTATCCAAAGAAGAACAAGTTTTCATCCTAAAACTAGATATGGAAAATGCCTTCAACAAGGCTAGACACTCCTTCCTCTTTATTGTTTTGAAGTGATTTGGTTTTGCTAATGAATTCATAGGCTCGATTAAAGCATGCTTCAAAAAGCCAATGGTAGTAGTTCTTATAAATGGAAGGCCTAGTTAGTTCTTCAAAAGCACTAAAAGGATAAGGAAAGGGTGTCCTCTCTCACCTTTCCTTTATGTCCTAATGGTAGATTCTCTTTACAGAAAATTGGAACACGAAAGATAAAAGAGGAATGATTACATGCATTCAACTTAGCAGAGGAGAAAAAGGCCTAAACCACTCACAATTCACAAATGATAACCTCGTTATTGGAGGGGCCTCAGTAAGAATGGTGTGAAGTTTTAAAGCAATTATGGACCTCTTTCTCAAAGCATAAGGAGGAATCCTCAATAAAATCAAAAGCAACATATTTGGATGGAACACTCCCCCTAGAATCCAAAGAATAATTTCTCAAATATTTTAATTCCCTTACAAAACATAGTGGACACGCTTAAAATACTCGGGGATGCCTATATTTAAGCATGTAGTGAAATCATAGGTTTGGATTGAGATATTGGATAAAATGAGAAAGAAAAATAAAAATTGGGAGACACAATGGCTCAATTTAGCAGGCTCCATCATCTTAATCAAATCAACCTTTTCAACTCTTCCTCTTTATCAATATAGGATCCTTCAAACTCCAACTTGAATAATTAGGCAAACTGAAATCCTCATTAGGAAATTCCTTTGGGAAGGGGGGAAGTTAGAAACAAAAAAAATCATATCCTCACTTGGAACAAGGTCATAGCCCCTTACCAAAGAGGAGCAATTGGAATAAGGCAACCAACAATTATGAATACAACTCTAAGAGTGAAAATTCTATATATACTTATCACAAAAGGAGAAGCCTAGTGGAAACAGGTCTTGGAAGGTATATATCTCTCAACATCTCACCAACATTTACTCAATACCCCTATCCCCCTCCACAATTTCTCCTCCATCTAGGAGCTCTGTAAAAAGTCCCTTCCTCTCATAAAATCCTATACATCTTGAATTCTTGGGAGTGGATATGATATTGACATTGAGGAAGAAATAATTCTTGGTAAGCCCATACTATCCACCATTATTGCCCTTTAACCTCTTAAGACTTGGTGTGTTGTCAGAGGCATCTCTTACTTGGAGAAATTTTCTCTATTGGAGCAAGAAGGAGGCATCTGGAAGGCTTGGAAACTCCCCCCTCTTCCAACTGGATTATCCCATCTTTGGAGTATGCTTGTAGATAACCTAAAGGAAGTTTTCCCAACCTCCACCACTAAGAAGGATGGTTTCAAGTGAAACTTATCAGGGAAATAATACACTATCAAATGTGGATATAGGGCAATACAAGAAGAAAAAATCCAACAACTAGAATAACCATACTAGAAAATAGTGTGGAAATTTGAAATATTTCCCTAGATTAAACTTTTTACATGAACTCTCCTTAGGGGGGAAATCTTGACCGCTAAAAACCTCAAGAAACGTAATATTCAGGGCCCCTCAAGATGATCCGAACTTAAACAGGAACACAAAAAATTACAAATATAACCATAAATACAGAAATGCAATAGAAATAACACTTCATTTCATTAATATCATAATACTGAAATATGCTTACAAATATAATGGAAATAAGCTAGCTCAGGCGATGGTAGCTTATCTATGAGAAGAGATGTGGTGGATACATGCCTCTAAACTGTGTTACAATGAGGCTCAAAGACCTATTTATTATTGAGAAACAATGGAAAACCATAAATATCCAAAAACCTAACCTTAGGAGGTGAAGCACCAACACTGTGGGCCCTGTTTGGGTAAATTGGTACATCAACTTCCTAGGGTCGTAACTTTGGCATACGATCTCTGTTTGGTTATAATAATACCTTGTTTGAAATATTTCAAAGAGGAGGCCAAACAAGAATTTTAAAATTAGATTGGAAGTTTTTATATCTCTTCGTTTTCCCTAAAAACGTTGTTTAGGGCCTAAAAAAGGCTCCAGAAGTTCACGACCCGAAAATTTGCCAAAAATAGTAAACTGTGCTACAATTAAGGAAACTGAATAATTGAAAGAGACAGTGTTGGGGGTCCAAGTGGAAATGGCAGGTGGCCACCAATATCATCTTGGATCACAAGATGTCCCATTTACGTAAATTCTGAAGAATCCCTGCAACACTTATTCCTCTTATGCTTTTTCTCTCAAACCTGTTGGGAATCTCTTCTCAAGCCCCTCCTAGCCCATCTTAATTTTAGCCTTCCCCTACTTGATTCCTTCTCCCAATGGAATACCAATTATCCCTAGTCTCTCAAAAATAAAAATATCATCAAACTCTTATGGCATACCCTTCCAATAACCCTTTACTGGAAATTATGGCATGCTAGGAACAAAATCACATTCGATTCAAAGAAACCTGAGCAAAGAATGATCATGGACAAGGCATGGGGCCTTATAACTGAGGCTATTTTATTAAAAGGAAAATATTATCTAGATCAAAAAATTATTCAGGAACATAAGATGACTTGGTTCCACTTTGTTCTACAAAAACTCAACCATGATGCTTCCAATCAACCTAGAGAACCATCCACCTTACCAACGTGGAAATTAGACTTAAAGAATAAGACTTCTAAGGATGGTTCAAAGCACAAAACAAAACTTTCCTCTTTTTTAATGGAGCATCCAAAATTAATCTACGAAAGACTAGGGCAAGAGTAATCATCACCAACCCTGAACGAAGAAACATCTTTCGAGTGGGGTCTTAGGAAAGAAATCGAGAATCACGTAGAGGCTTACACCCTTCTTCTGGGTGTGATGATCCTTTGAGAACAACAAGCATATTTCCCCTTAAGCCCAGAGGAATCATCTATGCCTATAATCCCTATGAACAAAGGAACCAAGGCCAACAAAAAAAAGATTGATCAAATCCTAATTCATTGTAGGTTTTAACCCCGTACAAAAATTACCTACATACGAATTCTAAAACACATAAAATAAACAATACGAGAGTATAACACATAAAACACATATACACAAAGATTTTCCCCTGGATCCCAAAATCGGGACTACTAGCTTGATTTTTCATTATGTTCCTTCCAATGTTACAATACATATTTATACATGCCGAAGCATCCAATACCATGGACCGAAAAACCATTGCATCCAAAACCATGGACTGAAAACCATCGCGTCTAAAACCATGTGCGAAAAATATGCACAAAACCATAGGTAGGTCCGCCCAACCTAACATAGGGTCCATAGAGTGGGGTTGCCTGCACCCCTTAGACCCCCTGTGACTCCCCCCATTACGCAATCGGTGCAACGAAGGGGGGGCTCCGCCCCCCTCCTAAGCCCTCGGTTAACTACGTGGGCTAGTCATGGAAAGAATATAACACAACCCAACATTCTCCCATTTGTTTTTTTCTTTCCACAGGGGGCCACAAGAGAGCCTAGTCATTTATCTAGCCCTACAACGCCCATTGTTTCTCTACACCAAGGGAACTTCTCAGAGCTCATAGATTTTTTCAATGCATCTGCAGTATTCTTCAAAGTGTCCACCTTTACCAGCAACACCTTTTTGTCTTCTATCATATCCCTCACAAAGTGATACTGAACATCAAGGTGCTTTGTCTTTGAATGATATGCAGGGTTCTTTGCCAAGAAAATTGCACTTTGGCTATCACAGTCTATCCTTATAGCTCCCTGTACTAACCCCATACTTGAACACAATCTCTACAACCAAACTGCTTCCTTACTTGCATGAGTGGCTGCCATGTATTTTTCCTCTGTAGTTGATAGTGCCACTACAGATTGTTTCTTACTCATCCAACTGACTGCACCTCCAAATACGTTAAAAACATACCCACTTGTAGATCTTCTCTGATCGAGATCTCCAGACCAGTCTGCATCAACAAAGCCACAAATATCCAACGCTCTATCCAATCTTGGTCTTCCTTGGTAGCACAAACCGTAATCACTAGTGCCACACAAATACTTGAAAACTTGTTTCACTACTGTCCAGTGCTCCTTCCCTAGTTTTGACATAAACCTACTCAATACTCTGTTGTGGGGAAAAATGCCTATGCAGGACGATCCTATCCACCTAAGGTGTGACAGTGCCTTAGCAACAAACAGAAACAACTACTCTAGTATTCTTCTTTTATGAATTTAAGAATGAAGAGAGATGGATGGACTAACCGGTGTCTTCCGTTTGTCCCTCGATCCGGTTTCTCTTCTCTTTGGGAGTTCCCAACTACTTGCCTTCTCGCTCGCCCAGCTTCAAGAGGTTTCTGCAAGACCACAAGAAGAGAACACTACACAAAGACATAGATTCATATTCATAACTAGTTCAGGATTAGAAATAAACTAAACATACTAATGCAATCATACATCAAAGATACACCAGTATATAGGAGAAACCAAGATAGCTTTATTGATGAATAACAAGGTTCAGGAAGAGATACAACCCAGAGGGCTCCAATCCAGCATCTCCTTCCCAGAAAATGAAATTCCTATCTTCACCTTCCCTCAAAGCATTAAGCACCCAATGATTCCAACCTCAAACCAACAGCAATTCTTTGCAATAACAAAATTCTAGCCTCCAGATCTCATTGAGGAGAGATCCATATATAGATGTTTGGAGAGAGGATGAGTCAGTTTGAGATCTGACTAGTGTCCTCTCCCTCTGTCAGTTCTTGATTCCACTTGGAGGTTCTTGCTTCCACTTGGAGATTGGGAACCTCTTACTCATCACTAGTCGAATTCACTGAGGCAAGTGTCATTGAGGAAGATTCTGGAAGATTCCTGGGTCTTGACACCTCTTGGAATGAACTTGCAATTTGTCAATTCCCGCTCAGCGCACCCTGGTAGTGCTTCTACCTACGTTGCAGTGCAGATAGCCAGTGTTGACTTTGCATTTCAGCGTAGACAGCTAGTGGAGCCACTGAATTGATCCTAAATTGACTTGTTTTTGAGCAGTTTCTGGTGGAGAACTTCTGTGAATTGCTATGGTTTGTTAGCCTTGTTCCTCTAGGGGTAGGAACAACATATTTAGGGACTTTGGATCCCTTAGATTATGGACATTTCATGCTCAATTTTGTAAGTCACAAAAATGTCTATAACAGTTGCCCCCTAAAGTATGAGGCCGTTTATCGGGTGAAATGCTTTATCAGGAGGATCCGAAGTTCATCCAATGCTGGAAGGAGACCTGTAATAAGATACAATACAATACATTATTTTTCATACTGCTTTCATGATCTAGCTGAGGCGGGCATTCCCATGCTCAGCTTTATAAATTCATTTTTCTGTACATAGAACAGACAATCGTCTGATGGTAGACTGATAATTTTGATGAAATTATCATCCTTTGGGTAGGATGATTATCTGCTGCAATGATGTACATGTCAATGTCTTTATCTTTTCTGAATATATATCGCAGCTCGGATGGATGAAACTAGATCTGGGGTCTTCAAACTCGTTCGATCTTCACTCTAAGTACAAGTCGATCCATGTGAGAAATGTTCTGAAGTCGAACATGGAAAGACATCACTTGATTACCGGTCAATGAGGTAAACCGTTAACAAGCGCGAGAGGAATCACCGATAATGATAATGACCCTCAAGGTACTGCAGTACAATTCACGTGGTGTGAATAAAGGACTTGGCGTCGAACACCACGCAAAATCTTTCGGTCGAAGGTCATTGATGTATACCTGTCGCCGGAAGTGAGAAACTTGCCATTGAGGCATGCAAGCTTCAAAGTACTGAAGGGGTTGTTCCTAGATCAACTTCTTGGATAATGAGCTGATGTCGACAAGAAGCGATCCGTCAAAGGAGGGCCTTAATGAATCCCACATCAATGACACGGAACGGAGCTAATGATTTTGATGGAGGTGAAAACGATCTGTGACATATGATTCAGGGTGGTGGTCATGAAAGGATGAAGGATAATGTACGGCAGTGGATGGGACACGGTTGACTTTTCTGAACGACTTCTCTTGAACATATGGCGACACTGATGCGATGGATCGGTAGCATTACCCCAAATATGGATGGTATGGCGAGACCATGGTGATGTGACCAGTGAATGAAACAACCCAACCCGATTGTGGTACGGAGGAAAAGTGTCATGTTCAAGAGCGACTTGCTACCATCAAAGTTTTCTTGAGTTTCTCCCAATTTTTCCCCAGTCATTGCTGACCAGTACCTCTTTATTTTTGTCAAGCTTGAGGAGGATAACATATGCTTGTTCTATAACCTGCCCTTCGGGCAAGCCCATCGCTATGTTTTAACGAGCCTAGCGATAGTGAAACTCGTTCTCGTCTAAAGACAAGTTTGTCGCTATTTAATGATTTTAACGAGTCTAACGACAAAGATAACTCGGTCCTTTTCATTTTTAGAGAGTCTGAAAAGGTACATAAAGTTAACTCCAAAAGTCCTTTTTCTTCATCTAATCCCTTAGGTCCGAAAAAGTATGAAACAATACAGAAGGGATGATTTTTCGATAGTTTTAACGAGCCGAATAAAACAAGCGTTCGATCTTTTTGTGCAATAATCCCTCAGGTCCAAAAAGATTAAAATCTAGAGGAGGGATAGCACTTCCTGTCCCTTTAACGAGTTGGAAGGCCAAGGACTCGACAATCTTTTCATATTTTACGAGTCAGATGAAAAGAGCTTAAAGAAGACTCGTCTTTTGAGGAACGAGTGATAAAATAGGTTAGCAGCTGATTCCATGTACAGGTTGGAATTTTCCAATCAAGGCAGTGTCACAAGGATGGCTAGTGAAATCACTCTTCGCAGCTGTTCCTCAAAATGGGTAAACAATCATATGGAGGTGAACGATCGGCCAAATGAAAAGTGGAGGTGACGGTGCAAACACGACCAGGGCTTTAATGGCTGATAATGTTACATTCACAGTGGTTATTTACCAGAATAGTTCATTTTTTAACGAGCTTAAACGCGGGAAAACACTTGCTCGATCTTATGTTTATTTTTTAACGAGCATGAACTATGTGCTAAAACTGCTTGGATCTTGCGTTTATTTTTTAACGAGCATGAACTGTGTGCTAAAACTGCTCGAATCTTGCATTTATTTTTTAACGAGCATGAACTGTGTGCTAAAACTGCTCGATTTATATGGTCAAATTTTTTATTTTTTACCATAACTAGCTTTGCCCTTTTCAAAGATAGTACTGTATCCTCAATTGCTGCATCAAACTAGTTAGAAATGAATAACATTTGCTTGAAAACGAGATTAAAACCCTAATATTTCGCTTTGAACTACGTAAAAAGCAATTAAAAAGTGTTTTTACCTCTCATTTTACAATTTCATTTGAACTTGGTTTGTTGGAGCTTTGGAGGTGCCTCTTCCCCCTTGATTTTCATCAGCTGATTCCGGGAGATTCTGCGGATGATTTTCGGCGCCGTCTGGACCCGGTAGGAGCTAAACCCTAGCTCTTTCTTTTCATGGTTTCCTTTTTCCATTCTGTGCCTGTTTTCTTGTTTCCCTGAGCCCCTGGGGTTTTGTTAGGGCGCTCTGCCATCAGCGCACCTGGTTCACTCGAAACCTGCGCTGAATGTCAAGCTGCATGAAGGCAGTTTGACCTTCAACGCAGGTGGAACACTGGCTAGTTATGCTGGGCACAGAAAAATAGTTTTGTTGCACAGTTTTTGATGAAAATTTTGCCAGTTTCTCATCAAATCCAGGATCTAACTCCTCTCATGTTCGTTTTTCAGAGATTATTGGAGCAAAATGACCCTTACATGGTGGGAACGAGAACATGAAGAAGAGGACATGATTGCCCTCCATGATCCTGTCACGGTGAACGCGCTGCGGAACTGTGGTCTGCTGAAGTTCTTCCATATCTCTAGTATGAGAGCACAAATCTCCCTACTGCAGTATATGCTTGATGCTTGGGATCCTATCAACCAAGTATTTCAGATTAGGGGCAAATCTATCCCCTTGACCGTGGTAGACATTTACTTCTTGACTGGCTTGTCGAGGCGGGGTGCCCCCATTTCTTTGTCAGGTTCGGCCCGAGGGAGTGACTCTGTGAGAGATTATGTCCGCCAGTATTGCAGGGAAGGATCTCAGCCGAGCAGAGACGGCAAGATAGTTATCCGTGAGATTGCTGACAGGTCTCTCAGGTCCATTCTGTATACTATTGGTAGGATGGCCAGTAGTGAATCTCTTCACGTTGCCAACAGATCCTATGTGCAGCACGCCTTGGAGTGCCTCCAACCGAAAATATTCAACTGGTGTGATGCAGTACTTCTTCAGATGAAAAGTCAGTTGACCAAGGTAAAGGATGGGAAGCTGAAGAACGTTGGATTTGGTTCTATTTTGACTGCCTTTGCCTTGGAGAAGATACCACTGATGCAGCCTCAGTATATCGCACTCGACTTGCCTTCTCCTACCGAGCCACGCATGCAGAGATGGGTTGATCACATGTCTAGGCATGCTGGTCAATCTCAGATTTCTTTCACTGATACCTTTTTTAGGTGGTTCGAGCGTCAGGAGATGGTCTATTCTGAGTATCCATATGTTGGCATGGATTTCCGAGGTGATCTGGACTTGGTACTGCCGGATGGCGAACAGTGGGGCGCTATTGGTAAAATCTTCGACCATATCACTGTTTACTGTTTTTATTTATAATGTCCTTGTGTTTTATTCTATCAAGACTTTAATCAAACTGATGTGTGCATGCAGATGTTGGTCCTGTTCGTCCAGCAGTTCGCCCGAGAGCGCCAGTTGCTGCCCCAGTAGGGGAGACTGCTGGGAGGGTTATTCTTCGCGACCTTGATGTGGCCGAGACCCTCACAGCTGTGCAGGAGCAGGTTGAGAGCCTTACTCTTGGCATTCTCGATGTGAGGATCGACAAGTTACCTTTACAGTTGTAGTGGCATACTACTGGTGTGCCTAGACGATGGACTCGTCTCTTACGCATGATTGCACAGGCCGTGACGTGCTATCATGAGCATCACTAGGCTAGGGTGCCCCCTAGCATTTTGAGTTTTTGGGTCATGCGACCGATTTTTGTCTTGGTTACAGAACATTATGTATAAACGATAAACAGCTTATATATATATATATTTTGATTTTTGGGGGTTTATTTTGGTTGAGTTATATGATCCATATGTACAACATTGATGATGTGTCTCTTTTTATAAATGTCGCAAATGTCTATCTAACACATAGTTTGCTAATGAGTCGGTTAATGTGTTTAAGTTTCTGGAATTATGTTGGTATTGAATTAAATCAAATTGTCTTTCCAAAATCTTAACCCTTAGGAACATGCGATAAATAGTTGGGTTGCGGACGGAATATATACCATTGAGTTGTAGTATTACGAGTTGTGAGTCTAGCCTGACGATTAGTCGGCGTATACCATGGGTGATGGCATCAGAGAGTAGTTCTATCAACGCGCTATACTCAGCGATGTTATTCGTTGATTGCCCGATACATACACCTCTGAAACTTACTAACTTGTCGCTTGGATCAAAAATGGCCCAGGCTGCGGAGGACAGGTTCCGCGAACTACGACTCGCTCCATCGACATATCCAACACATGTCTCCAGAAGGTTTGACATCTGCAATAAATGTAAAAAGGTGGATTACTCGACCAAAACAAACACTTTAGCGAAAACAAAATACAACAAAAGCATACAGGTTACTATTTAAGCATAGTAACGCTTGAGGTACAACCCATTACGGGGTTGCGCCAGTGGAATTCCGTCATAATCCATTAACTCGTAGGCTCCTTTTGCTAACACTCGTTTAACAATATAGGGACCCATCCATAAAGAATTAAATTTACCCGCTCCCAATTTATCGGATTCTTGGTCATAAAGCAAGACCAAGTCACCTTCTGAGAAGACACGGGGTTTGACATTTTTGTCGAACTGCGCCTTGACTCGTTTCTTATGGGCTTCGTTAGCCAAAGCGGCGTCATGACGGGTTTCATCCAATTGGATTAATTCCAAGAAATGGGCCTCTTCTTCCGAAGTTCCGGGGAGGAGATCAATTGCGAGTTTAAGAGATGAGATTTCACACTGGATTGGTAAGACTACTTCCAGGCCATACACCAGTTGGAAAGGTGTGAACCCAGTCGCATTCCTTACCGATGTTCGGTAAGCCCACAAGGCTGAGTATAGGATTAGGTGCCACCTTCTTTTGTGAACTCCGATCATCCTTTGCAACATATGCTTCAGGACCTTGTTGATCGCTTCAACTTGTCCGTTGGCTTGTGGATAATACGGGGTAGAGCTGTCGTGAGATAGCCCTAGCTTGGCAGCTAATTCAACCATCATGTGATTGCGAAAATGCGATCCATGATCTGTAACTATAGCCTGTGGTACGCCGAACCTGGCAATTACATGATTGAAAAAGAAAAGGGCAGTTGTTTCACTAGTGTTATCTTATGTAGGCATCGCCTCGGCCCATTTGGTAAAATAGTCAACGGCGACTATAATATACCCATGCCCCCCGGTCGAGGTGGGGTTACATGTCATGAAATCGATGCCCCATTTGGCGAAAGGCCCAACAGCAACTATTGGTTGTAAAGGTGCGGGTGGTCTTCTGGTTTTGCTATCAAAAATTTGACAAGCATGGCAACTTCTGACTGCGGTTATGCAATCTTTGAACATGGTTGGCCAGAAGTATCCTGCTCGTAAGATTTTCTGTGCTGTAGCATATCCAGATTGATGCCCCCCACATGCGCCTGAATGACACTCATTCAGGGCTTTTTCGGCCTCCTCATGGGTGAGGCACCTCCTCAGAACTGTATCGATACCACGACGGTAAAGCGTATCACCGACGATCATGTAGTCTTTTGCTTGGTATCATATACGTTTCTGTTCTGAGTGAGAGGTGTTAGGCCTGAATTTTTGGGTTTGGAGATAAATTATTATATCTCCATACCACTCATTGCTTGTAGATATCAGAAACAAACTTTCGTCCACGATTGATTCTTCGGATGTTTCATCGTTGGACGACGATGGGAGATCACACAATAATTCTACGAAAACTAAAGCTTTCTTTGATTTGGATTTTACAAATTCCAGATCAAACTCTTGAAGGATCGCTATCCATTTTGAATATTTTCCCCCTAGCAATTGTCGCGACAATATATAAGTCATGGGGTTGCAATCTGATAGAATGGTAGCTTTTCGAAAGAGGACATAATGTCGAAATCTTTGTATCGCTTGAACAGCAGCGAGTGCTAGCTTTTCAACGTAAGAATATTTGCTTTCTGTATCATTCAAGTTTTTACTTAAATAATATATAGGATGTTCAATTCCATCGACTTCTTGAACTAAAACCATTGCAATGGTCGTATCCGCTGCAGCCAGATACAAGTTAAAATCTCTTTGATAGTCCAGGGCATACATTAATGATGCTTTTACTAGAGAATCTTTCAGAGCGTCAAAAGAAGCTTGTGCCACATGATCCCAGACAAAAGGTACATCCTTTTTCAAAAGACGAGTATAACCTTTAGCAAGTTCTGCGTAATTTGGAATGAACCTCCTCAGAAAGTTTGCTTTCCCTTGGAGTTTCTGAATCTGAAGCAAATTTGAAGGTGGAGGCAAATTAATGATTGCCTGAACCTTGCAAGGGTCGAGACGAATCCCATCCTTAGAGACTACAAAGCCAAGTAGACGACCAGAACCGACGCAAAATACACATTTGTGCGGATTGAGTCTTATCTTGTAGTGTCGGCAATGTAGAAATATCGCTCTTAAATATTGCAGATGATCAGTCTGCTTTCATGAATGAGACGGAAGGTCATCGAGATATGGTTGAACGATGTTCTTGATGTCATGGAAGGCATAATTCATTGCCCTCTGAAACGTCGCCCCTGCGTTCTTTAAACCAAAGGGTAATTTTCGATAAGCGAATGTGCCCCACGGACAAATGAATGTAGTCTTTGACTGGTCCTGTGGGCAGATATTTATTTGATTATACCCGGAAAATCCATCCATGAATGAAAATATTTCACATCCGGTGCATTCATCAATTATCTGGTCGATGAAGGGTGTAGGGTAGTTGTCTTTCGGACAAGCTTGGTTTACATCCCTATAATCGACACACACTCTAATTGTTCCTTGTTTCTTCATAATGGGGACAATATTCGATACCCAATCGGTTAGAGGAACCGGGTAGATGAAACCAGCATGGAGAAGCTTTTCAACTTCTGCCTTAATGGCAGTGGCTTTCTTGGGGTGCACCTACCTGAGCCGTTGTCTTACCGGTTTGACATCCGGATACATATTAATTTCGTGTTCAACAATACTCGAGTCAATGCCCGACATTTCATCATATGACCAAGCAAAGACATCTCTGAACTCGCGAAAAAGAGCGTTATATATTTCCAGTTCTGAAGGTGAACAACCTTTGCCGACATAAATATTAGCGGAGTTGCCAATTTGTTGTGGGGAAAAATGCCTATGCAGGACGATCCTATCCACCTAAGGTGTGATAGTGCCTTAGCAACAAATAGAAACAGCTACTCTAGTATTCTTCTTTTATGAATTTAAGAATGAAGAGAGATGGATGGACTAACCGGTGTCTTCCGTTTGTCCCTCGATCCGATTTCTCTTCTCTTTGGGAGTTCCCAGCTACTTGCCTTCTCGCTCGCCCAGCTTCAAGAGGTTTCTGCAAGACCACAAGAAGAGAACACTACACAAAGACATAGATTCATATTCATAACTAGTTCAGGATTAGAAATAAACTAAACATACTAATGCAATCATACATCAAAGATACACCAGTATATAGGAGAAACCAAGATAGCTTTATTGATGAATAACAAGGTTCAGGAAGAGATACAACCCAGAGGGCTCCAATCCAGCATCTCCTTCCCAGCAAATGAAATTCCTATCTTCACCTTCCCTCAAAGCATTAAGCACCCAATGATTCCAACCTCAAACCAACAACAATTCTTTGCAATAACAAAATTCCAGCCTCCAGATCTCATTGAGGAGAGATCCATATATAGATGTTTGGAGAGAGGATGAGTCAGTTTGAGATCTGACTAGTGTCCTCTCCCTCTGTCAGTTCTTGATTCCACTTGGAGGTTCTTGCTTCCACTTGGAGATTGGGAACCTCTTACTCATCACTAGTCGAATTCACTGAGGCAAGTGTCATTGAGGAAGATTCTGGAAGCTTCCTGGGTCTTGACACCTCTTGGAATGAACTTGCCATTTGTCAATTCCCGCTCAGCGCACCCTGGTAGTGCTTCTACCTGCGTTGCAGTGCAGGCAGCCAGTGTTGACTTTGTATTTCAGCGCAGACAGCTAGTGGAGCCACTGAATTGATCCTGAATTGACTTGTTTTTTAGCAGTTTCTGGTGGAGAACTTCTGTGAATTGTTGTGGTTTGTTAGCCTTGTTCCTCTAGGGGTAGGAACAACATGTTTAGGGACTTTGGATCCCTTAGATTATGGACATTTCATGCTCAATGCTGTAAGGCACAAAAATGTCTATAACATACTCCCATTGCATGTGAAATGTCTGGTCTAGTACAGACCATTGCATACATCAGGCTACCGACTGCACTTGCATATGGAACATAAGACATGTTCTCTTCCTCTTCTTGTGTCTTGGGAAACTGTTCAGCAGATAACCTCACACCTATAGGAATAGGAAGCTTCATCGGTTTATTATCCCGCATATTAAGCCTCTGCAATATTGTCTCCACATACTTCCTTTGGTTTAACCAGAGCTTCCTCTTTGTTCGATCTCTTTTAATTTCCATGCCCAAAATATAGTTTGCATCACCAAGATCTTTCATGTTGAATTTAGAGGAAAAATGGGTCTTCAAATCCTGGATAATTTCTTTGTCATTTCCAACCAGCAACATATCATCCACATACAAGACCAGATAAATAACACAGTCACCAATTAATTTAAAATACACACAGTGATTTTCTTTGCTTCTGGTGAAGCCAAGTCCCTGTATAAATGTATCAAATTTATGATACCACATCCTTGGTGACTGTTTTAACCCATAAAGAGACTTCTTTAACTTTCATACCAGTTCTTTCTTACCCTTCATCGCAAAGCCTTTAGGTTTCTTCATGTAGATCTCCTCTTCCAGATCCCCGTGAAGAAATGTTGTCTTCACATCCATCTGTTCTACCTCAAAATCAAAATCAGCAACAACAGATAAAAGTAATCTAATAGAAGTTACCTTGGCAACAGGAGAAAAAATATCACCAAAATCAATTCCCGACACCTGGGAATAACCTTTTTTCTACAAACCGAGCTTTGTATTTCTCCACCTTTCCTTCTACATTTGTCTTCTTCTTGAAGACCCATTTGCTGCCAATGGGTTTCCTTCTAGCTGACAACTCCACCAGATCCCAAGCCTCATTTTTGTGCAAAGATGCCATTTCATCAACCATGGCCTCTTTCCAGAGTTTTCCATCCTTTGAATCTACTGCTTCCTTCATAGTTCTCGGATCATCATCAGTAATAGATAAAGCAAAATTTGAACAGAAAGAAAATGTACTATACCTTTCTAGCTGCCTTCTTTCTCGAACTGATCTTCTCACACCCAAAGTTTGTGGCTCTTCATCTTCTAATTCCTCCTCTGCTATAGAGTCTGATTCTTCCTCCTTTAGCTCAAACTCTATCTTCTTAGGTTCCTTTGGTTGGACTTCATTTTTAATAACATCTTTCACCTCTCTGAACACCACATCTCGACTATACACAACCTTTCTTGTTATTGGGTTCCAAAGCCTATAACCCTTTAAACCATCCTTATACCTAATAAAGATGCACTTTTCAGATTTACTATCTGACTTGGTTTGTTTCTCCTTTGGAAAATGTACATATGCATCACATCCAAATACCCTCAGATGTGAAAGACAAGGTTTCTTACCAGTCCATACCTCTTATGGAGTCTTATCTTCCAATTATGATGAAGGTGATCTGTTGACCATGTAACATGTAGTCTCCATCGCCTCTACCCAGAATTCCTATCCTAACTCGACACCACTGAGCATGCTACTTGCCCTTTCCATCAACGTCTTGTTCATTCTTTTTGCAACTCCATTTTGCTGAGGTGTATATGTAGTAGTCTTCTGTCGTGCTATACCATACTTCTTACAAAATTCTTCAAATTCCTTACTGCAAAACTCTCCACTGTTATCTATTCTCAACACCTTTATCTTCTTCTATGTATGGTTTTCCACCGAAGCCTTAAATTCTTTAAACCTGTCAAAGACTTCAGATTTCCTCTTAAGGAAATATATCCATGTATTCCTTGAGAAGTCATCTATAAATGATACATAGTACACAGACTTACCCAGTGATGGAACCTTCATAGGTCCAAACACATCACTGTGCACAAGCTCTAATATCTGTTTCGCCCTCTTACCACCAAAGGGGAAACTCACCTAATTCTGCTTCCCATATACACAATTTTCACAGGATTAAAAATCCAGAGAGCTATTACTCATACCTTCTACCATAAATTTACCATGAAGTATTCGAAGGCCCTTCTCTCCAATGTGTCCAAGACTTTGATGCCACATCATGGTTTTCTCTCCAAAGACCACTAGATTTTCTGCTCCACTTTCAGGAACCACAGAACTGTTGCACCCATCAAAAATAGTGCTACCTTGTAGCTTGTACAGAGTTCCAATCCGAACTCCCCGCATCAATACTAGTGCCCCCCGAACCATCTTGAAGGTATCCTTCTCGAACACTATTTTTACACCTGCATCATCCAACTTGCTCACAAAAATCATATTTTTGGCCAATTCAAGAATATGTAGAACACCCAGAAGTGTTCTAACCATTCCAACTTGAAAATTCAACTTTACTTTTCTGTGACCAGCAATTCTAGCCTTCCTATCATCCCCTAAGAAGACATCACCACCATCGTATTTCTCATACTCGCATAACCACTCTCTATGGGGAGTGAAGTGAAAGGATGCACCTGAGTCAATCAACCATGCCTCATGATCTACATGTGTACTTGAGGAAGCCAAGTACACACCCCCACCTTCATCTGAGGTGGTTTTCACCTCTGTAGAAGGAGCATCATCAGATCCCTTTCCTTCTTCAGGAGCTTTAGATTTATAGTTTCTTTTGTAGTGCCCTTCCTTTCCGCATTTCTAGCACACCAACTTTACAAGTTTTCCCGGAGATTTAGATCTCCCACTCGATGACTTATTTTTGTTTTTGTTCTGGGACCGTCTTCGTACAGACAAGGCATCACCATTCTGGCTCTCCATATTTTTCCATCTCGGCTCCTTCGTCAGCAAGGATGAGACTATTTCATCAAAATGCAAGGCAGTTGAATTACTACCTATTGCAATAACCAGACTATCCCACGAATTTGGTAGAGAACATGACAAACTAATTCACTTATCTTCATCTGAAATTTTGATATCAACAGACGATAACTAACTTACCACAATATTAAATGCATTTAGATGCTCTGTCACCGAGTCTCCATCTTTCATCCTCAGGTTATACAACTTTTTCCGTAGGAACAATTTATTCACCAGAGGCTTATATTGGTACAAAGTCCCTGACTTGTCCCACAAAGCCTTCCCTATAGCTTCCCCTGAGATATTCAACAATACTGAATCTAAGACACACAATCGTATTGTGCTCTTTGCCTTTTGATCCAATTTCTTCCATTCTTCATCATACATTCCCGTTGATTTAGTACCCGGATCTACCGCGATCCTCTGATCTTTATCCACCAACAGATCCTCCATCTTGAGTTTCCACAACTCAAAAATCTGACCATTAAATTTCTCGATCTCTATCTTTCCATTGCTCGCCATCTTCTTTTACATCCAGAATTGATCCCGCAGATCTCCCACTGAACAGGGTCTACCACAGGCCCGAGCGAAACCCCTCAGCAACAAAGGCATCCCCTTGAAGCCAAAAAAGCTCCGATACCAAATGTAGTTTTTAACCCCGTACAGAAATTACCTGCATACAAATTCTAAAACACATAAAATAAACAATGTGAGAGTATAACACATAAAACACATATACACAGAGATTTTCCCATGGGTCACAAAACCAGGACTACCAGCTTGATTTTTCATTATGTTCCTTCCAATGTTACAAAACATATTTATACATGCCAAAGCATCCAATACCATGGACCGAAAAACCATCGCATCCAAAACCATGGACCGAAAACCATTGCGTCCAAAACCATGTGTGAAAAACATGCACAAAACCATAGGTAGGTCTGCCCAACCTAACATAGGGTCCAAAACCAAAATTTCCTGCACCCCTCAAACCCCCTGTGACTCCCCCTGCTATGCAATCAGCGCAACGAAGGGGGGGCTACGCCCCCCTCCTAACCCCCCAGTTAACTATGTGGGCTAGTCGTGGAAAGAATATAACACAACCCAACATTCAGAGCAGACGTCACTTAGTTCATTTGGTAGGGGCATTTTTTTATCATGTTTTAAGCATGAACAACAAAGTTGTAGATAGATAGGACAACATAACATTCCAAAGAAAGCAAGGAGAATCTCATACCAATGCCAAAAGAAATCTTATCCCTATTCCATGATCATGATAATAGGTGCCAACATCATGATGGAACTTGCTCCATCTTTACCAAGCTCTAATACTGATACCTCTAGATCTAGTGTTCGCAAATCTCAACATCAAAAAATGACGTCTTGCAATCATTTATCTCTCCTCCCAAAAAATTCAAAAGGATGAATGATTAAGATCAAATCCCTTAGGAAATATCTTCTAATTCACATAGACTCGAACATGGATCATGGTCTCTCGAGCCTCCCCCATATCACATGCAAGATGACTGAGTTTAGCTACAAAGATCCTCTTCCTTGGTTGTCTTATCAGTTCTAGCTTGTGCCTCTTGCCTCCAAGCCTCCTCCTACTCATTTTCCTTTTGAAATTAACCCCTTTGGATCCACGATTCTCTATTGTGAATGAAAGCCTCTAAGGAGAGTTGGCCCAAACCAAAGAGCTTTAGATGCAGTTGAACGTCGAATGCAAGGCAATTTGTAACTCAAAATTTGAGAGATTATAGGCAAACACAACCTCTCTCAAGGAGGTGCTCAACCAATGCAATACATTGCAGGCACCTCGAGAAGGCAATTTCTACAATGGGAGAGATCGTCACTACACATCACAGTAGAATTACTAGCCTGGAGAAAAGGATTTCATTATTGGACTGGAGGACCTCATAAGCAAGAAAATTTAACAATGGAGACCAATATTGCATTGTAGGAGAAGATAAGTCTATTAAACAGGATAAATAAGGATGAACAAGAAAAGAGCACAGAAATTCAAAGCCAATTTTCAAAACAATCTCTCTTAATCATGAAATGAAAATATGTCTTTTTGTTGTTCCAATATGTTTGCTACTACACAAGAAACACATTAGATTCAGATGTAAGTCTTAGAGTTAATAGCAATAGTCATGTAGGAGCTATTTCTTGGGATTCATGTCCCTCCATTGAATTTATGTACTTAGGTTACCAAGCCCCCATTTTTTTGGTTTTTTGTTTTTTTGTTTGTTTATTTTGTTTGTTTGTTTTATTTTGTTTTTTGTTTTTTGTTTTGTTTGTTTCTTTTTGTTGTTGTTGTTTCTTTTTTTTTGGAATTAATACATAACACCCGTTAAAAAAATGTTCTACCTGTTAGAGTCGGTCTTGTCAGTCCTCCGTCAGATATCAAAACTCTTTCTGCATTTCATTTTTAGGTGTCTCGGTCCATTCACTCAGCTGCATTCTGCTAGGGGCATGCCATAACCTGATGAAAGGGCCTTACCATTCATTCCCCTCATGTCTTGTACCTGCTGGCTCAGGTCTTTTCATCAATGTGTATTAAAGTCCATGACAGTCAATGTTTGATCTTTTAGTGGACGAGAGTAATTTCGGTCATTAAGTTTAGGGATTAGTCATTAGGTCTTCAAATAATGTCCAATCAATCCAGCAAGGCTAGAGGGAGGCTCTTATGAAGTTGTGATTCAAAGACTTTCATCGTCATGTTGATAGAATATTATTGTTCTTCAAAACTTTGTTTTGAAGAAAAGTCAACGATTTGTCATTTGTAAAAAATTTCAAAAGTTTCTTAGTGGATTTCTCCAAGCGCAGCCCTAGTCTCCTTAGCCAAATTCCATGTCGGCTACCCCTGCAAAAAATCACCAAAAAATTTCATCATTTTAGTCAAAGAAATCAAAAGGAAGTGTGAAAATCAGAGTTGTATTAATTGTGAAAAAGTGTCAAAAGTGAAAACATTACAAAATGGGTTTTGGAGAAAGGAAAAATCAGATACAAATCTTGCAACATATTTCTCCAAGTTATATAAATCATTTGTGTCAAGTTACATTCAAGAAATCTTATTGCAAAGTTGAATTTGGAGGTTGGAGAGCAAACTGCCATTTGGAAAGGCTGTGACTGTGTTAAGAATTGGAGTGCGGCGCACAGGTGGAGTAGCGCGGTGCACATAGAGCATGTGGCGCACTAGGGATATCCGCCCAGTGTTAATTTTAAGGGTCATGACGCACACAGACAGCGAGGCACACTAGGTTCTTAGCGCGGCACATATACACAGAAGCCCGATTTTGCTCAGAATTTGCAACCAATCGCCTTCAATCCCTTGAATTTGCTAGGTGGGGTCAATCTCTCAGTGTTTCATCCATTTTTATGTTAGTATGATGATAGTAAGTGGTAGCTTATGGTTGCACAAAAACTCTTAAACCCTACCACTTAAAATCATCAAAGCAAATGCTGTTAGGGTTACAAAGTCATTGTGTTGGTGCCAAGGTTCTTCCCCCATTTCATTTTTCCTTCTTGCCCTCATTCCCTTCTTCCCTATTACACTTTTTCCATTTCTCCCTATCCTAAAATGCTTCTAAAATCCTATTCCCTATCCCCTCCGCACATTTGTCAAAGGTAAAACCCCAAACCCTACCCCATATAAATTTTCCTAACACCCCAAACCCTACCCTATATAAAATATCCTAAACTTCGTACTCCCTAAATAAAATTCCTCCTCATAGTCCCTAATCCCTTCATATTATTCCCCTTCCTAATAGTCCCTTGTTGCATTTTCCCCTTGGTGGCATATTTCAACACATCACAAAGAGCAGTTCAAGCACAGTTCATACACAGCAATCATCTTGTCTTCAGGGTATTTTGTATAGCAGTCATGGCATCTGAGCATTCATCGGACTATGAGGTGGAAAACCAAAGTGACTCTCCCTTGGAAGAACAGGCACCCCGGAGGCCTCATAAAAGTGGCAGACATGTGAGAGAGGAACCGACCACCCTTACAGAATTTCAGGCCTGTCCTCTTGCTATGTCATGTTTTCAGCATTAGTCATGTTCTGAGTTTTGTCAAAAGGTAGCTAGTGTCCAATTTCATCATGAGTTGGCTCGTCTTTTTGTGCTGCACTTGCATGGAGATCAAGCTATCTTGGTTGGTGTCACCTTCACACTTACACCAGAATCTGTCTCATTAGCAACCGGTATACCGAACATTGGCGAACCATGGCACAAGAAACAGAAGATTGACCGGTAGCATTATGAGCCATACATCAAAACTAGTTTCTTAAGGCATCTCAAGAGAGTGTTCCCGTTCCGATATCTAAAGGATGAAGATGCTCCACTAATGAGATTGATCATGAAATATTTCAGCTATGAGGGACGGTTCTCTTGTCTTTATGCTTACCACATCAGGTTGCTCATGCATTTCACCAGGGTATGGATGATGACCATTTCGTATTTCATTTGCTGGAACATAGAGAGGATGACCACCTTTATACAGTGCAAAACACCTCAGCAGCAACTTAACAGTGTCTATCATTTTGCTCTTATCAAGATTTTGGTGGTTCATCAGCTTGGATTGTAGGGCATCACTTGGGATGATTTCATTTTGCGTGATTTCTTCAGAGCTTCACAAGGAGTATCAGAGGTTAAGCATGAGGGTGAACCTTCTCATCAGTATGAGCGCCATGAGATTGCTAGTGTTCCAGTTTTCATCACATATCATAAGGGCACCAGACATTTGTTTGCAGCGGCAAAGCGAGTGTTATCTCTACTTGGGGTGGAAGGGGCCTTGCTTCCTCCATCAGCATCACAGGAACAGGACAAAGGAAAGGAGCCAATGCAGGATGAGGAGCCTTCAAGTGAGCCGTCAGGTGAATGAGAGACCGAATTTGTTCTCCTCCATGATGATGATACAGATACGGATCCGCCAAGAGCACAACTTAAAGAGATCATCCAGGAGCAGCAAGCAGAGATTCAAGCCTTGTCCCTTGATTTGGAAAGAGCCAAATGGAACATGAAATATCTAGAGCAGAGGAACAAAAAGCTTGAGGATCAGAAAGCGATCATGGAGCTACAAAACATTCGCGAGAATCGCCAAGCTGCACAAAGGAGAAGAGTTGAGCTCACGTCATTGGAGCAAGAGATTAATGAGGATTGGGAGGCCAATATCGAGAGAGTTAACATGCACTTAGAGAGGCTGCTGGACAAGGCTGACAAGGACAATGCATTGTTGAGACACATGGCTTTCCACTACATGGCACGAAACAAAGTGTGTAAGGCCTGAATCAGGAATTTGAAGGCGAAATTGAGGAAGGGAATCAAGAAGCAAAAGAGGAAAAGAGAGCTCAATCGAATTCAAATATTGGCCAAGGCCTCTTTAGCCCAACATAACACTTGATAAGGAAGCTCCAGCCCAAATTTCAAAAAATTTGGGGTAGTTTTGGTGTTTTTGGAAATTTTTGTGCAAAAACAGGGTTTTTCTCCCTGTGCGCTGCGCTACCTGGCACGCGCTTACACTAGGGAGCTCCAAATGACAAAAGGTTTGCATTTTTTGATTTTCCATGGAAAATAATGATTTTTGGTACATGGCCAAGAAGTTTGGGCCAATTTTGAGTCCTCAGGAGGTCAAAAACACCCTAAAAATGACCTCTCTGCCCCTATTTTGACTCACAGGAAGCAGTCTTGGGAGATTGCAGTTTTGAAGAGGAAAATGGGCACCAAATTCAGAAATTCCACTTGGGTTGGAAAGTAGACAAATAGGGATTTCCAACAATCACACTTGAGCTTAATTTGGACTTCAGAAGGTGCCTCAAAACCAGCTCCAAAATAGCGCGACACATAAAAATTTTGCGCGGCGCACAAAGACCCAAAGGCCAAAATTGCTCCCGCTTCGTGAAATTTCGATTCGCAATTTTCTCCAAGTGGGACTGCTCATTTACAATACATTTTTCCTGGCATCAAAGGAAAAGTTTAAAAAGCATTTTTGGCTTCTATCCAAGTGGCCAAATGAAGGCGAACAACCACCCACAAAATTTATGCTCATATTTGCTTTTTTCTAATTGGTCTTCATAGAAAATTAAATGTAACTGCTGATGGTTGGCTCTTCATTGCCTGGGTTGATCGACCTTCTCATGGAAAATCTTATTTATTGTATTGAGAGTCATTTTGTAAAGGGTTGGAATTTCTGGGAAACTATGGGAGAGAAACCCAGTCACTCACTGTACATTTTGACAGAAAATTAATGAAAGATTGCAACTCTTGTTCATGAGATTCCTGTGGCGCGAGTTTAGCAAATGTATCTTCTTTATGTTTCATATGTATTTCGTTATGTTTCATATTTTCATTCATATTAATTTCCAGTGAAAGATTTCTAAGTAAAAAGGTAGAATTCAGTGTGCTGCTCTGCCTTGGGATAGTTTTCACGTTCTATGTTTTCTTCTGTTGAAAAGGATTCATGTATTTATGCCCTTTCCACACTCTTAAACAATCTCTCCACTTCATGTTATTTTGAATCTAATTGCTAGACTTTCCGCCTGTCTTGCCTCACGAAATAATATGCGTCTTTGAGTTAAATTCTCTACTCATGATGTTCCTTGGTCCCACACATCCCAGAAAACTCAGTCATTTGTCAAAATACCTCTATCACATCCATTTACCTAGCCTAAAATCAGTATTCATTTTTGAGTCATCTCAGACCCTATTGTTTATTTTCTTGAGTGTGACCCGGTGAGAGCCCTCTCCTATTCTGGTAGGGCTAGCTACTAGACCAAGCGTGGTTTGTGGTTACCCTGAATGTTTCCATCCTTCAGCCTAAGGAAAATTTAGGTGCTAACATAGTGGCGACTCCACTGGGGACGAAATTCTTTGTTTTTTAGTCTTCTCCATTGCGTAAACGGCAGGCTTAACCTATGAACACCCCATATTTCTGATAATTCTAAGCTTCTAGATGACAAGTTTAGGGTTTGATAGGTTGAGTAAGTTGTTCATGTCCTTCTGATTTTTTCGAAAATAGCATGCTGGCTTCGAGATGATATACTAGAGCCAATCCAGATCCGGATCCTCCTCATATCTATGAAAACCCCACCTTGATTCCAAGACTCCTTCATCAAGAGAGCTCTATAACTCCCATGTTCAAATCCCATTCATGTCTTGACATTTTTGAGTATCTTGAAGAGCTTGAGTTTGATGAACAGTTTGAAATATCATTGTTCGAGACCAAATCTGAAAGGGCTGTTGACTATACTGTCCCCAATCCACAGTTTCTTGTAGACCTAGAAACTGAAAGGGCTAACCGGTCAATTGATAATTATATTGCGACACAGCTTCAAACTCAAATTATTAATTCCCTACAAACTACACACACCCATCCAACACCTCCAAGACCAAACCCACCAAGAGTGATGGCTGCCTGTTTTTCACCTCTTGTGCTGCCTCAGGTTCTAGATGATATGCCCGTAGATTATCAAAGCAAAATCCCTTTGTTTGATGGTGCCCCTCACAGCATTACCGCTCAGCAACATGTAGACAGAATGGCAGATTTCTATGACCTTAATGAGATCGATGCAGAAAATGTAGCAATGAGACTCTTTGTACAGACATTTGTAGGTGAAGTTAGGAAATGGTTCAAAGGTTTGCCGGTTGCACGTATCGCTACCTTGGATGAACTGCAAAGACAATTTTTAGACCACTGGGAAGTGAAAAAGAATCCTCTTCAAATTCTTGCTGAGTATGAGCAGATCAAACGAAATGTTGGTGAGTCGGTCCAAGACTACTGAATTAGATTCAATTCCGTTTATAATGAAATTACTGATCATCTAAGGCCACCTGTGGGACTAGCTATGATGAAATTTCTGGATGGTTTTGATGCTGACATGGCTTATCAAATAAGAGAGAGAGAGTCGGCCATAATGGAAGACATGCAGAAAATCGTGGTCAGCATTGAAGCAAATCTGCTGTCCAAGAGAGCTATAGCAAAAGCAGAAAAGAAGGTCACAGTCAAGGAAGAGTCTTCCTCGATGGATCAATTACTCAAGAAGGTAGAGCAGACGCTTGAAAGGGTGAAACTCGAAAAACCTGAGCCACAAGTTAGAAATCCTAACTTCCGTGGCCAGCAGCCACAATATAGGATAAGGCAGTGAGATCAACGAGCCCAAGATCAAACAGCACAGCAGCCAGTACTGACACCTCTGCAGCAAAATTTTGTGAATGGACTGGAGTCTGATGAGGAAGGGAAGGTAATAGGGGAAGAGAACCACTTCTTTACTCCTGATGATTTGCCTACTTACATTACTGAAGAGGAGGAGTATGCGGAAAGTTCAGCTGCACACAAAGATGCAGATTTCATTCTAGCAAGTGACACAGTTTTGGAAGAAGAATCAGAGGAGTATCAAAGAGGCTATATGAATGCTCTGTCCGCTCAGCAGTGGCAATATTCACTTAGAAACAGAGATGTGCCAGTTAACCCAATTTAGAAGAGGAAGGAAGTTTCGGCATCAAAGAATGATTCGTCAGTTGCACAAAAGAAAGGAAAAGAGGCACTTGGACCTGACAGCAGCAATTCACCATCAGCAGAAAAGTCAAATCAGAAAATTGTATCGAGAGAAAAGGAAAGGAAAGAAGTCCCGGTCAAAGAGGTAGAAAAGACTTCCGCTTTTAGTTTGGAGAATGAAATTTCTAAATTGAAGGTATCCATTCCCTTGACTGAAATAATGAAGAACAACAGTTATAGAGGGAAAGTTTCTAAGATTTTGAATTGTGATCCAATGTCTGATATGGTGAATGTCGAAGATGATCAACCCGAAATGATTTTTGGGCCAGCATTGAATGGTGAGTCTCTAGATAATGATGTGCCACCTTCTTATATCAGTTTAAGATTGCATGATTTTGTGTTACACAATGCCATGTTCGATTTGGAGCTTCTCACAATCTCATGCCCAAGGCTATCATGGATAAGCTAGGTTTGGACATCACCCAGAAATACCATGATCTCTATTCATTTGATTCCAGCAGAGTAAGATGTAATGGGCTCATCAAAGACTTGGTTGTAAGTCTGGATCAAATCCCAGTGAAGAATTTTTTGATGGATATTGTAGTAGCAGACATTCCTCCCAGGTTCGGCATGCTTCTTTCCAGGTCTTGGGTAGCAAAATTGAAAGGGACACTACAACTAGATTTCTCCTATGCAACAATTCCGGTGTTTAGCCAGATGAGAAAACTGTATTGGGAACAAAAAATGAAATACATGATTACAAGCAAGGAGAAACCCATTAATCATCCAATTAATTATGTACATACAGATCTAGAGTCTTTTGTTTTGTATTCAGAAAGTTTTAATGATGTAGATAGTTAGTTAGTTGAAGCAGAAAGCATTCCAGAAATAGTATAAAATTTCAGAGAAGTTTTGAAGAAAGAAGGATGAGGACAACAAAACACCATTGAGAAATCAGCTGAAGATAATGGAAAGCAAGCAGGAAAAACAGAGCCATCAGAATTTTGGCACTTGGAAGAAGAGGAAGAAGGTTTGTGGACCATGGATTTCAACAGTGCAGTGGGAAATGATGGTGCTGGAATTGGTATTTGGGTACGCAGTCCTTTCTCTACCCCGAACAAGGTGCCTAGTAATGTGTGGGTATGCTATTACAAATTAGGATTTGATTGTTCGAACAATGAGGCCGAGTATGAAGCTTTGATTGCTGGCTTAAAGATTCTAACAAAGTTGAATGCTAAGAGGATTGCAATATATGGCGACTCCAAATTGGTGATTAAGCAGGTCAGAGGCAAATATCAAGCAAAGCATCCTCGGATGCGGGCTTACTGGAATGCAGTCCTAGACATCCTGAAATTATTTTCATAACATACCTTGACATGTGTGCTTTGTGTTCAAAACAGCATTGCTGATGCTCTTGCTAAGGTAGCCAGTAGTTTGAAGATTCCAATGAACTCCAGTAATAAATTTGAAATCCATGTCAAGCATCGTCCGACTGTCCCCACCAATCAGAGGTATTGGCAAGTCTTCCAAGATGATGAGGAGATTGATGATTTTCTGCAAAACAAAGGTAAGTTCAAAGAGACCTCAATTGATGAAGAAAATGATGATGGCAAAGATGAGGTGCAGATCAATCAAATGGACGTATTGCACCTAAAGGATAACATCATCCCTAAAGGCTTGATACCTCTAGAAGAACTCTTTGATCAAGATGACGTAGCCCGCAAACCAACATTGCAACCAACAGAGAAGGGTGTTGAAGAGGTCAATATCGGAACAACTGCTAATCCTAAAATGGTAAAACTGTCTAAAGCATTGCCACAAAAGATGAAATCCAAATATATTAGCTTGTTGTCTTAATTTGCTGACGTGTTTGCTTGGGATTATTCTGACTTGAAGACATACGATACTAAAATCATTCAGCACACTATACCCATTAAGTCTAATCAGAAACCTTTTAGACAAAAGTTGAGAAGGATAAATCCAAAACTGTTGCCATCAATTGAAAAGGAGATAAATAGGTTATACAAATCATGAATCATCATTCCTATCAGATTTTCAGATTGGATCTCCAATTTGGTGCCCGTGCGGAAGAAGACAGGTGAGATTCGCTTGTGCATCGATTTTAGGAATCTCAATAAAGTTTCATTGAAAGATAACTATCCACTGCCCAAAATGGATCATATACTTCAGTGAGTAGTTGGGGCATCTCGTATGTCACTACTTGATGGTTATTCTGGATATAACCAAATTTCAGTCCATGAAGATGACCGAGACAAGACAACATTCACTACTCCATGGGGAACTTTTCATTATGCTAAAATGCCTTTCGGTTTGAAGAACGCAGGTGCCACCTTTCAGCGGGCAATGGACTTGGCTTTCGCAAATGAGAAGGATGTCTTTTTGGTTGTATACCTTGATGATCTGACGGTGTTTTCCAAATCTGATGAAGAACACATGTATCATCTGAAAACTGTCTTTCAAAAGTGCAGAAAATATGGTCTATCGCTGAATCCGAAAAAGAGCTTGTTTGCCATGGAGGAGGGAAAACTACTTGGGCACATTATCTCAAAAGATGGAATTCGTATCGATCCTTCATGTGTGTAACCAATTCAACAAATTGATCTGCCCCGGAATAAGAAGGAGATTCAATCGTTCAATGGTAAAATGAATTTTTTACTCCGCTTTGTACCTAATCTTGCTGAGCACCTAAGAGAGATCACAAACATGCTTAAGAAGGACAGCCAAGTGAAGTGGATGGAAGAGGCTGTAAAATCTTTCAATTTAGTCAAATTGGCTCTTTCCTCAGCTCTAGTTCTAATCAGCCTGGAATACACTCAGGATTTTATATTGTTTTCATTCACTTCGGAGCATACTATGGCAGTGGTGTTGATGCAGAAAAGAGATGATCACGAAAGACCAATTGCTTTCTTCAGCCAAACTATAACAGATGTAGCCTTAAAGTACAATATCATTGAGAAGCAAGCTCTCGCACTTGTGAAAGCATTGAAAGATTTTCAGGTATACATTCTGCATTCTCATATTTTGGCTTATGTTCCTAACGTTGTTGTCAAAGATGTTTTAGTGCAGACCGATCCGGAAGGAAGACGAGGCAAGTGTATTACAACTTTGTTAGAATATGATGTGGAGATAAAGCCCATAAAAGCTAGTTAAAGGATAGGGATTAGCAAAGTTAATGGCCGAATCAAACTTGCATGCCTTAGACATAAATTTGATCGCTGCTATGTCCAATGAGAATGAGGAAGGTTCGTCAATTCAGGTATCTGAAATGTTTTCTCTTTCTCCGTGGTATTTAGACATCATATATGTGCTTCAAAATTTGTCACCACCACCCGGCATGACTAGAAACAAAGCTATAACTCTCAAATTAAAGGCTACCAAGTTTTGCATTCTAAATTCTGCGCTTTATTGGAAAGATCCCGGTGGTGTTCTTTTGAATTGTTTGGTGGAAGAAGAAGCAAAGCAGGTCATGAAAGATTTCCACGAAGCGGATTGTGGTGGTCACCTTTTTTGGAAAACAACCGCAAATAAAGTTATGAAAGCAGGATACTATTGGCCAATATTGTTTGTTGATGTCTATAAGGTTGTCAAGAGCTGTCATAAATGCTAGATTTTTGCAGGAAGGTAGAAATTACAGCCTTTGCTGCTTAAGCCCATTGAGGTGAGTGCCCCTTTTCAGCAATGGGGGTTGGATTTCATTAGTGAAATTCATCTCGCTTCTTTCGGTCAGCATCGATGGATTCTCACGGCAACAGATTACTTCACGAAATGGATCAAAACGATTCCCACTAGACAAGCTACAGATGCGGTAATTATTTCATTCCTCAAAAATAACATCTTGTCTCGCTTTGGTTGCCCGAATAAGTTAATCACTGATAACATAGCAGCTTTCAAATCAAAAAGGATGGTAGAGTTTTGTCATAAATATCACATCATTTTGGGTCACTCAACTGCCTATCATCCGCAAGGCAATGGATTGGCGGAGCCCTCTAACAAATCTTTGGTCAACATCATTAAGAAGCTACTGGAAATCAACAAGAAGAGCTGGCATAAGAAGTTAGTCAATGCACTTTGGGCAGATCATGTCAGTCAGAAGAAATCCATTGGTATGTCCCCCTTTGAGCTTGTGTATGGAATTGATGCCTTGTTTCCTACCTCTCTCGCAGCCCCGGTAGTTAAACTTCTTCAGGAAGGCGGTAGTGAAGATGATCCTATGCAGAGAAGATTGAATCAAATGATCCATTTGCAGCAGACCAGAGAAGAAGTTTTCAAAAACACATCCAAGTTGCAGGAGAAAATTAAGAAAATTTATGACAGAAAAGCAAAGGCAGACAAATTTCAGCTGGATGATGTAGTACTGAAGTGGGATGCAAGGAATGAGGAAAAGGGTAAGCACGGTAAATTCGAGAATCTCTGAAAAGGTCCCTTGAAGATTGCAGCATATCGGGGTCAAAATGCCTTTCTTCTGTAGGAAATGAATGGGGAAGATTGTCCAGGAGCGCCGATCAATGGTCGGCTGCTCAAGCAGTACCACTTCTGAGTTGTTTCTACTGTTTCCATTGTCACTGTAAATACCATTTTATTTCAGTTTTGGTTTGAGTGTGTCTAGTCAGTGTTTGAGTTATTTTAAGTCCAATTTGAGTCAGTCCGAGTCAAGTTTCTGCCAATAAATGAGTCAAGAGTTGTGTGTCGTTTTTCAAAATGATGAGTCCATAGCCCAATGGATGAAGGCATTGTCTGCTCTCCCAAAGATCTGCCGTTCTTGGCACCTCCAAGGAGCTACCATCCCCCATTGGAGCCAATGTTAGAGTCAGTCTTGTCAGTCCTCCATCAGAGATCAAAACTCTTTCTGCATTTCATTTTTAGGTGTCTCACTCCATTCACTCAGCTGCATTCCACTAGGGGCATGCCATAACCTGACGGAAGGGCCTTACCATTCATTCCCCTCATGTCTTGTACCTGCTGGCTCAGGTCTTTTCATCAATGTGTATTAAAGTCCACGACTGTCAATGTTTGATCTTTTAGTGAACGAGAGCCATTTCGGTCATTAAGTCTAGGGATTAGTCATTAGGTCTTCAAACAAAGTCCAATAAAGCCAGCAAGGCCAGATGGAGGATCTTATGAAGTTGTGATTCAAATACTTTCATCGTCATGTTGATAGAATACAACTGTTCTTCAAAACTCTGTTTTGAAGTAAAGTCAACAATTTGTCATTTGTAAAAAATTTCAAAAGTTTCTCAGTGGATTTCTCTAAGTGCAGCCCTGGTCTCCTTAGCCAAATTCCATGTCGGCTACCCCTGCAAAAAATTGCCAAAAAATTTCATCATTTTAGTCAAAGAAATCAAAAGGAAGTGTGAAAAGCAGAGTTGTATTAATTGTGAAAAAGTGTCAAAGTGAAAACATTACAAAATGGGTTTTGGAGGAAGAAAAAATCAAATCCAACTCTTGCAACATATTTCTCCAAGTTATATAAATCATTTGTGTCAAGTTACATTCAAGAAATCTTATTGCAAAGTCGAATTTGGAGGTTGGAGAGCAAACTGCCGTTTGGAAAGGCCGTGACTGTGTTAAGAATTGGAGCGCGGTGCACAGGTGGAGTAGCGCAACGCACATAGAGCACGCAGTGCACTGGGGATATCCGCCCAGTGTTAATTTGAATGGGTGTGACGCACACAGAGAGCGCGGCGCACTGGGTTCTTGGCACAGCGCATATACACAGAAGCCCGATTTTGCTCAGAATTTGCAACCAATCGCCTTCAATCCCTTGAATTTGCCAGGTGGGGTCAATCTCTCAGTGTTTCATCCATTTTTATGTTAGTATGATGATAGTAAATGGCGGCTTATGGTTGCACAAAAACTCTTAAACCCTACCACTTAAAATCATCAAAGAAAATGCTGTTAGGGTTACAAAGTCATTGTGTTGGTGCCAAGGTTCTTCCCCCATTTCATTTTTCCTTCTTGCCCTCATTCCCTTCTTCCCTATTCCACTTTTTCCATTTCTCCCTATCCTAAAATGCTACTAAAATCCTATTCCCTATCCCCTCCGCACATTTGTCAAAGGTAAAACCCCAAACCCTACCCCATATAAATTTTCCTAACACCCCAAACCCTACCCTATATAAAATCTCCTAAACTCCCTACTCCCTAAATAAAATTCCTCCTCATAGTCCCTAATCCCTTCATATTATTCCCCTTCCTAATAGTCCCTTGTTGCATTTTCCCCTTAGTGTCAGATTTCAACACATCAAAAAGAGCAGTTCAAGCACAGTTCATACACAACAGTCATCTTTTCTTCAGGGTATTTTGTATAGCAGTCATGGCATCTGAGCATTCATCGGACTGTGAGGTGGAAACCCAAAGTGACTCTCCCTTGGAAGAATAGGCACCCCGGAGGCCTCATAAAAGTGGTAGACATGTGAGAGAGGAACCGACCACCCTTACAGAATTGCAAGCCTGTCCTCTTGCTATGTCATGTTTTCAACATCAGTCATGTTATGAGTTTTGTCAAAAGGTAGCTAGTGTCCAATTTCATCATGAGTTGGCTCGTCTTTTTGTGCTGCACTTGCACGGAGATCAAGTTATCTTGGTTGGTGTCACCTTCACACTTACACCAGAATCTGTCTCATTAGTAACCGATATACCAAACATTGGCGAACCATGGCACAAGAAACAAAAGATTGACCGAAAACATTATGAGCCATACATCAAAACCAGTTTCTTAAGGCATCTCAAGAGAGTGTTCCTGTTCCAATATCTAAAGGATGAATATGCTCCACTAATGAGATTGATCATGAAATATTTCAGCTGTGAGGGACGGTTCTCTTGTCTTTATGCTTACCACATCAAGTTGCTCATGCATTTCACCAGGGTATGGATGATGAACATTCCGTATTTCATTTGCTGGAACATAGAGAGGATGACCACCTTTATACAGTGCAAAACACCTCAGAAGCAACTTAACAGTGTCTATCATTTTTCTCTTATCAAGATTTTGGTGGTTCATCAGCTTGGATTGCAGGGCATCACTTGGGATGATTTCATTTCGCGTGATTTCTTCAGAGCTTCACGGGGAGTATCAGAGGTTAAGCATGAGGGTGAACCTTCTCATCGGTATGAGCGCCATGAGATTTCTAGTGTGCCGGTTTTCATCACATATCAGAAGGGCACCAGACATTTGTTTGTAGCGGCAAAGCGAGTGTTATCTCCACCTGGGGTGGAAGGGGTCTCGCTTCCTCCATCAGCATCATAGGAACAGGAAAAAGGCAAGGAGACAATGCAAGATGAGGGGCCTTCAGGTGAGCCATCAGGTGAACGAGAGACCGAATTTGTTCTCCTTCATGATGATGATAGAGATATGGATCCGCCAAGTGCATAGCTTAAAGAGATCATCCAGGAGCAGCAAGAAGAGATTCAAGCCTTGTCCCTTGATTTGGAAAGAGCCAAATGGAACATGAAATATCTGGAGTAGAGGAACAAACAGCTTGAGGATTAGAAAGCGATCATGGAGCTAAAAAACATTAGCGAGAATCGCTAAGCCGCTCAAAGGAGAAGAGTTGATCTCACGTCATTGGAGCAAGAGATTAATGAGGATCGGGAGGCCAATCTCGAGAGATTTAACATGCAATTAGAGAGGCTTCTAGACAAGTTTGACAAGGACCATGCATTGCTGAGACACATGGCTTTCCACTACATGGCGCGAAACAAAGTGTGCAAGGCCCGAATCAGGAATTTGAAGGCGAAATTGAGGAAGGCAATCAAGAAGCAAAAGAGGAAAAGGGAGCTCGATCGACTTTAGATATTGGTTGAGGCATCTTTAGCCTAGCATAACACTTTATAAGGAATCTCCAGCCCAAATTTCAAGAAATTTGGGGCATTTTTGGTGTTTTTGGAAATTTTTGTGCAAAAAACAGGGTTTTTCTCCCTGTGTGCCGCGCCACCTGGCGCGCGCTTACACTAGGGAGCTCCAAATGACAAAAGGTTTGCATTTTTGGATTTTCCATGGAAAATCATGACTGTTGGTACATGGCCAAGAAGTTTGGGCCAATTTTGAGTCCTCAGGAGGTCAAAAACACCCTAAAAATGACCTCTCTGCCCCTATTTTGACACACAGGAAGCAGTCTTGGGAGATTGCAGTTGTGAAGGGGAAAATGGGAACCAAATTCAGGAATTCCACTTGGGTTGGAAAGTAGACAGACAGGTCATTCCAACAAGCACAATTGGGCTTAATTTGGACTTTAGAAGGTGCCTCAAAACTAGCTCCAAAGTAGTGCGATGCATACAGTTTTTGGCACGGTGCACAGAGACCTAAAGGCCAAAATCACTCTCTCTTCGCGAAATTTTGATTCGCAATTTTATCCAAGTGGGCACATTCATTTAAAATAATTTTTTCCTAGAATCGAAGGCAAAGTTTAAAAAGCATTTTTTGCTTCTATCCAAGTGGCCAAATGAAGGCGAACAACCACCCACAAAATCTATGCTCATATTTGCTTTTTTCTAATTGGTCTTCATAGAAAATTAAATGTAACTGTTGATGGTTGGCTCTTCATTGCCTGGGTTGATCGACCTTCTCATGGCAAAGCTTATTTATTATATTGAGAGTCATTTTGTAAAGGGTTGGAATTTCTGGGAAACTGTGGGAGAGAAACCCAGTCACTCACTGTACATTTTGACAGAGAATTAATGAAATATTGCAGCTCTGGTTCATGAGATTCCTGTGGCATGATTTTAGCAAATGTATCTTCTTTACGTTTCATATGTATTTCGTTATGTTTCATATTTTCATTCATATTCATTTCCAGTGATGGCTTTCTAAGTAAAAAGGTAGAATTCAGTGTGCTGCTCTGCCTTGGGATAGTTTTCACATTCTATGTTTTCTTCTGTTGAAAAGGATTCATGTATTTATGCCATTTTCACACTCTTAAACAGTCTCTCCACTTCATGTTATTTCGAATCTAATTGCTAGACTTTCCAGCTGTCTTGCCTCACCAAATAATCTGTGTCTTTGAGTTAAATTCTCTGCTCATCCTGTTCCTTGGTCCCACACATCCCAGAAAACTCAGTCATTTGTCAAAATACCTCTATCACATCCATTTACCTAGCCTAAAATCAGTATTCATTTTTGAGTCATCTTAGACCCTATTGTTTATTTTCCTGAGTGTGACCCGGAGAGAGCCCTCTCTTGTTCTAGTAGGGCTAGCTACTAGACCGAGCGTGGTTTGTGGTTACCCTGAATGTTGCCTTCCTTCAGCCTAAGGAAAATTTAGGTGCTAACACTACCTTCACTTGCAATCGAAATATTTGATCCTGGACCTCACCCAAATTACTGCAATGCATTACCAGTTTGCCATGATTAAAAAATAAGAAGAAGCATGTGTTACTGATTCACTATAATTAAAAAGAGAAACAAACCAAAAAAAACATATTCTACCTTCACCATTAACACACCTTATATTTTCAATTGGGATTACCTCAGGTGGTTAGACAAAATGATTGTTATCTTACCCACCTAGATTTAACTCACTATCTGTGACATAATGATTATAAATATTAATGTTATGGCTATGTGCCTATGAATCTTGTTTAATTAACCCTCACTCTTTCCCTCAGGTTGAGAGAGAGGATGATTTCCCTTAAAAAAAAAACACACACTCCATATATTAGAAACCCCACCCTTTAACAAGAAACAAAGATTATACACATTCTAATCCTTGAGAGGGCTAGAGTGAGGAGAATGAGATTGCTCTCAAGAGTTAAAAACACTCAAATCCAATACAACAATATTTATAGGCATGAAGCCATTGCAAAAATATTTATCAAGGCATTATAGCTCATTATGTCAATTGCCAAGATTTGAACCTAGGTGGGGAAGATAACAATCATTTCAACCAACCACCCAATATAGCCCCAATTGGCAATCAAGGGACTATTTATTTTCAATAATAAGGCTTAAAGCCATTACATTAAAGTTCATCATATCACTTGTGAAAATTATTCATTCCTCCCAACCACTCGAGGTAAACTCAATTCACTAAATATAAACACACATATCTAACACCATTTTATTGATTAATCTCCATTTAATTCCACTTTAACTACTACTTATTTATAAACTAATAATTTATGTAGAATTAATAATATTCTGAAGTGTTCCAAGTCACATCAAAGAGGTACGAGTAATTATTTAACACTTGACATCATGATTATTATATAATATTATATTTGTTTGTGTAATTTTTAAATTATATCATTTCACATATTAATCCATAAGAGGTCCAAGCACATGTGGAAGAGACAAAATAAATGGCTCTCCCACTAACATTCCACTGAGGCGATTATTAGGAGAATTCCAAATAAACATTGCTATAAATTGGCTAATATGTTAGCCTTGATCCTGGTTTCCCATCTTGGACATCAACCTCATTATGTCATACCTTCTATCGCAATGATTAACTCCACCAACAAAGTTCACGACCTGACATAACTCTAGTTCTTTCAATTCTAGTAACGCAAATATCGATGGTGGCATACAATAATCCATCGTGCCCTTCTACATGGAGAAGTGCCTTACTGTCCTCACCTACCTCTTCAAAAAAAAAATATTCATGCTATATTGATACAAAAATTAGTTTTTGAAATCAAATTAGGGCTTCGACAAGGTACCCAATACCATCAATACCATTATATATTCAAAATAAGTTGATATAATTACCTTCCTAACAATGTAGATAAGACTCTAGTACCTTCCCAACTAACATGGGATTGCCTTGAGTAGCTTCCAAACTAACATGGACAACATGGGGTACCATTGGGGATATTTTGCATTGAGAATATGTAAATAAAAGAAGCAAAGCAATGAAATGATGATGAAGTGATCAAAACTTTATAAGATCACATTGAATTTGAAAACAAAGGAAATAATAACACATGGAATTTTAAGAGAGGAAGTGCAGTGGAGGTTCATGCCTGTTAGAGCCTAGATTTACCTTAGGCTGAAAAGGTAGGATCCAGGGCCAACATCAAACCACACTCAGCCTGGTAGCTAGCCCTACCAAGTCAGGAGAGGGCTCTCTCCGGGTCAATCTCAGCAAATTATGATCGATGAGGGCTTGAGATGACTAAAATATCTTCTAATATTAGGCTAGGTATATGTGCAAGAGAGTTTTATTGAATAAAATGATGTTTTTGTTGGCTCAGATGGAAAGGAAAATTTTGGGTGTGGGGATTTAGGCTCAGTCCTGCAGAGATCTCAATGGGGCAAGGTAGGTAATTTTTTTTAGCACTTAAAATTGAATGAAATGGAAGGAATAGACAGGTGAGGTGTTGAACAGGGTGAGAGAAATCATGGACCCTCCCCAAACAACTGAAAACATCAAGAAACTAAAGCAAACTTCAAGTAGAGCACTGCAATTTCAATGGATTCTACTTACACTCTTGTTTGTTTAGTTAAGAAGAAACAAGATAGAGAATGGCATACATGAAATATAAGAAAATTCACAATTACAAAGAAAAGCACTATACCTAGACAAATTGCCACATGAATCCCAAAGAGTGTTGCAAACCCTGTTCTCAATTCCTTAGCCAAAATGTTGAAATGAATGTACAATGAAGCTCAAGGCTTTCTCAAAATTCCAACCATGCTAATGACTGAAAAAAACATAATATAGACAACCATAGCTCATCCTTGCCTCTAGGGGTCGAGTACACATGTTTAGGAGCTGTTTCAACTAATTCTAAACTGAGAACTAGAAATTAGGCAACAGAACAACATGCCTCTAGAAACAAGGGAACTGATTCATTCAGTTTCAAACAACTTTTAAAATGATGAATCTACCTGTAAAAGTGAAAATTTAACATATTTACATCATGATCCATCAATGTACATCAAATTACATCACAAATTTTCCATTAGGAAGGTGAAAAAGTCAAACTAGCCAAAGCTGGGCGAAAAACAGAGCAAAACTTGGTCAAACTGGAAATTTTTCCTCTATGCGCCACGCCTAATTCTCTATGCATAACACCTGTTTGGACCCACTTTTGGAGGCCTTCCCGATGTCCAAATGAGCTCCAAGTGTGCTTGTTGGAAAGTTCTGCCTATCTACTTTCCAACCCAAGTGGTATTTTTCAATTTGGCCTCAATTTTCCCCTCCAAAAGTCAGTTCTCCCAACACTGCTTCCTGTGTGTCAAAATAGGGGCAGTGAGGTCATTTTTTGAGTGTTTTTGACCTTTTTGAGGGCTCAAAACCTACCCAAATTTCTTGGCCATTGGTAGGAAAACATATTTTTTCATGCCAAATCTAAAAATGCTGAGTTTTTGTGCTTTGGATGCTCCTAGAAAAAGCGAGTGCCACGTGGCGCGGCGCATAGGGCAGAAAATCTTGTTTCTTGTGCCAAAAATTTCAAAAATGTAAATAGTGCTCCATTTTTTTTGAAATTTGGGCTGAGTCTCCTCCATCAAACATGGTGTTGGGCCAAGGAAGCTTCAGCCAATATCTGAAGTCCTTCATCCTCTTTTTGCCTTCTTGATGCTCTCTTCAACTTTGCCTTTAAACTCTTGATTCTCACTTGGCACACAAAGTTCCTAGAAAAGTAATGATATGATAGGTTTCTAAGAATATTATTATCATTGATGGCCTTTTGTAGCTTCCTCTCCAAGTGGATATTGGCTCTTTCAGGCCATGACTCCCTATCGGCATTAATCTCCTGCTCAAGTGAAGTGAACTCCACCCTCCTCCTTTGGGCAGCTTGGCGATTCTCCCTAATGTTTTGCAACTCCATAATCACTTGGTGGTCCTCAAGCTACTTATTCCTTTGTTCCAGGTACTGTATTGTCCATTGGGCTCTATCCAAGTTGATAGACAAGGCATCAATGTCTGCTTGCTCCTCTTGAATGATTTCCTTGAGATTTGTGCTTTGCGAGCCCATATCAGTATCATCACCCTCAATGAGAATGAAATCAATCTCCCATTCACCTGATGGTCTTTCCTCCTATAGTGGCCTCTTGCCTTTGTCCTGAACCTGTTGTGATGATGATGGAAGCGAGGCCCCTTCCACCCCGAGTGGAGATAACACTCGCTTGGCTACTGCAAACAACCATCTAGTGCCCTTCTGATAGGTGATAAACACCAGCATGCTAGTGGTCTGTGTCTCATGACCCTCATGCTGATAAGAAGGTCCACCTGTCTCATGCAAAACCTTTGAAGGTCCCCGTGGAGCTCTAAAAAACTCATGAGAGATGAAGTCTTCCCAAGTGATGCCCTGTAAGCCAAGCTGATGAATGACCACAATTTTAATGAGAGAAAAATGGTAAATACTGTTGAACTACTGCTGAGGAGTCTTGTGCTGCACTAGGGTGGTCATCTTCTCTACGTTTTGGCACATGAAGTAAGGGATGTTCGTCATCCTTACCCTGGTAAAATGCATCAGCAACCTGATATGATAAGCATACAAACGTGAAAACCGGCCCTCACAACAGAAATACCTCATGATCAGTTTCATCAAAGGAGCATAAGCATCTTTGAGGTACCGAAAAGGAAATACTCTGTTGAGTTGTCTCAAATAGCCTGGTTTGATGTATGGTTCATAATGTTGCCGGTCAATTTGCTACCTCTTGTTCCATTACTCTCCAATGTTGGGAATACCAATTGCTACTGAAATGGATTGTGGTGTTAATGTGAAAGTGACGCCAGCTAGAGTGGCTTGACCATAATGTAAATGCAGCACAAAAAAATGAGCCAACTCATGATGAAATTGAATGCTAGCAACCTTCTCACAAAATTCATAGCAGGACTGATGTTGGAAACAAGAGATGGCAAGAGGGCAGGCCTGTAATTCAACAAGAGTGGTTGGTTCTTCTCTAATATGTTTTCCACCTCTATGAGGCCTCCTGGGTGCATGTATCTCTGTAGTTGAATCACTGTGGGTCTCCTCTTCATAATCATATGAAGGATCAAATGCCATCTCTACTAGTGGATAAACTGTCTTGGAGCTGCCTTGATGAGAAGTAGGTGATTGTGATGTTTTTAACTTTTGCTACCAAAGGAAACAGTGAAATGAGGGACTGTGGGGGGAAAACAGTGAGGGATTTAGGGACTGTTGGGGTAGAGTTTAGTTAAGGGAACAGGGAATTAGGGAGTAATTTGGGAGTTTTTAGTATAGGACTAGGGTTTTGGAGTTTGAGTTTGGAACTTTGGGAAAATGGGGATAGGGGGATAGTGAATTTGGGGAATAAGGAAATCAAGGGAGAAATGGAGTAAGGGAGTGGTGAGGGAATAAAGGATGGACTTGGCAGCAAACAACAGTTTGAAACCCTAGGCAGTAATTTGCTTTGTAAATTTTGAAGAGATAGGGTTTGATTTTTTTAAACAATCACCATACATCAACCACCATGAAGCAAGCATTAATCTTGGATGAAAAAGAGTGAAAGAGGTTCAACCTACTTGTACCAATGACAATCCAAGCGTTTTGGGCAATTTTGGAGCAAATGTTTGAAGTTTCGAGCTTTCTGGCTATGTGTGCCGCGCATCCAACCCAATGTACCGCGCCCAGTGTATGCGTCGTGCCTATGCAAAACTGAACTGGAGGTTGAAGCCCAGTGCGCCATGCCAGTTATGTGCACTGCGCCACCTGCCCAGTGTGCCACGCCCAGTGACTTGGAGCGATTTTCACCAATTTTTCCTTGCTCAACCCCAAAATGACTTTGCTTTGCTTTCACTTTGTCTTGGAGTGCAAATGAGCTTTAAACATTTGGAGACATGACTTATACATGGAGCTTTTAAATTTTAATTTTGCAAAACCCACTTTCATAATGTTTTGAAAATGACTTTATTTTTTAAACTCTGTTTATGGACTTTTTCAGTTCATTTGAGCTTTGTGATGAACTAAATGACCTAAGCTTTACTTGTTTTGCAGTTTTTGGAACTATTGGGGCTAGGGAAAGAAACCGCGGTTGCAGGGGAAGTAATTTACATATGAAGAAAATCAAATTACATAAACTTGTATCATAAAAGCAAAAATAATATGTTTTTCCTCAAAACAGAGTTTTGAGGAAAGACACATTTATGAGCACTTGATGATGAAATTTATTTGATGCTGGAATCTCCTCATGGCCTGCTGGTTATTATTGGACACTTTGAAACTCCTTTTGATGAAACCCTAATGAAACCCTAGACCTAAATGACAATGAAACCCTAAAGAAATCTTTAAGACAAAAGATGATTGTATATGCTTTGAAATGAACAAACATGAGCCAACAGGTAGATAACATGAGGGAAACTGTAGGAAAGCCACTACTGTCAGATGATCCATGCACCTAATGGAATGCAGCTGACTGAACGGGACACCTAATATGCAATGCAACAAGAGGATTTGATATCTGATGGAGGGATGAAGATACCAACACTAACATTGGCTCCAATGGGGATGGTAGCTCCTTGGAGGTGCCAAGAACTAAATATCTCTGGGAAAGCAGGTAATGCCTTCGTCCATTGGGCTATGGAGTCAATAACTTCGATAAAACTAAACTAAACTCTTGACTTAAAGACTCAATTTCAGGACTGAACGTGACTCAAATTGACTCATTTTCAAGACTGAAATTGACCGAAAGACCTGTCTCTAACAAACCAAACCAAAACTGAAATCAAAACTCAGCTTTATAGCCTTCACCTTGGGCCCCAAACTAAAGAATGAAAACAGTACACACTTGCAATGGAATTTAAACAAATCAGTATATACAATGATGAATAGGATAGCAAAAAATAGTTCACACATAATACCGTTTGAGGAGCCAACCGTTGACCGGCCCGCCAGGATAGTCTTTGCGATTCAGCTCTTGCAAAAGGAAAGCATTCTAGCCCCGATGTGCAACAATATTGTATAGTGCTTCCAAAGATTTTCAAATTTGCCATGTTTACCTTTCTCTTCATTCCTTGCATCCCATTTCAGCACTATGTCTCTGATTTCAAACCTTTCCACCTTTGCTTTTTGGTCATATATCCTCTTAATTCTTTCCTTCAGCTTGGAAGTGTTCTGAAATACCTCCTCCCTAGTTTGCTGCAAATGTATCATTTGATTGATCCTCCACTGCAAACTATCATCTTCACTACCAGATTCTTGCAACAGTTTAACCACCAGGACTGCCAAAGAGGTTGGGAAGACTATGTCCACACCATACACAAGCTCAAAAGGGGACATGCCAATAGATTTCTTTTGACTTACCTTGTCTGCCCAAAGTGCATTGACCAGCTTTTTGTGCCAACTCTTCTTGTTAGTTTCCAGCAGCTTTTTGATAATGTTGACAAGAGATTTATTTGAGGATTCTGCCAATCCATTGCCTTGTGGGTAATAGGTAGTTGAATGCCCCAAAGTGATTTGATACTTATGACAAAAGTCAATCATTCTTTTCAATTTAAAGGTTGCTGCATTATCAGTGATCAACTTATTTGGATAGCCAAAACGAGACAAAATGTTGTTTTCAAGAAATGAGATAATTACCGAATCGGTGGCCTGCCTTGTAGGAATCGCCTCAATCCATTTGGTGAAATAATCCATTGCTGTGAGGATCCAATTATGTTGTGTTGAAGAAGAAGGATGAATCTCACCAATAAAATCCAAACCCCATTGCTGAAATGGAGCGCTTACTTCAATGGGCTTGAGTGGTAAAGGCTGTAACTTCCCCTTACCTTGAAAAATTTGACATTCGTGACAGCTGGCCACTATTTTGTACACATCAGCAAATAGACTTGGCCAATAATACCCGCTCTCAATATTTTATTGGCTGTTGTTTTCCAGAAAAGATGGCCTCCGCAATCTCCCTTGTGAAAATCTTCCATAATTTGTTTCACCTCTTCTTCTACTAAACAATTCAGCAGGACACCACCGAGATCTTTCCAATAAAGTGCACCATTCATGATACAAAATTTTGCAGCCTTCAATTTCAATGTCCTACTTTTGTTCTTAGCCATTCCGGGAAGTGATGACAGATTTTGGAGTACATAAACAATGTCCGAATACCAAGGAGAAAGAAGGAAAATTTCTGATACCTGAGCGGGTAGATTTTCTTCATCTTCCTCGGACATAGCAACAATTAGATTAATGTCCAAGGCGTGCAGATTTGACTCAGCCATTATTTTAGCTAGCCCCTATCCTTTGATGAGATTTGTCGATTTGATTTCCACGTCATACTCTAACAAGGCAGAAATCCATTTGCCTCTCCTCCCCTCCGGATCTGTTTGCACTAAGACATCCTTGATAGCAGCATTAGGAACATAAGCAAGGATGTGAGAATGAAAAATATAAACCTGAAAATCTTTCAATGCTTTTACTAATGCAAGGGCCTGTTTTTCAATAATATTGTACTTTAATGCTACGTCCCTTATGGTTCTGTTGAAGAATGCAATTGGTTTCTCAAGTTGGTCTCTCTTCTGCATCAAGACCGCTGCCATAGTATGATCCGAGGCAAATGAAAACAAAATGTAATCCTAAGTATAGTCCAAGCTAATCAAAACCGGAGCAAAGAAAGAGCTAATTTCACCAAATTAAAAGACTTAACCGCTTCCTCGGTCCACCTTACTACACTATCCTTTTTAAGCATGTTTGTGATTTCTCTTAAGTGTTTTGCAAGATTGGGCACAAAGCGACGTAAGAAATTTATCTTTCCATTGAAGGATTGGATTTCTTTCTTATTTCGTGGGAAATCAATCTTTTGAATGGCCTCCAGTCGATCTGGATCGATGTGGATACCCTCCTTTGAGATAATATGCCCGGAAAGCTTGCCTTCATCCATGGCAAACAAACTTTTCTTTGGATTGAGAGAGATGCCATACTTCCTACACCGCTGAAAAACAATCTTCAAATGATAGAGGTGCTCTTCATCTATATTAGAGAAAACTGTTAAGTCATCAAGATAAACAACTAGAAAGACATCTTTTTTGTTGGCAAATGCTATATCCATCGCCCGCTGAAAGGTTTCTCCAGCATTTTTCAATCCAAATGGCATCTTTGCATAATGAAAAGTTCCCCACAGAGTGGTGAACGTTGTTTCGTCACAATCATCCTCATGGACCAGAATTTGGTTACAACCGAATAACCATCGAGTAGTGACATCCGTGATGCTCCAACTACTCTCTGAAGTATGTGATCCATCTTGGGCAATGGATAATTTTCTTTCAAGGAAACTTTGTTCAGATTTCTAAAATCAATGCATAACCGGATCTCACCTGTTTTCTTGTGGACGGGCTCCAATCCAATCTGAAAATCTTACGAAGACTATGATACTAGCTTTATACAACCTATTCACTTCCTTCTCGATTGAGGGCAACAACTTCAGTTTTATTCTTCTTAGCTTCTGACAAAAAGGCTTTTGATTTGGCTTGATCGAGATGATATGCTGAATTATGCTTGTGTCATATGCTTTCAAATCTGAATAACCCCAAGAAAATACATCAATAAAAGAGGATAACAAACTGATATACTTTGCTTTTACCTATGGGTGCAATGCCTTTGATAATTTCACCATCTTGGGATTTTCAGCTGATCCAATGTTCACATCCTCAACTCCTTTTTCGGTTGGCAGTGTAGAAATTTTGAATAATAAAACACTTATTCACAGATATTATCCTGATTATACACTATTTGCGGAATTCATGCATAATACATAACCTCCTCTACGTTGATCATCAATTTTGCGGAATTAAAAACAATGAAACATTAATCGCATGCGCACATTAACACAGTATGTAATGGGGAAAGCATATAGCTTAAAACCCAGAACTATTTGTATATTATAATGATAGAAAATATGTAACAATGCATAGTACAATACTCCTCACAAGTACTCAGTACTATCTCCACCTGTTACACACAAACTAGCTCAGATCTGAATCAAGTCACAGGTTCAAATCTCCTCCACTGTTTGCCTGCCTCTACTGCGCAATCCAAAGTGAGAATAGGAATGATCCAAGCTCATTTTCCTTGGCTTGTACTGTGCAATCCTCATTGGCAATATCCATTAATGCATGTGCAAATCTCATGCACAACTATAGTCACAACTGATAACAGTCTCACTCTTTCACCCACCTCTAACACTTGTCTCCACTGAACTGTCCATGCACTGATTTAACTGATGTATTCTTTAGTTGCTTTATGAGTTAATAATTAGTGAATTAATTAATAATTAATTCACATCACTCATCACTAGTGTATTTGGCAGTTGGACTAAATACAACTAGTTCAACCAAGTCAAACTGAACACAACTCCATCAACTCCTCAACCAACTCCACCAAACTCAATCACTTGAGATCTAACTGAAGTCCATCATGCAATAGCTCAACTGACCCATAAGGAAAGCTTATTTCCTTTTGGCAGTTGCATGTGCCACATCCGTAGCTCGAACTGAAGTTCTCCAAGAGGATAAGATAATGTTTATAGTCCAAATATTATTAAGAGCTAATAATATTCGATTGTTCTATTTTTAGCCTGGCAGTCTAAAAATAGACTCTGCCCATATGTCTAAAAATAGAAGTCCATCTATTTTACCAACATGACCAATCATCCACAAATAGAATCCTGCAACTCATAGACCATGATCCATATGTCTAAAAATAGACATAGTCTAAAAATAGACTTTGCGCCAAAAATAGCCTGCGGGCCCACTTAGTGAAGGCGACTTCTTTTCACTAAGCTCCATCATCTTGTTGCATTTTCAACAGGCAGCAAGCTCAGTTTTCTAGCCACATCGTCCTGATTGAAGAGCTCCTCTAAAGGTATTAGACCTTTAGGAATGATGTTGTCTTTGAGATGCAAAACTTCCATCTGATTGACTTCCATATCCTCATCACCATCATCATACTCCACATCAATAGAAGTGTCCTTGAATTTACCTTTATTTTGCATAAATTCATCGATATCATCATCATCTTGAAATACTTGCCAATACCTTTGATTGTTAGGGATAGCTGGGCGATGCTTCACATGAATCTCAAACTTTTTATTTGAATTCATCGGAATTTTCAAATTACTTGCTGCTGTTGCAAGTGAATCTGCAATAACATTCTGAGCACGGGGAACACATAGTATAATCAGAAAACACTTTCAAGATATCCAACACCGCATTGCGGTAGGCCCACATTCGAGGATGCTTAGCTTGGTATTTTCCTTTCACCTACTTGATAACTAACTCAGAGTCACCATACATTGAAATCCTTTTAGCATTCAATTTTCTAAGAACTTTTAGACCAACAATTAAGGCTTCATATTTAGCCTCATTGTTTGAACAGTCAAAAGCTAGTTTATAAGAGCAGACCCTTACATTTCTTGGCACTTTGTTTGGATCAAAAATAGGGCTGCATATCCAAATACCAATTCCAACACCTTCTCTTCCTACCGCGCCATCAAAGTCCATGCTCCATAGGCCTGTTTCATCCTCTTCCAAATGCTGAAATTCTTTTCCTTTTTCTTATTGTCCATCAATATGTTACTACTGTCGGACAACTGATTGCTCAGCAGTACCATCAAGTCTTTGTCTTTCTTGTTTTATACTTCTCTGAAATTTTCAGTGATCTCGGGAATTTCTTCTACTTCAACTATTTGGCTATTTACATCATTAAAGCTATCTGAATACAAAACAAATGATTCTAGATCAGTATGTACATAGTTGATTGGATGATTTACCGGTTTCTCCTTGCTAGTGATCATGTACTTCATTTTCTGTTCCCATTATAGTTTCCTCATCTAACCGAACACAGGAATAGTAGCATAGGAGAAATCAAGTTGCATTGTCCCTTTAATATTTGCTCCCCAAGATCTGGAAAGAAGCATGCAAAATATAGGATGTATATCTGCCACCACTACATCCATCAAAACATTTTTAGCCAGAATTTGATCCAAACTGACCACCAAATACTTGATAAGACCAATGCACCTTACTCTACTGGAATCGAAAGAGTAAAGGTCATGATATTTTCTGGTGATATCCAATCCCAATTTCTCCATGATGGCCTTAGGCATAAGATTATGAGAGGCTCCGGAATCAAACATAGCATTATGTAGCACAAAGTCATGCACTCGGAGACTGATATAGAAAGAAGAGACATCACTATCTTGGGACTGAACTTCCAATGCTGGCCCAAAGATCAGCTCGGGACTGTCATCCTCCACGTTTACCATGTCGGACGATGGATCTAAACTCAAAATTTTAGACACCTGACTTTTATAATTGTTGTTCTTCATCAACTCAGTCAAAGGAATAGATATCTTCAACTTAGCATTTTCATTGTCTAAGTTAAAAACTGAAACACTTTCTACCTCTTTCGCTGGAACATCCTTCTTTTCCATTTTCTCCTTTGACACATTTCGCTGATTTGGTCTTTCATTTGTTGATGTCGTTTTGCTGGTGTTAGGATCAGCTGTCTCTTTTCCTTTTTTTCTGCACATTGGGAGGATCATTCTTTGACGTTGCTACTTCCTTCCTTTTCTGAATTGGATTCATGTTCACATCTCTATTTCGGAGTGAATATTGCGCTGATGAGCTGACAAAGCATTCATGTATCCTCTTTGGTATTCATCGGACTCTTCCTCAAGAACTGTTTCATTTGCCAAAATGAAATTCTCATCCCTTTGTTTAGCTAAATTCTCAGAGTACTCCTCATATTCAGTGATGAAAATTGGCATTTCATCGGGCGTGAAGAAATGATTTTCTTCTCCAATCACATTCTCCTCTTCTTTTGATTCTGGGCCATGTACAAAATTCTGCTATAAAGGTGTCTGCACTTGCTGCTATGCTGCTTGGTCTTGGGTTCACTACTCTCTTTGTTTGATTCGGTATTGTGGCTGCTGCTGGCCACAAAAGTTAGGATTTCTGACTTATGGTTCAGACTTGTCAAGTTTCATCCTATCAAGCATCTGTTCCACCTTTCGCAGCACTTGATCTGATGAGGAAGACTCTTCTTTTATTGTGACTTTCTTTTCAGCTCCTGCTCTAGCTCTATTGGCAAGAAAATTTGCTTCAACGCTGACGTCAATCTTCTACATGTCTTCCAAAGTATCCAGATCTCTCTCTCTTAATTGATAAGCCATATCAGTATCAAACCCGTCTAGAAACTTAATCAAGGCTAGCCCCATGGGTGGCTTTATATGATCAGGGATTACACTGTAAACTGAATTGAATCTAATACAGTAATCTTAAATAGACTCACCAGAGTTTTGCTTGATGTGCTCGTATTCGGAAACGATCTGAAGAGGATTTTTCTTCACTTCCCAGCGGTCTAAGAATTGTCTCTGTAGATTGGCCAATGTAGTGATGCTTGCAGTTGGCAAGGCCCTGAACCATTTCCTTACTTCACCCCCAAATGTACAAAGAGTCTCATGGTTACATTTTTTGCATCAATATCATGGAGATCAAAGAAATCCATCATTCTATCCACATGTTGCTAAGCTGTAACACTATGAGGAGTGCCATCAAACAAAGGAATTTTGCTTTGATAGTCGGCGGGCATATCATCCAAATTTTGAGGCAGTACAAGAGGTGAAAAATGAGCAACCATTGCTCTTGGTGGATTTGCAACCAGTCTTGGGGATGTTGGGGGAGTAGGTGAAGCTAATGTATGGGGGGTATGAGGAGGTGTATGCGGAGGCGAAGCAATCTTGGACGTTTGATGAGTAGAAGGAGTAGATGGAGGCGACACTACCGCAGATTTTTTATCAGAAACAGTAGGTTGCATGGGGATGGTAGGAATGAAAGGAGGTTCGGTGGGAATTCTTGAACTAGATGCAATTGTAGATGACCCAAGGGTTGCAGAAGTAGTCTCTAAGAAATCAACGATATTAGAAGCCACAAATGAAGTCTGGAGATGATTCAAGATATAATCGTCAATAGATTTATTAGCCCTTTCAATTTCAAGATTTCTAAGAAACTCAAGATTTAAGGCAGTTGAAGCAACAACGCTTTCTGATTTGGTTTCAAACAAAGATAACTCAAATTGCTCATCAAACTCAAGATCTTCGAGATACTCAAAACCAACAGGACACGATTGATCTTTGAACACGGGAATGACAGAACTTCCTTAGTGAAGACTTCTTAGAATAAGATTGGGATTTTTGTAGACAGGAGGGGGATCAGGATCCGGATTTTCTCTGGTATGTCTTCTGGAAGCTAGTGTGCTATTATTTCCAAAAAATCAAATTGACATTAAAAACTTGTTCATCCTATCAAATCCTAAACTTATCATCCAAAGCTTACAATTATCAGATGTACTAGGGTGATCTGCAAGTTAGATACTCCGTTTGTAAGACTAGACCAGAGATTGACTGAAGTAGCATTTATCTACTTGCGCCAATGCAAAGAAAAAGCGTTTTGAAGGCTACCTAGCTAATCTTCAAGCTCCATCTGTAGTTTATAAAATGAAGAATACTAACAAACAAACAATTGATCCCCAGTATGGTCACCACTATGTTAGATCCTAGATTTACCTCAGGCTGAAGATTCTCACCAATCTGAACCCTCCATCTTTACAAATCAAAGCATCAAAATGATTGCCTTTCTTTCCCCAATCAGAGCTCTACAAAACTGGCCTTCATCCACGGACCCAAATTTGCCTTTCCCTTGATTCCAACAAAACCCCCAAAAAATAAAATCAAATCCTTGCACTTCATACCTAGCCTAAAATTAGTTTTTATTTCAGTCATCTCAAGCCCCATCGATTATCTTTTACTGAGATTGACCCAGAGAGAGCCCTCTCCTGTCCTCGTAGGGCTAGCTACAAGGCTGAGCGTGGTTTGATGTTGGCCCTGGATCCTACCTTTTCAGCCTGAGGTAAATCTAGGTTCTAACATAGTGGCGACCATACTGGGGATGAAAAGCTTATTTTTTTGTTAGTGTTCTTGCTTCATAAACTATAGACGGAGTATGAATATTAGCCAGGTAGCCTTCGAAACGCTTTTGCTTTGCATTAGCAAAAGTAGATAAAAGCTGCTTTAGTCAATCTCCGGTCTAGTCCTATAAACTGAACATCTGACTTTCAAATTTCCCCAGTAACATATATCAAGTTCAGATCTGATTGCTGATGGTGGACAGTATTCAGAAAAAGGAAGGCTGAAATCATTCACCTGGTGACTCCAATGTCAAAGAATCCCAAGGTTTTGAATTTTTATGGCGACTCTACTCTTCAAGAATCAGTAGCCTGAAGAATTTCTTGGTCAATTCATTGTTATCAAAATGGATTTGCTTGCTCGACAGTATGATCCCATGAGCCGAGATCACATTCCAAGTTTTCCAAATAAAATTCCAAAGGTAAATTGGCACAGGAATTTGCCTATGTTTAAAGATGATAATAGGAATGATGCTCCTTTACATTTGGTTAGATTTCACATACATATTCGCAAGTTGAAGATTGATTTTCCTGAAGATTGCTTGATGAAGATATTCATGGCCACTCTGGAAGGTGAAGCTCGATCTTGGTATGAAAGTTTGTCGCCTACTTGTATTTAATGTTTAAAAGATTTCCATACCATGTTCTTTGAAAGGTATAAAGAATCTTATCCATCATTAAATCTAGTTTAGAACTGTTGCAAACATGCTTATAGTTTTATTGAAAATCTTGAGAGAATTTATGAAGATGATAACTTCATGGATGATGAGATCATGGAAGCCCTGCATGAAAGTCCATTTCAGCAGCATAAAGAGAAATTAGAAGATACTCATCAAGATGCTCAGGAAACTTTACAGCAGGATCAAGTTCTTAGCACAATGGAAAATGATGAAAGAGAAGGTTTTATTTCAGATCTGTCCATAGAAGAAGACAGCATGCAGGAAAGTCAAGTTTCAATCTTAGAATGTGATAAAGTCAAGTCGATTATTTCAGATCTAGATTCAGATCATGATGATAAAGACAACCTTGTTTTGAATCCCATGAAGGAGAGCCCTACTATTGAGATCATCTGGAATGAAGAAGACAAAGTTACTGAACAAAGCCTTCATGAAGAGGTAATCTAGTCATTTAATGAAAAACAAGATGAAACCTTTGTTCAAGTAAGTGAAAAATCTTCTTTTGATAACTCAATGGTAAATGATAATTTGAATAATTTGATTGCCATGTCATATGAAGATGATCAACAATGTTTTCAAATTTCAGAAGATCAAGGAATTAAGGATGTCATTCAGGTTTTTCATATTTTAAAATGTTATGTCATGAAGACAATCACTGTTTGAGCAAAAGAAAACAAAAAGTATTATCTCCTTTGTCTGAAGATGAGATAGATCGACTCTTGAAAGGTTAGGTTACAACCAAAGCTAATGCAGGTTTGTAGTGTGCACATGGTCAAGAAGGTGTTGGTGGAACTTCTTCATGGTGTATTTTATTTATGCATTAGTGTTTATTGTCTTTAATGGTTTCAAGGGTAGTTATGGTCAAAGGTTTAGATGTATAAGTCGTAAATGCATGATTTTATTAAATGAAAAGGGAAATGTGATGAGTATGTAATTGAAACCATAGGTAGCTATTTTCTTTGCAAATTTTGAAGAGATAGGGTTTGATTTCTTTAAAAAATCACCATACATCAACCACCATGAAGCAAGCATTAATCTTGGATGAAAAAGAGTGATAGAGGTTCAACCTACTTGTACCAATGACAATCCATGCGTTTTGGGCAATTTTGGAGCAAATGTTTGAAGTTTCGGGCTTGCTAGCTATGTGCGCCGTGCATCCAACCCAATGTGCCATGCCTATGCAAAACTGAAGTGGAGGTTGAAGCTCAGTGCGCCGCGCCACCTGCCCAGTGCGCCGTGCCTAGTGACTTGGAGCGATTTTCACCAATTTTGCCTTCCTCAACCCCGAAATGACTTTGCTTTGCTTTCACTTTGTCTTGGAGTGCAAATGAGCTTTAAACATTTGGAGACATGACTTATACATGGAGCTTTTAAATTTTAATTTTGCAAAACCCACTTTCATAATGTTTTGAAAATGACTTTATTTTTTAAACTCTGTTTATGGACTTTTTCACTTCATTTGAGCTTTGTGATGAACTAAATGACTTGAGCTTTACTTGTTTTGCAGGTTTTGGAACTACTGGGGCTAGGGAAAGAAACAAGGGTTGCAGGGGAAGTAATTTACATATGAAGAAAATCAAATTACATAAATTTGTATCATAAAAGCAAAAATACTTTGTTTTTCCTCAAAACTGAGTTTTGAGGAAAGACACATTTCTGAGCACTTGATGATGAAATTTATTTGATGCTGGAAGCTCCTCATGGCCTACTGGTTATTATTGGACACTTTGAAACTCCTTTTAACGAAACCCTAGTGAAACCCTAGACCTAAATGACAATGAAACCTTAAAGCAATCTTTAAGACAAAAGATGACTGTATATGCTTTGAAATGAACAAACATGAGCCAACAGTTAGATAACATGAGTGAAACTGTAGGAAAGCCACTACTGTCAGATGATCCATACGCCTAATGGAATGCAGCTGATTGAGCGAGACACCTAATATGCAATGCAACAAGAGGATTTGATCTCTGACGGAGGGATGAAGATACTGACACTAACAATGCCAATAAAATATGTTTTTTTTTATAATCATTTGCTTTGAACTTAATTATAATATAGATTTTGGAATATTTTTATAATTTGATTGACATGAGAGAAATCAACTATTTGAACCACATGGTTAAAGTGAACCAGATTCAATCATAGATCAACTCATTCTTAACCAGATATATGATTATAACTATAATATGCATATAATTAAGGGATCAATATCATTGAGAGACTCACCAAGGGGTTGTTCGAACATTTTTGTGACAACTGAACACCTAATTAATGTTTAGAAGTAAATGGTTTTGCGACAATTGTTTACATAAGTACCATTTAAAGGTAGTATGCCCGCAAGTTTCATGAGTAGACATGGTCACACTTATAGCTAGGGACATGATTATTGTAATGAAAATACCACATAGAGGAAGTATAAATTCATCACATAGAATCACCATTTGACAAAACATATGAAAACAAGATGGAGAGAGATGAATATCTTCTTGTTTCTTTACACAGCACATCCTCAAAATAACTTGAGGTCCAAGATCGTTGGTTTCTAGGGGGTGGCCTTTTGATACTATAAAATGAGTTTTTAAATGGAAAATTGGGTTTCTAAAATGATTATTTTGGGGTGAAGAAACCTTAAAGGCAATCCCTAATCAATCCCCCAATGCAAAATTCTCTTTGTTTCACAATTTGAGTTTTCATGTTGTCACTCCTTCATTGTCTGGTTGAATGGGGTTTATGGTTCTATTCAAATCAAGGGGAATAAGAGAGGCAACACCTAAACATTAAATGATCTTAAACATTATTAATTAATAAATTGAACGTGTTTGCCTATATTTTTTCTAATTCAAAGAACATACTAGTGAAATAGTAGTCATAACACGTACTAGGCAGGATTGTGCAGTCAACCATGGTTACATATACAAGGGTTAAGTCCATTTGTTCTGTAAATGGTAAGAGGATAGGAGAACAAGGGGAATTGTGATTTGCTTGGACACTAGGTAGGTTGTCAGTGGTTATGGGCACTCCATGAAGCCCTCTACGAAACCACTTCCTTAAAAAAATGCTTTGGTATAATCAAGCTTAGTTTGATGCTCCCCCTAGAAAAACTTAGGGAAGAAAAAGTTATTTAAAGATAGGCAGTGGTAATGGTAAGGTAATTTTTTTTTCCTTTTTTATTTCCCAAACTTAAAAAATCGAGTTATTGTTATTATTATTTTTATAATTAAGTTTGAAATTGTAAATTTGTTTGTACAATTGAATTTAGTGATCTTCAAAATCCCTGTTACATTTAGATCACACAATTTATTAATTTTATATGTGCAATTTTATTAAATTAAATCATGATAGACTAAATTAAGTGATTGAGTTCTTTAAACTTCAAGTAAGACATCTCAAGGCCAATCCCCAAGTTTGATTTCCTTTGTTGCATTCTCGCTTAATGATCCTACCGAGTCAAGCATCATAATTAGCACTAACAAAGTTACAAGTGTACTATCCACAAAATACATAGGAGTGCCCAAAGATTTCTTTGCGAGGTTTTCCTTGAAAAGCAATTCATGAATTAATGTGTGTATATGTAAAATTTCTATTAAAAAGCTCCAATTGCATTTCTAATTATTTTCACCTAATGGAAAATGGACATACTCTATAATGGTAAGGGTCTTATTATTTAGTACCTCACATGATGTGACTAGGGTTGTAGGAATTCAAGGTCGTGGGATGGGAATTTATGGTTTCATTTAGATGGATAATATTTTTTTAAAAGCGGAGGAAGGGCAATTGGAAGTCCCTATTGAACACAAGGGAATATGGCATTTTATATTTTGTTGACTAGGATTTTTTATGAGTTTTGAGTAATAAATTCTTCCATTTACTTAATGTTTTAATATTAATGTAAAAATATCAGGTTCTCTTTTTGAATAAAACATCTCTTTTATACTTGCATCAATAAAGTAAATATAGAGCAATATTATTAAAAAAGACATGTCATGAAAGTAACCACCATTAGTAAAATCTAACAACTAGCAAAGGCACATATAAATAGTTAAAAAATAGAGAGGCTAAGCTCCAAGGGATCTACAAATCCAAATCAATCATGTGGCCATGGGCTAACAAGTAGAAGGGTAAAAGAAAATATTTCACACTAGCCATAATAAAGATAAATATAAAGACTAAGCAATAATTATAGATCTCATATCCAAAGGCTTGTAATCAATTGGATTCGAGCACTTGCATTAAATGGTTGTTCATCAACATGGAAGGCATAGTCTCATCTATCTTCCTCTTGCGACTTAGGATGATTCTTAATTGATCTAGCCATGTCTAGCCTAAAAAAATTATTGTTCTTTAGTCAAGGAGGGGTGGGTCACTATGGTGCTCTTGACTTTGACTTTACTGTTCATCATATTCTTGAACTAGATGTATGCTCAGTGTGACACCCTACTAAACTAGTGTAGCTAAAGGTAGAATAAACCTCCAAGGGTACCTAACACATCATACAAGGGATCATTCTTGATATTCCATAAATAATTTGTGATGCACCAACTCAAACTCCATCTTCCCAATTTGCACTTGGATATGCAAGAGAAAGTTGGAAAATTCTAAGGTTCATATTTCTAAGTCATAAAATCATATTCTATCAAACAAAAAATTAAACATGATGAGCATGTAATTAACAAATTCAAAGTTAATCAAACTTGAATTTGACAATAAATACCATTATAAACACATTAAGGAGAGACTTAAGGTGGTTAAGGAAAGATCCTAAAATTTGCCTTGTTGCATGTAACAACTCATCTTAATAAAATCCTTCTTCCTCAACTCCCTCCCTCCCTCTCTCTCTTTGATATGTTCGTGGTATATTTTATTTATTCATTATTGTTTATTGTATTTAATGGTTTCAAGGGTAGTTATGGTCAAAGGTTTAGATGTCTAAGTCGTAAATGCATGATTTTATTAAATGAAAAGGGAAATGTGATGAGTATGTAATTGATGAAGTCAAATTTAATCAAACTTTACTTTAAAAATAAATCATCGTTATAAATTCAACAAGGAGAGACTTGCAGTGGGGAAGGAAATATCTTAAAATTGGTTATGTTGCTTGTAATGGTTCATCTTAATAAAATCCTTTTGCCCCAATTATCTCTCTCTAATTTTCATGTTGTATTTTATTTATGCATTATTGGTTATTATTTTTAATGGTTTTTTCCATTGTTCCTGTTATCACTCACAAAATATAGACAATAGATAAGATAAATAGTGAGATACATTATATTAACAAGATTTACATATTAATACAATGTCTTATGACCCTTGGTTTTCATATTCCATGTGGTCCCTTGGATTCTAATGACTCTTCATATTCCACACCATAACCCTTAGTGGATTAGGTGTCTAACATTTCCCCCCTTAATCTGAAGGGGTATATATGATTCCAAGAAGAGAGTTGTAATACAAATATGCAAAAAATGCAAGGGAAAAATTAGTTGGATGTGCTCTCTAAAATGATGGTATAAGGTGGGAGAACTCAAGGTCTCAACTGATGGTGGTTTAAGGCTTACCACCAACACTAAAACGCTTAGTGCAATTCCTGGAACAGTTCCAAATCTGGCTAGAAGTTGAAGTCTTTTTCTAGAGTAAATTCTACCTAATGTTGTGAAAAGGGAGACCATTGATGTCTCAACCTAGAAGACTTGATGTAGCTCCTAGAAAAATTCCAAATTTGGCTAGAAGCTAAAGTCTTCTTCTAGAGGAAGTGTTTGAAAATGTGATGCCATTGAGGTCTTAACCTCTGGTGGTTTAACGAAGGACACCAAACAAAGGCATGCTCATAGGACATCGCTTTGTATCTAGCTACAACTCTGAATCTTGGTATGGCTGACTCTAGCTCTAGGCTCAGGCAACATGCTTAGGTTCACTTGATTTATCTTTGAATCTTGTAGATGACCATCAATTCCCCCCATTTCAGATACAAGGTGAGATGACGAAGAAATATCAACTACAAGATGTGTCAATACTCGAGAACAAAATTTGTGGTATGACTAAAATATCTTCTTGGCTGTTGAATCCCATTGCTAAGAAGAAATACATGCAAGGTGAATCTTTGTCCTTGTAGGAGGATTGTTTTTGAAGCATCTGTCTAAAGAATGAGTATTTTTATGACAATACTCACATGGGTGAAGGATAAAAATAGTTACCTTTCACATGGCCAACTCGATTATATTGTTGGCATTTGACAGTTTGTTGTGGCTTCTGAGAAAGAGGAGTAAGATTTGGAAGAGGTGAAGATTAATAATCGTAAAGAAACCCAACACTTTGAAACTTGATGGGATTTGAGTAATCTAGAATATGACAGGACACATCCTTGTCATATCCAAGACTGGTTTTGTGCTTATTGCTGACAAGATCTTTCCAAGGTATGATAATGGGCTTGGGAAGTGAAACTTGAACTTCTACATCTGCATGAAAATATGCTCTTTGAATGGGAACTGAATCATCATCAATCTCACTGATCTAATTAGTTTCTAGTTGCTGATGGGAGTCTGTCTCAAACTCAAATAGAGGATTGTTCTGAACAAAAACTAGTTCAAAATGATGTATTTTCTATTGTAATTCATCTAGTTTGAAATGAGATTTGAGTTATAGAAACTCAATGTTTTCTTGTGCATCTTGTAGACATATTTGAATATCAACAAGAACAGTCTTGTTGATTTATATGGTGTTATGAACAATAGATAACATTAGAGTTCTTACTAACTCTAACAAATGATCGAGTTTGGCCATTTTTCAAAATCAACAAATGAAGGATGTTTTATTCAATTGAAAATGCACTAGTAAACATACACATGAAAAATAACTCCCAATTGCTAGATAGTTGCAACTACATAATGAGTATTGTGTGAACAAGTCTTTGTACATCCACACTTTCAATATTCCAGTGCAAGTTATGGCTACGCAAATTCTCTCCACAAAAAAATCATTTTATTCCAAAACTTCACCCTGATCTTTGTATCTCCAATATTCATATTTATCTCCATCTACAATTAAATATGATGTCACTACTACATTATCCAGTTCACACCCCTAAATAGTTATTTTTGATTCAAACTAGATCATTCAAAATCATTTGCGAGTGCATGGGATTTCAAATGTGTAAGGAATCCACCACCCCATTGTTGGCGCACAAGATTTCGATAGACCTAGGATCTTTTACACAATGGCCAACAAAAACCTACTCAACATTGGCCCTTTCGGCAACACCCATGAAGTGCCGGTGAAGTCTCACCCGAGATGCTAATGGGTGATTGTTGGACCTAGGTTTTCACGGTCTAAAAAGACTGTCTATGGCCTATGACATTGAAATCCCACCCTACAAGAACTTTTCCATCAACCTAGTACTGTGCAAGTGCAATGCCTTAAGCCCCTGGGCTCACCAAACAAAACAAAAGTTAGAAGTGACAATGCGCAGGAGGTCACAATATGTTATACCCTCACACATTAATGGTTCTATTGACAATCTCCAAGATTAGTTCTTTTATAGACAAAAAACGTTATCTAACAATATTTAACCACCTTATAAACATCCAGACCATTAAATGTATTCACAAGGATTCAAAACTGTAGTAAACTAGTTAGCATACAAAAATCCTGTATGACATAAACAACATCATACATTCAGACAACAACACGAAATATAGGGGAAAACTTGACCATCCATCTATTATATTATCATAAAATAGAAAGGCATTATGCTTTTTGTTACAATCATGAGACCAACAAGCTCACTAGCCTTTCAAATCCATAACATGTACAAATAGTGAACAAAAACAATATATAGATATACACATGAATGTTATAACATGGCTTCCTAGTAGCTAAAAAATCTAACATACACACCTACAACTACATACATACAAACAAAAACATCACACAACCAAGAACAGGTTCCATATTTCTGCTCTTTCCTTCATAAAATGTCTAACCTATGCTTTGTCTTCCATGTCCCTTCTTATCCTTGCCTGGAAGCCCTTCAAATCTTCTTGGTTGTCTACCTGATTGCTCCAATTGTCCTAAAAATTGTTGGGATATTTCCTGATCCCATATATGAGCTAGCCCATGCGTAATAATGACCCTTCAAAATATATTCTTATTTAATTGCTTCACTCTGCCATTCCTACTTCTCTTGTAAAATATCTATATCCTCCTTCCTGCCATGAGATCCTTTATATGCTCCATCCTTCTACAAAATCCAAAATACTAATATTTCCTCGTATGCACCTCTTATCCTTGGGTGTCACTACCTTCTCCCTGCATGGCATCCACCTACGTCACACCTTACCTTATGTGCTATCTTGTTGTTGCACGCCATCCATACCTTCCACACTCCTTAATCCTCCTACACAGTCCCATACTTATCAAAATTAAGCAAAAGAAATTCGTCGCTCCAACAGGCCCCCAACACAAAAAGTGTGGCTCGTCCCAAGCCACTTAGTCCTCCTTTTATACCCATGGATTTAATAATCCTCTATTGTCACTAAGGTTGTCTTCATGCTTATGGTAAAATAACCACAGGGACGATTAGGGCCTTTGGTTTCTCTAGAGCTCACAAAATAGGTGAAATTGTGGTTTCCATATTTCCCAATTTCGTGGTGGCATGCTCGGAAAAAGAATCCATGCCACCACTACTGCTCCAGGGTCCTCTTCTATGTCTTTCCCTGGCCCTTTCCCCATTCTTTTTGCCATACCTGCTCCTTCCTCTAATGGGTATTGGCTAGGCATCAACCCTCTAGACTTCTCCAAGGTACCACAAGGGTCATCATGATGGGGTGGTTCATCTTTTTTTGTGCAATTGCCATGCACCCTCGAAGTGTTTGCAGTTCTATCCATCCTCCAGTGCAGGGGTTCTCCCACTCATGTCTCCATGCCACCCCATTCATGCATCAGGACAAGCTCATGTTCAACTGCTCTAATCCCCCTGGCGGGATTGCTCCAACATCAGTCTGCCAAATGTACTTGCAAAGCCTTCCTTCAAGCTATGTTAGGATAAACTAACTAGAAGAGTTATGTTGAAAAATGAAAACCATTCTTGTGAGCAGATGGGGCCTTTCCTCATCTAGGGCTCTTGATATAGCTTAACCGCCCCCCATGGATAAACTCTTTGATTCTTGTTCTTCCATCTCAAGTTCTTTCGACGCAACCTTCCTCTCCATAATCATGTCATCCTATGATCACTAACAAATGGAACATATCCTCTTTCTATCCCCTCAATTCCCCTCATTCTTCCTTCAACTCCATCTGTGTGTCTTATCATGTCCCATTCCTCTTTGTGCCACTGTTACGCTATCCTACTCTCTACAACCATATACTACTCCTATCTACTCTAACTTTCACTATTTTGAGATGGCTTCCTATCACTTCCTCGTTCCTAGTTCGTCTCTTGAGTAGTGTTTTATGGCACTTCAGATCCATTGCTCCCCCCTTGTAGCGTATCGTGACATGAATCCCACCATTATGATCTTCTAATTTGAATCTATGCATTCCTACCCAAGGTTGGTATTAATATTCCTTCGGATCAACTTGATATGATGGTTCACATGTTCTCCCATTCTCGTCCTAGCTAGTTTCAACTAATTTTATTTCCTTCACCTCACTATTAGCCTCATCTGACTCCTCATTGATAATCCATGCACATGCTTCCCCCTGCAGCCCAAATCAAATTTGACGACCTACCCAACCACTTTCTTTCATTTCAACATGAGTTACCATACTAGGGATGGTCCTTTGAGAATAGTCCTCATGATGCAATCTCGAATGTTCTTTGACTTTTTGAACCTTCACATTCTAGGGTCTGCCATCTCTAGTGAATTCTAATCCCAAGGATGTAATCCCTGAGGTCCCTTTCGAATTCCCCATAAGATATTTCTCTGGCAGGTTGGCACCCAACATTACATGTTTTCTATCTTATGAATAATTCTTACACCATTTTCCTCCCCTTTATGATCATTCCTTCAAGCACGCAATGTCAGATTAATCTATCAATTCCTAACAAATTTGATCCCTACTATTAGTATCCATCACTATTGCACACCTACTCCTAGTATATGTACACCTAAATTTATTTATATACAGAAGGGGTAGCACCCCTTTTCATTATCCTTTAATTAAATCAACCATCTTCTCGCAAGGTGGCCAAATCTTTGATTTTGTCACCTTCCCTATTAGTTGTGATTATTATAATTCCCCTCCTTTGTTTAACCTTGGTACTAATGGTTTCTACCATCTTCTCAACAATGTTAAAGTTCATATTCAGGTACCCATGCAACAAGTCTGCAACCTTATTGACGGTTTCATCATCCCAATAGTCCCTAATGGCCACCATCTTGGGACTTTCCTCTGTCCCAATGTTCAACTTTCGAGCTCTAATAGGCTACACATACTCTATAAATTGCAATGGCGGTCCACCTACTGCACGTTCTCCCTCCAATTCCGAAATTTAAAAGTTTCGGGGGTCATCTTCATCCTCTACTTGCTTCATGATGTTGTAACACTCCAAAAAAATCCTACACCTGTTGCACATGTTGATGAGAAACACAAACTGGTATGTTCCCAACCATTGTCAATTCCTTCACAATGAATATCTTTTGTTGCAACACATTTAAGGTTCCATCCAGTGCTAACTCTTCTGCTTCAAAACTAAACACAGTCCTTAAATTTTGCGCCATTTTGTTCCAATCTTGTGTTCCTCTACGCACTTCCAAATCAATATACTAGTTAGATGGAATGGTGTCAAAGGTGTGTATGAATTGATGCACCCACTCTTACTATGGCACTCATCCCTTGTTCCATGCTGCAACACATGACTTCAAGTGTGTCCAGGGGCACTCCCTACCCGAATATTTATCTCTAGGGACCCCAGAACTAGTTTTGAATGCCACAACTTGTTCTTTACGTGTAGCCCACCATTTAGATGGTTTTTATAAGGGTCTCTTTAGACCCATGTTTGTCATCATAACTATATATGTGTAAATGTTAGTCATCCTTGGTAATTGTGTATGTTAAATTAAATAGGTGGTTGGGAGACGGTACAACTGCTCCAACCACATACATTATGTATAAATATACACTAATATCAATGCAAACATGGATTGGAATTCCCTTCCCAATATATGTTGTTCTTGTGTGTGTTATTGTTGGTTCCAATCTAGATTTTCGTGCTCTACATAACGTATATTTATAACATTATGGCACCATTTCCTTGTTCATTTGGATGGGTGATAAATGTAGAAAACAGAGGTGGATTGAATTTGCAAAGAAAAAAACGAAGAATATGATATTAAATTAAAATCCCACAAATGATGCAAGTTGAAATTATTTCAAGAAATTCAAGGAAAACATTGTTGATATTCGTAGATGTTGTTCAAGAAAAATTTCCGCTTGGGAAAAGACTTTGTGAATGTCAATATTTGTGGAAGAAAAATTGCAAGAAGAAGAAGATTAATATACTGCATTAAAAATGATCATCTATGCTTGTAAATGTGCTATTGAGCATTAAGCTATTTTGATAGATAAAAGTTTGAATTGAGTGGCCTTAGACATGCTACTTTGACAATGAGAAGATGCATGACCTTCTGTCCAATAGATGGTACACCATCCTTCCTCCTACTTTTCCTTCTCCTTTGTAAAATCCTAAAGTTGTAAGGTTAATGCAACCAACTTTCAATGCACTTGCACCATGCCATTATTCTCTCCACATCTTGCTGATGAATCCTCTAGTTTAAACATAAGTTCTGGAGCCTCCGAATGTTTGCCTATTTGTTTCTACATCAATAATATCCTAATATATAGTTTTAGTCCTGCGATGAACCATTTATGATGCGAGTCTGAGATATCAAACGTCAACCTATCCTTCAAGACCTTGAATCGCAAGTCAAAGTACCATATCGAATCACTTGGACCCTACTTGATTTCCTTCAATTCTATAATGAATTGGGACTCTAACTTCGGCTTCTAGAACTCTCTCATCAACACCTTCTTGATCTCCACTAGAGTCTTGTTCTGTCCAGCTGGAGTCAAACTTTTGAACTTCATGTACCACATCAATGCACGATCTTTGAAAGTTCTTCCAGCTGCGCAATATTTGTAGCCTCATCTTGGACCTGATTAGTTGTCTAGATAGACTCACACATGAAAGCACTGTGTATAGCCTATGACACTAAAATCCCACCCAAAAAGCACTTTTCCATCACCCTAGTATTGCACAAGTGCAGTGCTTTAAGCCCCTTGGCTCACTAGATAACACACAAGTTAGAAGTGACAAGGTGTGGGAGGTCACAGTAAGTTATACTCTCAAACATTAATGGTTATGTTGCCACTTTGACTATGTACAAGCAAAGACACAAGACTAGGCATACCATGTCAGATTAAAGTATGACAAAGGTTAGATTTATGAGACATGATCAATAGAGGAGGCAATGTTTCAACCTAACAAAATGATGACAACACTGCGAATAAACATACAGAAATCTTGGTTGAGGATAGGTAGAGTCTATGCAAAGTGAAAAATCTTAAGATAGAGAAAACAAGCGCAAAGTATTGATTAATCACTTAGCTGCATAAGAAAGAGTGCCACAACTAATGGAAAACCACAAATTTGAAGGCCACAAAACCACTGGCTCACACTAGAGCAATGTATGAATTCACATGCTTTGATACCATGTTAACACACACAAAAGATAGAAAATAGATAAGATAAATTGTGAGATACATTCTATTAACAAGATTTACATATTAATATAATGTCTTATGACCCTTGGTTTTCATATTCCAAGTGGTATCTTGGACTCTAATGACTTTTCATATTCCACACCATAACCCTTAGTGGATTAGGTGTGCAATATTTCCTTAAACCTACAAAGTTAGTTTCTTGATGAATTTCTTTTCAAGTTAATCTCCTCTCTCAACATCCATTCCTCCCTAAATCTTAAGATCTGAAAGCCATATCATTAGCATCAAAATGAGATACCACTCCTTGGGACTAAGGGTTCAATGGATAATATTTAGATTTGAATATGTGTGGAAATTTTCAACATCCTTATATGGCTCCTAAATTTTATTTGTTGAGTCATACACTACAAAAATGGCAGTTGATCCACATGTATTACAAGGTTTTTCTACCCACAAGCCTCTATTCATCATTATAGGGAAATTCATTACATTCCTTGGCCTGTGATATTTTTATATGTTTTTTCACAATTTATACATTATATATGAAGGTTTCACGTATTATAAAAATCAAAGGCATAGTGAAACTAGATAATAATGTAATAGATAACTTGAAAGAGAGAAACACATGGATATCATTCAAAGTGAACAAATATCTCTTTATAGGTAAAAATGGTATGTAGAAACCCTAAAATTACTTGAGTATACTTTAGTGACATAAAACCTCGATGCATAAGCCTTCAAATGACTCAAGGACTTTAAGTCATTAATAAAACAATAAGCATAACTTAAACTAAGTTAGAGAGTGACGTTACTATTATGCACGTCTTTAGTAAATATGACCTTCGTGAACTCTAACACCCTTCTTTAATGGCCAATCTAGAGAAATACACTAAATTAATCTCTAAATTTTACAAATTTATCTATGCCAAGAAACTTGGTGAGAATATCTACAATTTGGCCCTAAGTTGGGAAATATTTTAGCTCATTTAATCATCTTCTATTAGGGAAAAACTTGTAGACTCCAATGCCTTCCCTAGTCGCTGAAGCCCAAAAGGTTGACCTACGATATCTCAATAAATTGATAGTGCCCTTATCCGTTAGCTCAAGGTCACAACCCCCCTATAGATCATATTTCTAGGGGAAGAGGCTTGGGTCTCCAATCCCCAAATTTCTTTTCAACCCAAAAAAGAGAGTTAATATCTTAATTTCCCTTGGAAAGGAATATCTGTAGAGGGAATTTCTTAGGTTATTAAGAGTCAAATTCTCACATGAGGAAAGAGAGGCCATTGCACACAATGTGTCTCTTCTTAGGCACTCAAATATCTTCTCACAAACCAGGATAACCTTACATCAACTCAACAATACAAATAATGTACATCATGTTTGTTTTAGAACTTTAGTTGGCCTCCAACAACTTCATAGTTATTTAGTGAACTCTTTCATGTTTTCTATTGGTTGTTCAAAGTAAACGCTTTCCCATAAGTCCCCCCTTTTGAAATAAAGGATTTTGTTCATGCCTCAAAGATCCACATCATTCATAAGGCCCTCTAATTACTTCAGATGGTGTAGAGCTTCTCTAGTCCGCTTAACAACAAACCATGGACCCTGGCCATTACAAGGACTAGAAGTCCTTCAGTCCCATAAATAATGCCATTTAATTCTTATCCATAACACGAAAGGAATAATACAAAATAACTTTAAAGATCTATCATGGGGTATATGAGTATTATGTGTCCATTTCATCCAAATCTACTACTTCACATTATGAATAAACATCATATAGACCATATTTTCCATTAAGGAAACAAGCACATGAGCACAATACATTTCAACAATGATCATTTTTTTCACATTAACATGGTTTACATTATAGAGATGAAGTCCAAAAGGCTAATTATGATGAAGATCCTATGCTATCTACAATTGATGAAGGGTGAGCCATGTTCCACCCCACCATAGTCTCAGTTGCATTATAATATTTCTTGCAGCTGGTCACCCCTAAGCCAGACCAAGAAGCCATGAGAGAATTTATAGGGTGGAGTCATGAAGCCCATTCTCCTTAATAAAATTAACTCATCAATTCCCTTAAGATCACACCAATCCCATAGTTTTTCTCATATGCTATGGGTGGTTTCTTAGCTGCTTTACATAACAATCAACCAAGGGGAAACATATCCTAGGATACTAGTGGTGTAAAGATGAAGGCTACTCTCCTTCATCACTTAAAGGTTATTATGGAGTCTTTCAAACTATATACATAGGGCTTGATCTCATTCCCAATGTGAATATAGTGTGGAATGCACAACACAAGGACAACCCTTCTCTCAACCAAGAGTTTCTCAGTGTCTCTCTCGCGTGCTCAGGTGCGGCTTTCAATATTTTCCTTAGAAAATGGTCATTCTAGACATGCATAGACTGGAAGGAACCCTTCACTCAATCGAGAGTCCCTTGGTTCTTCCTTTTGGTGTCTTTGTGCATAACATAAACAATTCTCAACGATCCATTCAACCCTCTAGCTCAGGTTAAGACTCACCTCCCAAACTCACTCACAGAAATAAGGTGTACAATAATCATGGACAAGGTTTCCTTTTGGCTCACATGAGATCCTACTCTCATCTCCCTTCTTCTCTAACTTACACTTCTTCTCTATCTTTCCTTGTCTTTCGTGGGTTAACTTCCTTGGGTTTCTTTTAGTTCTGCCCATAATTCTTAGATGAGAAGCTTATGGTTAGACTCTAGAAGTCTTCCCATGGTACACTGCCCATACCTTGAGTAGTTATGGTACCATTGTATTTCTCTTCTCATAATCATTGGCATTTATTATTACACCTTCCCATTAGATATTTTCTTTGGGGAAGGTTGACAATATTAATCCTTATAAACATTTGGTTCAACCAATAATCCATTCGAAGCTATTAATTCTCCAATTCCCATTTGTCAGCTTTCATCCTCCTCATGGATTCACATGGTTTGTATCAAGGCTTCAAATCTTCATTAGTTTATATTATATTATAGTTACAATTATTCCAAGTCATTTTCCCATTTACATTTACATGCCCATTTATGGATCATTAACATAATAAATTACAATTACAATGTCAATGTAATTTAAGTTTGTGGATATTACAACCCCTACTCGTTAAAATGACATCATCCTCAGTATTCACACCCCATTCATGTGTCACCTTCAACAACATTACATTATTGATGGTGCTCTTTACTCGAAGTAGTCGATGGATCATTTTCTTAGTTGCACAAACATGCTTGCTTCTTCTTCTCAACATCATTATTTATGTTCTTCAATCTTTCCATTTCCTTAACAATGGCATTATTCTTCACAATTTGGTCACTTTCAAACCTTTGGAATTTCTACAACACTTATCAACAAACATTATTCTTGCTTATGGTGCTCTTTCTTCATTGCAGTAGTCGATGTATCATTTTCTTAGTTGCACCAACATCCTTGCTTCTTCTTCTCAACATCATTCTTTATGTTCTTCAATCTTCCCATTGCCTTAATGATGGCATTATTATTCATAGCTTGGTCACTTTCATACCTTTGGAATTCCTACAACACTTTTCCACAAACAAGTGTATTATTTTTTTTGTTTGTAAGCATAAACATTTGCTTGATTTTTCTCAAATATGGATAAAAATATTTACTTAACCATAATACTTATATGTAGGTTTTTATTCACTTCATTAGGGTTCCACAACTAACAAGATTAACTCAATGCTTGCTTAGATACAACCAAATGCATTCATGATCCCAATGAACATGCAACATAATTATTTTATTTTATTTTATTTTTATTTATTTAATTTTTTTGTCACAATTCATTCAAATATTCTCTTCCTTTCAGTCGCTCACACTTCCACGCTCAGCTAGTTGGGATATCTACCTTGCCAAGGATTTCTTTCATGGAAGGCCAAAGAGACTCATATAGTCTTACATCTAGGGTATCTCTCTACCTTTCTCTTAACATATCACAACTCATCTCACATGTCATAGATCATGGTGATCAAAGCATATCATAGGGTCAGTGTCACCACAATCTCCTTATTCCTAGGATTCCATCTTTACATCCATTAGTTGTTCCAATCAAGGAATTTCCCATATCCCTCTAAGGAGACATTACATAAAAAAATTCCAAGTCTTTTACATCACCACTTTGTTTTACATCAATAATCTATCCTCCCTAAGTAGATATATCATGCACCTGTATCACATGCATATAATGCCCATGAGATTTATCATGAATTTTCAATTAGAAATTTTATTTTTCAAACTTGCTTCATATATAAACCAATTCTCACAAATAGGAGACTCTTCTCATAATGTTTGGCTCTTTATAGGTGATAACATTCACACCCTTCATCATGGTGTTACATCCCATTCCATACCCAAGGCGTTCTACCTACAATTTTCATTTTCACTCAGTCAAACAATGTTAGTTTCTCTGGCATAACATCATTTATAATAGTTATTAAATTTGTTTTGAAACCATCACATAGTCATTCATTTAATCGTGTTTGGTTGTGTACTAAGAAAATTAAAATGAAACATCAATGCATTGCAAAATTCATTTCATACAAGCACACTCATTTCAAGAAAATATTCACAAATTAAACAAAATGTTTCCTACCAACAATTTGGATTAGCTCAAGGCCAATAGTTTTATTATCACTTTCTCCTTCACATATAATATTAAGCAATTCACAATTCAAGTTCCAAATTGGGGCCTATTAACACCCCAAAACATGGCCACTTAGGGTTGACATAACACAAAAGGGAGCCCTTCATCGATATAACAGTCCCTCGATGCCTCTTCTTCTTCTTCTTCCAATGCATTACATGCCTTAATAAAACTAACATTTTAGGACTTTATTTAGGCCCTTAACTAGGTTGAAGGCTTCTTCACTGACCTCCTAATCAACAAGGTTAAGTCACAATTCCACCCAAGTTGATGTGACCCAACAAATTCTTAGCCATCCCCTTTTCAGAGTCTATAGTCATAACCTTGCAAGTGGATTAGATTTCATTCTGATGGGCTTGAAAATTTCACAAGCCCACATTTCTCATTGCATAATCCACAATTATTCTCTTTCATTGGCAAGTGTACTACTCACTTGTCTAACTATTGTCAATCAACATAGCTCATACATATTTCTAATATTTTTATCAAATATTATGTGCATTGGCAACTCTATACCTTAACCATATACATGCATTCCATTTCACTTGTTTAAACAAAATTCTAAACTAAACATGAAGGATTTTTTACCCAGTTCCTTTCACTTACCCATCATTGTAGTATGGTGAATTTTCATATTTACATAACTAGCATTACTATGCATGTTCAATTGGTGATTTTCTTAAGGGTGTTCATCTGGCTACTTCTCTAGCCTCACATCCCCTTATCATTTTTCTTAGGACTCTTTCAATGGATGAAGGTACTTCATTTTCTCCAATCCCACTTCAAAGAAGTGGTCCTTTAACGTCAAATTCTCAAGCACAATGTGCATCTTTCCTCATGCGCAAGTTCATTCATACACCAGTTGTTAATAAAATTAATCTCAAACATGTGCTTTAGCACTTTTGATCAACAACTAATTTATTCTATTGACATGTACACATATTCAATAATAAATCAACATTCTCTAGATGAAGGTACTTCATAATTCAATCTCTTCCAAAATAAAGGCATAACAACCAAATTAATTCCTTTAACAACCCAAGGGTCCTTCCCCCTTGAACTCCTATGCACACAAGTTGTTTCAATCTTAGGTACACCAAGACCATTTCCCTTTTGACATAAATTATGTAAGCATTATTATGTTTTATAATTTGGTACATTCCAATATTTTTAATTCTTAACAAACACTAGTATGGGAGAGAGTCAAGGGCTCTCCCTTTTCAATTTCTTTGCACATATCGAGTTCATAGCACTCTACTCTATTTCTCTCAAGAAATTATTTTCGATCAGGTTGGTTATCTCCTCATAGATTCAACCCATCATCCTAGTTGTTATGTTCATATTTTGTAATTCTACCTACTCATTTTGGACATTTTGGTATTCCATTGATATGTAACAACATCATGCAACTTTCCCTAGTTGTAGCATCTAGCAACCCTTGAGACAATCTTAGACACATGGGTTAGTATCACTCTATTATTTCAAATATTTACCTATCCATTTCATGTGAGTAATTATAACAATGCATTCACATCATGCATTCAACCATACATACAAATAATACCTCAATCATGCACAGCGACATGCCTATACAATACCTACAACTTTTTTTTTATTCATATACATTCATGAAATGTGAAGACAACCTACCTTGTGAGAACCTATAGCCATTTAATGACATGTCTCATATATACAACATGCTATACCCTTTTATATGACAACAACTAGCAATGAATCATTTATTCCAAGTGGCACGGGTTCATTAGGTGACCATCAACATCAGCATGAGCATAGCTAATTCCAACACTTGATTTACTTTCCATACATGCATTCATATCATTGTTGCTATTAACATTTTACTAAGGAAATTCTTACCTAACCCCCCCCTCAATATTCCAAGCATATCAAAACCATACTTGCATGGTTGTTGACAATTATTGGATGTTACCTAATCAACTGGTGTCTTAGGGAGGGTCATTACACTCCTATTTGCCAACCTATTGATCAATAATTTATCATCCCTAGCCTTTTCCCCAGAAGACTCTAGGCAACAAACTCATTATCTCTTCTACCTATTCAATCAACCTGTTCTTGGTTACATGTTTATCAATCCATGGTTAATCATCATAATCATCTTACAACAATTGACTACTCTAATTCCATAAGCATATCACATGTATGTCCAAGCATTATTTACATGAACCATGGCATATCAATATGCATTTAACATCTCATTATCGTCATGCCTATTAGTGCATGTGTAATCTAGATATTCAACCCCTTTCCATACCACATGCCTATGCTCTTATTTATAGCATATTACACCCCTTTCAAAATTTAGTAAAGTATCAAAACAACCAGAAATAAGTTGAGAGATCCCCTTCATAATCATGGTCATATCACTTCGCCATGTGCTTTTGTAGTTATCATTTATTGGGTTGTACAAGGGATGTTTATTCAACATCCTAATTGTGCCCTTCGTAACTTTGACAATTAACATTCCAATGAATCTCTTCTTTTTTTTCATCTTCAACAACCTTGCTCAACAACCTTGCTTCAATCCCTTAACAAAGATTTGCTACACGTGTCACAAATCCATTCTATACACGTCACATGCTTGGGTTCATACAACTATTTTTCTATATCCAAGTTTGTGTTCCATGTTGCACAACCTTATTGTTGTACTCCTTACTCTGGAACCTCTAATCTATTACTCTGATGACTCTACTTTTGTAGTCTATCTTCTTGGCTCACCAAGTCCAGTGTTGAATCTTTGCTTTGACCACTTTGTAGTGGAGTAGTAATGAACACCACTACAATATATTTGGTGCTTCTAGAAGAAAATCCAAGAGACAGGTTTCTCTCCTAGATGCCTTGAGATTCTTCCATGTTCATCAAATTTATTCAAGAGCATATATGTTAGTTCAAATTTGTGGTCAAACTATGCCAAGAACAATACATCCAAATGATAAATTAGTTGTGGGAAACAACAAGGGATCTTCTATATCATTCAAACCAATTGCGGTTTGTTCTATATCTTCTGTATCATTCAAACCATTTGAGGAATTTACCAGATTTCCTTTCTTTACCTCTTGCACTATGTGTTTGTTTCTCTTAATGATTGAAACAAGGAATTGGTTCATAAGCAACGTGAAGATGTTAGTGGGGAGGACCCCTCAATTTGGCCAATGTTTCTCTATATCATTAAATATACTTAGTTTGCGGTTAACAGATTTAGTTCTTATTTCTTTCTTTCCCGTCTCTTATGTGTATTCCTTTGCAGAGACGATAAAGCTTCTCCTATTGAATGTCGAAAGGAACATTGTATTCTCCATGTCAAAAGGAATTTAATATTAGTGAAAGATTACAACTTGTATCATTACAAAACCCCACCCCGTGTTTTCCAATCCAATGATCACATGTTTCTTTTTGAAGTGTTATTTTATGCATTGGATTCATTCTTTTTTCAATATTTTCTTGTATGTTTTCATTTGTAACGTATAAAACAATAAGTCTTATTGCTTCATTAATAAGTACAAAAATGTTTAGGAATATCACTTGAATGAAATATTATTTTTTATGTCCTGCACAACATCTCTCTAATTTACCATTTAGTGAATGCAATCTTTATTGTGTTCTTAGTTTTTGTTTCAAGTTACTTGGACTTTAAAAGTGTAAATCTTGTTTTTTGCATTAGATTAGAATTTAAAAGTTTTTCTTATAAGTTGGGAAGTTTGTTTATGCCCTAAACCTTACACATACAATGTTAATATCTCACAATTTTATGCCCTTGGATTGATAATTTAATCTCCAAAATTTAAGCTAATTAAATTTAATAACATTTTGGTCATCATTGCAGGGTATGCTAAAAGATATTAACACATTTATGGTGTATATTTCTTTCATATTTTAAATTATAGAGTTTGTTGCGTGTGGATTATTTCTTTCTTTTGAATACATTCATTTTAGATATAATGAGATGTTGATGGTAAGATGTAATGATCGCATTGACAGGGTAAAATGGATTGGCAACAATAAAGGGGTTCTCTTCTGTATAAGGTCCCGACTAGACCTCACACCGTTCTAGATATAAGTGACTTATCCATATTTCTATTTGATAACCATGCCTAGTTGTGTCAGAGCTATGAGATGTGCGTGATCATCACAATAGTGAAGTGCACCTATTGAGCTAACAATTATTTTGAATGTAGGAATGAATATATTCTAACCTATATAAAGGGAAATATAGATAATAAAATGGACGCAATGAGAAAAAAAACAACACACATGTACAATCAAGGAAACAATTAACTGATATCCTCAACAACATTGCATGCTTAAATTTTAGAACAAAACACATAATAGTTATATTTTAAACCAATAAGTACCTAGTATAGGAACTAGAATCACAACCACGAAATTACAAACCAATTCACATATTAGTCCAATAACTAGCAATAATCCATCTCATAGAGACATACATAAATGAATTGCTTAAGAATAGCACAAAAAAGAGACACCATTCACGTGGAATGAAACTTCAATAGTAGCCTTAAAGGCTTCTCTATATGAATTGGGAAAAAACATAGAGTTACCAACTTTCGATCTCTTTTTTGCATGAGTTTCAAAAAAAGGTTAGATGTCCTTACATAGAGTTGCACCTTATTTATATGTTTGATGGGTAATTGCTTCTTAAGACTATTGAACTTCTTAAGGGAAGTTACAATTCTTCTACTTCTCTTAATTTTAATTACAATTACAAAAATAACGATCTATAAAACTTTCATAACTCGTGCACAACAATTGTGTACTCAAGTGAATCTTCTCAATCTCCTAAAGGTATGACATCCATAACTCGTAATATGATCCACTCATTCTTATTCTATTGGGAATCAACATTTCCATAACAAATTGATATTCTTTAGTATTCTTAGAGAACATGGGAAAATCTCTCTTTAGTGAGATTGAGAAGGAATTAAAGATTGCTTACTACTAGGTTGATTTTACTAAACGGTGCTTAAAGATTTCCATAGTAAGCTTTCTTGTGGAAGCACTAAATTATGGTTCTTTAGCATTTATAACTTCATCTAGTTCCTGATTATTTCTTCATTATGCCTAACTTTCCATTGGACTCCAATTGTTGGCAGTTTGTTCACTTTAATAACCCTGAAAGATCAAGAGTAGTGTTGTTGGTATATGGCCACTGGTTCAGAGATATATCTTTTCATTTTTTCTTATATCTTTATAGACCAATTAACAACAAATGAGTCATATATTAGTTCTTTTCTTTTGATCTTGTGATTCATATATCAGTTCTTTTCTTTTGATCTCATGTTTCATATATCAATTCTTTCCTTTTGATCCTGGGACATTCTAATGGGGTCTACAAATATTGTTTTGGCTACTCTTGTAATTATTGGACCACATTCGGTATTCCTTAGATTTGTGAGACTCATTCTTTGAATCTCTCTTAGAGTGGAAAATTTTTTGTCATGGTCTACTATATGATATGAAAATATGAGTACATTTGTTAAACTAAAGCCTTGTAGTGTTTGTGCACTTCTATAGCACAAGCCTAAATCATCCACTTTGACATTTGCTTGCTTCATGGCCTTTATTTCTACCTTCAACGTCTTTACATTCTACTCTAATTCAACAATCTGGGCATCCTTCTGCAAAGAAATTTTCTGGGATAATTGGGACATTTCTCTCAATTTCTTGAGGGAATGTTATGCATGTAGAAGCCATCATGATAAATTCTTTTTGGTGTCTAGCGCAATAGGCCTATGAATGATGACGTGGACTAGTGGTAGATGTGGGGTGACATGTGTCTTATTGGTGTGCTTCAAAATTATTTTCATGGTGTGATCAAATCTAAGATTATTAAAGTTAACCACCTTCTTCCTTTTCACTTGCACGATGCCCATTTCTATTGTTGGTGGATGACCAACTATAATTTCTAGGATTGCTGGAGTTGCTAATTCAATGTCTTTATTAAACGAGTCCTCTTGAATTGATTTCTATTCTTCTACTTGTTGAACCTGAAAAGCTTCTTCTATGAGTTTAGTCCTGTCTTCATTTTGTATTCTTTTCTGCTCCTCCTTTTCTTTTATTTGTTCTTCAATTATTATCCTATGATCTCTCTCCTTCCTCATTTATTCCTCTTCTCAATCTCCCAATTCTATCACATGGGTTGCTTTGTAACTTCATAGGCTATCTGGCCTGCCTCTTATCCTTACCTTAACTTCTCTTCCTCTTCTTTCTAAACTACTTCTTGCCTAGTTTCTTGCTCCCAATGTAATGCTCCCAATTTCTCTTGATCCTCTTATGCTTTTCTTTAGGAAGCGTCGTAACCAATTCTTGAAATGACTTCAGTAAAGTTGTAGCGATTATTTTTCTTTTCTTCCTCTAACTAGGTCTTTAATTGATATTCCCATCTATATTTTCATGTTTTGCAAGATTCTTCATATTGGACATGGGATCATATATGTGGAATGTCATATCCCCAAGATGGAAAAGTGTCAGTGCACTTAAATCTTCCTTTGCTTGCTTGATGTCTTTCAACTAATATGATTCCAAGTGGAATGGCATGCATGGCTAAGGATGTTTCTCAATTCTTAAAATGCACCACCTCCCTTTGTGTAAACTTGATAGGCCATTTCTTACAAGATCACATGATTAATTACAAATCTAGGTAGTAGGTGTAGAGGCTTGGTTGCTCCAAAAACTTGATGAAATACCATCCTACTCCATAAACCATCATTGTCTACAAGTACAGACTGTCTAGATCTTTTTGACATACAAGTAACAAGTTCATTAAATACGACTTCTTACAAGGGGATCAGGAAATCATGGAAAATACGTGTGTAAGCCCATATATAGTAATCATCCTAGAATATTTTGCAATAAATGTGTACAAGCTCACCATGGGTGGTCCATCTCCAGTTCATGGATACGGATGTCATTTTAGAATATATTGCATCCAATAAATATGAAGCCATGTAAACCTAGGGTTGTTGGCCTTCTGCAATGTTTGATTATTTTCAATGTTATCCTTCAAATTGCTTGCTAAGATATATGCCTAATTGAATATTGTTCCCTCAAAAACCAAAATATATATCAGTTGAACTCAACCTTATGGAATGGTTTCAGTATTTTCCTGGTGATATAATCAACATAATATGGAAAACACAAGTTGCAATGGAGTCTTGAGCATGTTTACAGGGTACTTTCTATTGGTCTGTGTTCTAAAAGTTCCTTTATTTGTCCACCATTTCTTGAGGATCTCTTTGGGAAAGATATCGAAGTTCCTCAACCATTCTTCATCTAGGGACACCTCCCCTCTAGGTAACCTATAATAAAACTCTATTTCATAAGAACTAAATGAGTTTAGAGGCTTATCATTTTTATCTTGAGTTATAGCCTCCTTTGAATATGAATGCTTCACCAACCACTCCATTGCTTCTGCACATTAAACAAATAGCGGATGGGATGCCACCTTTGGAAACTAAGATCTTGTCACTACCTTGTATATTTGTTGTATCTGGATCATCAATAGGTGGGTTATCTCTATGAAATTTATGGTATATATTTGGTCATGTGCAAATAGTGAGCTTATCTATGAAACTCGAAGTATCCTAAAAATTTGGTCTAGAGGAATTTTTTAGTACATGCATGCATGGTTTTCCTGTAAATCACACGAAAATAAGATATACCTATTTTTCTTGTTAGTTTATCATGCAATGTGCCTAGCTCCAAGAGGTCCAGAATATGTGGCTTGTTGGGTTTTAGAGATGAAGCACTTTTCATGTTGAGGAGAAAGTAGACTATTAGTTTCAATCTATTTACCATGATGGTTGAGTTCTTTACTTGTGTAAAATATCACGAGAGGATAGAGATACAACTTGGGTTTATAGGGAAAAGAGGCTACTCATGCATCTGACTTATAAGATAAAAATGGTTAAAAATTATAGCAAAAAAATGGGTTGGAAACATGAAAATGGCTCCATGAACAAAAACCCCAGGCGCTTTAAAGAAAATCCATGGGTATCATGAGAAAAATGTATGGTTGATAATTCTTGTGCTATGGAAAACAATTTTTTGGGTTTGTTGTAATATAAAAATTATTTTTTCAACCAAAATGTAGTTGCTAGAGAATTGGAGTGCAACTATGAGTTAACTTGGGAAAAAATTAGGAGATAAAATATCAAGAAGAAGCAAACTAAGAGGTGAGAATGCCCTTAAATCATATTTAAACAATTTGTTGTACAAGGATTTTTTTTTTCTTATTGTTACAAGTTGCATGAAGGGCACCTGTGTGCATTAGGTGCGTGAAGGAGAAGGTAAAAAAAAATCAATACATCACAGGTTCCAAGACTAATGGAAATTATTTAAAACTATTCCCTAGGCAAAAATTAGGCATAAGACAATATTTCATCTAGTAAAAACAATTATAGAGTAAATAATTTGATAAAGGACCATAAACAACCAAAAATCAAAGTGAATAAGCATGGACAAACTTACTTGGGGCTGAGATGGCTATAGGTAAATCTGACCTAGAAAATTGGGATGAAAAACTCTTTTAATCCAAGTGGTTTTACCTCAAAATAATATAACCAAGATTGTGTGTGAGGAAGAGAGTGATCTAAGAGCTTTTTTTAAAGTGTTTTAATGGGATTTTCCATGTATTGACTTGAGTAACTTCCTTGTCACGTTTTTTTTTTTTTTTTTTTTTAACTAATCAAGTAAAGCAATAAGAGCTCAAAAGTTAATTTTAGAAGTGAGATAAAACTTTAAAAAATTCAAAAAATATTGGTTTAGGCTTAGTCACATGCTATGTCAAGCCAGACAGTAACTCCATTAAGCAAAAAACTGATTCGTGTGTTACTCCATCAGGTAGGTCTTTGTTATATACAATAGGGAGTGACTGTTCAGTTCATCTCCCGATGACTGTTCACATTTCTAATTTAATTATTTACATAAATTCACCCAATCATGAGGATTAGGTGTCAACATTCCCCCCCTTAATCTGAAGGGATGTTAGTGAGTCCAAGAATCATTCTGAATCGTTCAAGCTTTTCTCTTCTAAGCGCTTTGGTGAAGATGTCTGCAATTTGCTCATTTGTGGAACAATGACGGAGATGGGATTGTTTTGGCCTCAACATGATGTCGAATCAGATGATATTTAGTATTGATGTGCTTCGTTCGATCATGAAACTTTGGGTTCTTGGCCAACTTTATTGCAGAGGTATTGTCAATCATGAGTGGAGTTGATTGTACTTGTTTTACCTGCAAATCTTCAAGAATTTTCTCGAGCCACACAATCTCTTTTGTTGCTTCAGATGTTGCCACGTATTCTGCTTTTGTTGTGGAATCTGCTGGAACTGATTGTTTGCATGATCTCCAGGAGACAACTCCTTATCCAAGACTCATAAAGTATCCTGAAGTTGATACCCTAGTTTCTTTGTCTCCATCGAAGTCTGAATCAGAGTATCCAATCAAGCTGAAGTCGTCCACCTGTGTATATTTGATTCCAAGGTATTGAGTTCCCTTCAAGTACCTTAGAACTCTTTTTGCAGCAGACCAATGTCCCTCACAAGGCTTTTGCATAAACCTAGAGAGGATTACAGCAGCAAATGAAATGTCTGGTCTGGTAGTAGTTAGGTAGTTGAGACTTCCTAGAAGCTGTCTATACTTTGTTGCATCCTCAAATTCTTTTCCTTCAATAGATGTGAGATTTAGGTTTTGTTCCATTGGAGTAGTAAGAGGATTGCACTCTGTCATGCCAAACATGTTCAGTAGATCTCCAATGTATTTCTTTTGAGAAAGAAATATGGACTTTGGATGTTGGGTTACTTCAATGCCAAGATAGTAATGAACATAGCCCAAATCATTCATTTCAAAATTTTTCCCCAATTCCTTCTTTATGGATGCAATGTAGCTTTCATTGTTCCCTGTCATCAAAAGATCATCTACATATACCACAAGATATACAACTGTTTTGCCAACTTTCTTGACAAATAAAGTTGCATCATCAAGATCAAAATGTTTGAAATTGAGTTTCAGAAGATGCTCAATCAGTTTTTCATACCAGGCTCGCGGTGCTTGTTTGAGGCTATACAAGGACTTCACAAGTTTTCATACTTTATGTTCATTTCCTTTCACAGAAAATCCTTTAGGCTGGGACATAAAAACATTCTCTTTTAGATCTCCATTCAAGAAAGCAGTTTTTACATCCATTTGATGGACTTTCCAACCGTTCTGAGCTGAGTGAAAAGAGTGTCCGGATGGTAGCGCATTTTGCCGTGGGGGAAAAAGTCTCCTCACAATCGACCCCTTCCTTCTATGCAAAACCTTTTGCCACAAGCCTAGCTTTATGCTTGTCAAGTGAGCCATCAGCTTTATACTTGTTCTTGTAGACCCACTTGCAGCCAATTGGTTTGGTTCCTAATGGAGGATCAACCAGCTTCCAAGTGTCATTCTTTATGAGGGCATCATACTCCTTTTGCATTGCTTCTTTCCATTCATCATGAGAAGCAACTTCTTTGAAGGAAGTTGGTTCAAAATCTGTAGACAAGTTCAATTCACAATCATAAGAAACATCCATATCAACAGGTGAATTAGAGTCATCTACATCACCTCCATTTTGTCGGTTTGAATTTTTGGTTCTTGTCTTTCCAACTTCATCAGGATGAACACTTTCAAGTGTCTTTGTCACCCACTTTGGGGGACCTTTCTGAGATGGTCCAGGCTGCTCTGTTGATTGAGTTGGGACTGAATCAAGATTGAGTCTCCCAATTCTATCAATTACATCACTTAAAGCACCATCCGTTGTTGGATTTTCATGTGCGGGTGAGTGTTCTTTAGAAGAAGATTCCACATGTTGATCTAGTATAGGAATCCCCCCTTCAAGATGTGGAATCTGATTACCAAATTCTTGAAATGATTTTGCTTTTGTGAATTTATCCAAGCGATCAAGTTGCCGCTCGACAACATTATTAGTTTTGGATGATTCAAGAAAAATTACATCTCTAGATCCAACAAATTTTTTATTTACTTCATCATAGAGATGGTATGATTTGAAGGTGTTTGAATATCCCAGGAAGATATACTTACGACTTCTAGCACCAAGTTTTTTTCCATGTACCTTTGGTATCAAGGCATAACAGGTGGAACCAAAGACCCTGAGATGCTTTACCGAAGGAACATGTCCATACCACATTTCATATGGAGTCTTGTTTCTTATAGAATTAGATGGACATCTATTCTTTATATATGCAGCACATAGAACAGCATCAGCCCAAAACATTATCTTTACATTTTTGAAGAAGAGCATGGATCGTACCATATTTAAGATTGTCCTATTCATTCTTTTAGCTACACCATTCTGTTGGGGATTATAAGGCACAGTTGTTTGATGTTTGATCCCATGTTGGCGAAGATAGTTTTCAAATTCATTTGATGTGTATTCTTTTCCATTATCAGTGTGAATAGACCCAATATGAGATTGTGAATTATTTTCAATCCATTTATGAAAATTCTTGAATGTTTGAAAAGCATCAGATTTGTTCTTCAATAAATAAACCCAACACCTTCTAGTGTAGTCATCAATAAATGTCATGATATATTTATTTCCATTTGCAGAAGGAACAGGCATTGGACCACATAAATCTGAATGAATGAGTTCAAGCTTCCTATGTGCTCTTGAATGTGAATCATGAAAAGACTGTTGGCTATGCTTTCCTAGAATGAAAGCATCACATTGCTTAAGTTTCCTAGGAATTGTAGGCAAACCAGCAACACCATTTTTCTTCAATAGGCGGAGACTGTCATAGTTCAAATGTCCAAATCTAGCATGCCATAATAAACTTGATGGAAGTGTACCTTCTTCATGATGACAATTGTATGAGCAATGTTGTGCATGAGCAGAGGTTCCTTGCAGCTTGAGAAGCCTTTCTTCTTCTATTCCCCTCATGACAAGTGAGTGTTCAAATGCTTTTCTTACCTCAAGCTTGCCATCAAACATATGAATGGAGTGACCTTGCTAGTGGATGTGGACCAGGGACAACAAGTTTCTCTTCAGTTGTGGGAGATATAGAACATGATCCAGAAGAAAGTCTGGAAGACCAGGCAGTTTAAGCCTGATTGTGCCAAGCCCTGATGGCTTGATTTTTGATTGATTTGCAAAGTATACTGCTCCATCAACATTGTCAGTGAAATCTTCAAAAAAATCTTTTCTATGAGTCATGTGGCAGGTTGCTCCTGAATCAAGCAACCAACCATTTTTTCAAGAATCAAGTGAAGCATTAAATAGATCTTCATTTACATTGTGCCACAACATAGTGAGTGGATTCAGGTGCTTTACCTTTGTCTGTATCATTAGTTTACCTTTCTGTTGGTTTCTTTTCTGCTCAATTTTGTCCCATGGTAGCTTGCATGTAGAGGCATCATGTGATCCATTTCTTTTGCAATGAATACAGTACAAATCTACCTTTTCTCCTTGAGAATGTCTGCCCCCCTGCCTTTGAAATATCTTCCTCTTCCTCTTTTCCCACCTCTTCCTCTTGTAGAATCTTGAGCAGGATGCTTTTCTTTATGAGCAAGGCACACAACCTCTTCAGAAGATTCAGGGGCTGTCTTCTTTCCAAAAGTATCACACGGAATGAGTCGATCTTGCGGACAAGATAGACCTTCCTAGAATCTAAAGAAGACCTAGTGACAAGCAAGCCAATCACAAACTATCTTTCTCTAAATATGCATTTATAAACAAAGGCAAACAAGTGTTTTAGGCCTACCTTGGGTCCAATGCAAGTTTGTGGAAGCCTCACTCCTTCGATCCAAGTGAGCTCTCTTGTCACGAATATGCAAACACAAACAAGAAAACAAATTAAATAGCACCTGAAAAGCCAATATCATAAAACATATTTAACATGAAAGTCAAGGAATTCATGAAACAAATGACATAAGGCAATTTGTTGAGAAAAATGAATCTAATTGTATTAATTCAAATCAAAGAAGAACTTTACAACCTGTGCCTTGACGCTGTACAAGCTCCTCCCAGGGTCAAGCAAGAAGTCTCCTCTACTTTGACAAGTTTCACTCTCTTCCCAATGAAGCCAAAAAGGTATGTGATCTCTCCTCTCAAGCTTAACTAGGAAGTCTTAATTCCACCAGCATTTACCCTAAAAAATGTTCAGCTTCTAACCTCCCTAGCAACCAGCCCAATGCCTTAATTGATAGTGCAATAGAGGGAAGTTACTAGGTCCTCCTTCAAAGGGATAAAGCCCTCCTTCAAAAGGATAGCTCCTCTCATCAAGGGATTAGCTCCTTCTCTTTTGGGATGCATGAACCACCTAAGAGCGGCCAATCCACGTCAAAATTCCTTCTAGAATCATCTAGAATTAACCCAAAGTGATTTTTTTAGAATAAACTTGCGCCTTTCTGACTTTCACAGGGGTCCGCACCCACTCCTTTAGGGACAGAGAGGGCAAGTCCACAGTTTTTGTAAACAGGAGGTGCGGGACCGCAGGCAAGAGTGAGAGAAAGTGCGGAACCAGATCTTTGTCGATTTTCAATGTCTTTCTCTCATTTTCAAAGCTTGACTTGAAGAGCTGAGGTCTGAGACTTGCTTAGGAGGATAGTACAAGTGATGATAGACCCATATTGACTGCAAATAATCATGGTGACGATATTTTTGTGTAACAGATTGCCCCCTAAAGTGCGAAGTCTGTAGTAGATTAGGATTTCATTTATCATTTAGGAAGAGTGAAGTACTTTATCATTTTGAGGATCATCTTGTGGAGAGCCCGGTCGGAACCTGTAAAAACATTCAATGAAAGATATACATATGAGATCATATCATCGCTGAGGTAGGCATTCCCATACTCAGATCAAAACTGACTTAGAAAACTAACTACTGCTCTGATATAGGAATGATCTTGTAAGACATCACAAGTATAGACTCATGTGGACATAGTATGGACGCAACCATCTATTTATGAATAGTCCATTATATAATGAATACAAAATTCCTCGTAGCCTGGATTGTGGAAACTAGATCCAAGGTCTTCATTTCTACTTCCCGAAATAGTACGATTCTATCCATGCGAATGAATGAGTTGAAGTCGAACATGGTAGAAACCAATTGATTACCAGTCAATGATGTAAACTGTTAACAAGTGTGAGAGAAACCACTAGTGATGTCAATGGCTCTCAAAGTACCCAGTACAATCCATGAGATGTGAATAAATGTGTTGATGTCGAACATGTCACGGAATCATTTGATCGAAGGTCAATGATGCAACCTATCGTCAAAGGTGAGAAACCTGCCATTGAGGCATGCAGATCCCAAGGTACTGACGATTTCTAGATCATCTTTCTAGATAATGAGCTGAAGTCGATAGAAAGCGATCCGTCGCAGGCAAGCCCACAACATGAAATCATAGATCAAGTTGAAGAAATTTAGTTGCAAGGACTGACTCAGGGATGGTCAAGATGGATGAAAAATATTTTGCAGATGAATGGCTTATTGGCAGTGACCTCTTGAACACATAATGACACAACAGATGGTTTGGTGACAATTGACCCAAAGTTAACACCCAGAAATCGGCTGAAGACTTTCAATATGGTTTGATCAACTATTAGGCAAAGGATTTCCCAACCCAGGTGAATAAAAGTGTCGTGTTCAAGAGTGGTTACAAAGTATGACAAACAAGCTCATTTTTCTCTCTTTTCCCCCACCATTTCTGGCAAGTACCTCTTTATTTTTGACAAGCTTGAGGAGGATAACATTTGCTTGATTATAAGCTCATCCTTTGGATGAGTCCAACTTAGTTTAAATTCGAACCCTAAGAAGGAGTGGTTTGTTCCTGTTTGTAATTGAACAGGTCCTTTACTGTGAAATTTTAATGAGTCTAGTATAGGAGAAACTCGGCGTTTTTCAATTTTAGAGAGTCTGAAAAAACTTAAGAAGACTCCAGGGTTGACCTTTTTCATAAATTTGTGTCTCCAAAACCCGAAAAAGTATAAAATAATACTTGATAGAACCGCTTGATCTTTATGACCAAGGAGTACTTTTCGTAATTAGTGCCCCTGATCCAAAAAAGTAAAAAAGCGATCAACGACACGTCATTTTATAAGCAATATAGAATTTGAAACGACAAAAATCCGGAAATCTTTTCATGTTTTTACGGTCAGAAAAGAGTTGTAAGAGGACCGTCTTTTTAGTTCCGTTTTAACGAGTTTAAAAAGAAAAACTCGGCGATCTTTTCATGTTTTAGGAGTTAGAAAATAGCTTAAAGGTGACTCTAAATGTTTTTTTGTTGAAAATGATAGATTTCGCCTGAATAATCCGTTATCCTAAACAAAAATGCAAACATTACTCATACCTGTTTGAAATGGATAAAAATGCTGCAAAAATTAACTTTCCAAAGTGAAACATAAACAAATTTGCAATTTGTTTACTCAAAAAACTTATAAAAAAGACTTTCGTCAATTCATTTTTATCGTTTGAGATTTGGGTGAGAAAATAGTGCTTTTGTCCAGAAACTTCCCGTGAAGATTGTGGAAAAGCCAACCGTCGGAATCGAACACCGTCTTCTCCAGGTAATCCACATCATCCTACTCTTCATTTTTAACTGTTTAATTTTTTGTTTTAGGCTTTTATTTCATTTTTTGGGAAGGTTTTTAGGCTAAAAACCCATGCACGGGGGCCCGCAGGTGTAACACTGGCAGCCCACGGACCCCGACTTTTTCTCAATGGGGAAAAAGTCAGGGGTCTGCACCTTCCATGTAGGCAAGGTGCGGACCCATGCACTGTCTCTAACACAGAGGGTGCGGTCCCCGCAGCAAGGGTTTTTAACCCAAAAATTCTCAAATTTGACCCAAACAAATTAATTTCTAGCATTCTAATTTGTCTTTTTATTGGATGCAGAGAGTACATCATGCTAGATTGACGTGAACGAGAGCATGAGGACGTGGATCTTGCCACGTTGAATCACCAACCTTCGATCGAGTCATTGGAGGCATGCGGCTTGTACAAATTTTGGGCCATACCTGGCATGAGGGCCCAGGTGGATTTCTTACAGTGGCTGGTTGATAGATGGAGCATACAGGACCAGTGCTTCTTCATTGGTGGCTACCAGCTTGAAATCGAGCCGGTAGACATATATTTCTTGACCGGTTTGCCTAAGAGAGGCGAAGACTTGACTCTATTCGAGACTAGGCCAGGTGGCCAGTCTGTCGATAGCCTCCGGCTAGAGTTCTGCAACAGCCAGGCTAGAGACAAAGGGATATACATTAAAACCATATCCCTTTCTGAACTCATGGTGATCGTGTTTACTGTCACCAGACTTTGCAGGAGTGCCGCATTACATATTTCCACCGGATCCCAAATGCGGATGGCAGTTGACTACTTTCGAGGCACCATATTCAACTGGTGCGATGCTGTGTTCGCCAATGTAAAAGGCCAACTGACCAGAGCCAAAAACGGACAACTGAAGACCTTTGGTTATGGGGCTTTGGTTGTGAGCTTTGGTCTGGAGAGGGTTCCCATGTTGATCCCGCAGCACCTTACTGTTGGAGTTGGGCTTCCTCAAGAGCCCAAACTGATGCGATGGGTTGCAGTTATGGCCTGTCATCCGGACGAGGGGACAGAGGTTGTTCGATTCAAACTTGAGTATTTACAATGGTTGGAAAACCAGGTTTTTTCTATTCAGGACTTCCCTTACGCTGGGGTAGATTTTTGTGGTGACCCAGACATGGCTCTTCCACCAGGAGAGCAATGGAATGACTCAGGTAAACATCATTTTCAAAATTTTCCTATTTTAATTTTTTTTTATTTTTCTATCGTCCCAAAACTGATAGTAAAAGTTTCAAATGCAGATGTGGGTCCACAATGGCCATTCGCTCTCCGGCCTTAGAGAGGAAACAACCAGTTGCAGCCGCGCCAGCCCCACAGGACGAATCAGCAGAGGTTTTGGCCGAGTTGGAGAGTCATCTAGAGCGCTTGACAGGAGATATTCTGGAGACCAGTATAGATGACATTCCTCGTCGACTTCAGCGTTATGTGATTAGGGTCCCAGGACCTTTTAGGAGGTTCCTTTGCAAGGTGGCCCGTGCAGTGGTTTCTTATCGAGATCATCACCAGTGATAGGATGATCGCCTATTGTGGGCACATATGACATTTTTGCTTTTTGTACTTATCATTTCCGATCATAAGGTGTTTTTCAACCTATGATCGAGGACGATGTATTTTTTGACACACTCCTATATATATATCACTATTACCGGCTCATCTTGTAAATCATGTTATGGAATGGTTTTAAATTTACATGTATGATTATTGCAAATGTCTACTTAACATTCGAGAAGCAATTGCATTTGCTAATGTATTTAAAGATCTTGGAATATTCTGATATTCAATATAATCAAATTCACGTTCCAAGAGACGCACTCTTAAAAATAACCTCAATAACACTGGATTTCTAATGGCATACACTCTATTAAGCTGTAATACAACGAGTTCAGAATCTAACCTCACTATCAAACTCCGAATCCCAAATGAAATAGATTCAGATAATAACTCAATCACTGCACTATACTCGGGAATGTTGTTTGTTGTTTGACCGAGGCTTACCCCATGCATAGATACCAACTCGTTAGAGGGCGAATAGATAACCCAAGCTGCGGAAGAAATGTTACATGTATTACGACAAGCACCATCAGCGAAACCAATGTATGTTTGGAGAGGCATCGACATCTGCAATACCAAGAGTAAAACCAGGATAAGCAGGAATGATGACGAAAAACACTCTCTAAGCTAAGCACACTTTTTAAACTAAAACACACCAGCTAAAAAGAAAAACTATCCTAACTAAAAATATCCATACCCATTCTTTAAGCATAATACCTCTTCAGGTAAAGACCATTTCTGGGTTTACCCAAAGAGTCCCCGTCAAAGTCTACCAATTCATAGGCTCCTTTTGCTAGCTTTCGCTTGACAACATAGGGACCGTGCCACATAGGAACGAATTTTCCAGTGCCTAATTTATCATTAGCTTGATCGTAAACTAAGACTAGATCTCCTTCCGAAAAATTTCGAGGGGTCACATTTCGATCATACTGAGCTTTCATACGTTCTACGTGAGTCTCGATCGCCAATGCAGCATCACGTCGATTCTCATCTAATTGAGCCAAGTACAACAAACATTTTTCCTCTTCAGAAGTGGCTGGAAGTAACTCGATGGCCATTTGCAATGACGGGATTTCGCATTCAATGGGTAACACAGCTTCCAGACCATAAACTAGTTGGAAAGGAGTGAACCCTGTTGATGTTTAAACTGAGGTACGATACGCCCAAAGCGCTGAAAATAGCATGTTATGCCAATTCGACCGATGAATCCCAATGATTCGTCAGATCATGATGACTAAAACTTTGTTGATGGATTCAACCAGACCATTAGCTTGTGGATAATAAGGAGTTGAACTATCGTGACGCAAACCAAGATGGCCTGTAAGTTTGGTCATCATAACGTTTCAAAAATGACACCCATGATCAGTGATAATCACTTGTGGGACACCAAACCTAGCAATTATATGATTGGACACGAAAATTGCAGTTGTTTTGCCATCTGCCTCAAATGTAGGCATCGCCTCGGCCCACTTGGTAAAATAATCTACCGCAAGGATGATATACGCATGCCCCCCCGGCCGAGTGAGGGTTACATGTAATAAAATCGATACCCCATTTGGCAAAAGGACCAATGGCAATTATAGGGTGGAGAGGAGCAGGTGGAGCGTGCATCTTTCGATCAAAAATTTGGGAGTTGTGGCATTTTCGGACCGCGTTAATACAATCTTTAAACAAAGACGGCCAGAAGTAGCCAGCGCACAATATCTTTTAGGTTGTGGCATACCCAAACATATGACCGCTACACGCTCCAGAGTGACAGTCATTTAGAACCCTTTCATCTTCCTCGTGAGTTAAACAACGTCGAAAAATAGAGTCCGCCCCACGGCGATAAAGAGTATCCCAAATAATCCTGAATTGTTGGGACTGGAATCGTATTTTCCAACGTTCTGACCTTGAAATTTCTAGCCAAAAGGATTAGGTCTGGAGATAAACGATGATATCCCCATACCATGGATCTAAAGTGCTGATTAGAAACAAGGATTCGTCCACAATGGGCTCTTCTGCCACAGTTTCCGTGTCAGCACGCGGGAAGTCACACATTAACTCCACAAAAACTAAAGATTTCTTAGACTTAGATTTTTCAAATTCCAAGTCAAACTCTTGCAGGATAACAATCCATTTAGAGTACTTGCCCCCTAGCAATTGCTTGGTCAAAATGTAGATCATAGGGTTGCAATCAGAAATTACTGTAGTTTTACGTAGTAAAATGTAGTGACGAAAACGTTGGACAACTTGAACAGCTGCCAATGCCAATTTCTCCACATGTGAGTATTTTAGCTCAGTTGGATTTAAAGTTCGACTAAGGTAATATATCACATGTTCAGTACCGAATTCATCTTCCTGAACTAAGACCATTCCAATGGTGGAATGAGAGGTGGCGAGATACAAGAAGTAATCCTGGTTGTAGTTGGGAGGATGCAATAACGGTGCATGGGTCAACGCGTGTTTTAGTGCATCAAAAGATTTCTGAGCTATCTCATCCCAATATAATGGAGTATTCTCTTTCAACAACCGTGTAAAACCCTTTGTAACCTCGGTGTAGTTAGGAATGAATCGTCATAAAAAGTTTGCTTTCCCTTGCAAACTTTGGAGTTGGCAAAGACTCGAAGGAGGAGGCAATTTGACAATAGCTTCGACCTTTGAGGGATCGACGCGAATGCAGGCTTTCGAAACAACAAACCCCAACAATCGACCCGTTTCTATACATAAAACACATTTGTGTGGATTCAACCGAATCCGATAATGCCTACACCTCATAAAGATTGCTCGTAAATGGATGAGATGAGCAGCTGGATGTAATGAATGAGCAGGCAAATCATCGAGAGAGGGTTGCACAATGTGCTTGATGTCAAGAAACGCATAAGACATGGCCCTTTGAAAAGCTTTTCCGGCATTCTTGAGCCCAAAAGGTAATTTTCAATAAGAAAATGTCCCCCATGGACAAATGAAAGCCGTTTTTGGTTGATCGACGGGTAGAATATTGATTTGATTGTATCAGGAAAAACCATCCATGAAGAAGAATATTTTGCTGCCAGAACAATCATCAATGATTTGATCGATATAGGGAGTTGGGTAATTGTCCTTTGGACAGGCTCGATTAATGTCCCTATAATCGATACATATTCTTATTGTTCCTTTCTTTTTTGTTAACCGGAACAATATTCGATACCCAATCCGTTAACGGGATTGGATAAATGAAACCTGCTTTGAGTAATTTTTCAACTTCTGCTTTAATAGCAGCAACTTTTCTTGGGTGAATCTGACGCAAACGTTGCCGGACGGGTTTAGCGTCCGGGTAAGTCTTGATTTCATGAACAACAATCGCAAGATCAATTCCTGGCATTTCCTCATAGGACCAGGCAAACACGTCATGGAATTCTTGAAATAGGGCCTTATATATTTGAATTTCGTCTTCTGTACACGAGGCACCTATATGAATGTTCTCAACAATTCCAGGCTTAACTGAAATGTCAATAGGAATAGTTCGAGAGATGTTTCCCAAATTTAACTCTGAATCAGGATGTTTCATTGGATTCTGAGGTTCCTTGACATATTTAGTCGTAAAAATTTATGAAAAATCATTTTCAAAACGATCATTCTCAGGTAAGAACGAAGATCTGTGATGGAGATCTTCCCATGGTAAATCATCTACACATAGGATTTCCCGAATTTGCTCATCAGAGTGAACAAGTTCAGAAAACGTGATTGAATCCGAGCTTGATGTGAAAAGTGATTCTTCACGGACCACATTCATTAAGTCAATTTTGGTTGAAGATGAGTCGGTAAACGATTGCACGGCCTCATACGAAATTTCATATGGACTCAAAGGCATGACATCACCAAATGAGTCTATCTCAAATTCAGAAGGAACGATCCAAGGATCATCATAAACAATGGTGTCTGACGAAATCATATGAATGGTTGCAAATGAAGACGATGCATTGATCGGAGGAAAAGGAAAAATTCCCAGTAAACTGGCATCTTTAACTAGTCCTACTCCAACATCCTTTTATGGGATAGTCATTTTATTGACATGCTGAATACTTTCAGAAGAGGCTGGGTTAGATGAAAAGTAAGCCAGCTGGTCTATTGTTACGATCTTTCCATTATGAGGAAACTTTATAACCCGAAAGACTGATGAAACGACAACTGTCATAGTGTAAGACCAACTACGACCCAAGAGAAGGTTGTAATCTAGAGCGGGCATCAACCACCTCCACATCTAGATTAACGGTTTTTCCTTCAACCCCTATAGGTAAATCCTATAGAATGCCAAAAGGATGAAACCCACGGCCATCAAAGGCCTTTAGAATCGTCGGGGATTGATTTAGTGAAGGGGAACCAAGCGATCTCCAACACTGTATCGACATAATACAAGTTGAGGCTCCCTCATCAATCACAGTCCTATGAATAGTCTTGTTTTTTACTATCACTAGAATCTGGAAAGCCATTTGATGAGGTAAGCGCGGTGTACTATTTTATAGATCGAAAATTATTAGGTTCAAGTCCTGAACATCAACAGCTCCTATAGCCGACAAAAGTAATTTACGCTGTGCTAGACATGATTGCAGCACTTCCAAAGCCGACATTGCTGAGATTGAAACAGCTAAATCCTCAACAATGTTATAGTTCTGAGTTTCTCTCACATGTGGATTGAAAACTGACTTTCAAAGTATACCCTTGGCGGGCGGTTTGATTACCAAGTCAAGATTAGGTTTCTCGATCTGTAATGGATCGGAACCGGGAGCTGAGGTTGATGGGTTAGAATGAGAATATTCTGCTTCTTTACCATCAATAGGACTTTTACTACCATAATCATGTGATCGAGTCGCAATCCTAACATGGGACATCATCAGTATGGGTTCTTCATTGGCACTCGAGGAAGAACCTATCATCTTACTGCCTTGACTTGGAAAAGGATCCTTCAAAACAACAGGCGTTTGGGAACCTTTGACAATATTCGCAACCTCTGCACGATGAGGGCAGTCTCTTGTAAAATGTTCTTCATCAAAAATGAGACAAGGATAACGAGGTTTTCATTTTTCATCATTGGATTCCGATTTTTCAAGTTTCTCTTTTGAATTTTGTCCATTTTATTCTTCTTCTTCCCTTTCTTCTTGCCTCCGGATTTTGATTTGGCTGTAGATGACTCTACAACGTGAATATCAGTGGAAATCTCTGCGAAAGAATCTCCTATCGGGGAATCAAGCAAGGTTATGATAGGAGAAGAATTCTTGGAAGACTTCTTCTTACTTTTAGTGTTAACCGTACCAATCATACCATCGGCGGCATGAGACCCTGAAGGAGCTACAGCGATCTGATTTTGCTTGGGAAGATCGGGGATTTTCTCGTGTAACGTATCTGATTGAGTATAGACCAAGTCAAGGTAATGTGCTTGAGCAATTACTTGCTCCTCAGTAACAACTTCGGCCTTAGCTACATCTTTAGTGATCTTTGGCAACAAAGATTTTACAAACCATTCAGCCAAGATCTGATCTGGAATAAAAACCTTCACTAAATGCCGTCAACGTCTCCATTCATGAATGTGATCTGAAATGTAAGTGGACGTCGAATGCTTTAACGAAGTGAGTAATTCTGTGCCATTTTCATATCTGACTGGCAACTGAAAATGAGTTAAAAACAAGGTAGCTAACTGACTAAAATTATAAAAAGTGCCTCGCGGTAACTCAATGTACCACTTGGCCGCGAGACCAATTAGAGTGCGCTGGAAAAGCCTTAGACGAATTGAATCATCTGAAATGGAGTTAGATGCACACCAGAGGTGATAATTCATCACATGGTTTGACGGGTCCTCTCCTGATTTGCCTTCGAACTTAGGAATATCACTAGGCAACTTATTCATCATTGGCGGCCAAAACGGAAGATAGTTAATGGGATCATTCGTTAGGCGCGACAAGTCAGGCAAGTCCAAAGTTGCGATAAACGGTAACTGACAATTAGGGTCCCTAAAATTCTGGGTCATGAGACCAGCCCCAGGAGGAGGATATCTAGGATAACTAGGAATAGGAATTTCATTTGGGATATTGTATCCTCCCAAGAAACCAGGATTAACCGGACCATACTGGGGTTGTTGAGGTTGTTGATATGTGTACCCAGGGTACGGTTGATACTGATAGACTGGTTGTTGCACAGTAGGACCGAATTGGTACTGTCCCTGGTACGGTTGATAAGTAAATTGTGGTTGACTTTTGACAACCGTACTTGAACCAAGTAAAAATTTATCAAAAATCATTTTCAAAACGATCATTCTCGGGTAAGAACGAAGATCTGTGATGGAGATCTTCCCATGGTAAATCATCTACACATAGGATTTCCCGAATTTGCTCATCAGAGTGAACAAGTTCAGAAAACGTGATTGAATCCGAGCTTGATGTGAAAAGTGATTCTTCACGGACCACATTCATTAAGTCAATTTTGGTTGAAGATGAGTCGGTAAACGATTGCATGGCCTCATACAAAATTTCATATGGACTAAAAGGCATGACATCACCAAATGAGTCTATCTCAAATTCAGAAGGAACGATCCAAGGATCATCATAAACAATGGTGTCTGACGAAATCATATGAATGGTTGCAAATGAAGACGATGCATTGATCGGAGGAAAAGGAAAAATTCCCAGTAAACCGACATCTTTAACTAGTCCTACTCCAACATCCTTTTATGGGATAGTCATTTTATAGACATGCTGAATACTTTCAGAAGAGGCTGGGTTAGATGAAAAGTAAGCCAGCTGGTCTATTGTTACGATCTTTCCATTATGAGGAAACTTTATAACCCGAAAGACTGATGAAACGACAACTGTCATAGTGTAAGACCAACTACGACCCAAGAGAAGGTTGTAATCTAGAGCGGGCATCAACCACCTCCACATCTAGATTAATGGTTTTTCCTTCAACCCCTATAGGTAAATCCTATAGAATGCCAAAAGGATGAAACCCACGGCCATCAAAGGCCTTTAGAATCGTCGGGGATTGATTTAGTGAAGGGGAACCAAGCGATCTCCAACACTGTATCGACATAATACACGTTGAGGCTCCCTCATCAATCACAGTCCTATGAATAGTCTTGTTTTTTACTATCACTAGAATCTGGAAAGCCATTTGATGAGGTAAGCACGGTGTACTATTTTATAGATCGAAAATTATTAGGTTCGAGTCCTGAACATCAACAGCTCCTATAGCCGACAAAAGTAATTTACGCTGTGCTAGACATGATTGCAGCACTTCCAAAGCCAACATTGCTGAGGGTGAAACAGCTAAATCCTCAACAATGTTATAGTTCTGAGTTTCTCTCGCATGTGGATTGAGAGCTGACTTTCAAAGTATACCCTAGGCGGGCGGTTTGATTACCAAGTCAAGATTAGGTTTCTCGATCTGTAATGGATCGGAACCGGGAGCTGAGGTTGATGGGTTAGAATGAGAATATTTTGCTTCTTTACCATCAATAGGACTTTTACTACCATAATCATGTGATCGAGTCGCAATCCTAACATGGGACATCATCAGTATGGGTTCTTCATTGGCACTCGAGGAAAAACCTATCATCTTACTGCCTTGACTTGGAAAAGGATCCTTCAAAACAGCAGGCGTTTGGGAACCTTTGACAATCTTCGCAACCTCTGCACGATGAGGGCAGTCTCTTGTAAAATGTTCTTCATCACAAATGAGACAAGGATAACGAGGTTTTCATTTTTCATCATTGGATTCCGATTTTTCAGGTTTCTCTTTTGAATTTTGTCCATTTTATTCTTCTTCTTCCCTTTCTTCTTGCCTCCGGATTTTGATTTGGCTGTAGATGACTCTACAACATGAATATCAGTGGAAATCTCCGCGGAAGAATCTCCTATCGGGGAATCAAGCAAGGTTATGATAGGAGAAGAATTCTTGGAAGACTTCTTCTTACTTTTAGTGTTAACCGTACCAATCATACCATCGGCGGCATGAGACCCTAAAGGAGCTGCAGCGATCTGATTTTGCTTGGGAAGATCAGGGATTTTCTCATGTAACGTATATGATTGAGTATAGACCAAGTCAAGGTACTGTGCTTGAGCAATTACTTGCTCCTCAATAACAACTTCGGCCTTAGCTACATCTTCAGTGATCTTTGGCAACAAAGATTTTACAAACCATTCAGCCAAGATCTGATCTGGAATAAAAACCTTCACTAAACGCCGTCAACGTCTCCATTCATGAATGTGATCTGAAATGTAAGTGGATGTCGATTGCTTTAATGAAGTGAGTAATTCTGTGCCATTTTCATATCTGACTGGCAACTGAAAATGAGTTAAAAACAAGGTAGCTAACTGACTAAAATTATAAAAAGTGCCTCGTGGTAACTCAATGTACCACTTGGCCACGAGACCAATTAGAGTGCGCTGGAAAAGCCTTAGACGAATTGAATCATCTGAAATGGAGTTAGACGCACACCAGAGGTGATAAGTTATCACATGGTTCGACGGGTCCTCTCCTGATTTGCCTTTGAACTTAGGAATATCACTAGGCAACTTATTCATCATTGGCGGCCAAAACGGAAGATAGTTAATGGGATCGTTCGTTAGGCGCGACAAGTCAGGCAAGTCCAAAGTTGCGATAAACGGTAACTAACAATTAGGGTCCCTAAAACTCTGGGTCATGAGACCAGCCCCAGGAGGAGGATATCCAGGATAACTAGGAATAGGAATTTCATTTGGGATATTGTATCCTCCCAGGAAACCAGGATTAACCGGACCATACTGGGGTTGTTGAGGTTGTTGATATGTGTACCCAGGGTACGGTTGATACTAATAGACTGGCTACTGCACAGTAGGACCGAATTGGTACCATCCCTGGTACGGTTGATAAGTAAATTGTGGTTGACTTATGAAAACCGTACTTGAACCAAGTTGTCCTATAGGCATCTGAACCGAAGTTTGAATCGTGGATCCAGACGGAGGTAAAGATGTATGAGGAGTAGATACAGGAACAATAGAAACTGGAGCTATCGATACTCCAGAAGTAGGTAGGGTAGATTGAACAGATGTTGTGGCAGTTGTAGCAGTCGTTTGAGGCGGAGTACGAGGCGTACTAGGCCTAGGCTGAGAAACTACCGATGGTATAGGAGTTTGAATAGAAGACTGGACAGGTTGCTGGGGTGTACCAGAAACTAAGGGTTGTCCAGTTTGAGATGAAAACTGTACATTTGGTTGTAAGACCTTTTGAGTTTGCGATGGATCCCACACTAAATTCATTCCGGGGTACGGACCCATAACAGGTTGAGAATATTGAGGATCATAACTGGGTTGAGGATAGGATTGATAATTCAAAGGTACATTTCCTGTTCCTTGAACATATGATTGACCGAAGGGTGGTTGGAAACCTTGGTCCGAGTACTGACCTTGGGGTTGATACCCTTGAGGCACGTACTGATACTGGGGTTGACCTTGAGGTAAATATTGATACTGGGGTTGACCTTGAGGTACATATTGAGTCTGGGGTTGGCCTTGAGGAACGTACTGTCCCGTAGGTATGTACTGTCCTTGAGGTTGCCCCCCAGGCACAAATTGGGTACCTTGAGGTTGCCCCCCAGGCGATAATTGAGGATTTTGAGGCTGCCCCCCAGGCGGTAACTGGCCACCTTGAGGTTGAGGATTAGGAATAGTACCTGACATCATGAGAATATCTTCTACGCTCAACGGCTTAGTACCATTGCTTCCAGTTAATAACCCTTGTTCAATGGGTTGAGGAGATGCTCCCGAAAAAGTACCAGAAAGTGACTGATACCCAGAGGGAACAGAAGGACCGTCGTACAAAAAGGATTCGGGCGATTGAGTAAACATGGACGACTGTCTTGACATATTTAATGGAGGATAGTAACCTCTAGCTGTTGGGTGATAAGGAACACGAGGTGGTGAAAAACTTAACCTAGGTTTTCTAAGAAATTAGTCAAAGAAAGATACCAAGCACTGCTCATAGGTGGACTGTAAAAAATTGATTCACACTCCCTTAGTTCAATAGCAGGTTGATTTTCAGGGATAGGGATGCCTACTTCTTCTTCTGGAGTAGCAAGTTCTTCGATAGCTATAAGTCCAGAAGGAAGATTTTGGGTAATTATTCTTTCTAACCTAGGTGAACCAGGACCACTAGAAGCTGGAGAAGCAAACCCCGATGTCGGAGTAGCAGCAAATTCACTTTCAGGTTCGGATATTTCAGGTTCCTCACCTATATCACTAGTAGATGAAAAGCTACCAGTAACTTCGGAAACAGACACTGATTCTGGATTATAATCTGCTACTAAAGCTTGAAAATCAGGATGTACCACTAAAGAAGACTCTCCTTATTCAGGTGACCCAACTCTACTATCTCTAGGAGTTACGAGGACTCTCAATATTTCAGGCCGGCTCGGTGAAAACTCAGGAGGTTGGCCCCAAAGTCTACGAGACTTCCTCGATAATTCGGCCACGATTAAAAATTTTTAACTACTTCACACGCAAACAAAGCAAAATCTCAATGAAAACCACCTAAAGCCTCTAAAGAACCAAAAAAATTTGAATCACACGCCTAAAGAATCTAGGAGATCAAACACACACAAACAGTAACTTTCAGTACTGAAAACACTAGTTGGTGATGAAATCCAACGTCGCAGAGTTCAATACAGAAATGGCGGTTGGAACAGTTACCCCGGCAACCTGCTTAATGAATAGACTGGCACAAGTTCCTCCACTTAACCGTCTCAAGTAAAGAGAACCCCCCAGAAAATCCAAGTGAGTCTAGCCAACGTCTGCTCCAGGTACAGTGGGATCTTCCCACCACTGTCACCTTAGGAAGAATCCTAAAGAATATGGTCACTAGGGTTACCAATTGAAACAAATATACCTGGGGGAACAGTCTACGATCTGATACACACGCAAGGGCAGAGTAGCAAGCTCAATCCCCTTGAAGGCTCCTTAACATAATCCAAGGTTTACCAACAAGTGACCCCAGGCTCCTCGATAATGGTTAATCTGAGGTTTACCGTTTTTAATACGTGAATATCTGGCGTCGTTCCAATGAGGAAGGATTGATTCCCACACTGGTTCGAACACGATCTCGTGCTTCTCCTTTAAGAGGAGCTTTCCCAGAGCATAAATGCAAAAATTGGATTTCTTCCCTACCACAAGATACAGCTACTTGTTTGTTTTTACTCTCTTGGAGAGTTAATTACTCTCCTACTCCAAGACACTAGCCTAAGCTATGTTGGTGTATCAGAGCCCTAGAAATAAAATATTACTAGATGAATTTTACTTTAAGCGTTATTTTTATTGGTTTTTGTTTAAGTCAAGAGGTGCGGAGATGAAACTCATGGTATGAAGACTCGACTCAAAATCACTAAAAATGCACTTAAGATGATTAAACAATCTTTTCCCTTCAATGAACTTCTAGCTAGGAAAGAGTTTGAGAATGCAAATACTTGTAAACACAAATCTTTCTTAACAAACAAATTAAAAGAAGAGCTTTTGTCCTTTCCAATGCACTCAAAACGAGACAACTAGTTATTTTCACAAAAATTTCCCTTTTCTTTTCAAAGCACTTAACCACTACAAAAACAAACTTTTTCAAAAGAGATTTTTTATTTTTTTTATAAAACACTCAAAACTATGCAAACGACTAACTTTGAGATCTATAAATTATAAAAACCTATTTGAAGTCAAAGCTTACAAGATGTCTTTTTTAAGGATGTTTTACTTAGCTAGATGTAAACTAAGGACCAATTTATGCAGAATCACAAATCATTCAATAACAACCAATTTTGTTTTATTTTAAAAATGAAATCCAAACTTTTAAACACAAGATTTTTGAAGTTTTGTAAAGAGAAAACACAAGGTGGATTCCTCAACAAAGGTATATTTCACAAATGGTCAAACTCATAAGAAGGCTGGTAGAAACCAAGGTGATCTGAGGTTCCTACAGCTTCTAAGCTCAGAGCTACTACAAGACCAAAATGAAAAACAAACCCAACAAGCAAAACTTCTAGGAATTTCACCTAAAACCCTAACACCAATGAAATCAACCTAAGGAAAGATTTTGACAGGTTATATGCAGGTCTAGGTAGGAGATAATAACTTCTAAATAAAAACTAAGCTGACTAACAGAGAAAATATTAGGTTTTTCAAAATTTTGACAGGGTCCGCAGGCCCACAGTTAACACAGGTGCGGTATCGCTCTGTGCTAAAAGCAAAAGTGTGGATAAGTACACACTGTGTCAAAAGCCTAGGGTGCGGTCCTCTCCCAAAGTTATGAAAAACAAAAAATAACCCTGGATCTACTAATTCTACCCAATTCCACACACAACAAGCCAAAAACAGAAACAAAAACACAGTTTCTCAGGTCAAAGTAAAAACAAGGAAAAAATCAAGTCCCCAGTATGGTCGCCAATTTGTCACACGGAATGAGTCGATCTTACGGACAAGATAGACCTTCCTAGAATCTAAAGAAGACCTAGTGACAAGCAAGCCAATCAAAAACTATCTTTCTATAAATATGCATTTATAAACAAAGGCAAACAAGTGTTTTAGGCCTACCTTGGGTCCAATGCAAGTTTGTGGAAGCCTCGCTCCTTCGATCCAAGTGAGCTCTCTTGTCACGAATTTGCAAACACAAACAAGCAAAAAAATTAAATAGCACCTGAAAAGCCAATATCATAAAACATATTTAACATGAAAGTCAAGGAATTCATGAAACAAATGACATAAGACAATTTGTTGAGAAAAATGAATCTGATTGTATTAATTCAAATCAAAGAACTTTACAACCTGTGCCTTGATGTTGTAAAAGCTCCTCCCAGGGTCGAGCAAGAAGTCTCCTCTACTTTGACAAGTTTCACTCTCTTCCCAATGAAGCCAAAAAGGTATGTGATCTCTCCTCTCAAGCTTAACTAGGAAGTCTTAATTCCACCAGCATTTACCCTCAAAAATGTTCAGCTTCTAACCTCCCTAGCAACCAACCCAATGCCTTAATTTATAGTGCAATGGAGGGAAGTTACTAGGTCCTCCTTCAAAGGGATAAAGCCCTCCTTCAAAGGGATAGCTCCTCTCATCAAGGGATTAGCTCCTTCTCTTTTGGGATGCATGAACCACCTAAGAGCGGTCAATCCACGTCAAAATTCCTTCTAGAATCATCTAGAATTAACCCAAAGTGAGGTTTTTAGAATAAACTTGCACCTTTTTGACTTTCACAGGGGTCCGCACCCACTCCTTTAGGGACAGAGCGGGCAGGTCCGCAGTTTTTGTAAACAGGAGGTGCGGGACCGCAGGCAACAGTGAGAGAAAGTGCGGAACCAGAGATTTGTTGATTTTCAATGTATTTCTCTCATTTTCAAAGCTTGACTTGAAGAGCTGAGGTCTGAGACTTGCTTAGGAGGACAGTACAAGTGATGATAGACCCATACTGACTGCAAATAATCATGGTGACGATATTTTTGTGTAACAAAAAGCTTTCTCTCTTTCAGCAAACTTTTTCACAAGAGAGTCAAAGGTTATATCTTTGAGATTTCCATTTGCTTGCAATGACTCAAGATAATTGGAGTAAGTAGGATAAAGTGCCTTGAGAAAAGCAATAAGAGGAATATCAAATTCAACCTTAGTGGATTTGATATCATGCATTATAGACTTTACTTCAAATGCAAGAGCAAGAGGATCATTATTTTGCAGTTCAAGAGTGAAGAGTTTAATCATGAGTTGAACAACTTCGAGTGCAGAATGTGAGTCATAGAGTTCTTTCAGCTTTTGTAAGGCTTCAAAGGCAGTTGAATATGACGAAATATGGCAACTCACCTCTTCATTTACGGATGTTGTGATTAATGCATAATCTTTGCTGCTCTTGTGCCTTGTAACTCCCTTGTTTGCTCCTCTGCTCTCCATATAATTCAGTCACTGAGTGCCTGTACGCCTGTCTAACAGTGCCTACGTTTTGTCTGCCATATTCCATTTATACTGACCTGCTCCCTCCACTGTTGTTGCCAGGTCTAAACATTGTTTACTTGCACTGTCTGCACTGTCCATGAGCGTTTCATAAAGAAAAAAAGAGGCACTATGCGTTAACATACCTATTTTCTCTATGGTATTCGCTCTTGCTCCTCACAGCACCACACTCCAGATTGATACCGCACTGCCTCTTCCTGAGATTTAATGATGGTCTGATCCATTACGCATGTAATATCACTCAACTCTTCTAGTGTTTAATGCTGTGTATACCCAATACACCTCTGCTCCATGATTTAACGCTGTGTATTAACTTGGAGAGGGACAACGCTGTGTATTACATTGTATTTTCACGTTGTGTATTACTATGAATTTTCACACAGTATCGAGCTATTATTTTAGTTGAGGGTTTGTTATTTTTTTTGGTGTGGGTTTCACCCATCGATATTTACATGTCGCTGACAAGAGCTAAAAAAGGAGCTGGCTCTGATACCATGTCAGGCCAGGCAGTAACTCCATTAAGCAAAACACTGATTCGTGTGTTATTCCATCAGGTAGGTCTTTGTTATATACAATAGGGAGTGACTGTTCAGTTCATCTCTCAATGAATGTTCACATTTCTAATTTAATTATTTACATAAATTCACCCAATCATGAGGCTTAGGTGTCAACGTGCTATAACGCTTTCTTGAGGATTACTTGGGTGTTATAACACTCCCTTAGTGCTTAACAGGGTGATACGCTAAGAATTGAGGCTAAAAAATGAGTTAAAGAGATCAAACATGAAGATGAAGCATTTCACCAAGGGTCTCTAAGGTGTTATAGTGTTAGCCAAAGTCTCATTCACGTGTTATGAAGACTTGGAGAGAGAGAGAATCGCCTTAAGATGCCAAAAGGAGGAGTGTAGCACTACATAGAAGCTCATCAAGGTGTTATGGATACTTGAAAAAGATGAGAAATGAGATGGAGGCACAAAACATGACCAATTCTAAGCTTTTGGTGCTTGCTTGATGCTTAAGGGGGGAACTATAGCACATGATTGAGGTTTATGAGGGAGCTACACTAAGTGAGAAGGCTTAAAAACCTAGTTTGAAACTCAAGTTTGGGGGTATAGCACTGAGATAAACGTGAAGGGGCACTATAGCTAATCCAGGTGGATATGGGAGGCCACCCACCTATTCCACTACCTCACAACACACTTTTCCTATTTTGGCAGTTTTTTATGCTTAAATGGGGACTATAACACATGTTTGAGGTTTATGAGGGAGCAACATTGAGTGAGAAAACCTAAAAACTATGTTCAAAACTCAATTTTGAGGGTGTGGCATTGAGATAAAGGTGAAGGGGCCACTATAGTTGATCCAGGTGGATATCAATGGCCACCTACCTATTCCACTAGATCACAACACAATTTTCCTATTTTGGCAGTTTTCAAGTCTTGAACTTCCATATCCATTTTGAGGTCCTAAACAACGTTTTTTTGGAAAACATGCTAACGATAGCCACAAATTTCCATTAGTAGTTAAAAAATATACTCCTCGGATAGAACTTTCGAACAGGCTATCATGCACACCAAAGGAAGATCATAAGCCAAATTTATGACCCCCAAGAAGTTGATGCTCTAACTAATCCCATTGGGGCCCATAATCCTTTGGCGCTTTGTCTCCTAGGGTTAGGTTTTGGATGTTTATGATTTTCTCGATTCTTCTTCATAATAAAAAGGCCTTAGAGCCTCAATATTACACAATTCAAGAAGGTGTGTTGCCGTCACAACTCTTCTCAAAGATAAGCTACCACTGTTTGAGCTAGTTTGCTTTGATTATGCATGTATACAATTTCATCATTTTCCATTTATTAACTGAAGTCGAGATTCACTATATCTTTTTGTTTTAGTTTTAGATATTTATTTCATTTCATTCTCTTCATAAATTCATATCAGTGGTATCAGAGGGGTATGCTCTTTCTCTATTTTTTGTGCATGTCCCTAATGAGTTCAGGGTATAAGGAGTTGGGACTTGAACTTCTTAAGCCCTTGCGAGCCCCTCCTTGCCAACTTTGACAACCTCCCATGGTGAAAGAATAGAAAGATGAGGGAGTAGGAGCTCCTATCAAACTGTTTCTCAAATAATCCCTCGAGTGACAAAGGAATGAGATGATGGATAATTTTCCCCATATACTTTGACATATACCAACATGTGGTGCATCTTCATCTAGTGACCAATTCAGAGCGTCGTCCCCTGTAATGTACAGATTAATATTTATATTTCCTATATTTGAAGGCCAGATAGATGGAGACATTCTAGATAAATGGTTAAATATGTTAAAAGGATATTTTAGGGCCATAATTTTTTTGATAGAGAAAATATTACCTTTACACTCCTTAAGGCCACCCCCCTTGTCAAGGACTGGTGGGAACCTCATTATGAGAAAAGGGCCATCAAGGAAACCACACTATTTTCAATCACACCCACTTGGAACTCTTTTAAGGATGTTGTGAAGGAACAATATTACCCTGTTGAAAGCTACAAAGACCAATACATGAGATGGACCACACTACGACAAGAAAGGGACCAAGAAATGTGAAATTTCACAAAAATATTTCATACCTTGCATAACAAACTAGGTATCAAGGAATCTGAGAGACATTTGGTGCTTAAGTATCATGGTTTTCTACATAGATACATCTAGACAAAAATGGAGTTCTAGACTTATCCTCGCTTAGCACAACCTACTGATACATTGTCAACATCAAGAAAAAATTTAAGTAGAAGAAGTGATGCTTGGATTGTGAATCTTTCATAGTAGAAGCAGACCAAGGGCATCTTGAAACCATAGAAAAAAGGACAAAGCCAAGATGGACCAACCTAAAATAACCCATCTAAGTTGTAGACAAAGAATGGTAATGGGAAGACGAAGAAAGACATAGGAAGTGGTGTGATTTCCACAAGAGCCCCACTCATAACACAAATGAATGCAGAAAGCAATCATTGGTGGCTGTGTTAAAAGTTTTAAAGTCAGACATCGTTTTTTACTATGAACCAAAACTAGACAAGGGGAAACAAATCATTTATGCAGAACCTAATGCCATATTTTCCACCACCAAGGTCCAATAAAGTGAGTATGATGATCCAAAGGGAGGTGAACATCTCCTTCACTAACAAATGTGGGTGGAGGGAGCTTTCATGTGTTTCATTGCCAATAATAGGAGTTAAAAGAACCTAATATCAACAGAGGTTGTTAAGCAGTTGGGCCTATTGACAACACCACACCTACAACCATTCACCATTAGGTGGCTCCATCAAGGACAAGATCTTTGAGTCAACTAATAGTGTCGCCTACCCTAGCACATCAAGCCTTTCACAGACGATGTATTGTGTGATGTTTCTCCCCTTGAAGTTTGTGATGTTCTATTAGGCCAACCATACTTGTGGAAGAGTCACGATATGCATGAGTCTAGACCTCGTAGTGTTATTATTACTTTGGGGAAACAACTATATATGATGAGAGTTTTGTACATATTATGTTTTGAGTCTATAACAAGACTCATCTTCAGGACCAATAAGCAAAAAAGAGAAAGGTGAGAGGAAATAAATATAGGATGGATGCAAAAAGAGGAAGAGAGTCGACCAACATATCCAAAAATGAATCAAAACCCTAAAAAAGATAAAATCAGAAATTTGCATGAATGTAATATCCATATATATATATATATATATATATATATATATATATATATATATATATATATATATATATATATATATATATATATATATATATATATATATATATATATATATTATTTTTATTTTTTATATATTAGTAGCCAACCTCTTTATGGAGAAATTTGAAAAGAAAGATCTTGACACTTTCCCATTGAAGCCTAAATTCTGGATTAGGTTCATTGATGACACTAGTGTCAATTGGCCTCATGGAGACAAGGAGTTAAGTAACTTTCTAGACCACCTCAACATTATATCTAAAGATATCAAGTTCACAATGGAGGTTGAGGAAAACAACAATATCTTGTTCTTAGACATTCTCCTCATAAGAAATGAAGATGGATCGCTTGGACATAAGGTGTTCAGAAAGAAAGCACACACTGATAACTACCTACATGCGAACTCACACCTTCACCCATAATAAAAGATGGGGGTACTCAAGACTCTTTTCAAAAGAGCTTTCAAATTATTAGACTCCTCTTACATCGAAGAAGAAATTGAATATTTAAGAAAGGTCTTTGTAGACATCAGATATAAAAATATGGACATCAGAAGAGCTTGATCCAGAAATAAAGATAGACAACTTACAAACTCCCAAGTTGCTAGTGTAAGGGATTATCTACCATACATTCAGGGGGTCATAGTCAAGCTGGTTAAAGTTCTAAAAAGGAAAGATATTGAAACCTCTTTCAAGCCCATGTCAACCATTAGACATAAGATGAGATCAATTAAAGATAGCCCTGATCAACTCCAACAAAAGGGTGTTTATAAAGTCATATGTTCATGTGGAAATTGTTATATTGGAGAAACAGGAAGGTCCTTCAAGATTAGACTTAAAGAACATGGTGCAAACATAAAAAATGACAGAACTCGATCTTCAACACTAGAGGAGCATTCAACTAAGACTTGTCACCATATCTTCCTAGAAGACACTAAAGTTATTGCTAATGAAAACCATAAGTATAAACGTAAAATTCATGAAGCCCTTCAAATCATTAAGCATCCTTACAATATCAATAGGGATGGTGGTTTGGAAGTAAGAAGAAACTAGATACCCTTACTCTCCCCCATTGCTAACACATAATCCTTTTATCCCCTCTCTCACATTTTGATCCCTCCTCATTTTCGATCCCCCAGCTCCCATCATGCCTTTATCTCATATCCAAATCTATTTTTCCTCCTATCTATAAGCATTCTAATTACCCCATTGTAACCTAATATTACTTATTAGTTCCTTACATATAATTCTCCCTTATAGAATTTCCTTTTCATATGCCCCCTTCCCCTTTGCTTCCTTTAATATGAAGTAAATCCTTGATTGATAATTATTATCCATACAATTTATTAATTAAGCACTTCATTAGTAATAAGAACATTTATTACTAATAACTTTTAATTAATACTAATAATAAAATATTATTATTATTAACTTTATCATTTAATAATTATTCTTAATAAAATGTGAATATAATAATATTGATTATTAATTACAACTAACATTAAAACTTATTAATAAAATTTACTAATATATAAAAATAAAAATAAAAATAAGTTTTTTTATTACATTCATGCAAATTTATGATTTTATCTTTTTTAGGGTTTTTCTTCATTTTTGGATTTGTTGGTCGACTCTCCTCCTCTTTTTGCATCCATCCCATCTTTATTTCCTCTCACCCTTCTCTTCTTTGCATATTGGTACTAAAGATGAGTCTTGTTATAGACTCGAAATGTAGTATGGATACTGTGGATAATACAAATCAAAACTCTCGAAATTCTCACCACTGAAAGCTACAAAGCAACTATATATGATACTAGAAGTAACCCCACATACTAAAATTTCTTTAACCTTTGCTAAGCAATGCAGTAAGGTCATTTCCAAAATTGGGAAATTTGTCTTCTTCCTTATTCTCTCTCAAAGTAGGGAGAAGATTATGGCAAAATCCATGGCCTCCACATAGGGCTCCTCTACAAAGCAAAGGCAAGTGGATAAGGTTGTGGAAGAGTAAAAGGACATCTTCTTCTCACTCATGGGGGTACCTTTGCATTTTTAGGTCAAGCATTCAATCGACCTGACCCTTAGTGCACCTCTTCCCAATGGGCCAATCTACCACAACTCTCTTCCCAAGAATGAGTAAATCAAGTGACAGATCCAAGAGTTGCTACAAAAAGAGCACATATGACCAAGTTCCTCATCCTATGGGAGCCCAATTTTACTCATGCAAAAGAAGTATGGGACTTAGAGACTCTACATTGATTATTGGGAACAAAATCACAGGCAGGAACAGGTACCTGATTCCCTGAATTGACAACCTTCTTAACCAACTCAAAGGGGCCATTACTTAAAAAATATTGATTTGAATTCCAATTATCACCAAGTTCCAATAGAACCAACTAATGTTTGAAAGACCACTTTCAATTCCAAGTAGGTTATTTTTGAATGGTTGGTCATGCCCTCTGGTTTGAAAAATTCCCCAATAATTTTCATGAGGTTGATGGATGACGTCTTGCAGCCTTTCCCTAACTCTTTTGTAGTTTTATATCTAGATGATATCCCCATCTTCAACAATATTTGGGTAGAGCACTTGTAACATATTCGACAAGTCCTTCACACTCTGTGACAAAACAAGCTATGTGTTAACTTGGAGAAATGCTCCTTCAACATGGACAAGGTCCAATATCTAGGTTACATTATTAATGAGAAAGGTGTGCATGTGGATCAAGCTCGGATCCAAGTCATTTGGGATTGACTAACCTGATGACTCTAACAAATATTTCTATATTCTTAGGCCTTGATAATTTGTTTTGAATATTTGTGTTAGGGTTCTCTTATATCACTTGGCCCTTATTCAAGTTACCAAGGGTGGAGAAAAAGTAAATTTTTTTGGTCTGAGTCCACAACAAAAGGAATTTGATGAACTAAGATACCACCTTTTCTCTACACTATCCCTCACCCTGTTAGACTTATAATAACGATTTTACATTGAGATAGATGCCCCCTATTATGATGTTGGTGCATTCTTCATTCAACAATGACATTCACTGACCTATCATAGTGAGACACTCTCTGATATTGTTCAATGATACCCCACTTATGATAAAGATATGTATTCTATCAAGCAAGTTTCCGACAATGGAACCATTATATTACGGGGAAGGAGATGATAATCCACATAGATCATAAATTTCTTCAATTTATGCAGACACAAGGGAAGTTATAGAATGATCACCATTAAAAATGGTATGCATATATGCAATAATTCTATTTGAACATTAAATATAAGAGAGGTAGCACCAATCATGTTTCAAATTTCCTTAGTCAGCCTTTGGTTGTGGCACTAATTACCATTCTCAACTCTTGTAGGCATTAGACCTATGGATGGCCACAACTATACAACAATGATTCATAATTTGCTGCCACATACTATATGTTGATGGCAAGCAAGAAAGTTGCATACTTCCACCTCCAAGATGCACTATTGTGCTACCTGGGACACCTTTGTGTTCCTTCAAGTGAGTGTGCCAAGATAATCAGGAGGCACATTATAGTTGGATAGCATGGAGCTTTGGTGTGAAGGAGACATGGACAATATTGTAGAATAATTTTTATTAGTCAAAACTTCGATAGCATGTTTGGAAGTATATAAGGTTTTTCACCACCTACGCCAATTCCAAACCAACCATTAAGAAGTAAGACCTGTAGACCTCTCTACCTACTCCTAACCGACCTTGGGAATCCATCTCGATGAGCTATATGTCTAGCCTCCCTTCTACCAAGTTTGGTAATTACTATGTGTTTCTGGTTGTTGATAAATTTTTAAGATGGCCATCCTAACTAACTGCAAAAAGAGTATCATAACAGAATCGACTACCAAGCTCTTCTTTGAATGGGTGTGGGTACATTTTGGGATCCTGTGGACCATTATATCATATTAGGATAGTAGGTTCCTAAGTACATTCTGATCGATCCTCTGGTCATTGTTGGATACCAAGCTCACTAAATCAATTGCTTTCCAATACCAGACTCATGGCTAGGTAGAGGTCATCAATAAGATGATCATGCATATTTTGGGCATGTAAAGCTCCAAGAATCCACGCACATGGGATGAGAGTCTCCCCAATGTTTATGATAAGTACAACATATCTCTCCATGGCTCAATTGACCATAATCCCTTTTAGACAGGCCTAGGATTTCAACCATTAGGTCCCATTATTGCCACACTGGCCCTTGACAATACATAGGAAAAACCTACACATGTTCAATCCAAAGCTGACAAATCTACGAAGTTTAATGAGAAAATTTAACACATCCACCAACATGTCCATGGTATCTTAAGAAAAGCCAATACTAATTAGACACAATTCCATGATTAGCACCAAGTGTCACACAAGATTCAAGTGAGAAACAAAATTTGGTTGCATCTGCAAAAGGAACACCTTGTAGGTGCCCAACAAAATCTTTGACCACTTTGTTATGGACCTTACACCATCACCAAGGCTATAGATTTGTTGAGAGTGCTAGAAATTCTTCAACCAAGGGGTCTCCCCGATGTGAAGTCCCAATTAGACCTCACACTGTTTGGTGTAGGAGGCCCATCTAGAATGTCAGCCTGGTTGTTGTATATATCAAAGATATGCCTTGGCTCTAACTATCAGCATGAGAGAGGGATGAAATGGTGTCTTTGAAAAGCGAGGAGGTGTGCCTAGTGAGTGCTAAGTTGTAAATGTGACAAGGTTCTTCTACTGCGAAGAGGAGAGAAAAGTGAGCCTCTAAATGAGAGGTAGTAGTACCACCCAAGAAGAGACACACATGAACCGTAAGGATCTGTCTAACATCAAAAAAAATAGTCCATAGAGGATGAAACAATCATTACAAATGAAAAATGAAGGAAGATATGTCTAATATCCTACAGAATAGTCCACAAGGATGGGATAACAATAACAACCATTACAACATATTCTTAATACGTTAACTACTAAAATAACCAAAGTAGTTCAACTATATTAGCACATGTGAAAGAAAACATGAAATACAAACACCTGCTGAATAGTATTACAAACATTCATAACCCATGCATGGATAACATGCTAGCTTTGAAGGCTTCTTTCATTAAGTAAAATTTCAAAGACACATGTTTACAATGTACATCACTAGCTCTAGTAGTGAAACATTGGAGCCACTCCTTGCTCCTCAAAGAACTAGTTTATCTCTCTAATGCCTTGCGGGAGGAGCCAAGGTGAAAAGTTCTTTGCTCATACAATGAAGGAGTATATATAACCAAGGGGTGATGCTTCCCCTCCTTGTTACTCTTTGAATACCCTCATGATTGTTTTTCCTATGAATTTTCAGCTTACATGACTCTCCATATTATATATGTGTCCTTTGGAATTCCACTTTATAATGAATACAATACACATGGTCCACAATGATGATGTGGCATATAAAAACACATGACAAGACATGACATGACACTGCTGATATGAACTACTTGAATGATATGGCAATGTCAAGCCATTGTTGCTATTGTGACTGATGCATGCTTCAGAATGTTCTTTTCTTCCAACTCCTTGTGGCTTGGTGATAGGAATCTTTAATGATCTCAAGACTTGAGTTGTGGTTGCGAGTTAGTGTCCCTTTGCTTTGGCTTGGTTGACCAGCTTGCATGCTTAGCTACAAGAATGTAGTTTGCATGTCCTCCTCCTTCATCCCCATATTCATCATCCCACCATCATATGATAAGATACATGTATTTGCGTTTCACTCATGACGAGACAACATCAACCCGAAAGACCCCCTAGTCTAAGATGATGAATTTTTATCCATCAACTAGGCCCAGGACAAGCGACAGGCTAGGGAGAGGGGCTTAGTCACTATGCATTGTACAGTTTTAGCAGTCATGGGGAGATATTGAGCTCTGAGACTTCGCAGTGCATAACTCAAGGAGGCCTGAAGGACAAGACTGCGCAGTTTTTGGAGACAAAGGGGTTTGACTGAGGGAATGGACATTGGGAAAGCCAAATGCACATTTTTAGATGTCAAGGGAGGTTTGAATTCTGCACATTACATAGTTTCAGTAGCCAAGGTTGAGGTTTGAGGCCTAAAACTACGCAATGCGTAGTTTAGGATGGGCTGAGGGACAAATTTGCACAATTTTGGCAGCTAGTGGGATAGGATGAGGGATGGTCATTATGGGATAATGATGCGTAGTTTTGAGAGGGAAAGGAGGTTGGTACACTATTATATTGTGCAATTTAGAGGCGTGGGGAGAGATATTGGGCCTTGTGTTTGCACATGCACAATTAAGGCCAAGTTGTCTGAGAATATGTCACAATTCTGGAGGTGAAGGCTGGGTCTTGGGCTCAGAAATTGTGTAGTGCAGCAGTCCTGGGAGTTGGGAACTGCACATTGTGCAAAATCAAAGGTCAAGGTCACAACTAGAGGACTAGAATTGTGCAATGCACAGTCCAGGTAGGCTGGGTGAGATCAAGTTAATGGTTTGGGAAGCCTCTTCGCAAATGGTTAAATGTTAGACTTGTGAGATTGATGTGTGAAGTGATAAAGCTTTGACTATTATATAACATTTATAATACTTGAAAAATCAATAACATAGATCACCCATGACCTATAAACAATGAGTGTGACCGCTCTATGACCAATTACAACAAGTGTGACACCACAAATACACTTTACAACGATCGTGACGACACTTGTGTGACAGTGCTCAAAACTTTGTGAATGAGCGCGACAGGTGTTTATATGGTTAGGAAAAATCATAAACACAAACATTAACCCTTGAAACCACAAGAATGATCTTTTATGCTTGATGCAAAAAGGCGACATTTTTCCTAAGTAACAAACGAGAATAAAATACTCCAAAAAGATACATGAAATGAGTTCTTAGTGTTTGTAACAACAATGCACAATACCAAGGAGGGCTCTGAAATTAAGCATAGGCCAAAATTTTGGAGGGTGTTTCAGCCACTACAGCACTTGGAAACACACTGGTAGAATTCCAGCTTCTCTGTTTTGGTTAACTCTTTCGTGCAGGGCCTTGGTTCTTCGGGGAGTATTGATTCATTATGCAAATTCCTACTTACCCCATGAACAGACATGGTCCCCTCTATTCCTTCTCAGTTGAACACAACATAATATTAAGCATAATCACAATGTTTCAAGTTGGGAAGGGTAGTGTATCTCACGAGCTTAATATTTTCAGAGTATAGGTTTTAATCTCTGGTGTTGCTCCACTGCCAGTAGGCCTAGACAGTACCTTGATGGAGTTAAGTAGGAACACAAACATTAATCCGTTGCTAGCAAGCATGGACAATACCCCAGTGGAGTTGCTTACTTTACCTCTCCACGCAGGAAGCCTTTCTCTTCTTTCACCTTTATTTATTTATTTAAAGAGAACTATGCATTGACACTTATTTATTTTGGGGTGGAAGAGGGATCCTGACTTATTGAGAGCATAAGAGGTTGTTCCTTCAGAGAAGCATATAAAGAACTCTAATTTAGGTTTGCTCATTTAGATTTTCCCCTTCCCCATTTCTACTAGTTGGATAAGCTTAAAGACACCAAAATAGAAAAACCAAGTATAGGCATGAGGTTTCTAGACTAGACATGGGTTCATGGTTGGACCAAAACTCTCCTTATAGATGGATCGTATTTTCTATCGAAAATTCATCACCCAAAATATGTAACTAACACAAGGAAGATAGACATAAGGTTAGCCAAATGATGAAGTGTCACAAGACTCTTTATAGTTTGGCCAAACACATACTAAGAAGCCACAACATGTCCAGGATCAACACTTATTCACACGATGAAAACAAAAGAGACAAACGACAAGAAAGAAAAAAAAAGAAAAAAATGAAAGGAAACGCAACACACAACAAGGGAAAAAGATCAGAAGACAAACAAAAGAAGCTAAACCAAAGCATAATGCAAGATAAAGTAAGAAAATACAAGAGAGATTAAAGAGAACACAATGGATGGGTGCAAGAGAAGGAAACTAAGGTGTACCTAATCCTACTCCTAAACTAACAACTAGGAGGTTGGGTCATGTATAATGGAATTTACAGTGAATCCACCGTAGTTGTTCCCAACCTGCATCCACAAGGATATGAACAATTAAAACATATATAAATTAATGTGCAACATAAAAGATAAAAATTGAATAACTTGCACAAACATTTTAAGGTATTGCATGTGGGAAAAAATATGTTTCACAACCGCTACTTTCATCCAATCCACATTCTTACCTTTTCGATGGAAAGCATAATCAGACAAACCATGAAGACTTCATGTGAATGCACCTTCTTTTGTGTCATCCTGCTTAGTAAGCACGAGAAAAGGCCAAAACCTGTTTATTGTAGTGGAGATTCCCGAGTAATATAGCTCCAACCATTCAATGATTGGATCATAAAATATGTGACGATCCTCTTGAAAACCCTGAAATATTTGAAAAAATGTTTTTTCAATTAGAGGCATGGGATTATAACGAGAACCATGTGAGGGAAAATAGATTTGATTATATTCAGTAGTCATGTCGAGATGGCAAGAACTTGACATAACAATCAGTAGAGACTGAAGTGCCTCTACCGATTGACAAAAATCTAAATAGTAAGATATTGAATGATGAATATTGAAGGATATAAAGACAAATTCCATTGGATATACTAGTGGGAAAATGATAACATGAATGACAACCATCAAAGACAAAAAAATGATCAAATGAGCTGATTAAAGCATCAGATTCATAGTTTGTAATAAACAAAGATAAATCAATTTTAACAGTTCTGCGAATGCTATGAGAAATCAAACCAAGTTCCTCACAAGCCAAATGTGACACACTGTTTTCTTGTAAATGGTGATAATATGTGCAAGCATCGTAATCATGAAATTTTTTTAGAAGGGATGTCAGTACAACAAACACATGAAACCAGTCAGGACATGGTGAGTAGAGAAGAACTTGATTCGTGCGATAACTCATGCATTGATTATTACTCAAGAGGATCTCTAGTGTGATGAAGAGAAATATTTGCAATATGATACTCGCAAGGAAATCCTTGAGCTTCTCATCATGAAATGAACCTGATAGGTATGATTCCTTCAGCCAAAGATGGTCTTTTGAATGATCAACTTCACAATTCCATGACTCTATGAGAGATACACATTCCAAACCCAAGCTCATTGAGAAATATTTTCATGAATATGAATGAAAAAGGTTCATGAATCCGATTTAAATTAAAATCTTGGAAATTTGAAAGATCACATCCGAGGTACCAGACATTTCTAAAGAAGAATTTTTCTTTGAGTAAAACCATGCAAAGAGAAGGATCATGTGGGAGAAACAAAATCTGACTTAGTTGAGGGGGCTTACCAGAGTCTCGAGATCCTGACATAATTATCAATAGAAGTTGAAGTGCCTCGACTCCCTAGGAGGTCTCGAAAATTTCCACATTTTGAAGATTGTACCAAATCTTCCGTGGTTTAAGGAAAATTGCTACTACTGGTTTCAATAAGCCCATTTCTCACTGGATGAAAACCATCTTTGTCACTAGTTTGATCAAATTATTCAACTTCATAACCGGATTACTCAAGTCGAAAGGTTCTTCTAATCTCAAATTCAAAGATAAATAAATCGAGGAATTTTCATGAGCAAGCTGATTTGAAGAGTTGCCTTCATGCAAGTGAAGAGATGATGAGGGCGAGGAAGAGTAATCAAAGATTTTATTGTTTTCATTTGCTTCATGGATAATCTCACTAACTTGTGCCAATTGAGAAGTTAACTCATCAGTTGATGGACTTGAAGAACTTGGAGTACCCCCATCACAAGTAGATGTAGCGCAGACAGTAGAGCACATTGAGGGATAGTGAGATGAAGAGGAATTTTCAGTAAGCACATCTTATTTAACTGAATCAGATTGTGGATCCAAAGTAAAATCTTCGTAAGAAACCAAAATATTAGCTGATGCACCTCGACATTTGTGATTTCATGCATCAATAAAATCATCATCATTGGAATGGTTGTTGCCCGAGGCTACAGATTGATTGAAATAATTGATTGCATTTTATTTACTACTAATATTAGAATATTGAAAATCACCCAAGAATGGAAGCACATAATCTTGACATGAAGGATCTTGATAAAAATAAAAAATATTGATATCATCTTCACCTTTCAACTCCTCTTACTGTGTAAAGTGACTGCCTTGTACCTGATCACAATTTGAACCAAAAATGCGAAACTTGAGAGAGTGTGAAAGACCATCTAGTGGAGCATATTGATTGGGGGGATATTAGTACAAAGAGTCAAGGCATGTAGATGAGAGAGAATACTAGGAATTCAAACTAGAGTTATGAATAGTGAGATCATCTTGCAGAACGAAGGAGTTAGTCTTCACCATAGGCTTCATCAGCCATTCTGGAATTTCCTCCATTGAGTATGAATCATGAATAGAAGAAGAATGAGAAGATTGATTAGGGATTTTATTTTTTGGATTTTTGTTTTTAAACTTTATTGTTATCACACAGAGGCACCCACATCGGGATTGGAAAAGGAAGAGGACAAGGCACAAAAGGAGTAGTAGATTCCTCCTCCAGAATAAGAGGTGTCCCATGATTCACAAGAGTTGGGGGAGTAGAAAAATCAAGGGGTTTCAGTTCTTCGTGTAAAAAGGCAAGGAACAAGCAATCAAACTCTTGTTTCAAGAAATATTGATTCATGTCTTCTATAGAAATTTCACAAAAAAGCTGAAGGAACTGATCAAAAAAATCCTCAACTAATTCATTAGGCTTCATTATTAAGAGGTTGATTCTTTTACAAACATCTCAGTAATTATACCTGTCAAAGGCTTGATGGAGCTCCTTGAAGAACTGATGAAGGGAATGGATAGAAGTATGTGGCAGGGCATGGCACCATCGATTAACACGATCTTCAAGGGTTAGGAAGAAAAGAACACAAGAAAATTCGTCATCATCGATTTCATAATATTCACAAAATTTAAGAAAATCAGAAATGTGCTCGGTTATGGGTGTTCCATCCTCACCATCAGAATTTAACTGGGACAAGTGATTGAGAGGCTTACTGGGGATTGAAAATTGATAAAGGGAAAAATTGGAGAAACACCCCGGGAGTAAGATCTGTGTATGAGCCATTTTAGATAAGAGGTTCAAGCCAAATTCAATGGGCTCAACTTATCATTTGGCCCTCCTTCTAGAGCCAATGTTGAAGGTGTTGAAAATCCTTCAACCAAGGGGTCTCCCTGATGTGAAGTCCCAATTAGACCTCACACCATTTGGTGTAGGAGCCCCATCCGGAATGTCGAATCAGTTGACGTATATATCAAAGATATGACTTGGCTTTAACTACCAGCATGAGAGAGGGATGCAATGGTGTCTTCGAAAAGTGAGGAGGTGTGCCTGGTGATTGTTCAATTGTAAATGTGTCAAGGTTCTTCTAATACAGAGAGGAGAGAAAAGTGATCCTATAAATGAGAGGTAGTAGTACCACCAAAGGAGAGACACACATGAACCAGAAGGATTTGTCTAACATCTAGTGAAATAGTCCACAGAGGATGTGATGATCATTACAACCAACAAATGAAGAAAGATCTGTCTAATATCTTGAAGAATATTCCATAAGGATGTTTCAACAATATATACCATTACAACGCATTCTCAATAAGTTAAGTACTAAAATAACTGAAATAGTTCAACTATATTAGCACATGTGAAAGCAAACATGAAATACAAACATCCACATAATAGTCTTAAAAACATTTATAATCCATTCATGGAGAACGTGTTGGCCTTGAAGGCTTGTGTCATTAAGTAAAAGTTCCAAGACACATATCTACAATGTATATCACTAGCTCTAGTAGTGGAACATTGGAGTTACTCCTTGCTCCTCAAATAACTAGTTTATCTCTCTAATGCCTTTTAGGAGGAGCCATGGTGAAAAGTCCTTTGCTCATACAATGAGGGAGTATATATAACCAAGGGTTGATGCTTCCCCTCCTTGTGGCTCTTTGACTACCCTCATGACTTTTTGACTTCCTACGAATTTTTAGCTTACATGACTCTCCATATTACATATATGTCCTTTGGACTTCCTCTTTATAATGAATACAATATACATGGTCCACAATGATGATGTGGCATGTGACAACTCATGACAAGACATGACATGGAATTGTTGATATGAACTGCTTGAATTATGTGGCACTATCAAGCGACTAATGCTGCTATGAATGATGCTTTCTTGAGAATGTTCTTGTCTTCCACCTCCTCATGGCTTGGTCATAAGAATCTTCAATGATCTCAAGTCTTGAGTTGTGGTCATGAGTTGGTGTCCCTTTGCTTTGTCTTGGTAGATCAGCTTGCATGCTTAGCTGTAGGAATTCATTTTGCATGTCATCATCCTTCATCTCCTTCTTCATCATCCTGCCATCATATGATAAGATATATGTATCTACGATTCACTCATGACGAGACGACATCAACTCGAAAAACCCCCGAGTCTAAGATGATGTATTCTAATCCATCAACTCAGCCTGAGACAAGTGACAGGTTAGGGAGAGGGGCTCAGTGACTATGCATTGCACAATTCCAACAGTTAAGGGGAGAGCTTGAGCTCTAAGACTGTGCAGTGCATAGCTCAGGGAGCCCTGAAGGACAAAGCTGCGCAGTTTCTGGAGACATAGGGGTCTGGCTGAGGAATGGACATTGGGAAAGATAATTGCACAATTTTGGATGTCAAGGGAGGCTGGGATTTTATTTATTGCATAGTTCCAATAGCTAGGGATAAGGCTCAAGGCCTAAAACTGTGCAATGCGCAGTTCAAGTTGGGCTGAGGGACAAATATGCTCATTTTGGTAGCTAATGGGATAAGCTGAGGGATGGTCACTATGGGAGAATTTTGCACAGTTCTGGGAGGCAAGGGAGGATGGTCCACTACAGGATTGTGCATTTTAGAGGCTTAGGAAGAGATCTTGGGGATTTTTTTACACAATGCGTAGTTAAGGCTAGGCTGTCTAAGAATATTGTGTAATTATAGAGGTGAAGGTTGCGTCTTGGGCTCAAAATTTGCATAGTGCAACAGTCGTGGGAGTCAAAAACTACACATTGTGTAGAATCAAAGGTCAAGGTTATAGCTAGAGGACTAGAACTACATAATGCGTAGTCTAGGTAGGCCGGGTGAGGTCAAGTTGTTGGGTTGGTAAGCCTCTTCAGAAATGGTTAAGTGTTAGACTCGTGACACTGATGTGTGAAGTGATAAAGCTTGGACTGTGATCTAACACTTATAATAATTGAAGAATCAACAACATAGATTACCCATGACCCATAAAAGATGCATTTTACTCTGTGTGACTACTCTATGACCAATTATGACAAGTGCGACACCACATATACACTTTACGATGACCGTGACAACACTTGTGAGACAGTGCTAAAAACTTTGTGAATGAGTGCGACAGGTGTTTATATGGTTAGTAAAACTCATAAACACAAGAATGGACCCTTGGAACCACCAAAATGATCTTTTACACTTGATGAGACAACCCACATGAAAAAAATATGAAATTTTTCCTAAGTAACAAACGATACCAAAAAATTCCAAAAAGATACATGAAATGAGTCTTAGTGTTTGCGAAAATAATGTACAAGACCAAGGAAAGCTCCAAAATTAAGCATAGGCCAAAATTTTGGAGGGTGTTGCAGCCAATACAATAAGGTGATAATTCTTCTGAGTTAGTTTCCCCCCAATTCCTTGGCCTACACCTAATATTCAATGTGGACCACCTTCATCTATTATTTCCACCATTGTTGGAAACATTAGAAATTACAAAGAAGATGCCAACCTGGATTGCAATGAAAATTCCACAAATGATCACATTGTGGACACACAAATTAAGTGAACTTTCCAAAAGAGGGTCCAAATACATTGGTTTAGTAGAGTAGGCCAACTACTACACCAAGGCAAGTGGCTCACCAGGGGCCAAGTTCAACAGAAGTATCCCCATATCATTGAGGAAATCAAAGCAATGGAGACCATTTATTTTTAATAGGAGAGGATTGATCCAGGTGAATATCAATGTCCACCCACCTATTCCATTAGCTCACCACACAATTTTCCTAGTTTGGAAGTTTTCAAGTCATGAACTTCCAGAGCCATTTTGAGGCCCTAAATGACAATTTTTTGGGAATTGTTGTCAACTGTCAAAAATTTTACTCCTAATATATACCTTTCCAATGAGCTATCATTAATTCCAAACAAAGATCGTAAGCCAAAGTTATGACCATGGGAAGTTAACGTTCCAACTTACCCCATCGGGACCCATAAGCCTTTGGTGCTTCATCTCCCATGATTAGGTTTTTGGATGTTTAGGATTTCTCATTACTGATTCATAATAAAAAGGTATGAGTGCCTCATTGTAACACAATTTAGGAGGAAATGTAGCCACCACATATCTTTTCAAATATAAGCTAACAGCGTGCAAGCTAATTTGCTTTCATTCCACATGTATATAGTTTCAACAATTTCCATTTATTAATTGTGGTCGAGTTTCACTATATCTCTGTGTTTTGGTTTTAAATATGTATTTCATCTCATTCTATTCATAAATTTGGTTTAATAGTGTTGGTGGACTAATTTTTTTTTAGTTAAGAATAACCAATCCTACTCACACATAAATTTTCAATCTGTGTAGGTATTTTTATTTCAAGGTTATCATGCAAAGTATAAGTAGACAACAATCATTATCTGGAATTGGATAATTCCTAATGTTATGATTTATATACAATAAATGGGACACAATAAAATCAAGGCTATCACTCTTCACCCTTGCAAGAATGGAAATCACACAAAAACCACACTGTCAAACCCTCACTTTCATAGAAATAACACTCTGCACACCATGCTAGAAATGAAATCACACTTGTAGAAATAAAATAATAATCATTCATCAAAACCACCCTAACAATATAAATAATCAGAAAATGATAAAAGCACTTGGTTAGTGAGGATCGATCTGAGAATAATCATGTTGAAAAATGAGAAATCAACATTAATATTTTGCAAGCTAAATTAACCAACAATAACAACAATGTATCAACAAGAATTTGTAACGATAATAATTAAATTGTAATTACAACTGAATTAACATAACTTGAAAATAAAATATGAAACAAATATCTACCTTTGTTGACACAAAAACCCCTGCTAAAGAGGAGGGCCCTTCCTCCCTAACAGGGGGCTGGTGATTCACAACTCACAAACTAGCAACTCAAAGATAAGCTACCAACTTGCAAAGATTGCATTAGATTTGGAAACGAAGTTACAAGATGCAATATTAAAATAATTATGATTCCGAACCCTTCCTAGCATAACACTCCCCTTAACTTGCTCTCTGCCCATACATTTATAGAAGAAAAAGTTAGGGGGTGAGTTGCAACTAATTCCCCGAAATATGGATTGTCAATCATGGACATATTCAAAAAATATTTGTCTTTATGTATTCCTGGTTAAAAATATGATTACATAGGAATGATTAACATAAAATCCATCTTATAATAAGCTAAAGTTGTTTCAATTGATAACTGGTTGCTCTATTTGAGATGTAATATGTCAATGGACTCAATGAGAAAGATGTGCCTGGAAGAACCACATGTAGCACGAATCAATGAATTTTTTGGAGAAATTTCTTATGTGTCACTTAATTGGGGATGCTTGAGAAAAATCCATGTTGTGGATTGATCCGGATTTAAACAGGAATGCAAAAAATTATAGAGATAACCATAAACATAGAGATGCAGTGGAAATAATACTTCAGTTCATTAATGTAAAATACTGAAATGCTTACAAACAGAAATGGAAATAAACCAGCTAGGGTGATGGTAGCTTATCTCTGAGAATAGATGTGGTGGCTACATGCCTCTGAACTGATTTATAATGAGGCTCAAAGGCCTATTTATTGTTGAGAAACAATGGAAAACCCTTAACATCCCAAAACCTAACCCCAGAAGATGAAATGCCAAATTGTGGGCCCCGTTTTGGGTAAGGTGGTACATCAACTTCCCAGGGTCGTAACTTTGGCACCCAATCTTCGTTTGACGCGTACAATAGCTCGTTAGAAAGATCTATCCGAGAACTACAATTCTGGGAAGAGAAACATTCGTCCATGGACCCATGTTGCTCCCAAATTTCCCAAAAAACATCGTTTAGGGCCTCAAAGCGGCTCTGGAAGTTCAGGACCCGAAAAACTGCTAAAAATAGTAAATTGTGCTACAATTACGGAAATTGAAAAACTGAAAGAGCCAATTGTGGGGTTCCAAGTAGGATAGGTGGGTGGCCACCAACATCCACCTGGATCATTCCTCCCCCCTTAGGAAGCAATGGTCCCCATTGCGTTGAGTTCCTCCATCTGCTGAACTTGGTCCCTGGTGAGCTGTTCTGCAATCTCAGATGTGTCCAGTAATGGTGGGAAGCATGGTAGAGGGCGGTACACATTGAACACTTGGTGCAGGTGAAGTAATGGAGGAATGCTGTGCTCCAAAGCATTATTTCCCATAGCCTTGGTAATGTTGTAAGGACCATGTCGGCGTGGTCGGAGCTTTTGATGGGCTCTTGTAAGAGTTCTTTTTGCAGACGCAACCAGAATTTGTTGCCCACTTGAAGCTTGTGTGGTACCCTTGTGGGTGAGGAGAAGTTGTTCCTGTGTTCTGTCATGACCATATCCTTTTACTGTTGCTGCTGCATGGAGGAACCTGTCACGGGGGTCATCGATGTGGTGATGATCTTCCCCTTACTTTGGGAGCGAACTGGGCAGAAAATCAATTTCCTAGTCTGGGAGATGAGCTTGCTGCCTTTCTTGGCAGTGATCAAAGAGGTGGCGGTAGGTGGGGCTACCTCCGGTATCCTATATAATGAATCACACAAAGAAATAATGACAGTGTGATTCCTTGACTCATACACAACATGTTGCCTCCACAAGTATGGATGGCCTAATAGTACATCACAAACATCTAGAGGTGTAACATCACATAATACCTCGTTTGTGAAGGGTTTGATGTTGTAAGGAAGTTTTCACTATTGGAAAACTCGGAGATCTCGTCCTTGGTGAAGCCACCCGATATTGTACAGCTGCGGGTGTGGTGTAGCTGGTAGGCCAAACTGCTTCACAACCTCTACTGAAATGAGGTTATTTTGGCTCCCACTGTCAACAATGAATTGTAGCAGCGAACCCTTCACCCACATCTGTGAGTGGAAAAGACACTCCCCCTCCTCTGGATCTTCAAGCACATTCTTCTGGATCTTGGCAGTGGCAACAGTGGTGCTGGGCTCCGTATCAATGATCTGCTTCACTTTTCCATTCCCCTTGCCGGGTTTTGACTTAGGGTCAGAACATGCATCTGATTTTGAAGCCTTCAACTCGGCCACCAGCAATTGCTTGGTCCGACACTCACTTGTGTTGTGAGTGGAGCTCTTGTGGAACTCACACCACTTTCCTGTGTCCTTCTTTGACTTCATGGTGTTGTTCTTTTCTTGTGGCTTCGACAGGTTGTCTTGGGTCACCCCGCATTGGCTTTGTCCTTTGGTATTTTGATTTGCAGATCCAAAGTCTCGCTTCTTCTGTTTGAACTTTTGCTCGATTTTGATAGCATATCGGTATGCCATTCCGAGCGAGGAGATGTTCAGGAACTCCATCTCTTCCTGGATGTACCTGTGTAGGCAGCCACGGTATTTGAGTACTAAATGCAGCTCAAAATCCTTGATACCCAATTGTGTGTGAAGGGTATGAAAAATGTTTTTAAACTCCGACAAATATTAGTCCCTTCCCTGCCGTAGCGTGGTTCGCTTTATGTATTTGTCATCATAGCTTTTGACAGGGTAGTACTACTCCTTGATGGCATCCCAGAATGAATTCCAAGTGGGTGTGGCTAAAAATAGTGAGCCCGTGCTTTCATCCTTCTACTCGCAGTAGGTTTCCCACCAGTCCTTGACATGGGGGCCTGCTTTGAGAAGAGCGAAAACGATCTTTTCCCAACTTGAAAATTCATGAACAAAAAAATACCCTTCTAGCAGATTTAACCATTTATCTATGGCATCTGTGTCTATCTGACCCTCGAAGATGGGGATTTCAAAATTAACTTGTACCTTAAAGGCTGTGGCGTTTCCAGAGTAGCTGTTGGAAGCCGATGTGTCGCCTTTGGGTAGCCACTGAAGGATCTGGGAAAAGCTGTCCATTATCACATTCCTTTGTCGCTTGAGGGCTTCTTCGAGAAAGATCTCGATAGGATCTCCTGCCCCCTCATCTTTATTTTCATCTGCCATGGGAGGTCATTGGGATTTGCGAGGCTAGTCTTGCAAAGGTTCGACCAGTTTAAGCCCTAACTCCTTATATCTTGACCTCATTAGGGACATGTAAAGAAAAACAGAGAAAAAGAACCATTATGATACCATTGATCTGGATTTAAACAGAAACACAACAAATTACAAAGATAACCATAAACACAGAGATGCAGTGGAAATAATACTTCATTTCATTAATGTAAAATACTAAAATATGCTTACAAACTAAAATGGAAATAAACTAGCTAGGGTGATGGTAGCTTATCTATGAGAAGAGATGTGGTGGCTACATGCCTCTGAACTATGTTACAATTAGGCTCAAAGGCCTATTTATTGTTGAGAAACAATGGAAAACCCTTAACATCCCAAAACCTAACCCTAGAAGATGAAACGCCAAATTATGGGCCCCATTTTGGGTAAGTTGGTACATCAACTTCCTGGGGTCGTAACTTTGGCACCCGATACTCGTTTGATGTGTACAATAGTTCATTAGAAAGATCTATCTGAGCACTACAACTTTGGGAAGATTAAAATTGGTCCATGGACCCATGTTGCTCCCAGATTTCCCAAAAAAAGTCGTTTAGAGCCTCAAAATGTCTCCGGAAGTTTAGGACCCCAAAAACTGCTAAAAATAGTAAATTGTGCTACAATTACGGAAACTAAAAAATTGAAAGAGACAGTTGTGGGGATCCAAGTGGGATAGGTGGGTGGCCACCAACATCCACCTGGATCATTGTATTTTCTAGAATCATCTTATTTGTCCACAAATTGTGTCCGAAGTTAGTCACTTGATTATGCTTGGCATGAGTTGTACGACCTGTTGATCATAGTTGGAGCCTAATGGAGTTGACCTGGGTATGCCTTAGATAACATAAATTCATTTCAACATCCATAGGAACAAAACCCATGTTTCGTACTTTCTCCTATACCTTCATATGTATGCTAACCTCATAGTCTGTTACTACTGCATAAGAACCGCTGAAACAACACTAGGAAAACAATCATCAACAAAATCAACAATAATTCTTTGACACATAAGCTTAATGTGGCACATTCATTAAGAAACATAGTGAGATGGGTAGTAGATAGACAAATAAGTATGATAAAATGATTGAAAATGGGTGTTTACAGTGGTGATAAAGGTGACAATTTGGTGGCCCAACATCTCCCCCGTGCCTACAGTTTTGCATGTCCTCATGCAAACATAGTAGTGTACGTAGCAAAAAGTTTCTCAAATTTTCAAATGCACCCAATATACATGATTGTACCAAGCATCTCATTGAAAATAGGTGTAGTGGAATGCAATTTTCCATCCTCACTCTATTTTTCTCAATTCCATGAATACCATTTCCCATGGCGCTCTAACCATTTTCATTCTACCACTTGAATGATTTGCTTTTTGTCTTTCCATTATCCTTCCAAGAATGATTCTATTGAATTAATGATAATGACCTTAATCATTTCTCTTATTCCCACAACCAGTTCTTATGTAGCAACTTTTCATTCCATATGCAACACTGTTTCTTGTGTGGCAATGTTGATTTTGTCTTGGGAATTTGCTGCGTATTTTGGTTATACATACATGCTACCTCTATGCAATAATTTCTTCCCAATATCCCCTTGAAAATTTTTCAACAATGGTTGTCCCATTTTTTAAAAATTGCATTTCTCATAAAAAAATCCGTCTTAAAACAAATGTTGCCATTTTCCAATCTTGAACAAAACCAAGTGATCCAACTTATGATATTTTAATCCATGGCTACCTAGATCAACTTATCAGTCTTATCTTCAATTCTGACAACCATCATACCTTCAAAAGTAACCTATCAACATTTCTGATGGAGTTGCAACAATATGATTTGTAACAATATGTGCATGGAGTTGCAACAAATTCAAAGACATTAGCATTTCATCAAACGACACTTCAGATTAATATGATTTTCAATGGGTGTGTTCATCACCAAATAATTCCCTTATCTACCAAAAATCATAGCAAACCATTGCATAAATCCCGATATATAATAAATAATCTGCTACAAGAATTTCAGCAAACTTTTACAAGCGTATTAGCAAACTATTATAGTTGTAACAACAAATTTTGTGAGCATATTTTTCACAAAGTACAAATTGTATTTCGATGAAATGTTCTAGGCAGGTTTCTACTATTTTAATGCTTCTCCACATCGAAAGTCAAATGCATTTGATGCACGAATCTTGACATATAAGAAAAATGGTTGTAGGTGATGACGTTTAATTTCTAGAAAATTATAAACTGGTTTTGCCCAAAACTTTCCAGGTTTATTCATATCACCTTGATGCTTATCTACACCAAAAATCAAAGAAATTTTATGCACAAACCTTGAGATATAAGCAAAAAGGATGTAGGTGATGATGCTTTATTTTAGAAAAATTATAAACTGGTTTTGCAAGAAACTTTGTGGATTTGTTCATCTTACCATAGTGCTTTCCTCCTCTGAGAGTTTTGTGTTGAAGAATCTATGGCATTTAGGTTATGATGAGATTATTTTGACGATGATAACTATTTATGAGGTACCTTTTACTTTTTCTTATTACCACAATATTCTCTTATTATTATTAGTGTGTGTTCACTTCATCAAACAATTACCAAAACAAAAGAGACAAGAACTCAAGATATTGGGTCTCAGACGGGGAAAAACTCCTAGAGAGGAAAACCCTTCTGCAAATTTCTCTTATTGAAGCTTTAATTAAAAAATTCCACAACCTAAACCCTTGACAAGTAGATCCACCAAGCACAAGAAATAGTCTCTCTTCCTTTTGTCCTTCAATTGATGCCTCCTTCTGCACTGCACCTTGATTTCTTCCTTAGCTCTTCTTCCGAAAACTGATAGCACGACTGCAGAAACCCTAGGTCTCCTTAGAGACCTCTACTATAGAGTATTTCTTCTTTTATCTTCCTTGCTTGGCAACCTTCCTTTTGCTTGATGCTTAGGCTAGAAGGTGGGACTTTTCTTAAGGTATATTTCTAAGTTAGAGGTTGATCCTCTTAACCCTACTATAGTTCTGAATATTCTCGCATGTGTGGTTGATCTAGTCTTGAAATTGACCTTCTTTCTTGATCCCTTCCTTCACTTGATGTGGGACCCACTTCACTTGATATGGAGGCCTATTTGAAGCCTCTTTATCACCTAATCAAATTCTCTTATGTCACTACAATTATGACAGCAAAGTTACCCTCTTTTCCTTCACACATGTGATTGAAATTAGCCCCAAAACAGTCCACCTAAACTCGTTTTCCTTTTCTTTCTTCTTCACTGGCCTATAGGCAACTTTCTGCTCCTTTTCGAACCTCATTTTTTACTCTCTTCTTCACTGATTTCAGAGATTACTTGATCGTCATTTGGTGAGGTTGATTTTCCCTATATATAGGATTTTGTATATCCTATTTGACCCGACTTGAGTTAGTGATGCCGACTTGTCGTTAATTGCATAAAAAATCATTTTTGAGCCGACATGAAGATGATACTTGTCTTTGCTTTGGAGGATTGTAATCCTTCTTCCCTTTGATGGATCTTGAATCAGTGCTTGTAGATATGATGCTTCAACCTTTGTGTGCCCTTGCTTCTCAATCTTGATGCTTCAATCTTCTATTTGTTCTTGAGAAACCCTTCCTTAATGTGTCACCTTAGCTCTGATACCATGTTGAAGAATCTAGGGCATTTAGGTTAGGATGAGATTCTTTTGACGATGATAACTATTTGCGAGGTATTTTTTACTTTTTCTTATTAGCACAATATTCTCTTATGTGTGTTCTCTTACTTCATCAAACAGTTACCAAAACAAAAGAGACAAGAACACAAGATATTGGCTCTCGGCCAGGGCAAAACCTCTCTCTCCTAGAGAGGAAAACCATTCTGCAAATTTCTCTTATTGAAGCTTTAATTGACAAATTCCACAACCTAGACCCTTGATAAGTAGATCCTCCAAGCACAAGAAACAATCTCTCTTCCTTTTTTCCGTCAACTGATACCTCCTTCTGCATTGCACCTTGATTTCTTCCTTAGCTCTTCTTTCAGCAATTGAGAGCAGAATTGCAGAAACCCTAGGTCTCCTTAAAGACCTCTTCTATATAGTATTTCTTCTTTTCTCTTCCTCACTTGGAAACCTTCCTTTTTCTTTATGCTTAGGTTAGAAGGTGGGACTTTCCTTAACCCTACTGCAAATCTGAATCTTCTCGCACGTGTGGATGATCTAGTATTGAAATTGACCTTCTTTCTTTATCCTTTCCCTTGCTTGATGTGGGACCCACTTCGCTTGAGATGGAGGCCTATTTGAAGCCTCTTTTTCACCCAATCGAATTCTCTTATGTCATTGAAATTATGAAAGCAGAGTTATCTTTTCTCCTTCACATGTGTGATTGAAATTAGCTCCAAAATAGTCCTCCTAAACTCGGTTTCCTTTTCTTTCTTCTTCACTAGCCTAGAGGCACATTTCTTCTCCTTTTTGCACCTCCTTTTTTACTATCTTCTTCGCCGATTTCAAAGTTTACTTGATCATCATTTGGTGAGGTCGAACTCCCATATATATAGGAGTTTTTCCCTCTTATTTGACGTGACTTGAGCTAGTGAGGTCAACTTGTTCTTGAGTGCATAAAAATTCATTTTTGAGACGACATGAAGAGGATACTTGTCTTTGTTTGTATGATCATCTTTGACATATTCTTTGACATGTTTACATAGTGTAACTTGCCCTTAAATGGGTATTTCATATACATTGATTCTTTGACTTTCCTATAACACTTCAGCTTGTGCTAGACATATGCAATGAGCAAGAAACTCATTTTTACAATAAAAAACAATAATTCTTTTTCTTTTACAAGTACAAAGATCAAAATTACATTTATGAAGAATGAACCTAGTTACACTTTCTTCAATACTCCCTCTTAACTAGGGACGTATTCATACATCACTTTACAAGGTGTTTGGACATTTTTAATTTTAAGAACTCACATAAGAGAAATCAGATTAGCAATCCATCTGTTATAGCATAAAAATAAACAACATTGTTTCCATAACAAAGCCTTGACTGAAAAATATATCTCTCATTAGGTCAGAGCACAATGTTAGCGAGACCAATGAATATAGACACCTTCATCATGGTATCTCAAGGTACATACCACTAGGATGTTCACTGAGTATGACCTTCTAGGACTATTATTATCTTGGGTTCTGGGCCGTCAAAGAATATCGGTCCTCTATCCTACTCTTATATTGGATGCCCTACACATCCTCAAAGAGCACCAAATGCCAGATGATTACCCAATCCTCCATTCTTTCATCCCAAGTGAAGACAAGAATTTTGTGTCTATCTCTCCCTCTCAACTGGGGAAGATATGCCAATTCCTATGAAGGAATGTACCCAAGCTCCCTCTGACCAGGGACTTTCCCAAGCTCCCTCTTAATTAGGGACTTGTCAGAGCTCCCTTTCAACTAGGGACTCTTCTTTTCATCATCAACTTCTTTTTGTGGGTCCTTCAGCTGCTTGAACAATTTCTTTCCTTGATGTCATGAGATTTAGTCAAGCTTCTTCCTTGTAGGGCATTAGCCATTCATCACTTTCCTTCTTGGTTCATCATGTCATTCTTCTCTTCATGGAGCATGTCTTACTTGATACATATCTGGAACATTCTTCATATGGCTACTTATTTCTTATCATGCTTCTTTCTGGAAATTCCATCCTCCACATGAACGCTAGTTGTACTTGCACTTATAACTCTTTTTCCAGTAGCCCTTTCAAGATGGATCTTCATCATGACATCTTGGCTTGAATCATCAACATCCTACATGTGCACATCACCAAGGCCTTTCCAGGTGTCAAGGGTCCTTTGATATTTTTCTTCCTTAACCAGAATTCTCGTGCCTTCTTCCAGGAGATGTCTTAACAAATTCATCAGATGTTGATTCCTAGTGTCCATAGTCTCTTTATCTCATGTGATTATTTATAGGTTCTCTTATTAGTCACCTCATACTTCATATGATGACATTTCTCATGTTGACATTTATCAGAGTGTGAACCATGTCTTTTATGCATATTTTTAATGAAAGAGATCTATCCTTTTTCTTGAACATACTACTAGAGAAATTCCCATGCTTATTAACACAAATGATGACATGACATCACTGAAAAAATAGATGCATACATACCTCATCTTAGTTATTTCCTTGATCATCTTTGCTTCCTTTGACAACTTTCTAGATTGAGATTACCTCAATCTCCTTTGCTTTGTTGTATCTTCCTTTCCTACATATTATCCCTTCTTGATATCCCATAATTTGAATTCCCATCAAGACATCTTTCTTTTTTGAAAATCATGAACCTTCTATTGAATATTCCACCGGAGGATCCTTATAATCCTTATCTTGCAAATTATTCTTTCTACTAATGATAGTGCATTTCTAAGATGATTCTTCCCGATCATGATCATTCCTTTATGCATTGATAAGGTCATTCAATGGCTACATCCTTCCTATATTGAATTTCTTTATCTGAGCTATCTCTACACAATGATCCTATATTTCTAAAGGTGCCATTCATATAAATCATGCATTCTATCCTACTCATACATATTCCTATGATACCAAAAACTTTAAAGAGAATTTAGGTGAAGAAGTTGATCTCAGTCACAGTAGAGATCTGAAGGGGTTTCCTTCTTCTGCTTCTTCTCTTCTTTTTTCACTTCTTAGGTAATGTGGTCTTCTTCTTGTTTCCTTTTATTGTTGTCCTTCTTGAACTTAGGACAATCCCTCTTACAGTGTCCATATTCTTGGCAGCCAAAGCATTGGAATTTGGACACATCTATTTTACCCTTTCTCTATGGAACAAACTTGCCAAATTTCCCTTTTCTCTTGGCCATAGAAGCAAATGCCCACTCCTTTGACCCCACATCATCTTTAGATGTGATTATAGTCTCCTCAATTTTTCATAGAGACCAAATTTCATTCAATGGGGTAGCTTCCTTCTTGGCATATATACTTGATGTGAAGTTTCCCCATTCCTTAGGTAATGCATTGAGCACCACAATTGTCATCTCTTTGTCTGACATAACTTCTACTAGTTCTTGTCGCTGATCTCTCATCTCAGAGATCTTCAGGAAGTAGGGACATATTCTTTCTTCTTTGGATATATTCATTTTATATTATTCATTATGCAATTATATCACTTCTCTAGTTGTACTAACTGAGAATAGCTCCACCAACTTATCATATATTTCTTTAGATGTTTCAAGTTTGGAAACATAAGAAATGAGAGGGTATTTGATGGATTCTATCAGAATCCTTTGAGCCCTTGTTTCATCCTTATTATACTTTGCTAGGGCTTGAGTTTGTTCCATTGCAAGAACAATGACATTCCCTTTGATGTAGTCCACAAATTCATTTTCTTTTAGAAGTAGATCAATCCTATTTTTCCATAAAAGGGAATTAGCTGTCTCAACCAAGTTGTTGCTTTCCTTGCATAAACAAATTTTGATATGTTTAGAAGAGGACATAAAAATACTTGAGAGAGTTGTTGTGAAGAGATCTTGCAACTCCCTTGAAAATTTGATGATTTGACTTCTTAGATCTTGGGGTTCTTCATTATGCTTCCTTCAAGGCACCTTATGAGAGATCAACTTGGTGATGAAGACTTCTCAATATGTAGTTCAAGAGATCTTTAATGATAAGCTTTGATCTGAATGCCTTCCTTTGAAGATGATGAATCTTTTAAGGAGACTCTTCTTGGATGAACCTTTTTGTAGATGCCTTTAGATGGAAGGTTTTCTTCTTTCAGTAAGAGCTTTGTTCCGAGGATGGTAGTCATTCTTGATTGATCTAGGGGATTGTAATCCTTCTTTTCTTTGATGGATCTTGAATCTATGCTTATAGATCTGATACTTCAACCTTTGTGTGCCCTTGCTTCTTGATATTGATGCTTCAATCTTCTATTTGTTCTTGAGATGCCCTTCCTTGATGTGTCACCTTAGCTCTGAATCCATGTTGAAGAATCTAGGGCATTTAGGTTAGGATGAGATTCTTCTGATGATGATAACTATTTGTGAGGTACTTTTTACTTTTTCTTATTACCACAATCTTCTATTATTATTATTAGTGTGTGTTCTCTTACTTCATCAAATAGTTACCAAAACAAAAGAGACAAGAAAACAAGATATTGGCTCTCAGCCAGGGCAAAACCTCTCTCTCCTAGAGAGGAAAACCATTATGAAAATTTCTATTATTGAAGCTTTAATTGACAAATGCCACTACCTAGACCCTTGACAAGTAGATACTCCAAGCATAAGACAAAGCCTCTCTTCCTTTTTCCCTTCAATTGATGCCTCCTTCTGCACTGCACCTTGATTTCTTCCTTAGCTCTTCTTCTAGAAATTGTTATCACAACTGCAAAAACCATAGGTCTCCTTAGAGACCTCTTCTATAGAGTATTTATTCTTTTCTCTTCCTCGCTTGGCAACCTTCATTTTTCTTGATGCTTAGGAAAGAAGGTGGGATTTTCTTAAGGTATATTTTAGAGTTATAGGTTGATCCTCTTAACCCTACTATAGGTCTAAATCTTCTCACACATGTGGTTGATCTAGTCTTGAAATTGGCCTTCTTTCTTGATCCCTTCCTTCGCTTGATGTGGGACCCACTTCATTTGAGATGGAGACCTATTTGAATCCTCTTTTTCACCTAATCAAATTCTCGTATGTCACTACAATTATGACAAGAAATTTATTCTCTTTTCCTTCGCATGTGTGACTAAAATTAGCCCTGAAATAGTCATCATAAACTCAGTTTCCTTTTCTTTCTTCTTCACTAGCCTAGAGGCACCTTTCTGCTGCTTTTCATACCTCCCTTTTGACTATATTCTTCACTAATTTCAAAGATTGCTTGATCATCATTTTGTGAGGTCGAGTTTCCCTATATATAAGAGTTTGTCCCTCCTATTTGAGCTGACTTGATCTAGTGAGGCCAACTTGTCCTTAAGTGCATAAAAATTCATTTATGAGCCGACATGAAGATGAGACTTGTCTTTGCTTTGGAGGATCATCTTTGACATATTTCTTTGACATGTTTACATAGTGTAACTTTCCCTTAAATGGGTCTTTCATAATTACATTGACTCTTTGAATTTCCTATAACACTTCAACGTGTGCTAGACTTATGCAATGAGCAAGAAACTCATTTTTACAATAAGAAATAATTATTATTTTTATTTTACAGGTACAAAGATCAAAATTACATTTATGAAGATCAAACCTAGTTACACTTTCTTCAACATTTCGTGGCAATCCAATGCACGGATTGGAAGATATCCACAAATCAATTTCTATATTTTTTTAATGGAAAAACAATGAAAATAAATGATAAATTACCAAATGCATTTTCATTATCCTTGGTAGTCTGCGATTCCTGTGCATAGATAGGACGTAATACAATAAAATATGAGCTTCAATTAGAAATACAACTACCCTTTCTTTTCCCTCACGTCTACACTTTTGCATGTCCTCATGCAAACAAGGTAGAGTTGTCAACATATGACTAATAACACAGTTTGCATTTGAGATTGTTGTTACATAATTTTAAAATTGTGGGGATTCCAAAAAAATTCATGAATCAAGTGAGCCTTTAAAAGACATTGTCCATAAGTGCATTTGCAGACTTGTAGTTAAAATTCCCATAAAATAACAAATTGATGATACTCAAAAAGTAGGTTAGGAATAGAATCTAGTGTGGAAGCCTCAGTCTTGAATGGATGATTGGTAATAGGATTAGGCCCAAAAAATGTAGGGAAAGAAAATACGGAGGACATAATACACTATGAAGAAAATTCCCATTGGGGAGTAAAATAAAGGTCACAAGTAAATAGGACTTATACAAATGTTGAGAAAGAATTGAATCTTGTTTGTTGAGTGATGGATGCTAGTGGGTCGGTAAGAGATGAGGGATGAAACACATATGAAAAACAAAGACAAAATGAGACAAAATGAAATTCTAAGCTCACAATAGTCTCTTATCATTATCCTATGAATTTTCAACAAATCAAAAAGTTTCAAGTCGATTTCTACCTCAGGTTTTATCTCAAATTTTGAGGTATCTAGGCATATTGATAAAGGAAATCTAAATCTGAAACTAAGATGTTGTTGAGTTGATCCAAAACATAGCACAAATGTATGATGAAGGATGTTGATAAATCTTGTTTTGTAGGGTAAATATGAATAAACATATTGCTAGTCATCCTGTAACAACACTCGGAAATGATGAAGTAACAATACCTAAATGGTAACAACACCTAAGCGGTAACAACACCTAAGCAATCACAAATCTTGTGGAGTAATTGCAATCAATGTAACATGGTTGTTGAAGTTTTTAAATGGGTTAAGGCTAAATTGTTGCTTCCCTAGTTATCCAACAATTTGTTTGCTTCATTTTATTTGCAAAAATGAAAGGTTGCAACTGCTGGAAAAAGAAAGAATATTGTTAAACTATTGTAAGATTGATTTTTACCATCCCTTAGACTGTGGCAGTACTTTCATTCCCCAAACTAAATAATTTACTTGCCATAAAAATTTCTACAAAACATCTCATGAGCAACCTAAGTCAATAATTCATCACCTCAATAACCTCATTATAAATAAAAGTGAAATAATCATGTTGAATACCATGGCATTAAAGATGAATGGAAAGAGGATATAAACAGGGAAAAAAGGATGACAAAAAGATACATTCCCAAGATGAACCAGTTATCTTTGTTTCTGTCTCTCAAATTCTTACCAATATCCAAGTGTATAAGATGAGTCCTCTTATATGGGAAAAGTAAATCACCTATGACAAGGGTCCCCACTTCCATGAAAACCTCTGTATTTTCTAAAACATAAAACTTCAAAGCATAATACTTGAAGGAACTTAAATCAATTCTTTGAAAGTCGAGATATGAGGTTTATTCTTCCTAGCTTTAATTTAATGACAATTGTTTCAAAATGTGACCTGGGCCCTTACTTTGGAATGAGTTACATGTTTTCCAATGTGTGTTATTCATCTCTCTTCCCTGACATAGGCCCACTGATAGCAGGCCTATTTAGTACCTTGACAAGTTTTCCTTGCTACAATACAAGCATAACCCCACAATCAACAAGCTTGTTCAATACCTCAATGGGTTTGCTTGTACTTCCCAATACTTCCTTTTATTATTTTTTCCTTCTTTCTTCATGTGCACACACACACACACACACATATATATCGCTCAAGAGATTTGAAATAATGTATACTAATCATTGGCAGGTTTTAGAGTATAAGGAAGATAGGTGGTATGAGAGTATTTTAGAATTTTTAGGCACATAACTCACTATTCGAGTTTAGCCCATGATTGAAGCCATTCACAATAGCCTTAAATCTTAGCTATTTAATGTGTATTAGAATGAAGTAACTCATAGAATAACTGAAATGCCCCTCTAATGGTCATGGTAGAGTTCTCGTGAAAGCCTATTGAGCTTTCATAGGAGTGGTTCACCATAGGAGGATTTTTAATGATACCCTTTAGAGGAATTTGGAAAGATTCCTTGGATCAAAACTTTTAGAGAAACTAGACTTATATAGTTTACTCACCCAATAGTAGCATTATTGCTTGTTACAACCCTTACTTCCCTACATCATTTTAAGCTTATGGACAGGTTGTGCCAAACATGCCAGTGACAAAACCATCCAAACTCACTCAATCAATGATATCAGCCAAGTGACGTGGAGAAGAATCAACCTATCAACAATCATAATCACTTTATGGAATAATGAGGAATTGAGAGAGAATCATACTTAACAAGACTTACCACATGATCATTCGATGTAGACACAAACAACAACCAATGAGGATTAATCTGATGATGAAAGTGATAGATTTGATCCAAGAGAATATTTTAGATTTTTAGGCACATAACTCATTATTCTAGTTTGTTAGAAAATTATATATTACGGAGCAATGGAACACATAAAATATTGCAGAGATATAAACACAGAAAATGCATAAACAAGAGAGACAAAGATATACGTGGTTCACCCAGTTTGGGCTACATCCACCCCGAACAGCCAGTCCTTCCTTTCTATTATCCAACAAAATGAAGAGACACAACCTACAATAGATCCACTGTAATAGCCTCTGTTTTCTCTCACAGTCTCACCTCTCTGCTTCTCACTCGGAGAATACACATATATTACACAGACTCAATACAATGCCCTCATACAAAGAGAGGGGTTGCCTTCTAGGGCAAAAAACCCTAAACTAAACATAAGTTCTACTGTCAGATCATCTGCCTAATGAATGGCCCAGATTGACTAGAAATTACTATACTTTTACAAGGCAATTTTTTATCTGTTTTTAGCTTCAGGGGTGCTACCCCCGAAACCCCCCACCAGGGGGGGGATCCCCAAAGGTTGCAGCTGCCCCCCCTAGACCCCCCCCTGCAACAAATATTTTATGGGCGGCGTTGTCGCCCCATTTCAAACTGGGGTCCAATGTGGCGATACCTTTGAATGTAGAAGATAATCAAGCTCCACACCCAACAATCTCCCACTTGGACACTGATTATAGAAACTCCACCGTTGCTTCATTTGTTGGACAATGACTCCTCTTTGGACCTGGATATTTCTCATCTTCATCGTCATCCTTGAAGACCAATTGAAACTGAGCATATTCTCAGTTTCTCCTTGGTCACAACTTTTGTTAGCATATCTACAGGATTCTGGCTAGTGTGTATCTTTTCCATCTTCAACTCTCCATCTTCCAACACTGATCATATGAAATGGTACTTGAGTTGTATGTGTTTAGTCTTGGAATGAAATGTTGAGTTCTTTGCAAGATGAATGGCACTTTGGCTATCGATGTATAATGTGCCCATATCATGCTTCTTACCCAATTCACCCATAAACCTTTGTAACCAAATCATTTCTTTACTAGCCTTTGTAGCAGCAACATACTCTGCTTTTGTTGTTGAAAGTGCAACAACACTTTGGATTTTTGAAACCCAACTGACATCCGTTCCACCAATAGTAAATACATATCCTGTAGTGCTCCTCCTATTATCTCTGTCACCTGCCATATCTGCATCAACATATCCTTGTAGAGAAATGTTTGAACCACCAAAGCACAATGCTTGATTTGTGGTACCTTTCAAATATCTGAGAATCCATTTCACTACCATCCAATGTTCCTTTCCTGGATTGTTCATGTACCTGCTTACAACTCCCACTGCATGTGCAATATCAGGCCCGGTGCAGACCATTGCATACATTAAGCTTCCAACTGCTGATGCATATGGAACTTTAGACATATAATCCATGTCTTCTTGGGTCTTTGGACACATTTCCTTACAAAGTTTGAAATGGCTAGCAAAAGGTGTACTAATTGGTTTTGCATTGTGCATATTAAATCTTTTCAACACCTTTTGTATGTACTCATTCTGAACAATGTTAATTTACGATTTTTCCTGTCTCTAGTTATTCTCATACCAAGGATTTGTTTTGCAGCTCCCAAATCCTTCATTGCAAATGAATTTACCAATTTTCTTTTGAGCACATTTATTTCCTGCATGTTGGACCTTGCAACAAGCATGTCATCCACATACAATAACAATATAATATAGATGCCATCATTTTTCTTTTTCAGATAAACACAATGATCAGAGTGACATCTAGTATAACCTTGTTCAGACATAAACTTGTCAAATTTTAGATACCACTACCTTGGAGCCTGTTTTAAGCCATACAAGCTCTTCTTCGACCTGCACACTATTTTCTCCTTCCCTTTCACTTCATATCCTTGTGGCTGCTGCATATATATCTCTTCCTCCAAATCCCCATGGAGAAAGGTTGTCTTTACATCTAACTGCTCAAGATGCAAATCTTCCTCCATCTTATTCCTTTAGACTGTAAACCCATTTATACTTCAATTTAGTTTTTCCTGCAGGAAACCTGACTAAGTTCCAAGTCTGGTTATGCATTGAGTCCATCTCTTCTTCCATGGCTACCTCCAACTTCTCCCTACTTTCAACCTGCATTGCTTCTTCATAACATTTGGGTTCACTAGAATCAGTCAAAAATAAATAATATAATGAAGGAGAGTATCCTTCAGGGGGTCTACTTATCCTGGTAGATCTTCTAACACCACTTTCAGGTGTTTGAGGTGCCTGTTTCTATTGTGGTGGTTGTTGTTGTTGTGGTTGTTGATTATTATTATTTTCAGGCACCTTTACTTTTTCATTGATTTCATCAAGAACTGCGTATTCCTTGTTTTATTTTTCCTGTTTCTTTTCCTACAACTGATTCTTATACAAGACCTTTTCATTGAATATTACATCTCTGCTCCTAATGATTTTGTGATTTTCATAATCATATAAGAAATAACCAAAATCATTAACATCATATCCAACAAAGGTACATTTCTTTGACTTTGCCTCAAGCTTTGTTCTATTTTCTTTATCAATATGGACAAAGGCCTCACAACCAAAAGGCTTTAAAAAATAGTAGTTTACCTTTTACCTGTCCACGCTTCCTCTGGAACACCACCATCCAAGGAACTTGAAGGCCCTTTGTTTATTAGATAAACAACAATATCTACAGTGTTTTCCCAAAATTGTAAAGGTAATCCTGCATGCAATCTCATGCACCTTGCACACTCCATGATTGTTCTGTTCATCCTTTCTGACACACCAGTTTATTGTGGTTTTCTTGGAACTGTCTTCTCTCTGCAAATTCCATGCTCTGAACAATACCTATCGAACTCTTCCCTACAATATTCACCTCCATTGTCTGATCTAAGACACTTTAATTTCTTTCCTGTCTCAATCTCAACCAAAGCTTTCCATTTCTTGAAAGTATCAAATACATCAGATTTATTCTTAATACAATAAGTCCAAGTTTTTCTAGTTGCATCATCAATAAAAGTAACATAATAATGAGAGCCACCCAGAGATGATACTTGAGCAGGTCCCCATACATCTGTATGCACAAGCTCTAATTTTTCGCTCTTCTTTTCTTTCCCAACACTAAGAAATCTAACTTTCTTCTGTTTTCCATAAACGAAATTCTCACAGAAGTCCAAATCAACATTCTTCAAACCTGGCAAAAAATTCCTTAAGGGAAGAATCTTCATCCCCTTTTCACTCATGTGTCCAAGCCTATGATGCCATAATGTTGCATCTGCTCCTTTGGAAGTTAAAGCATTAACAGAGTTAGAAATACCATTGCATAAATACAATGTACCAACCCTCGCCTTTTGCTATTACCAGGGCTCCTTTGGTAACCTTCCAATCTTTTTCTATGAAAGTTGTCACAGAACCTTCACCGCCTAACTGCCCTGTTGAAATCAGATTTCTCTTTAGATTTGGAACATGCCTTACCTCCTTTAGTAGCCATTGGTTTCCATTCTGTTGTTTTACAAGAACCTTACCCATTCCAACAATTTTACAGGGTTTATCATCACCCAAACGAACCTATCCAAAATCTCCTTGAACATAATCATGAAAGTATTTCTTATCAGGTGTGGCATGTAATGGGGCCCCTAAATCTACCACCCAGGAATCAGTAATATTTTCGAAAGAAAGAATCAAATAATCTTGTAACACCTCACTTGTCACATTTGCTTCATAATTGTTTTTGTACTGTGCATCTCCTTCTTTTCCCTTCCGAGATCTACAGTCTTCTTTAAGTGTCCTTTCTTTCCACATTTCCAGCACACTATCCCCGATCTAGACTTGGATCTGCCTTTCCTTGATTTACTATGATATCCTGAGCTCTTTCCTCTTTCCATTTTTCTTCCCCTAGACTCTGCACTCAAAGCATTACCCGATGTCTCACCCAAGATTTTCCGTTTCATTTCCTCACTAAGGATAGCACCGACAACATCATCAAACTTTAAATTACTAGATCCAGAAACAGAGTTACTAATGGCCATTACTAAACCATTCCAACTTTCTGGCAATGAGCACAAGAATAACAGAGCTCTAACTTCATCATCAAAGTCTACCCCTATAGAACATAACTGACTTGTAACAGTATTAAAATCATTTAAATGGTCTACAACAGATCCACCTTCTGACATCTTCATATTAAATAACCGTTTCATAAGATATACATTGTTTGAGGCCGAGGGTTTTTCATATAGTTTCTCCAACGCCTTAATCAAACCCTCTATCATTGTTTCCTTTGAAATGTTGAAGGCGACCAACACTGCGAGGCACAATCATACTATTCCGAGTGCCTTTCTATTGAGAAGGTTCCATTCTTCATCTGTCATTCCCGTCAGCATCTTTGTTTTTCCGCCCAATGGTAGGTACAAATCTTTCTGATACAGATAATATTCCATCTGCATCTTCCACAAGAAGAAGTTTTGGCCGTTAAATTTCTCGACCCTAAACTTACCATCTTCCGCCATTGCTCCCACTCGAATAAGGAACCCTTCTTTCCTACGAGTTTATCAGCCAAATAGACCTTCAGCTCTGATACCAGTTGTTAGAAAATTATATATTACGGAGCAATGGAACACATAAAATATTGCAGAGATATAAACACAGAAAATGCATAAAAAAAGAGACACAGATATACGTGGTTCACCCAGTTTGGGCTACATCCACCCCGAACAGCCAGTCCTTCCTTTCTATTATCCAACAAAATGAAGAGACACAACCTACAACAGATCCACTGTAATATCCTCTGTTGTCTCTCACAGTCTCACCTCTCTGCTTCTCGCTCGGAGAATACTCATATATTACACAGGCTCAATACAATGCCCTCATACAAAGAGAGGGGTTGCCTTCTAGGGAAAAAAACTTTAAACTAAACATAAGTTCTACCGTCAAATCATCTGCCTAATGAATGCCCCAGATTGACTAGAAATTACTATACTTTTACAAGGCAAATTTTCATCTTTTTTTAGCTTCAGGGGCGCTGCCCCCGAAACCCCCCACCAAGGGGGGGGGGGGCAAAGGTTGCAACTACCCCCCATGGCCCCCCCCTGTAGCGAATATTTTACGGGCGGCGTTGCCGCCCCATTTCGAACTCGGGTCCAATGTGGCGATACCTTTGAATGCAGAAGATAATCAGGCTCCACACCCAACAAAGTTTAGCCCATGATTGAAGCCATTCACAATAGCCTTAAATCTTAGCTATTTAATGTGTATTAGAATGAAGGAACTCATAGAATAACTGAAATTCCCCTCTAATGGTCATGGTAGAGTTCTCCTGAAAGCCTATTGAGCTTTTACATGAGTGGTTCACCATAGGAGGCTTTTTAATGATACCCTTTAGAGGAATTTGTAAAGATTTCTTGGATCAAAACTTTTAGAGAAACTAGAATTATATAGTTTATTCACCCGATAGTAGCATTATTTCTTGTTACAACCCCTACTTCCCTACATCATTTTAAGCTTATGGACAGGTTGTACCAAACATGCCAGTGACAAAACCATCTCAACTCACTCAATCGATGATATCAGCCAAGTGACGTGGAGAAGGATCAACCTATCAAAAATCATAGTCACTTTATAGAATAATGAGGAATTAAGAGAGAATCATACTTGACAAGCTTACCACATAAGCATTCGATGTAGACACAAACAACAACCAATGAGGATTAATCTAGTGACGAAAGTGATAGATTTTGCAATGATGATAGTGGTAAAAGTAATAATAGTAAATAGAGTGGTTCTTATACTTAAGAATTTGTAGTGTGTCACATCCAAAATAAGTTGCAACAATAATTTTTTAGGATGTAGAAACTGTGCCTGGGGTTTAGCAGTTAAATATTTGGGAGTCGCAACTTAAATAATAGTCAAGAACTAAGTGTTGATATCAGAAAATGCTACATGAGTTTTATTTTAAGATAGTATATATTTATTTTAATTATTTTGTTTTCCTACCTTAATTTACTTGAAGAAAGGAATATCTCCTTCAAGTGTAGGAAAATTTCCAATGAAGCCATGTGCGTAACATAATTGCAAATGAACCCATATTCAAATTTGGAAAGTATACTTTTAATACCAAAATATGAGGATTCAACTGCACTAGATGATCTGGGGCTGGGAGATATTTGATGATGGAGGAATTTTGTGTGACAACAATCCTTTGGAACCAAACTTTAATTTAATATATGCATCCCTGGCTCTCTGGTTCACTATCAATTTTTGGCATGTCCTATTTTATCATGCAAAGAAGATCTCCCAAGGCTTGTTGACTTCCCTATTGAATTCTCAATGGTTCTAATGACCATCACAAAATAAATTCCTCAATATTAGGTTTTAACATCTTCTCTTCATCGATGATTTCTTCACCTTCCAGTTGCAAGGATGATAAAAAGAAATTATTAGGTTTTCTCCTTGATATTGTTCATGGACTTTCCGATCTTCCCCTTGATCGTGATCATAAGTCCCTTGCTCTTCTCCTCTTCCCTGATATGCACATATATTTATGATTGTGACCAGGTTATCCAAAGTGTTTAGAATAGTTTTTGTATCTGGATGGTCAATGTTTCAACAATTTCAACTGTAACAATTGTTGCAACATCAACTGTTACAACAATTTCCACATTTTGAACAGTTTTAGCAGTAATAGTTTTAACAGTTTCAACATTTTCAATGACTTCAATAGTTTTAACAATAACATTGTCAACAATTTTAGCTGTTACAACATCATTTGTTACAGTAGTTTCAACAATAACAATTTTGACAACATCAAATGTTACAACAATTTCAACAACAATTGTTACAAAAATTTCAACAACAGTTTCAACAAAAACAATTACAACAATTTTAGTAGTGTAAACAACCACTGTTGCAACAATTTCAATGGCAACAATAGTATCTTCTATAACAATAGATTTAACATGAGTTCCAATTATATATTGTTCCTCTAATGGTTTATGCATTGGGGATTCTTCCTTGGGTAAATTACTTTCTTCATGATTTGTGGTATCAGGGGAAGTTCCTGAATTCACTCCTCTCCCCAATCTCGAATATGTCATTAAATTAATGTGGAAGTAAGTGGGAAAAACAAGTGAATTGAATTTTTGTGTAACCTTCTTGTTTGGATTTGGGTTAGGTTGCATAGGTAGATGAAACCATAGAGGAGGATTACTTGGTTGTGCATTGGACATGAGTTGAAACTGTTATTTTTGCATAGGAAACTGAGTTTGCATGGGAAAATTCCTTATAAAGGATGCTTCAAACCATCCTTGAGGCCACAAAAATATATGACTTAGGGGAGAGGGTGATTATGGCCATAGTGTGGGGTATTGAATTGGAGGAGGACAAGGAATTTTCCATGGAACAATAGGATTTTAAATTTTCTAAGGAATCTATTAAGGATTATAAATGGTAGTCTTGGTATTAGAAAATGATGAAGAGTCTTGAGCTAAAGCTCATTATCAAGATTTCCATGGTTTCTCTGTCTACTCACTTGATTCCTTGAACACTGCTTTTAATCCTCGCAGCCACGAGCAATGCTTCATTAAGTTATCTTGCTCACAATTTCCACATACTTTAACACTATTACGTGGAAACTTTGAGGGAGTGATTTTCCTTTCAATTGGAGAATAATATTAACAATGATTTTTGAACTTCAACCTTATTTTGTTTTTCCTACAAAAGATCCATTTGTGAAGAGAAAGAGCTAATGATATCAAGTTTAAAATTTTCAAACAAAATAATCATTTTTGTCCTTGTGGCTTCGCCATTGGATGATTTTTGTATCTCAATAGAAGCATCTTATGGTGCTCTCATAATCTTGATTTTTAGATTCCTTGAAGCACCATTTATTCCTTTTTTAACAAAGTTATTCAACTAATTGATTTATTCTGTCAGCACATGGATTAGCACATGGTAAAAAAATTCTACTTTTGAATGAAATTTACTTAATTAAAACCTAATTGTAAGAAATGCAACCTATGTTTGCTGACTCCTTATGAGGTCAAGTCGACCTTAGTATGTCAAAGCAATACACAATATCTTACCTCTCATCTTACCGCCCAGAATCCTCAGAGCTAGGAACACATATAACACACTCATGAACAATGCATTTAAAAAAACAATTCCAGTTATGGTATTACACCCTTAATAACCTCCCTAATAACACCGCCAAAATGTTGGGTGGACTAATTGTATTTTAATCAAGAAAAAACAATCCTACTCACACATGAATTGTCAATTTGGGTAGGTATTTTTATTTCAAGGTTATCATGCAAAGTATATACAAACAACAATCTGTAACTAGCATTAGCTAATTCCTAATGCTACACTTCTACAAAAACTAACACACAATCAAATCAAGGCTGTCACTCTTCACACTTTCAGGAATGGAAATCACACAAAAACGACACTATCAAAGCCTCGGTTGCATAGAAATAACACTCCACACACCATGCTGGAAATGAAATCACACTTGAAAAATTGAAATAACACTCATTCATCAAAACCACTCTAACAGTAGATGATAAAAACACTTAGTTAGTGAGGATCGATCTGGGAGTAACTATGCTGACAAATGAGCAATCTACATTAATTTTCTTCAAGTTAAATTAACTAACAGTAGCAACAATGTATCAACAAGAATATATAACAATAATAATGAAATTGTAATAAGAACTGAATTAACACAACCTGAAAATAAAATATGAAACATATATCTACCTCCGTTGACGTAAGAACCCCTGCTAAAGAGGAGGGCCCTTCCTCCTTAGTATGGAGGTGGTGATTCACAACTCATAAACTAGCAACTCAGATATAAGACACCAACTCGCAAAGATTGATTTAACTTTGGAAATGAAGTTACAAGATGCACTGTTACAAGAAGTATGATTTCAACCCCTTCCTAGCCTAACACCCCTTAAATTGTTCTCTACCCATACACTTATAAAAGAAAAGGTAAGGGGGTGAGTTCAAACTAATTCCCCCAAATATGGGCTATTAGTCATGGACGTATTCAAAAAATATTATCTTTTATGTATTATTGGTTAAAGATATGATTTATTAACATAAAATCCATCTTAGATAGGATGGAGTTGTTTAAGTTGATAACTAGTTGCTCTGTTTGGGATGTAGTTTATCAATGACTGCAACAAGAAAAATGTGCATTAAATAACCACACATAGCACCCAATCCATGAAATTTTTGGAGAAATTGCGTGCAAGTCAACTAATTGTAGATGTTATGAGAAAAAACCATGTTGCAGATTTTCCAGATTCATCTTCATTTGTCCACAAATCGCTTCTGAGGTTAGTCACTTGATTCTACCTAACATGAGTTGTCCGACCTATAGACCATGAATTGGTACCTAATGGAGTTGACTTGGATAACATAAATCTATGTTAACATCCCTAGGAACAAAACCCATGTTCCATAGTTTCTCTTGGACCCGCATAAGTATGCTGACCTTGGAGGTTGTTACTATTATTACATAAGAATCACTAAAACAACACAAGGAAAGCCATCATTAGAAAAACTAGCAATAATCCTTCCTAATTATCAAAAATAAAGGAAAATAATGATAATTAACTACTTTAACATGTAAGTTTAATGTGGAACATTCATGAAGAAACATAGCGAGATGGGTAATAGACATGCAAATATGTACAATAAAATGACTAAAAGTGGGTGTATACAATGGTGATAAAGGTGACAATTTTGTGGCCCAACAAAAAATGTAGGCTAGAAGCCAAAGGGAGCACTACATAGGCTAAAGAGACTCATATCTACAAGAAAAAAAAAGTAAAAACCTCTCTCAAATTGTTACCTCAATTGGTTATAACATGAAAGGTTACTTGGTGCTATTTTGGCTAGCCAAGCAAGCTATATTAGGCTCACAATTATTCCTCCAATATCTACGGTTAAAAGGGTTAATCAAAACTCATAAAAATTGGGTAGATTTTGAAAGATGATCTCTGCATCGTTTTTAAAGAGTGGGCCCCTAAACTCCATCTAGGCATAAGGCACTAAGAGGAATTGAGAAGGGATGTTGTAGTAACCACAACAATTGGAAAAACACTGGTAGAACCCATGAATCATTATGTATGTTTGAGAATCTATTATGAATCACGTTTGAATGATGTGCATGTATGATGAATTTTTCCTGCCACAAAGTTACCACTGTTGGGAACTGTGGAATATTGAGTTACCAAACTTCCCTTTTCTCAATTTTGATAGCAACCTAAAGAAAGTGTAGAAGGGTATAACTTGTAATAATGCCTTGTTTCTTCACTTTGGACTCAAAGGACATGGAGAGATTTATGCTTCAAGAGATTAGAAATTGAAACATATGAGAATGAGTTTCTGGTGTTTCCCTACTACCATCAAGCCTCCATAGCCCCAACAGTGTCACGGGAAATCACAGGAATTGCTTTGCTGCTAGTGAGCTTCAACCTTCAACTCAGGGAGAGATCTTATGGGATACTTAAGGCTTCTCAACTAGGTCAATAAATATATTTTATTACTACTATCTAGTAAGTGTTCCCCACATGGTAGTGGTCATATTATCTGTCAATTGAATTAGTCTTGTGATATTGGTGAGCTTTTCATATTCTGACTCACAAATTCATGGTATAACTAGTGCAATGCCTAAATGAAGTAGCCTGGCTAGAGGATCTTGCGAAAGAAACTACAATAAGGATGTTGTCATGGTTATTCATGTAAAAAAAAGAAACAAGATTGAATAAGATGCAAAGACAATAGAAAATAAAACTATGAAAATGAAAAGAAAAGGAATTTGTTATGCATCCAGATCAAAATAGAACAGAAACATAAGGAAAGATAGATCAAAGAATATATAATAAGCCACTTTGACGGGACAACCTCCATTTACATAATATAAATGAACAAGTATTGGATTATTCAAATGACAAGACCTCCTTGGTATATATAGGAGTCTAAAGGGTAAAAATATATTTTGGGCCTACTTAACAATAATAATGTAAGGGCACAACAATAACAATAATGGGCTTCTAAATAATAACAATATGGGGGATACACTAGCATTATAGGGTCCTAACATTCCCCTCTCCTTAAAAAAAGTGGTGTCCTCAATGCTTGAGTAGTTATAGATGCTTATGTATAAAATAATCCTCCTCCCAAATGGAATGCTCAATAGGTAAGTTCTTCCACTTAATGAGATACTATGAAATTGATCGATTTCGTAGCTACTGCATTCTTGTTTTTGTGACTGCTTCAGGCTCCAATATGATTTTTCCTTCCTTGTTTGAACCAAGATATTGTCACCTATAATCTTCTTTAAGCATGAAACATGGAAAACTTGGTGTACTCACGAAGATGAAGGTAACTCAAATTTGTATGCCATAGTACCAATCTTTTGCAACACCTTGTAATGACCATAGTACTAGGGTGACAATTTATTATCATTATTAGCTTGCTTGAGGGACATTTATTTATATGGTTGTAGTCGTAAAGATACCCAATCGCCCACGTCAAAACTTCTTTCGCTGCGATGTTGATATACCTGTTTTTTCATTCAAATTTTGTGTCAAAGCTAGATTATCCTTTAAGAGTTGGAGAACTTGTTGTTGATGATCGATGCGATATTCCACTACATCAACCTTATAATTTTCTCTTAAAACGATGTGATGGACAGTGGATGATATCCATAAAGCACCATAAATGGGGTCATTGTTGCTACGGTATGGAAGGAATTATTATACCACCATTCTGCTAAAGGTAACCACTTAACCCATTGTATTTGTTTATCAAATACAAAGCACCAAAGGTATCCTTCAAAACATTTGTTCATATCTCAAATTTTCTATCAAGTTGAGGATTATAAGATGAGATATGAGCTAATTAAGTACCAAGATAAGAAAATAATCCTGACGAAAAATTCTAGTGAAAATGGGATCTTTATCACTTACAATAATCTTTGGGTTTCCATGTAGCTTTTGAATTGTTTGCACAAATGCAATAATGACTGTACTGGTTTTGAAAGGATGATATAGTGCACAAAATTGTGCATACTTGGTAAGTCTATCAACTACCACCATGATGGAACTCTTTCCTTCGGACTTGGGAAAACCTGTGGTAAAATTCATTGAGACATCCTCCCAACAGTGACTTGGAATGCCTAATGGTTGTAAACGACCAAGGGTCTTAATTGTCTTGAGTTTATTTTTTTGGAAAACCAAGCATTCTACCACAAAATTTTAAATTTCAAATTTAAGGCTATCCCAAAAAAAATATTTCTTGACCCTGTGGTAAGTTTATAAAAATCATCAGTGCCCTCTTATAGGAGACGTATGTAATTCCAAAAGAACCTTTTGGTTGAGTTGGGAGTTCTTACAAAGATATAAGTGATGTTTGTATCACAGTGAATCATTTTTCCAGATAAATGTATTAGATGCACTGAGATGTTTCTGCAAATTTTGAATGAGTGCCCACACCTCTTCATCGTTCTTCCATTCATCCCCTATGTTGTATCTTTGTAGACAATTTCAGGCTAAAGAAATGTGCCAAAGCATCAATGTAAGGGTGTGCTTGAAAATGGATGATTCAAGGATACAAACTTTGCTTATATGTTAATAATTCTTAAAACCTTAAAAATTATTCAAAGTGTTGATTCCAACCTTAACAACATAAAAATATTTATATAATTTTGGTAGAAGATTGAAGAGGAAATAAAAAAATTAAATGTCCTTCTTGAATATCTAATCATCTAACATGAGCAAAGCGTATAGAAGAATCTCTATAGCTAACAACAATACATTTAAGAATTAATATATAAGCAACAATCTATTGATGCAAAGGAACTAACATGGCACACAGTCACCTTGATCCACTCATTAATGAACATAACTTTGCGGTGGGATTCCAGGGAAGTTGACACTCAACCTAGCCTTGCCCAATGTCCTATACAACCTCAAATATATGCAGAAAAAATATATGTAATTACAGGAAAGTACTCACACAATAAACAAATGCTGCTAAATATCGAAATCAGAACCCTTTGATTATCTCCAAAACTTCAAAAAATTACAATTTTATTTCAAAATTCGGTCCAAGTATCAACCCTTTTCCATTAAAAAATAAGAGTATATATAGAGTACTTTACAAAATATCCTATCTATTACAGATTTACAATGAAAAATAACTATTATCCAAGATATTTTGGATAATTTAAATAACAACTTGATAAAAATAGAAATTTTCTCCTATAATGTCTTCAACTTCCCTTGATATTTTCATTTGGGTACAATGCATCTAAGTCTATTATGTTTTTGCTCCTCAAAATCATGAACTGCGCTAATCCATTGCTGATATACTGCAACAATAAAATGAACTTATCCAACCAATTTGACTAGTTGTTCCCATTCTTCATCTGTTGGATAATCTAGATCAATCATTTGCTTATATGCTTCATCTACTTTAGTATATTTTTCAAAAGATGGTTTTACTATGAACAAATGTTTGATTTCATAGCAAATAAAAAGATCATCAGCTAAAATATGAAGTAGATTTTGACCACTTAATTCTCCCTTGAATCCAACAAACTTTGATTTGTCCATCACTACTTTGTTTAATGATCTTTGATACTCGTTCTCTATTATCATTTGGCCTTGTGAATTCTTGAAAGAGGGAAAACCTTTCTGGTGGATTTTTTTTTGTTTTTTGTAAAACTTTTTAATCTGTATTGCAAATTTTCACATTTATCTTTTGTTTTCAACATAAGAGTTTTCTTCATTAGAACTTTCCTATTTCGAATAACTAAGTCAGTTTTTTCACCAAAACCTAACTCCTCCAATGCTTCCCTTGTCTTTGTATTCAAATATTTAACAATTTTAGTTGCCAAACCAGGTTTGTTTCCCAGTTTAGTTTTTATTTAATCAATAGCTCCCTTTCCGCTTTCCGAAAACTCTTCATGTTCCACAAAGATTTAAATAGAAGGCCAAAAATCAAATACATATGACATGATTTCCATCCATTTTTTTTCTTTTTCCTGTGCCAAACATTGAGCACTGTAATATCCTCTCAAAAAATGCTCAAATTATTTTTACAAGGTGGAAGTTTTATGTATCTCAACCATTAATGCACTATCTGAATTTATTTTATTATGTTCATCTCGCTCCAGTGACCTCTTTAATTCATCAACCCTTCCACTCTTCATAGTGAGAGAAGATAATGCTTCTGCCAATTTGTCTGTGGCATCATATCCTACTGAATGTGTCTCCAGTGCTTAAATTGTTGTGCTTCCATCTTTCTCCCTTTCCATTAATAACTTTTCCATCTCTGCTTCCATTTTTGAATTTTCAAGTTTTGTGGAATTATAATGAAGTTTTTTTCTCCTTTTCAAGTTCTCCTATCTCATGTGGTTTTGGATGATCTATCGTGGGCAACTTCAACCTTTTTCAGAGAGCTTGGATGTCATCATTCTTGTCTTTGATAATTTCCTGAGCTGCATCAAGATTTCAAGGGACCAAACCTAATTTAGTCACAAGATCCTCCAACAATTAAATCTTAGTGTCCTTTTCTAGAGAGGACGCCTTCTCCATTTTGAGCTCTACAAGAGTATTATTTAAAGAATTTTGTAATCTAGACACATTGATAGCAGAACTAGAGAGAGTGGAATAGATCATCTCACCAGTTTGTCTATGAAAATAGATCTGATCTATAGGATGAATCTGTTTAGTATTAAAAGAAAGCACAAATGTTTTGTAGTCTTCATCAACTTTAGCTCCAGAGATATTAGGTTCAAAGAATGCTAATATAAATTGGCCCCTTTAAACATCAAGGATTGAAAGCAACCATTTTTTTGTAGAAGATGTCTACTTCTATAACTGAGTATAAGTTATTGCTTTCAAAGACTCATTATTTTTCTTCATTTCCTAAAACTCAGAAAATATGTTTTGGTTATAAGAAGAAGGAGATGATTTTTTTGTTACTATCTCTTTTTCTTGTAATCTGAACACAGGCTCACCTCAAAGGACCATTGAAGTAGGTGAGAAAATATCAGAAGATACGGTTTCTAACATTGTTTCCTCCACATTCCTTGTTTTATGCCTTTTATACACTCTAAATTGATCTACTTTCGACCTTGATACACTTTGAATTGTCCTTTTAAGCTCCTTTTCCTTCAATTGAGGTGTTTTTAATACATTAGGTTCCATTGATTTCCCTATTACTTGATCCTCTGTCAGCTCTTGTAATGTATTCTCTTCCCAGGTTTCCTTGTTGGCAAACTTTTCAATTTTTGGTTTAGACACATGGTGGATATTTTTGCTGAACCCTGATGGTTGAAATTCTCCCTATTGGGTCATATGGCCAACTGATTCCCAATTTGAATTTCATTGGTGCTAACCATTGCTTCACCTCTTTATATGTTGATTTGAAATTTGCCACAAAACGTCCTGCTTGAGTCTTTAGTTTAAACAAAGTCTGTTTCCTTGGTAAAAAATGCACTTGATTTACATTAAGGCATTGTCTAGTAAATTCAAGAGCACAAATACGTATGGGAAGAAAAGTTGGTAAATGATAAGGTGAGAGTTCACATCCATATAATCTTATCTCAGTAAAATCTTTATACAAGTACGATTCACCTAACTTTGTTTGTTCACTTAGTTAAATAATTGTCTTGATTTATGGTGAGATTCTATGGACACTATCATTGATTAGCAAACTGTAATTGTTGGGGCTTGGCTTTGCCCAATTTTGACACCCTTTTCCATACTTTACCTCTCCCATTTTGAACTATATTTAACCCCTATTATGCCTATTTTGGTTATAATACTTAGGTTTTTTCCAAAAGGGTGTCGTAGGTTGAAGGTATGCAAATTAACATGAAAAAGCGTCTTTTACCTTAACTTTAAGTATTCCTTACAACTAGTTGTTATTTATTTAATTACCATGACAACTAATCTAGAGTTCTTGTGCATATTTGTTTTGATTAGAAAAAATCCTGGATTTCCTATAGACAGCTGTGCGATCTTATTTCCTGCAAACACTTCGGAATTCCTGCAACCGTAGATTTCCTGTAACCACCCACATTTCCTGCAACAAAATCGATTGTTAGCTATGTTCCACGAATATCTAAGCCAAATGGGAACATGGGTTTTGTGGAGAATTGATCACATATGGATGTTGTCCTATTGGCCATTTCAGATCTGCCAACGATACCACCCAGATTCATAAACCTTCTCTCGTTGGCCATTTGGAGGAAAGCTATAGCCATGTAACGAATTTCATCTAATCCATGCTTTTAGTCATGGATTAGACCCAATATGGCTAAATTTGATATTTTGTAATAGGACTGTTAGCCGATGGCTTATATTAGTAGTCTTCCTTCCTTCGAGCCATATATGGGCTTTTGTAATTGTATAAATTATGTTCTAGTTTATATGATAGGGGGTTGCTGGGTTGGTTTCAGCTAAGACTGTATATCAGATTGTACTCGACTGTATCTTTTTCATATTAATACAATATTATATGTTCTATCTACTTCAGTGACCAAGCTCTTCTAATTTGAAGGGTTGTGAGTAAGGGAGGCCCCCCTTTGCTCACAACTCCCATAGTTTAGTGGTTTTTTATTATTATTATGTAATAATAATTTGTTCCTACATCTAATGTACTCTTTCTAATTTATCAACAACTATTGCTATTATGTAATAATAATTTGTTCCTACAACTTATGTACTCTTTCTGATATATCAACAATAAATGATTAAATGAATTAGTTTCCTGTTAAAGTGTGGAATGCATTTAATGAAGAGTTGAGTGAATGTCTGAATTTGTTGTAAGTTGATTTCTGTGTCTTTTCCTAATCATCATCAGCAATATTAAGAGCTATAGAGGGATGTTTGATCCACTCTATAGCCTTTGATGCTAAGTGATTGATGAAGGAAAGAGTCATTGGTTTTGTATGATTGACTAATTAGATTAATCAACACTCACAGTGTTAACCTTGCATATATTTTGCACAGCATCTCACAAGTTTATGTGCCCTGGGTTGGTGATTTATGTTAATCAAATTATAAGGTTATAATTTGACTCAACATTTTGGCACCGTTGTCGAGGAGGTGCTAAAGGGATAATACTGAAGTGTTGTTTTTTATTACATGCATTGTTTGGAATTTTTCAGGACTGGGGGAGTCGAAGTGGTAAGACGAAGGGAAAAACCTACGCACCGGAGGAGGTCAAAAATTTTCCAAAGCCATGTCCTGATTGTTTGGTAAGTAGTTTTTTTTAATTTGTTTGCATAGTAGATGATTGGGTCCAACATCTACAAATGTCTTTTGTGGTGGTGTGAGCACCACTTCATTTACTAATACACTGGCAAGGAAAAAGAAGTCTGCAAGATATAAGGCAGCAAGAGAAGAAGAGTCTGAAGAGGAGGTCTGTGGTCCTGAAAAGAGCCCAGAACATATTCTTGCTTCTACAGTAGCAACTTCTGTAGGAAAATCTTCTGTTGCTGACCATTTTGAATCTCCTGTCAAAAGGAAAACAACATCTTTTCTCAGTGGTCAGCCTGAAAAGGAATTCCTTAGCAATCTTATTCAAGAACCATAATTCCAAACCATCGATTCTATCGAATCTGTAGTTCACAAAGGCCCCACTTCCTTTTGGTCCAGAATAGCTGATGAAGAGGGGACTAGTCACACAGATGGATATGATGAGAAAGAAGAAGAACTGGTCACATTCGAATTCCCTATCAGGGAGGTTGGTGGAGCTACTCAGATGAAAAATATTCCTCCTTCAACCTTTCCTAACTTTCATGGGTTTCCCAGTGAAGATCATGATGCCTTTCTATTCGAGTTTGATGTGCTATGCAGGAGCTATGACTATTCTTCCAATGCTCAGAAGTTGAAGTTGTTTCCTGCAACATTGAAGGATGCAGTGCTCAGGTGGTTTATGGGGTTGGATTCAAACTCCATTACAACTTGGGAGGAAATCAAAAAGGTATTCTTAAGGAAATATCAATTTTATTGCAAGACTATGGACCTTAGAGAAGAAATTTTTGGCATGAATCAGAAGGAGGGGGAGAGTCTTGAGGACTTGGTGGAGAGATTTCAATATAATTTGTAGAGATCCAAAATGAATCAACTGATCAAGGATACTAAAAGAAAATTTTTGCTTAGAGAAATTAGACAAGAATCTTTGGATATTGTGAACTTAATGGGAGGAGGTGACATATCAAAGTTTGGCTATGATGAAGTATGTGAGATATGTTAGCGATATTCAAGAGGAAATTCTAAAGTTGGAGGAGGAACAAGAGATACTTCTTCCAAGATTGTTAAGTGAGTTGCTGGAGTTGGAGTAGCTAGAGCTGAAATGGGTAGCTTATTTGAAAATTTTAAAACTGATATTCTTAGCACATTATCTTCTCAATTGGATGTTTTGCAGGTTAAGAAGAAACATGAAAAATAGGAGAAACTGGATAAATCCCTGGCCATGTTCTATTTGAAATGCAGGAAGAAGCATGCCTTAAGGAAATGTCCTACAGATAGTATAGAGGTATGCCAAATCTGTGAAGCAAAGCATTCCACTGATCAATGTCCTTCACTTCCTGAAATCAAAGCAGCATATCTAGTAGATCAAGGAGCTGTCAATGCACTCTATGCAATGGCACCTCAAAGACCATGGAAACCACGTGCTACAGGTATGGCTTAGTCGCATTATCAAGTTCCTTATAATCAAAATCAGATGTGGAATATTCCAATGCCCTGACAGCCTTAGCCTCCACAACAGCCTTGGCAGGGGAAATTTTCTTACCCTACCACTCATAATTTTCCTTCTAAAAAATTTTATCCACCATAGCCCACACAACAACAAATGATTCAACCTCAACAATAGCAGCTTCAGTTGCCTGCCCCACCAAATCAACCTCTTCCTACAAAAATTCTTGCCCATCTAGTCTCTAACCCCAATAATAAAACCATCCAATCTGCTCACAAAATTGGATTGGTCACTTATCCCACTTTTCCTACCTACTATATTGCACCACATTCAATGTAGGAAATTTCTGTTCTTGTGTCACTGCAGGAAATCCAGCTTAAGTCCAAAAAAGTGGTGACTCAGCCTTGAAGAATTGAAGAGATTGTAGAGCAAGATACTCTAGAAATTTCTGAAGTTGAATCCAAACTTGAACCAATAGAACAACCTACTTCAAGGTCACAAGAACCTTCCTCATCCCATACGATCTAGCCTCCTTTTCCAGAGAGGTTGGAAATGAAACTAAAACAACCCGAGTTTGATATTGTGTCTGAATTAAGAAATGTATGCATTAAGATCCTGTTGCTGCAAGAAATTAAAGATATCCTGATCTATGCTAAAACAGTAAGGGATCTATGTACCAAGATACTATGAAGACAAAAGAGAGAACTCTCTACAATTCAAGTAGGTGGAAAGCTTCCAAGTTTAATGTCTACCAGATTTGTTACTAAAAAATATGTAGACCCTGGAATCCCTGTGGTTATCACATTTATCAATGGACAACCTATAAAAAACCACTTTAATTGATTTGGGTGCAACCATTAATGTGATGAATATGGAGACCTTATCTAGAATAGGAACCTTTAACTTATTGCCTACTCCTACCATGTTAGAATTAGCAGATAGGTCTAAGGTAAAGCCAGAGGGGGTATTAGAAGACATTGTCATATCATTGGATTCCTGGAAGTATCCTACATATTTTTATGTTCTTCAACCCAAAACTAACTTAGGAGGGCATCCTTTGATCTTGGGGAGACCGTGGTTAGCCATGGCAGATGCTTACATAGGGTGTAGGTTTGGAAATATGACCATCACTGATGGGACTGAAATAAAACATATTAATTTGTATCCCCCTTCTCAACCTCTCTTAAGATCAGAAAATACACATTGGATTGAAGAAGAAGAGCATGATTTAGAATGTACCTGACCAGTTTTGACAATCGCCCAAGTCATGAGCCTTAAAGAAAATTCAGAAGAAAATTTCTAATCCTGATTCTTTGCAGTAAGAAGAAGGGCAATCTAGTCATAATTTAGATTTCATTACTAAGCTGCAGGATTTTCATGAGCATAGTACATCAACCGAACTACATTCAACCTTATTATATGCATTTCTTACATATTCCATGACTGAATGGGGTAGTAAGGTAGTTGAAAATTTTCCTGAAAAACCTTTCAATATTAATTTTGCCTTAACCCCTAAACAGGAAAGATAGTTAATTCAAGCATTGAAAAACTTTTCAGATACTTTTGCTTGGGAATACACAAATATGAGAGGCATTCACCCAGACACATGCATTCATCATATTTATATAGAAGAGAAAGCCAGGGCTGTGAGACAGCCACAAAGGAGGATGAGCCCCACTTTAAGGGAAATTGTGAAAGATGAATTGCAGAAATTATTAAATGTAGGGTTCATCTATCCTTTAATTGCTAGCGAGTGGGTATCTCCATTGGTTATTGTCCCCAAGAAGAACGGTAAATGGCGTGTGTGTGTGGATTATAGGGAACTAAACAAGGCAACCTTGAAGTATCAATTTCCCTTGCCTTTTATAGACCAAGTGATGGACACTTTAGCAGGGAAAAAATATCTTTCCTTCCTAGATGGGTTTAGCGGGTACAATCAGATTAGGATAGCTCCAAAAGACCAAGAAAAGACTACATTCACATGTCCCTGGGGCACCTATGCATATAGGGTATTACCATTTGGTCTATGCAACGCACCAACCACATTCCAGCGGGTGATCCTTGATATTTTCTCTGATCTTTAGCATGCTTGCATAGAGGTCTATATGGATGACTTTACAGTAATCGATGTTACTTTTGAAGAATCTTTACATAATCTTGAGAAAGTTTTGCAGAGATGTAGTGAAACTAATCTCTCATTAAGTAATGAAAAATGTTTTATGATTATGAATGAAGGTATTATTTTGGGTCATCATGTTTCTGCTGTGGGAATTAAAGTTCATCCGACAAATATTGAAGTCATTGCAAAGCTGCCACCACCAACCAATCAGAAGGGAGTCTGAAGTTTCCTTGAACATGCAAGCTACTATAGAAGGTTTGTTGAAAATTTTACAAAGGTAGCCTCTCCATTATTTAAATTATTGACTAAAGAAGCTGAATTTCATTGTGATGAGTGTCAAGCTACATTTGATACACTCAAGGAAAAACTTTCTTCAGCACTAGCCTTGAGAGACCCAGATTGGAAATTTCCTTTTCACATTTCCAATGATGCCTTTGATTAAGCCATAGGAGCAGTACTGGGACAAAAGGAGGATCCTATAACCCATGCTTTTTATTATGTTAGTAAAATTTAACTCCTGCAGAACTGAATTACACGGTAATTGAAAAAGAATTCCTTGTTGTGATTTATGCTATTAATAAGTTTAGATATTACATCATGGGCTATGAAGTTTTTGTACACACAGATCACTCTGCCATTCGATATCTCATAAATAAACCAATTACTAGTGGTAGGATTACTAGGTGGTTTTTGTTGCTACAGGAATTCGACATCACGTTATTAGATAGGCTTGGAAAGGAAAATCAGGTAGTTGATTTCTTATCTAGACTCAACCATGCAGGTGAGGATGTTCCTATTAATGATAACTTTCCTGATGAAAATTTGGTTGTTATTTATGTTAAAACACCTTGGTTTGCAAACATGACCAATTACCTTGCTACAGGAAAGTTGCCTCCTTATTTTTCATTTAATAAGAAAAATAGAATTATTAGGAAAAGTGATGATTACTCTTGGATTAGGGGAGATCTTTTTTTCACTAGACCTGATTTGATTACCCACAGGTATGTCAGGGAAGATGAGATCTATGACATTTTGAGAGCCTATCATGATGAATTGTGTGGAGGACATTTTGCAGACAAGCGAATAAATTACAAGATCCTTTGCTCAGGTTACTATTGGCCAAGTCTTTTCAAATATGCAAGAGAATATGTCCGGAAGTGTGACAGCTGCTAGAGAATAGGGTGGCTTGTACAATAAGATGAGATGCCTTTGTAGCCATAGGTTCTCATAGAACCTTTTGAGAGGTGGGATCTTGATTTTGTAGGTCCCATCAACCCTATGTCCAAACGTAAGAAGTATATTTTAGCTTGTATTGATTATGTTACGAAGTGGGTGGAGGCAAGAGCACTACCTAGAGAAAAAGAGAAAACACTGGTAGATTTTCTTTTTTTCTGATATTTTTGTAAGGTTTAGGGTACCTAGGGAAATAATCACTAATCAAGGTACTCAGTTTGTGTCAAATCTTATGTAGGGAATTATGCAGAAATATCAGATTACTCATCAGAAGTCCACCCCTTATCATCCACAAGCCAATGGGCAGGTGGAATCAACAAATAAGGTGTTGGAGACAATCATTACCAAGAAAGTGTAATTACATAAGAAGGATTGGTCTGACTGACTTCCTGAAGCATCGTGGGCCTACAAGATCACATGGAGAAATACCATTGGCTTTTCTCCATATGAATTGGTGTATGAAAAGCAAGTTTTATTGCCCATTGAATTTCAGATCAAAACTTTTAAAATGGAAGCAGATTTGGGTATAGACCTTGACGAAGCTTAGCAGCAAAGAAGCCTGTAGCTCAATGAGTTGGATGAGATTAGGCATGATGATTTTTAGCATACTGACTTGATTCAGCAACAATGGGCTAGATGACACGACAAATACATTAAAAAGAAGTAGTTCAAAGAGGGAGGCTGGGCATTGTTGTATGATTCAAAATTTAAGAACTTTAAAGGAAAATTCAACACACATTGGCTGGGCCCCCATGAAATTGAGAAAGTCTTTGATAATGGATCTGTTCGGGTTAAAACCATTGATGATGGGAATGTTACGTTCCAGGTGAATGGGCACAGACTCAAGTTATATAAAAAACCCCAATCCAAGGAGGAATTTGTGGAAGAAATTGTGAAGAAAAGAGAGTTGGAGATGGTGAGAGAAGGGATCATTCCTTCCACTATCTCTTCTTGATTTCCTACTGACACAATGAGCTCACTCTGTTCCTCCTCATGCTCAGTAAAACATGAGATGAATGTCTATTGGGGATAGGTTTATTCCTTTTTCTAGGCCTAATGGACTAGTTACGGAAAATGATCCCCCTCAGAGTCTTATTTTCCAAGTATTTCAGACTCTCTAAAATTGAAATCTGGCGAGCATGGACTGCCCTGGGCTCGTTAAAATTATAGGTCAGTAGGTTATTTAGGATCCTCTCAATAAATTTTGTTTTTATTTAAATCTGGATTTCTCGTGTTGGACTGATGTGGTATTTCTTAAGGCCCTCCTTCCAACAATCTTGGCCCATTGACATCAAAAAGTTATCTGGGTGCAAGATTAGAGTTTGGTGATGCCTTGAAGCTTGTATGCCCTAATGATAGGTTATCTTGCCAGCAGCAATTGGGAATTACTATGGCTCCTTGACTACTGGATCCTACAGGGGGTTCGACAACAACTCATTAATTCACACCCAATAGGATGCATCAGGGTACCTTGGTCCTCGCTCTCATTAAAGGTGATGGGCCTCGCATTGGTTAACAACTAACCTCAATGGCTGGTAATCCAATGAGCTCATTACTCATTCAACATCAGCGCCTTCATTCATGTGCAGTGAACTGTACACAAATGAGGGAGAAGTGTTGATCAATGGTTCTATTTCCTACAGAAGCTTCGCAAGTCATGGTCCGATTTCCTGTAGAAGTTCCAAAAATCATGGTTCAATTTTCTATAGAAGGCTCAAAAATCACAGTTCCATTTCTTGTAGAATGCTCAATAGTCCTGGTTCCATTTCCTACAGTGACACCCTGATTTTTTGAAAAAATGAAACCATAGACAAAGAATTAACTTAAATTATTTAAAGTACTGACATATTTTAATTACTAGTCGAGGTCATGAATTATGAAGTCATATATCTGATTTAACTATTAAGTGGGTTATCATCTCAAGGACAGGCATGCATCATTCGAAGGACTAGACCATTGGAAGGTAAGAAAGGTAAAGTACAATCGGAAAGGACACTTGAGGTAAAGGGTAATTAACGCTTTAATTTTTAACATTTGTATGATTTTTTGGCTATGGTCACCCTTGCGGAAAAACACGGCTGTAATCTAGTGCATTATGACTCCATCTCCACGCCTGATCACCATGATTTTGACACGACCAGAGGACGTACTCCCCATATCTTCCTACAGGTCTGATCATGATGATAATCATGATCATGACCTATCTCTAGAAAATCTTGAGCTTTTTGATAAATTTATATAATAAGCCCTCCCTTGTCAAGTGAGTCTATTGCAAAGCTTAAACCCGATATTTTCAAAGAAGTCCATACACCCTGTCTTCCAATTTTCACCATGTCCAAATTGCATTCCCTCGTCCACTTTGAGCCGCAAGGGCCTAAGTTGTTGGAGGTCAACCCTCGAAGTAAGGTGATATTGGAAAAAGTAGGGTGGCTACCATTTTTCTGGCGATTTAGCAGCCACAACTCCGAAGTAGCAAAATATTTCGCCCTGAATCTGAATGTTGATAAGGCTCAAGTTGGGGATGTCCAATTCAGGTTGACCGAGGGTTTGGTAGTGTGAGCATGCAGAATTCCATAGCTGGGAGAAAGATGGTTGAAAAACCAACATTTCAACGAGGTCTTGTGCATGTCTTTCCTTTGCAAAGAACATTCGGACCCTGACTATAGTAAGGGAATTTCGCAGGATTTCTTGAAAAGTAAGTACCATAAATTATTGTTTTTCCTGCAGAAATACATAACATGTGATTGTCGCTTTGGGCTTTCATTTTTGTTTCACATTTGGCTCCTCTCCCATTTTCGTGACAAGCTGTTAAATTTTCCATATTACTTGAGAATGTATTTGATGAAGATGTCGACGACCGCCCAAGAAAGGGGGGCCAATTTAAAGGAAAATCTCTATCACCACGGGTTGGTGAAAATAATTCTGGTGGAGGTTTTGAAAGAGAAGAAGCGGACATGGGAGGAGTTACTAGACGAAACCTACTTTGCAGAAAACGAGGATTCTGATTCCTCGGATTCCATGGAGGAAGAATTGACATATAAACTGAATAAAATGCTATGGACATGTGGGCTAGAGATAAAGGAAAAAGAGGAAGAGAAAAGCTCTGACCCTTCAGAGTCTACAGAGGAAAAAAGGTGGAAAAATCGAAGAAGAAGTCATGGACTCATGGGCCACTGGTAAAGAAGGAAAGAAGGGACAACCTTGAATCTCTGAAGCCCATCGAGAAGAAGCTTGTAGAAAACCCAAAGAAGAATAAGTCGCGAACCCTTGGGCTCTAGACAAAGGAAGAAGAAGGGGATGAAGAAGTGGTGGTGACAGGGGAAACTGTGGGTAAACAACCTAAGTCAAAGAATGATACTTCCACCTATGCGAAGAGGTTTACTAGAAGCCAAGCTATTCAACTAGCTATAAAGGATACTGCGGATGCAGAAGTGTTGCTCGAGACACCAGATAAGAAGAAGGAGAAACACCATGACCCACCCAAAGGTAAAGAGAATATTGAGTCAACTGAGTTCATCGACGAAGAAGCAATTTCCTTTCAGGACTCCCCGCTACATGGAAGCGGGAATAGCACAATAGGAGAACAACAAGCAGAGGAGGACCTTGGGTCCCCTCAATCCCTCCAAGGACATCATGAAGGGGAAGTAACCCCCCAGAAGAGACGGCCTCTGTAGGAATTGGAAGAAATCATCATTGAGCTCACCATTTCGGAGAGAGCCTTGAGAAAGGAAAACGAGACCCTGAAAGAGAACAACCTGTGTATACAAAAATAACATGAGGAGTGGGTTCAGAAAGCGGCCCAAATTATGAAAAAGAAGCAGGCTAGGATCGATCATCTGAAAAAGAAGAATGAATTATACAAGGGTCAAATTCCTATAGAATCCAGTGGTAACCAGTTGGACCAGTTGGTAGAGGTAGCAGATCAGTTGGCTGTAGTAGCTGCAACTTAGGATAAGGAATGATTTCCTTTTTCTTTTTCTTTTTGGGGAAGATGCAACATTTTTTCTTGCATAAGGGGCATGCAAGAAGCTAGGTGTGGGGGAGATGTTGGGGCTTGGTTTTTCCCAATTTTGACACCCTTTTCCATACTTTACCTCTCCCATTTTGAACTATCTTTAACCCCTATTTTTCATATTTCAGTTACAATACTTAGATTTTTGCCAAAAGAGTGTCGTAGACTGAAGATATGAAAATTAACATGAAAAAGCGTCTTTTATCTTAACTTTAAGTATTCCTTACAACTAGATGTTCTTTATTTAATTGCCATGCACACTAATGTAGAGTTCTTGTGCATATTTGTTTTGATTCTAAAACAAGCCCAAATTTCCTACAGGCAGCTATGCAATCTTATTTCTTGCAAACACTTTGGAATTCCTACAGCCGCGGATTTCCTGTAACTGCCTATATTTCCTGTAGCAACATCGGCGATTAGCTATGTTCCACAAATATATAAGCCAAACAGGAACATGGGTTTTGTGAGGAATTGATCACATATGGATGTTGTCCTATTGTTCATTTCAGATTTTCCAACGATACCACCCAGATTCGTAAACCTTCTCTTGTTGGCCATTTGGAGGAAAGCTACAGCCATGTAACTAATTTCATCTAATCCATGCTTTCAGTCATGGATTAGACCCAATATGACTAAATTTGATATTTCGTAACAAGATTGTTAGCTGATGGCTTAGATTAGTAGTATTCCTTCCTTCGAGCCATATATGGGCTTTTGTAATTGTATAAATTCTATTTTAGTTTATATGATAAGGGGTTTCTAGGTTGGTTTAAGCTAATACTGTAACTCAGATTGTACTCGATTGTATCTTTTCCAGATTAATACAATATTATATGTTCTGTCTACTTCAGTGAGCAAACTCTTCTAATTTGAAGGGGTTGTGAGTAAGGGAGGGCCCCCTTTGCTCACAACTCCCGTAGTTTAGTGCTTTTTTATTTATTTATTTCTGTTATGTAATAATAATCTGTTCCTACAACTAATGTACTCTTTCTGATATATCAACATCAATTGATTAAATTAATTATTTTCCTGTTAATGTGTGGAATTCATTTAATGAAGAGTTGATTTCTAATGTTGAGTGAATGTCTGAATTTGCTGTAAGTTGATTTCTGTATCTTTTCCTAATCATCATCAACAATCTTAAGAGTTGTAGAGGGATGTTTGATCCACTCTATAGCCTTTGCTGCTAAGTGATTGATGCAGGAAAGAGTCATTGGTTTTGTATGATTGACTAGTTAGATTAATCAACACTCACAATGTTAAGCCTGCATATATTTTGGGCAACACCTCACAAGTTTACCTGCCCTAGGTTGATGATTTATGTTAATCAAATTATAAGGCTATAATTTGACTCAAAAGTAACATGCATGGAGAAATTTGTCTACAAAATCAGTAAAAGAAAACTCCTCAGAATTTCTTCTAACCAATGAAGTCCAATGCACTGTTGATCACTATTTTCCTTGTAAATTTTGTTTCAACAATTGTATTTGAAACTTGTCTGGTTGATAATATAAAAAAAATTAAACTAGTACACACTGATATTTAAATTCTTTCTCAGCTCCAAATTTTAGAAATTGATCATGAATGGCTTCAAATTGAAACTAGATGAAGTTACACAATATTTTTAGCTTCTTTTATGGGAATAAAGTTTACTTAAAACCTAGAATTAATTCGTCAAATACTTCATCTCTTTGATACCCTAGAATGCAATACAATATAGATATAATATGCCTTCAGAGTTTCGGAAACATCGATAAAGGATAAGGCAGATTATGAGTGGGAATATCAGTTCCTTCAGGCATAAACAATTCAAAAATAGAGGCTCTCTTTTCAAATATTAATTTCTGATAAATTTCTAGGAAGACCTCACTTTAGAATGGATGTAGAGAACTAGGAATGGTAATATGCAGAGCTTTCAGTATGGATTCAAAGGTTATATAGAATAAGGGTTCAAATTTTGGGAAATTATGGCTTTTCCACTAGGAAAATATCTATCAGCACACCATGCAATGAATTATGGGAAGTGGCGAGTTCGAGGAAAGAGAAACTGAGGCAAAAATGACTCCTGAAGGGAAAATTCATCACTTCTATCTTGAAACCTTTGAAAGGCCTAGTTTTGAAGATCATACAAATCAAACTCACAATTTGCTTCTATTATTTTTCTTTCCCGATCAAGTAAAGGTCATTCATCAACTTTTGTTGTTGCAGAGGATGGCATGGTTTTAGAGTGAGTTTGGGGTTCTCTTCCTTTTTGAGAACTCATTTTTGGAATGTAAAATGATGGTAAAGCACTGAATTACCTGTAAATAGATGTACTGAAACAATCCTACAAATGTTAATTTGAAACTGGTTGCACTTTGTTGCTTAGTTTTACTGCAAATAATCAATGTATAGAGAAATGACATGAATAGCGTTGAATGAAATACATAACAATGAGATTATTTCATAACGGTCAATGGGAAGGACATATCAACTACAATATAACTAGTTGGTATTTAGAATAGTGAAGGTTTTAAAAGTTTAGCGGAAAGTTATAATTATCAAAAACCAAAATGTTTTGCACGGGGGGGGGGGGGGGGGGGGGGAGTATGGATGGTAAGTGGTAAAAGGTCGGTGGGGGGGAGGTGCACAATTCATGAGAGTATGCCATGTCATAAAATTGGTTTCGGAAAACAAATTTTTGCATGCTCCTGCCCCTCCTTCATTAAATGTTGAGTAATTGGGGGGGCCGCATAATTAAAAGATAGTCGTTGATCGACCCAAGAAAGATCTTGGCTATAGAAAGGAGTGCGATCAATATCAAGGTTCTTTATTACAAACTTTATTTAAATATATACAACTATGAAAAAAGAAACATGTCTTATAAAATTTTCACATAATTTATTTACAAAGTGCATAAATAAACTAAATATTTTTTCCTATTTAGCAATTTTTAATTTTTATTTTATTTTTTTTATTTATTTATTTATTTATTTTTATTTTTTTTATTTAATTTTTAATTTTTAATTTTAATTTATTTTTTAATTTTTATTTTATTTTTTATGTATTATTTATTATTATCATTATTATTGAAATATTTATTGGGACAAGAAAACCTTACAACACCTTGCTTTAGTTTATCCAATTAGGTTAGATAATAGAAATGACACAGATCAATGCCTCCTTTCCTTCTTGAGAGTGCATCTCCAACAACATTTTGCACCCATTTTTTGTAGATGATTTCAAAGTCATAACCCAACATCTTTGTGACCCATTTTTGTTGCTCTTCTGAAGATAATGTTTTTTCCAAGAAGTATTTAATACTATCATGGTAAATTTTTATCTTGAATTGTCTTCCCATTAGGTAATGGCACCATTGCTTCAGGGCATGTAATATTGCCAACATTTCCTTCCCATAAATAGGTTTGTGTAAATACATTGGCTTGATTAGATGACTTTCAAAATAAATGGGTCTTCCTTTTTGCATTAAAACAATGCCAATGCCAGCTCCTGAGGCATCAAATTCCACAATAAAGGATTTTGTGAAGTCTAGTATAACTAAGACCGTATCTCAACACATTGCCTCTTTAAGATGTTCAAAGGTCTTAGTTTCTTTTGGAGTCCAAAAATGCATCTTTCTTTAGTAATGTTGTTAGAGGTGTTGATACTTTCTAATAATTCTTAACAAACTTGTGATAATACCTTGTCAACCTGAGAAATTTTCGAAGATGCCTTAAGGTTGTGGTGATTTTCCATTCCTTGATGGCTTTATTTTTGTTAGGGTCTACCTTAACACCCTCATGAGATACAATATGACCCAAAAATTCCACTTCTAGTACCCCAAAGAAACAATTGGAGGTTTTTGCATGCAATTGTTTCTCCTTCAATAGTTTGAGCACCATTTCAACATGTTGAACATGATCTTTCCAAGACTTTCTGTAGATTATTATATCATCAAAAAATACTAACACAAATTTTCTATGGAAGGGTTTGAAAGTGTAATTCATCAAACATTGAAATGTGGATGGTGCATTAGTAAAGCAAAAATGCATGACCAAAAATTGATAATGACCTTCATGAGTTCTAATTGTTGTTTTCATAATTTCTTTTGTCTTCATTGTATTTTGATGATATCCTAAATGAAGATCCATCTTGGTGAAGTAAATTTCTCCAAGTAGTTCATCCAACAGTTCAACAATGACAGGATTGGGAAATTTATCTTTGATAGTGAACTTGTTGGATGTTAGGTGTTATCCTTTAAAGTCCCTATGAAGAAATCAATCAAATGCTCCCCTGGAACATCATTCACCTTGATATTTAATATTTAAAACTCCTCAATGTACTCCGCCATTGAACCCTTTTGTTTGTGATCTATCAATTGGATAAAGAAGGTATTTCTCTTTGTATCCTCATAATGTGTTATGAATTCCTCCATAAAAATTGTCCAAATGACAAGTTATTTATGAAAAAAAGGCATCAATACCATACAAACTGATTGGGTTCTAAATATAAAGATGAAATACACACCTTTTGTGTGTGTTGCACATCATGTAGATCAAAGGATTGCTCCATCTGTGGTATCCATGTCACCATATCCTTGCCAAAAAAATTCCTCATATTGATATTTCGAATATGGTTGGTATTCAACCCAAAGTTAGAGTCTCTAAAATCATGATTCACATCCCTTTTTTTCATAATCCTGATTTTCATTGAATAAATTATCACCACTAGGAAGCATTTTAGTGTAGTAACTTTGTCAAGCCTTTCATTTCTATTTTTAAACTATTTTTCAAGCCTTTCATGTCCCCTTTTATTTTTGCTTCTAAACCATCCATATTAACATTCATCATTGTTTCAAATTCATTTTTGGTTGCTTTTTGTGAGAGCGAAAATGATTGCACTTGTTCTTGTAATTTTGATATATCATGCTGCATTTCTTCCTCTTCTTCATGCATCACAATAAAGCTTTTTGTGGGCTTAATGGGTGTATCATTTTTTTGTTTGCAAGTCATTTTGGAATAAAATATTGATTTTTATGCTTTTATATTCCCCTTGAATCACTTCAAATTTATTTTTCAAACAAAAGTTCTGCATATTTAAAAATGTGCACCTTTTAAGAGCTTAATTTTGAGCTTGTTGAACTAGCTAACCTTGAAACTATTGTATCTCTTTGATTTTGGCCTCACAAGTCCTAAAATTGCATCCTGAGGTAGCTCTCTATGTATTCTTTCCAATGCCATAAGTCAAATTGAGATTGGATTCTTTAAGATAGAGTTATGCCAAATCTCCCATGATGACTTGATTATGGATTAGTTCAGTAGAGTGAACTCGTACACAATGCCATGTGTCACTGTTTTAACCTTTGGCCCTGAAACTCATATTGAAAAAACTATAGTTCATTTAATTTTAGTCACTTTTTATGGAATTCAAATCCTATGCTCGAAGAGAAAGTTAACGATTTTCCCGGGGAAACGTATTTGAGACTGAATTCTGAGGCATACAAAAACCTTATCCTTTTTGGACCATATCTTTGAAAATATGGGGAAACAAGGTATAAATTTTTAACTTGATTTTCATCAAGATTTTTCCTCCACGTGGTAAAAATTTCACTGTTTGAAGCTTCACATAAAAAACTTATAGTGAAAATTCCATGTTGACCCATTTGAAGCAACAAAACCATAGAATCAAGAGCTTTGATACCAAATATTATGTATCCAGATCAAAATAACACAGAAACATAAGAAAATATAGATCAATGGTCAGATAATAAGCTACTTCGATGGGAAAACCTCCCTTTACATCACATAAATGAACAATACTTGGGTGATTCTAGTGACAATACCTCCTTGGTATAAAATATAATTAGGGCCTACATAACAATAATAATGTAAGGCCATAACAATAACAATAGTGGGATTCTATGGGGCACAACAATAGCAATATACGGGCTACACTAGTATTATAGGGACCTAACAAATTTTGGTTTACATAGAAGTAATGGTAGTTGACGTCGCTATGCGAGATAAGCTTTTAGAACATGATTGTAAACCGAGAGAATTTCAGTCTTTACTGACCTCTTTCTCATTGGTATAAAATTTAAGTCCAATGTGAAATACTTGACTTAAAAATTATTTGTGCATCCATTAGATTTATAATTCCTTTCTATACAATTGGGTCCATTATAGGATGCACCCAGTGTAACTTCTGTTGCAATGGTTTGGCACCCTTCCTAATTGGGATAATGAGGTGGACGATATGGCTTTTATGTGTTTTCAAGTCACCATAGTTACACTCTCACTAGTTAGTGGTGCTCGCTGAGACATAAGGTCTAAAAAAAATAGAAAAATCATGACACGGGGAATGGAAAGTGTCAACTAAGTAATGAGTGTCAGTGTTATGGTTTGAAAAATAAGGAATGAATGTAATATTCAATGCTTTATGTTATCACTTAGTATTTTCTCAAGGTTAAAAAAAGAAATCACCGAGGTAACCACAAACCTACTTTTGAGATCATGATCTAGCCTTCCTAATCTCAGAGAGGGCTCTCTCTTTTTTATTTAACTTTGTTTAGTTATTTGATTTTAGGCTAGTTATGATTGTGCTTGGGTTTTGATTTGAATTTGGGTGGTGGGATCACTTACTTAGATGAATAGATGAATGTCTATTTTCCATTGGGCTATGGAGTCAATTAGGCTTTGAAAACAGAACAACAACAAACCATAAAGAAAATGTTACAGGGAAAGATAGGTGAGCAATATCAAATCTCAAAGGCTGGATGGTGAAATTATTTCCAATCAGGATCAAGGAGCAGTTAAGGATTCCTTAAACCGGATTATGAAGAGAAATGCAAGAGGTCAACCGGTATGGGAGAGCAATTAAGGGTTCTCAAATTCGGATATCAGAGGAAAACATATAAATTATCAACTGTGCAAAACATAGTGTACTTAAACAAGTTCTGAGTTATATTTCCAGTTTAATTCATTCAAATTTGGATAACATTTAAGTTTATGAAACACTTAGAAAAAGAACATAAACAAGATGAAATTTGTACTTCACTGAGATAGCTCAACACATGAATCCTATAAAGAAGTTTCTTTATAACTTGTTCTGTCTATCAACTGGAAATTGGTACAATAACCCTTAGGTAGTAGATCAGTCAGCTATAACAATATTCTGAAATCCACATATCACACTCAATACTTCAAATTATGAAGTATTTATACAAAAATTATTACAAAATATCCTATCAATTGACTAGGATTTATTCTAGGAGTAAAATATTTGGTTGCTAAAAGGTAGTGACACCTTTCAACTGGCTGAAAATTGTCCCTATTTTACTTGATAGTTGTTATCTATCAATTTCTTTTATGCTGGTTTGTCTCTCACGCTTTCTTCTTCCTCTGTCTTTTAACTGTAGTAAATCTTTCACTTGTTTTTTTTTTTTTACCTTTTACTGTAAATCTTACTCACTCTTTCATGCTTCTATGTTTTTAGTAAAAATGATTTTTACTAAAAGACACATGTAGAATACAAAATGTTTTTTGGAGAGTAGTTTGTAAGAGTCTTTTGTTGTGTTGGTGAAAATGATTTCATCTCTGTTTTATCATCTACTGTGTAAATTGTTTCCTTCTGCTCTACTGCTGTATTAAAATTGATTTTCTGTTTGTACACAAAACTCCTACTCAATGAAGCCTTTGAATACATTTCCTGGAAAATCTTGGAGTAAACAGGTTTTGGAATTAGTATCAAAATTGTTTATCCAAGTTCCTGACCTTCTAATCACCTGCAAAATAAAACAATTGTTAATAAGAACACAGGTTGGCAAGGAGGTGATAATGGCTTCAGGGAACTAAGATGTCTGTGTACGGGGTCCAGAGCATGTTCGCAAGGTAATCGGAAGTCAAATTAGGTTACAAAGGCTTAGGGTAGCGCATGAAGGCTTAGGAAGCTTTCTAGTGAAAAACGAGCAAAAAGAGCGAAAATGAGTGTCTTTGGCCTTTTAACAAGTAACAGTCACATTTGGCATGGAATTTATATAAATGAATAGTGGGTGGTTTCATTTTACGCGAGGAGGCGGTTTCAGGGGCCATCACACCGCTTTTGGTAGTCAGGCGGTATTTCCTTGAGAGCACGCGAGTTTTCCTGGTGCCGCCACGTAGCCGAAAAGGGCCCGATTGAAACCGCGAATCTCACGCGCTCTCGGACTGGTAAAGGTAAAAAAGGGAGTCTGCATGATATGGATGCACGCCGTCAGATTTGGGGGTGCAAGATCTAATGAATGTCGTGTGGTGGAAATGCACGAAGGGAATAAGGGCAGAGATTTGCGGGGCCCAGGGGGATTAATTACACTTAACAGTAATTGATTAATGAATAAGGCAGGGTTAACATATTGTGATGGGTTAATAGAGTGGGACTGGGGTTAGGATATATATCAATATAGTTTAATATATGCGGGGTTTGTATTAAATGGGTTTGGGATTAATATATATACGAGAATTATTTTAATACGAGATATATATATATAAAGGGAATTAATTAATTATATTTAAATGTTAATATTAGTATATGGGTAGGATTGTAAAAAATACACTAAGTTTCTAATGTAAAATTAATATCGGGACGGGGAAAGAAAACTTAGAATAAAGGGGTTTTATGGATTTTTTAGGCGAAATATGGTATAAGGCAGAGTAAATTAAGTAATGCGAGGGGGAATTTAAACTTAGGACAAGTGGGTTTTATGGGCTTTTTAGATAAAATAAGGAAATTAATAAGGGGAAAGTGATTTTTTCAAAGGAGAATGGGTTTCACACTAGGGAAAAGGGGTTTTAGGTTGGGAAATGACCTTTGGAGGGTAATTTGCTAGGGAAATGTGTGAAACCGAGGGGTAAGGGTTAAAATGAAGGGAAAGGGTATTTTCATAAGAAATGATGAGATAATGGGGGAAATTAGTAAATAAGTAGTGGGGGTGAAATGAAATGAGGGGAAGTTAACTAAATCAACTTGTGAACATCCTTTCACTTTCACAACTGCTCTTGCATACTGAAACATAGGATTAAGCATGATAAATGTGCTTATGCTTTAACAACTTTGTACTTCTGCAATGTTTCTTGTACCTACTCTTTACTTACCCTAACATTTTTTCTTCACTTTATTGGGTGCATTTAAACTAGAAAACCCTTTCTCTCATTTTTCTTTTGAAAAGTAAACTATCTAATTCTAACCTTATAAATTCCAATGGCTTAGATTAAGTTGTTGAGCACATTTTATTTCTCTACCTAACTACTGATCTGCCAAGGTTAAATAGTTTGGCTAGATCTTTATTCTCTATCTATAAACATGAAATTTAAAGCATGAATTAGTCAAGATTAAGCTATTTGACTATCATGAGTTGTGGCATTTATGACAAGCTGCACACAACCAATATTTTGCACATAAAATTAAAATGAGAGGAGTGGAATTTGAATGTGCACACTTTCATTGATCTGTTTTTGTATGGGGTTCATATTTTTCACTTTTTTGATCATTTCTTATTCTTTTTGTCCCTCGATATTTCTTTTAGGACATACCCTCTTTACATTTTTAAATTTTTAATATGGAAACATTTTGTAGAAAGAAAAAGTATGTACAATATTACAAGACTAGCCATAGCCAATTCAAAATTATGATCTCTATTATTATAGGAACCTAATAGTGGCTCCACTTGGGGATGGAATCTCCTTGTGAGATGTAAAAAACATCATCAACTAGTGGCCTGATCCATTGGGCCAATCCAAAGCTTGCACATGCTTTGTTATATAATCTCTGTGACTGAAAATCTTGAATTGAAATCACAACCTTTTCTGCAAAATTAAATTTGATATGAAACTGAAAAAAGGTACTGCTAACCTCAAACCAAACTACTAGACCATCAAGACCTAAGGGCCTTCTTTTCGGTCTTAAATCTTAATGAATTATTTCATTACTTGCTGAAAACTGAAAAATGAAATAAACTTGCTGCTGAAAGCTGAATTTATTCAAACTGAAATCCTACCTAAGTACTCTAATCAGCTGTCCAACTGTTGGTTAGGTAAAATGAAACAACCAATGCAACCATTCAAGCATCATATACATTGGTGTATTTTGCTGCTTGTGCTTGTTTGTAATCAAAACTAAGATTCTATAGGCCAATATAGCCTTGTCAACAAATGAGAAGATAAGGAAATACTTGATTTCCTTTGTTGACTCTAAAAACTGTACAAAAGGATCTTCCAAAATATATACATTATTGTTCAACTGATTTAAGAAACTGTACAATTGTTCTAGATGGCCTCCATGTCATGAAACTGAAATGTCATTTTTATCTTTATCCCCCTACATATTTTCAGACAAGTTTTGTGATGATATTTATTGACTTAAATGTTTGACTGATGAAAACTTTATCTTCTTGATCCTGAATCTCTTAGTTAGTTAATGAAGAAAAATTCCGATTGCATTCATTATCCAACATATCAGCTATTGGATCATAAGAGACTTGGAAGGATTGTTGCAGCTTATTGCATATAGGTTTGAATGGAACTTCATAGATTTCTATAAGATGCTCATCCTTTTCTTTAGAGATTTTATATCACATTTCCTTTAAAAACTGAAATGATTCAAAACATAGTGGTATAGAACTTCCTATGTCATTTGATCAGGTGTTTCAATGAAATTTGATAACTATAATTGTGAAACCAAAGAATCCTAATTAATATTTTCATGGTCTTCTTTGTTGCCAATATCAATACCTAAAGACTGCTGATTTTTTATTGCTGCAAAGTTTTCTTTGATGAATTGAAATGAAGCTAAACAAACAGGCAAAGAACCTTCACTTATTTCCAAATTTTCTACATTTCCATTCTCCTTCTCACATCTGATATGCATAGGGTGATCAGTATATTTAATTTGCTGAAATTGAATTTCCTCTTCCTCCAAACTAGTTTTTGATTGCTCTGTAAATCTAGCTTGAGTTCGAAGAACATAATTATCATCATACTGATCATACTTAGGAAAATCATTAAAAGAAGGAATGTCATCAAACATACACATTAAATCAGTAGATTCCTCTTCCACATATTGATATGTAAATCCATTTTCTGATCTATGATAGTTGGAATTAGCAAGAATTTGTTCATGGCTATCAACCTCTTCTTTTTGTGAAATAAATGTGTCATGGTGATCTTGCACAAAAAAATTATCTTGCATGGTGATCTTCTGTATCATTTCCTCTATTTTTCTTACCAAAATGTCGAGTTTTACCTCTGCAATGTTGTTCTTCTCTGCTTCTGCTTTCAACTTTTCTCTTCTAATTTGCATATTAACTTCTACATCTACTGCAATGTTCTGCATCTGTTCAAGAGTTGCTGGGTTTCTTTCTCTTAGCTGAAATTCTATTTCTGGATCAAATGCTTTTGGATAATGCAAGAGAGTTGAATTAGGAGGAGGTCTTATATTTGATGGCATTGAATAACAGATTTGATTAATTTTGTCAGAAAATCATTGTATTGTTTCATTTGGTTTTCTTTTTAACTGATTATATTCTTCTATGATCACAAAAAGATTGACTTTGATTATCCATCTATCAAGAAAAAATTTGAAAAACTGTTAGAAATTTGAGATGCATGCAATAGCTATATTCTTGAACCAACTCTTTACTCTACTTTGCAAAGAAATAGCAAAAAGTCTGGTTCTAACATCATCTTCATCAATCTCAAATAAGTCCAGATAATTCTCAAAGCCTTGAATATGTTTTTGGGCAGTGATACCATTCTCTCCATCAAAATTGGGGAGATATTTGTAATAGTTATTAGGGAAATCATGGAGTATAAGAGGTAACATGAGGGGCTTATATCTATCAGAAACTTTACAAGGTACAAGAATATGTACAAGGATTGTAAGATTAGTCTTAATTGTTTGAGGCTTCTTAATTGGAAAATGATCATCATAAGATTCAGAAGAAATTTGCTCAAATGGATAAGGAGAATATATATTTACAATCTTCAAAGGAAAATAATAAAAAATTAATTTAAGATCTTCTCTAAAATACAATATACATTGAAAAACCTTCTTGATGAGAAAGAACATGATGTCTTGGATAACAATCCAAGTTAGAAGCCTGATCTTCCCATATTGTTCTTTCAGGTTCATTCCTCCAGTGGAGTCTTGATTGTGAAATTGATTTGGAGCTAGATTCGCCAGGTGGATGATTTTAAATTTTGTGTGTTTGATCATTGTCCACCATCATAGATTAGATTTGGTCTTTGTATAATCTTTCCGAAGAAAATGTTCTCTTTTCCAGTATGGTCACCACTATGTTATCACTCAGTATTTTCTCAAGGTTAAATAAAGAAATCACCGAGGTAACCACAAACCTACTTTTGAGATCAGGATCTAGCCTTCCTAATATCAAGGGGGCTCTCTCTTTTTGATTTAACTTTGTTTAGTTATTTAATTTTAGGCTAGTTATGATTGTGCTTGGGTTTTGATTTAAATTTGGGTGGTGGGATCACTTACTTAGATGAATAGATGAATTTCTATTTTCCATTGGGCTATGTAGTCAATCAGGCCTTGAAAACAGAACAACAACAAAACATAAAGAAAATTTTACAGGGCAAGATAGGTGAGCAATATTAGATCTCAAAGGCTCGATGGTGAAATGATTTCCAATCAGGATCAAGGAGCAGTTAAGGATTCCTTAAATCGGATTATGAAGAAAAATGGAAGAGGTCAACCAAGATGGGAGAGCAATTAAGGGTTCTGAAATCCGAATATTAGAGGAAAACATATAAATGATCGACTATGCAAAACAGAGTGTACTTAAAGAAGTTCTGAGTTATATTTCCAGTTTAATTCATTCAAATTTGGATAACATTTAAGTTTATGAAACACTTAGAAAAATAACATAAACAAGATGAAATTTTTACTTCACTGAGATAGCTCAACACATGAATCCTGTAAAGAAGTTCCTTTATAAATTGTCCTATTTGTCAACTCGAAATTGATACAATAGCCCTTAGATAGTAGATCATTAAGCTATAACAATATTCAGAAATCCACACACGACACTCAATACTTCAAATTATGAAGTATTTATACAAAAATTATTACAAAATATCCTATCAACTGACTAGGATTTATTCTAGGAGTAAAATATCTAGATGCTAAAAGGTAGTGACACCTTTCAACTGGTTGAAAACTGTCCCTATTAAGATTTACTTGATAGTTGTTATCTATTTGTTTCTTTTATGTTGATTTATCTCTCACACTTTCTTCTTCCTTTGTCTTTTAACTATAGCAAATCTTTCACCTGACTGCTCTGTCACCTGCTTTCATTTTTACGTTTTACCGTAAATCTTACTCACTCTTTTATGCTTTTGCGTTTTTAGCAAAAATGGTTTTTACTAAAAGACACATGTAGAATACAAAATGTTTCTTGGAGAGTAGTTTGTAAGAATATTTTGCTGTGCTGGTGAAAATGATTTCATCTACTGTGTAAATTGTTTCCTTCTGCTCTGCTGCTGTATTAAACTTGATTTTCTATTTGTACACAAAACTCCTGCTCATTGAAGCCCTCGAATACATTTCCTGGCGAATCTTGGAGTAAACAGGTTTTGGAATTAGTATCAAAACTGTTTATCCAAGCTCCTGGCCTTCTAATCACCTGCAAAATAAAACAATTTTTAATAAGAACACAGGTTGGCAGGGAGGTGATAATGGCTTCAGGTAACTCAGACGTCTGTGGACGGGGTCTGAAGCGTGTTCGGAAGGTAATCAGAGGTCAAATTCGATTACAGAGGCTTAGGGTGGTGCAAGTAGTCTTAGGCAACTTTCTAGTGAAAAACGGGCGAAAAGAGTGAAAATGAGCGTCTTTAGCCTTTTCATAGGTAATGGTCACATTTGGTGTGAAATTTATATAAATGAACAGTGGTTGGTTTCATTTTACATGAGGAGGTAGTTTCAGGGGCCATTGCACTGCTTTTGGCGATTGGGCGGTATTTCCTTAAGAGCGTGCGAGTTCGCCTAGTGCTGCCGCGTAGCCAAAAAGGGCCCAAGCGAAACCGTGAATCTCACGCGCTCTCGGGTGGGTAAAGGTCGGAAAGGAAGTCTACTCAATATGGATACGTGCCGTAAGATCTAGGGGTGCAAGATCTAACAAATGTCGCACGGTGGAAATGCATGGAGGGAATAAGGGCAGAGATTTGTGGGGGCAGGGGGGATTAATTACACTTAATTGTAATTAAATAATGAATAAGGCGGGGTTAACATATTGCGATGGGTTAATAGAGTGGGACCAGGGTTAGGATATATATTAATATAGTTTAATATATGCGGGTTTGTATTAAATGGATTTGGGATTAATATATATGCAGGAATTATATTAATACGGGATATATGTATAAAGGGAATTAAATAATTAGAGTTAAATGTTAATATTAGTATATGGGCGAGATTGTAAAAAATACACTAAGTTTCTAATGAAAAATTAATATTGGGATGGGGAAAGAAAACTTAGAATAAAGGGGTTTTATGGATTTTTTAGGCGAAATATGGTATAAGGTAGAATTAATTAAGTAATGCAGAGGGGGGGATTTAAACTTAGGACAAGGGGGTTTTATGGGTTTTTTAGATAAAATAGGGAAATTAATAAGGGGAAAGTGATTTTCTCAAAGGAGAATGGGTTTCACACTAGGGAAAAGGGGTTTTGGGTTGGGAAATGACCTTTGGAGGGTAATTTGCTAGGGAAATGTGTGAAACCAAGGGGTAAGGGTTAAAATGAAGCGAAAGGGTATTTTCATAAGAAATGATGAGACAATGGGGGAAATTAGTAAATAAGTAGTGGGGGTGAAATGAAATGAGGGGAAGTTAACCAAATAAACTTGTGAACATCCTTTCACTTTCATAACTGCTCCTGCATACTGAAACATAGGATTAAGCATGTTAAATGTGCTTATGCTTTAGCAACTTTGTACTTTTGCAACCTTTCTTGTACCTACCCTTTAATTACCCTAACATTTTTTCTTCATTTTTTGGGTGCATTTAAACTCGCAGACCTTTTCTCTCTTTTTTCTTTTGAAAAGTAAACTATCTAATTCTAACCTTATAACTTCCAATGGCTCATATTAAGCTGTTGAGCACATTTTATTTCTCTACCTAACTACTGATCTGCCAAGGTTAAATAGTTTGGCTAGATCTTTATTCTCTATCTATAAACATGAAATTTAAAGCATGAATTAATCAAGATTAAGTTATATGACTATCATGAGTTGTGGCATTTATGACAAACTACACACAACCATTATTTTGCACATAAAAGTAAAATTAGAGGAGTGGCATTTGAATGTGCACACTCTCATTGATCTATTTTTGTATGGGGTTCATTTTTTTCACTTTTTTGATCATTTCTTATTCTTTTTTGTCCTTTGAAATTTCTTTTAGGACATACCCTCTTTACATTTTTTATTTTTTAATATGGAAAACATTTTGCAGAAAGCAAAAGTATGTACAATATCACAAGAATAACCATAGCCAATTCAAAATTATGATCCCTATTATTATAGGAACCTAACACTTTAAAAGATGAAATGAGCATCCATAACTCTTTTTGGTAAGATTTTTGATGTGGAGATTAACAATGACTAAAAGTGTGTACCCTGTGTATGATCAAATCTGAATCATCGATATCTTCAAATAATAATTTGAAGTATATCTAGTTTTCTATTTGTGTGGATGAATCGAGATGCACCTAGTACAAGGGTCATCCTGCATTTCAAAACTGCTAAAATACAAAAATCAGTATTGAATTATGACCTAGTAGAACTATCACTATTTACATCTGACTTAAACATAATCATTACTATTTACATCTATATTAGTACAACCATCACTAATTATATCTAAAATACAAGAGTAATTTTCACTAGCCTGTAAATATTGAAGGAGATCAGATTTGGTTTTTGATGGGAATGGTGATGGTTGGATTGTGTATCAACCAAAGACGGTTTCTAGAAAATAGTTCCGCAATATTGTACTTGCAAAATTGATTGGTTTTTTGGGCCCCTTTATTTTTTCCACTTTCTATTTCACATGCGGCTCACTATTCACCTTTATCTAATTATTCCCACCTCAATAGGGAATACGTGCAATTTATGTGACCAATACCTGATCAGCAACAAACCATAAGCCTTAGGTATACCAATGACTACTATATCAATTAATTGGTGTACTCTGGGGTCAAAACATAATTTGATCAATACATACTTCATCTCACCAATGATCTTTAGTCCCGTCCAATTGGATAATCTTGATGTTGACCTTTGTTGGTACAACATTAATATTTGTACATACCAAATACGACATGACATTGGATGACGCTCCAAAATCCACTACACAGTTGTGAACATTATTATAGATGATTTAAAATGTTAGGAGAAAAGGTGAAGTTTGGGACTTTGAATAAATTCTAATACTTGCAACATTCACAATGTGTTTGATAATATTTATACTACTCTAAGGAGGAGTATTGATGTTCCCTAGAGTTTTAGAATTTGATGCTAGCTTTGATTGGGTTGGATAAGACTTGAATTTTTTTATGATAAGTTATTTTTTATATGGTAAATTACAAAGACCATACAAAGATATGTAAGACCAGGTCATCTTCATGTCCTCAATCACATTGTATTCCAAGGAGTTGCCACCAGTAGAGATCAGAGGTTGACTGTTTATGCAAAGGTGGATAAATTGGTGTTTTCCACACGAGTTGTATGCTACTTGGTGATTTATGGGGAGGTAGGATTTGTTTTGGAAGTAATGTTACTAATATTGTCAGTAATCTTGGCAAACAATGCCTATTTAAGTAAGGACTTGCCTTTGGTGGGCATTGAAATATCAAGTGCTAGACCTTTTTCTACAAAAAATGTAATATTTTAGAGACATTTATTTGACCTGTGCTTATCCAACTAAAATTTCTTCAATCATCTACATATTTGTATCCATTTCCAAATTCGAAAAAAACATGGTTGACCCTTCAATTGTCTCTTCTTATGTTGCACTGGGTTCAACTTCAACTTCCTAAGTTGGTTCATCCAACAATTATTTTTGTTCTAGTAACTGATTGATGACCAATGTCATGGAATTAACCCATTGTGGAAATGTATTCTAATCATGATTCACCTAATGGTATGAGCATATATTTCCCTTGCCAAGATTGTCTAAATTCATATTAACACTAGAGATTTCGACATGATTTGGTTGGTTATTAGTATTATTCTAAAAGGGTCCAAATGGCTTGTGTCCTGAGGAGTTTTTTCCCAAATTATTCTTTAGACTAGCAATAAATTTGTTGGACAAATTATTAACAAGTTTGAGCACACTTCCTAGATTTGTGGTAGATTTCTTTGTTGGTTTTGTTAATATAATAATAAAGGCTTCTTACCACTAGCCTTTGGTTCTTCTATGCTTGTGTTTCCAGCTAAGGAAAACATTTCTTTCTCCACTATTAAATCTTCATTGAAGTTGTCGTCCATTGTATTCTTCCCTACTCTCTTCACAAACATGGCTATAGAAAAGAAAAGAGTTGAGATGTAATATTCAATTGCCAAAGCATCAACAATTTCTGAATCTACACGAATCTTGTTCAATAGAGTAGTGAAAAATTAGTTGAAGTCATTGACCTTCTCTTTTTTCTCCATTAAGATTGAAATAAACTCTTTCAAGAGTGTGGTTGGGGACTTTTCTTCTCCAAATTTATTTAGGAAGGTTCTCTCAAAAGCATGCCACCCAACTATTGAGGCAACTGGAAGTTTGTAGTAGCAGGTGTTTGCTTTATTCTCAAATGCATATGGAAATCACCTACAGACTACATCTCCATGTTACACATCTAGTAGGCCCAAGGCTGGATACAAGTTCTTAATATCATGTTCAAGAGTAACATCTTTGTCATGATAAAATTTTGGCTAAAACCTTTATGGAACTATGGGAAAAGGATTGAATGGGGACTACAACTTAAGTTCCCCTTGTGATAACCACCTAGGTTGAGGTTTTCCTACCATTACATAAGCATGGAAAAGCTATTATTCTTCAAAATTAGCAGAGGTATTAGCATGCTCATTATGAGAAGCGTGAGAAGGAGAACCAGATGGAGTAAGAGATAATTTATTAAAGGGTTCAAAGATGTTGTTAAGGGTCAATTCAACAAGGTCTTCAACAAATTCAACCATAAAACCTTCATTGGTGACAGGTCTTCGAATGGATTTTCACCTTGGGAGAAAGGGAGCGACAAGTGGTTGTCTGATTTACATAGGATATGCACAAATGATGTGTCAAAATACAGTTACTTCAGTACGAGAAACATAATACAATTATTGTTCAAGGGCATAACCAAAGTGTTATAGTTCAGAGGGAATGTCTTTGTAACTCATTTCCGTTTCAATATGGCCTGGAAATATTAGAGAGATATGAGGTTGTTGGGTGGGAATTTCATCTCCAGAAAAATATAAATGGTATGATTGAGGGATCCTACCATCCATGCAATTTGGGGGGCCCTCCTTCCAACGCAAAAATAATTTTTGACATGGGTAAGTGGTTCAACAACAATCAAGGGGTTATATCCAATATGAGGTTCCAGTTAGACCTCAAAACGTTTGGGATAAGATACCCATCTATATTTTGGCCTTTTAACCATGCTTAGTTGTGTGCGAGTGTTGTGAGATGTGCACAACCATGATAGCAATGAGGTGCACCTATAGAGATAACAACTATTCTAACTGAAAAAATGTAACTGTTCTAACCTACCTAAAGTGAGAGATATATATAAGAACATGAAGGGATTCCTTTGAGGTAATTTGGGGATTTGTTGGGTAATGTTAGGAAGGATAACCATGAGGTGATGAAGCAAAATTCATTCAACACTATCATATTTTATTTCAATCATAAGTTAAGGGAGATGAATAAAGGGTTTCCATGTAGATTTAAATGATCTTGTGCCTTACAAAAAATTCCCTGTAGCATGAAATAATCTAAGACTAGTGTAGCACACAAATGAATTCATTAAACCACACACAACATGGGGGTAGTGATGGAAGAACATCCAAACAAATGCACTAATAAAAAGAGAAGATATGAGAGTCGAGGCACCATTAAATTTTAAGGCTAAATCACTAAACTATAGGGTGGGAAAAAAGGGCATTGAAAAAGGATGAAAAGCCTAATTTGTATTGATTAGGACCTTCAAATATTTTTAGTATTAACTGAGGGATGTAGATAATTAAGGTACTTCACTTCAAATCATATTTTACCAAATAAATAAATGAGATATGAGAGAAAAATAACCATGGTAAATTAACAAGTAATTCCTTCAAGGTGCTTGTCTAAACCTTAATGTCGAAAATGGAAAGAACAAACTTGAAAATTGTTGTTGTGGATGTTGAAGCTCCCTGTGCTAAGTAAAGGATATCTGGAAAGCTTTTGGGAGTGATACACATATTTAGTGATCCCACATATGTAACTATAAGTTCCTACAAGACAAAACTTGACCCGATCTCCAATATATCCATAATCAATAAACATTGGATCTATTGTTGTGCAAAAAAATCAATAAGAATGTAAAATAGCGTAAACCTAGTATGAATGGAACTAAACCAATGAACATGACCTAGTACAAATCCATCTAACCTAAAAAATTAGAGCCAAACTAGCCATAAAGGATCCATTTAGAGATGTTTGGGATGATAGGTGCAAGAAGCCCAAGGGTTTGAAGTAGCTGGATAGAATTTGATCACTACATGATCCCTTTAGAGGTGTTTGGGATGATAGGTGCAATAAGCCCAGGGGTTTGAAGTAAGTGGAAGGAATTTGATCACTACTTTGAGTGTGTACATACAAAGTATGGACATGCAAATTATGGGTTTTAAAGTTAGATGATTCCAAAAAACTTTATAGAGAGGATGTAAGTCAATTTAATTAACTAAGATTCTAGCCATTAAATTATCAATCCAGGGGCATAATCTTGTGACATACTAACATTGTATGTGTAGTAAGACATGAATGGACTTCCTAACATATGAGAAAAAACTCTTAAATTTTAATCTAATGCTACAATACAAGATTTACACTTTTAAAATCTAGGTAACTTGAAAAACAATTGTACACACTACAAAGATTTCATTCACTAGATGGTAAATCAGAGAGATGCTTCATTGGGCATAAAAGATTGTCTTTCATTCAAGTGATATTCCCAAATTTTCCTATACTTGTTTATGAAGAAAATATCATTTCCACTCTTCAATGAGACTTATTATTGTATAGGTTACACATGAAAACATACAAGAAAATATTGAAAAGAGAATCAATATACTACTTAAACTAATAGTTCACAAAGGGATCTCTCATCATTGGTGATCCATAAATGAAAAAGGTATTATAGATTGTGTGAATTCACTTATGTTACTTAATGAAATGGATCGAAAATATTGTGAATAACATAAACAATTAAACCATTTAAAGACACATTCAAACACATCAACACAACATAATTTAATAAAGGAGTTCACTAGACTTCATGACTACGTCTCCTGGTCCTTTCACTTCAAGTGTTGACCTCTTTATTTTGTCTTAAAAAATGTTGTTATAGACATGAGCTCAAAAAAAAAGTCTCAAATGAGAAAATGGACATCACCACTACGTCCAACTCGAAATTTCGAGTCAAACGAGTATAAAATCGACCATGGAAAATTTTAGGGGTGAATGTTCGCCCTTTGGCGAAATCAAGGGGTTTTAAATTTTTAGTGGGTGAATATTTTGTATCATAGTACATTTTTACAAATTGCCTCAAATAGCCCACCTTATTTTGAGGGAGAGGGTAAAAAAATAGATTTAGCCCTTGAAATTAGGAGTTACAACCTTCCATTGGCCCTAATTTTCAAGAATAGGTTTTATTTAAGTGAATCCTATGGGCCAAATACCATATTTATAAAAAAGTTATGGTAAATTAATAAGAATATAAATAAATGAGAGGTATGTTAAATAAATAAAACATTTTTTATATTTACTCCATAAGTCACCTTATATACATGCAATGGTGTAAACAAATAAAAATATAAATAAAGTGGAGGTATGGTAAATAAATAAAACCTCTTTTATAATTTAGTCCATAACCCTCTTTCTATTTATGAAGGCTCAAAAAAGAGGTTTTATTTAAGTGAATGCTATGGGCCAAATACCATATTTGTAAAAGAGGTATGGTAAATTAATAAAAATATAAATAAACAAGAGGTATGGTAAATGAATAAAACATTTTTTTATATTTACTCCATAAGTCACTTATATTTACAAACACTCAAAAAATGCGTTATATTTAGGTGAAACCTATGGGCAAAATACTATGGGCCAAATGCCATGGGCTACATTATTATTAATACCATGCAAAAAAACATTATTAACTCTAATATTAGTATTAATCAAAATAAAAATGGCACATGGTATCGACCCATGGTATTCACGTGGAATGTAGCCTATTTAAATGGGGGAATTAAACTAGCATAGATCCATCTTTCCTCTGGATCTACTAAGCCCCGAGAGGTATCAAATATCGTGATATGCAAACTAGCATAGAGTGAAAAAATATTTGATCCCTCTCGGGGCTTGGTGGATCAAGAGAAAAAATGGATGTTGTAATTTAATGTATGTTAAACATTTTAACTTGGTTAAAATAAAAAATAAAATAAAAATCAATTGTTAATTTTATTAATTTTTATAAATTACTAATAGTAATTTTTAAGCTCTAGGTTTATGATAACCCATGGTATTGACCCATGGTAATACCATGGTATTCATGTGATCATAGACTATTTAAAGGGGAAGTTCTATCATCTTAGATCCATCTTAATTTTGGGTCTACCAAGTGCTCAGAGGGATAAATTGATTTCATCCCCCTAAGAGTGGTAGATGTGGAGTTAAGATGGATATAGGTTGGTTTTTATGATAATGAAGATATTAAATAGACTTAGGACATTATATTGTAAAAACTTCTTAAGGTGCATGGTTAAAACTACATTTAGTCACTTCACAAAATTTAGTAAAAAATACCAATATTGGTTTTTAACTTTTTTCTGATTTAACAAAAAAAATTCAAAACAATGAAACCTTATCACTCTTTCCACATCACCCTCCCAGAAGATTTCTCACCATTTTTCAAACATTCTCAACATGATATCTTCATGAAAAATTTTAGGTACTGATGTTGGATTAGTTGTTTGAAAAATAAGTTATTTTGTACAACCTTTCATCTTCTGTGCTACTCTTAGTTTGTCCTAATGATCTGTAGGGGTTGGAGCCACTGCACCATATTTTCCTAAAAGGTGGATATTGTTCACCAAAAAAGAAATTAATCTACATGTTACAACGTTGTTAAAAAATGCGAGACCTATCAGGGTAGTGAATTATGCTAATAAGCAATTTAGATTGGGAGAGACGTAATTAAATTTTATTATTTAATTGAATATTTACAATTAAAATAATAATAAATCTACATTTATATATTCATATATTGATTGGAAGGATTCTCACAATGGTCACTTCTTTCAATTAGATCCCCTTCAAGCCCTTTGGATACCTAATAATTTCTTATATAATATAGTTGGGGCTTGCTACTTGTTGGCGTGTTGGGGTAAACAAACTTGATCTGTTTGTTTTATCTCGCAGTTGGAGTCTATGGAATAAGAAATAAATTTGATAACTTGAAAAACGTGGTAGCTTGACAAAAGTTGTAGAGAAAAGATTAATCTCTCCTACCTTGACAGAACTCGTTGTCAATATCAACACTTACAAGAACTTTGTTGTGGAATATTATCAAAACTAATAGAAGGATATCTCGCAGTTGGAGCCTATGGAATAAGAAAGAAATTTGATAACTTGAAAAACGCGGTAGCTTGACAAAAGTTGTAGAGAAAAGATTAATCTCTCCTACCTTGACAGAACTCGTTGTCAATATCAACACTTACAAGAACTTTGTTGTGGAATATTATCAAAACTAATAGAAGGATATGAAAGAGTGTATTGTAAGAACCTTGACAAACACGACCACTGAAACTTGGAACATTGTTTGTAGGAAGAGAAACTTATGTTTCTTTTTCCAAACATATATGTTAGTATATTACAGTTTAACAAATATGTTTTCTTATTATCATATATGGTTTCATACTTTAACAAAACATTCGCCAAGACTTCACAATGTTTTATTATTCAGTAAAAGATTTGCCAAGATCTTACAAGATTTTATAATTCAGTGAAAGATTCTCTATCACTGTACAAGATAATATAATTTGGTGAGAGATTTGCCAAAAAATTATATATACATATTATATTATTGATAAAATCGCCTCCCATTTTTCCTATGTATCATGGGGATTAGCCCATTTATTATACATATAAATTTAGGGTGGTTCTTAAACTTTTCCTTGAACTCGACCATATTTGGCCACAGTGACCTCCAAACCCCCTAGAAAGTCAGAAACCACCTCTGCATGTAGCAAAACTGCCTTTCTGTTGCACAAAACTGCCCTTGTCTGTGAAAAACCGCTTCTGCAACCAAAACCCTCCTTGGAAAGCACGCTGGTGGTTTTGGCCTGGTTCGACACCTGCATAACAATATAAAAATGTTGGGCGGATGGAATACCAAGTTCCACCGCTTGGTATGTTGGCTAGCACATTAGTGTTAAGGCATGGTATATGTAAGTTTTGGAAGGTCAGCGGTTCGAAACCTCTGCCCGACCCTTCCGCCTTATCCCTTGCTTATCATTAATGTTTATGATATATATATATATATATATAGATATATATATCATACAAGATATATTATTGCGGCACATGTGGGATTATATGGTTAATACATATATGATATGGTTGGTTGTATATGGTTTTGACTATGGTGTAATTCCACGGTTATAACACACATTAAATGTCAAGGGACCGGTAGTCATGGGGTTGACCTTGGCCGTCCGACCCTTTTCCCAGCAGCTTCAACCCGAAACCATAAATACATTATCCTTGCCATTATGAACAAGCGGTATAATAGCTCATCCCGTGAGAAAAATCCAGTGAGATATTAGTATTCCGAGAGGTCAGGGGTTTGATCCTCCCTGATCCCCATATTTTGGGATTTTCATGCCAACATTGGGAAAATCTAGGCTGCCACGTGCCAATATTAGATTGGCCCATGTGAACCAATAAAAAACTGCCACGTCACCTTCCTTGCTGACATCATCAAAACCATGTGGTGCATTCCCAGGACGACATGTGTTGTGTTGATGTTATTAGCACCGAAATCTACCTTAGGCTGAAGGAAGGCAAAAATTAGGGTAACCACAAACCACGCTCAGTCTGGTAGCTAGCCCTGCTAGAACAGGAGAGGGCTCTATCCGAGTCACACTCAGTGAATAGATAATCGAAAATGGTCTGAAATGACTTACAATGAAATATTTACCTTAGGCTAGTAAGTGAATAGGGATTCGGGAAACAATTTTCATGAATGACCAAGCTTCTGGGATGTTATGGGACCAACGCTTAGCAAAGAACAGAGAAGTTAATACAAAGGCACAGATTATTCCGTGAGGCAAGGTAGGCAGAAAATGTAACAATTTAGTTTGAGGTACCACGGCATGAATAAATTGCTGAAGAAAGTGAAAAGGGCATAGTGACATGACTCCTTTTCAACAGAAGAATAACACTGAACATGAAATTTTCCCACAGGCAGAGCAATAAAATTGAATTCTACCTAATCTCACTCAGAAAATTTCACTGGAAATTAACATGAATTGAACTATGAAACATAATGAAATACATATGAAAACATAAGAGACACATTTTCTACACTCACAACCACAAGAATCTCATGAAACAGAGCCGTTGCCTTTCATTAATTCTCTGTCAAAAATACATAGTGAAGAAACAAAGTTTCTTTCCCACAGTCTCTCAGAAGTTACAAACCAACCAACCCTTTGCAAATAAATTCTGTACAATATATAGAATGTGTAAGGAAGAGATAGAATGCCCAAGGGTTGGGGAGTTATTCGAATCATTGCAAAATGGAGATGGAGAGCCAACCATCAGCTACAGGTGCAGCACTACAAACATGACATTTGGCTTGGGTGACCATTTGCCTTCCTTCGCCACTTGGATAGAAGCCAATTTGGAGAAAAAACACTTTAAATGCCACCTTTGGTGCCAAAAAAAACCGAAGTGTAGATGAGCGGGCCCACTTGGAGAATTCACGAACCGAAATTTCGCGAAACAGAAGGAAATTGGGCAATTTTTCCTCTGTGCGTTGCACTACTTTGGGGCCTGTTTTGGGGCACTTGCAAGTGTCCAAAATGTGCCCAAGTGGGCTTGTTGGAAATTTTGTCCTGTCTACTTTCTAACCCCACTAGAATTTTTGAATTTTGTGCTCATTTGCCCCTCCAAATCTTCATTCTCCCAAGACTACTTCCTGTGTGTCAAAAAAGTGGCAGAGAGGCCATTTTTGGGTGTTTTTTCACCTTTTGGAGACTCATACCTTGCCAAAATTTCCTGTCTGGACACTAGTAGTCATGATTTTCCATGCTGAATCCAAAAATTCAAACCATTCCTCATTTGGAGCTCTATAATTTTAGCGATGCGCCAGTGGCGCGGCGCACAGGGAGAAAAACCCTATTTTTTGAACAAAAAATGTCAAAATTTCAAAATGTGCTCCAAATTTTTGAAATTTGGTCTGGAGCTTATTCATTAAGTGTTATGGTGGACCAAGGATTGCCTCAGCCAATATCCGGAGTCGATCATGCTCTTTTTTCCTCTTTTTCCTTTTTGATGCCTTCTTTAGGTTTGCCTTCAAATTCCTTATTCGTGCCTTGCAAACCTTGTTCCGTGACCAATAGTGGTTTTCATGTTCCTGAGAATGTCCCTGTCCTTGTTTTCTTTCGCCAATAGCTTCTCTAAGTGGATGTGGATCCTCTGGAGCCAAATCTCTCAATCAACCTCTATCTCCTGCTGAATAGGTGTCTTCTCATTTAGGCTTCTTTGCACAGCCTGTTGGTCTTCATGGATGTTTTGCAGCTCCATGATCTCATGTTGGTCCTCAAGCTAATTGTTTCTCTGCTCCAAATACTTGATGATCCATTTTACCCTCTCCAAATTGAGTGACAAGTCTTGCATCTCCGTGTTCTGCTCCTGAATAGTCATCCTAAGTTGGGCGCTCTCCACATCTGCATTATCATCCTGAATGAGGATGAAATCGGCCTCTTGCTCACCTGATGGCCCATCATCATGCATGGGTTTCTTGTCCTTGTCCTGTACCTATGCTGTTGATGTAGGGAGCGAGGCCCCTTCCACCCTAGGTGGAGATAACACTCGCTTTGCTGCTGCAAACAAATGCCTACTGCCTCTCTGATAGGTGATGAATTCTAGCACACTAGCAGTCTCATGGCGCTCATAACCTCATAGTCCGATGAATGCTCAGATGCCATGACTGCTGTATAAAATACCTTGAGGGCAAGAGGACTGCTGTTTATGAACTGTACTTAGGCTGCCTTTTGATGATGGTGAAGCTGGGTGTTGTTTTTGTGATATCTACCACCAAGGGGAACAATGGAACAAATGGAGTATTAGGAGGGGAGTAATGTGATGGGAGTAGGGAAGTTTGTTTAGGGATATGTAGGGGGTTTTGGGTATTTGATAGGGTAGGGTTTTTGGAGTTTTGACAAGGTAGGGTTTGGGGTTTTAATAAGGTAGGTTTTTGGGGTTTGTATTGACCAATAGGGGGAAGGGAAAGGGAATAGGTTTTGCTAGTGATTTAGTGTAGTGATAATAGGAAAAATGTCATGGGGGATAAGGAAAAATGGTAAGGAAGGGAAAATGGAGCCTTGGCATCAACATCACGATTATACAACCCTAGCAACAATGGTTTTTTTGGTGTCTTCTTGTGGTTGACTTTATGAAATTTGTTGCTTTTAATCATAGGCATATAACCACCATATCACTCATAAAATTTGATGAACAAGTGATGTTATAGAGCCTACCTTGCAGTTTGATGGGCTTCATAGGAAACTTGAGGAAATTTGGCACAATTTCAGGCCTTTTATCCCTGTGCACCGCGCTCTCTATGTGCACCGCGCCAGTGTAAATTTACACTGGAAATTTTCTCCCAGTGCGTTGCGCTCTCTATGTGCATTGCGCCTTTTTACAGGTGACTTTTGGAGGCATTCCCAGCGTCCCAATTGGGCGCAGAATAACTCGTTGGAAAGGTATTTGAGACTAATTTCCATCCCAACCATAATTTTTCAATTTGGAGTTCATTTTCATTGTCAAAAATCAAATCTCCCAAGACTGGTCAAAATGTGCCAAATGAGGCTGCCCAAAGGCAGAGTGCTGTTACAATCAACTTTTGAATACCTTCCTCAACTCCAAATTGAGCTAATAATAGCTCATTGGAAATATATTTTTGTCTAGTTATCATTTGACTCATCAAGCAAGTCATTTGGCCAACCGAGCTAGGAGAAAACTTGATTTCCCAAGGTCACTTCTGAGGTGCATCAATTCTCCCGAGGCAATTGTATTTTTGATATTTCTCTAAAACCATGACACCTGTGTAAACATTGAAGGAGGTTTTTCTTTATTGTAATGTTTTGGACAAAAACCTCTCTCATTTTTCCCAAATTCATCTTTTCTTGCTCAGAAACATCATTTGAGTGAAACCTATCTCGATGTGTGGGACAAGGGATTTTCCGAAATGAAGCGAAATGAAGGGGATAAGGGGCTTTTAAATTCTTGAGGAAATTTTGGGAAGTGGGGAGGGATGTTAGAAAGTAGAGAAAAGTGGAATCTCATAAATTGAGTGAGGGGAAGGGGTCCAAAACAGGCCTAGCCTAGAAAAGTGCCAAGTTGTAGCAAGAAACTAGGGTTTGTGTGAAAATGATGAATTTGGGGGATCTTAGTGATGGGAAGTGTTTGATAAGGTACTTTAAGGATATGGGAAGGTGTATGAACATCAGGATACAATTTTTTCCAATGATTTGACCGTCCAAGAGAAATTGCCTTCAAAACCCTAGGAGAGGGAAATGACCTTACCTAGGCGCAACTGAAGCATGAACAAGGTGTAAAATGACACAGTGGAACTTGACATGATAATGAAAACCTTCTGAATGATGGTACACTCAGCTAAATAGTGGCATAGACCGAAATTTGGGTGACTTTGGAAGGAGTGAAAGCAAACCCTAGACCTAATGCCTAGTGATCAAATTTTACTTGAAGACTCACTAAAATGATAAAATTTGACCTTGACACCTTAAAATCACTTGGTAAGAGCATGTTTGATCACTGGAGGAAGGCTGGAAAGAATGACACTAACATTGGCTCCAATGGGGGATGGTAGCTCCTTGGAGGTGCCAAGAACAGCAGATCTCTGGAAGAGCTAGAGAGTGCCTTCGTCCATTGGGCTATGGAGTCATCATTTTGACAAACGACACACAACTCTTGACTCATTTATTGACTGAAACTTGACTCAGACTGACTCAAATTTGTACTTACAATGACTGGAAAAAAAAATGACTCAATGTAAAAGGAACTGACTCATGACTGACTTAACTAAAACAAGAACTGAAAAAACTTATTCAATGGCAACAGTCCATCAAGATTTGAGGGTTTCAAATCATGATGACAGCCACTTGCATACTAATGCAATATGTACAATCATGTGTAATGTGTCTCCCAATGTAACCAATCAAGTAGATGCCTCCTTGATTGATTCTCCGGATCAGATCTTCTGGTCAACAACATATATTGGTAACTGGGCCTCCAAAAACACAGTTGACCATGATCTCCTTCATCACTGATTACTACAATAATCACCTTCACTGCTGACTACAACAAATTTTCCATTGGATCCTGAAAAACATGAAGATTCTCCTCCCGCTGAAGAAACAAGGTGTCTATTTCTTGTGATGCTGATCTCTTTTCAGAAATAAGAGTATGTTCCTGGTCCTTAAAAAATTCGAAACAAATAGATGAGCAGCTCTCCATTTCAAAGAACATTTCAAAACATGAGACATGTGAAGAAGAATCTGAAAGGGAATCCTGAATGATCTGATTTTCTGTGGTCTGAATATACTATAGGTCATCTTCATATGATATGACAGCCATATTATCAGGTTCCTCATTACATTCATCACTCAAGAGAAAAGAAACTTCAGATGATTCTTGAAACCCAACATAATCCTTTATATCATCTACCACAAATTCATCTAGAGGAATGTTTTCACTTACTTGAGCAAATATTTGAGCTGACTGGATTATTTCTTCATGAAGACTGTGTTCTGATGACATGAGAACATTTGGATCCATAACCCTACCTTCTTCATCCCAGATGATTTTAATAGCAGAGTTCTCTTTCATGGGACTTAGTACAAGGTTTTCTTGGTCATCACAATCTGAATCTAAATCTGAAATGGGTGACTTGACATTATCACATTCTGGAATTAGAACTGGACTTCCTTGCATGCTGTCTTCTTCTATGGACAAATCTGAATCGACACTTTTTCTTTCATCACTTTCAGCCATATGGAAGTCTTCAACCTGCTGATCTATTTCATGTAATTCATGTTGACTGTCAAGATGAAAAATTCCTTCATTTTCCACCGTACAAAGATCTTGATTCTGCTGCAATGTTTCCTGAGCATCTTGATGGGACTCCTCTAATTTCTCTTCATGTTGCTGAAATGGATTCTCGTACAAGGCTTCCATGATCTCATCATCCATAAAATTATCATCCTCATAGTATTTTTCAAGGCTTTCAATAAAATTAGAAGCATGTTTGCAACAATCATGAACTAGATTTAATGATGGATAAGATTCTTGATATCTTTCAATGAACAGGGCATGAAAATCATTTAAACGGTAAATACAAGCAGGCCGCAAACTTTCATACCAAAATCGGGCTTCATCTTCCAGGGTAGCCGTAAACATTTTCATCAAACGGTCTTCAGGAAAATTGATCTTTAATCTATGCACATGAATGTGAAATTTCACCAGATGAAGAGCAGTGTCATTACCTTCCACATTTCTGAACACAGGAAAATTCTTTGACCAATCTACCTTGGGCATTTTATTTGGAAAACCTGGGATGTGATCTCGGCTCATGGGAGCGTATCTTCTTGCAATCCGCTCCATTTTTAAAATGTCAAAGCTACTGATCTCTCTGCAGTGGAGTCACCATGAAGCACCGATTGCTAGATTCTTCAGTGAATGGAGTCGCCAGGTGAATGCTTTCAGCCTTTCTAGTGTCTGATCGTCATCCACCATCAACAATCAGATCGGAACTTGAGATATGAACTGGGGCAAGACAATCTACAAGTAAACTTCTTCCCCAGTATGGTCGCCACTATGTTAGCACCTAAATCTGCCTTAGGCTGAAGGAAGGCAAAAATTAGGGTAACCACAAACCACGCTCAGTCTGGTAGCTAGCCCTACTAGAACAGGAGAGGGCTCTCTCCGAGTCACACTCAGTGAATAGATAATCAAAAATGGTCTGAGATGACTTACAATGAAATATTTACCTTAGGCTAGTAAGTGAATAGGGATTCAGGACACAATTTTCATGAATGACCGAGCTTCTGGGATGTTATGGGACCAATGCTCAACAAAGAACAGAGAATTTAATACAAAGGCATAGATTATTCCGTGAGGCAAGGTAGGCGGAAAATGTAACAAGTTAGTTTGAGGTACCACGGTATGAATAGATTGCTGAAGAAAGTGAAAAGGGCATAGTGACATGAATCCTTTTCAACAGAAGAATAACACTGAACATGAAAGTTTCCCACAGGCAGAGTAATAAAATTGAATTCTACCTAATCTCACTTAGAAAATTTCACTCGAAATGAACATGAATTGAATATGAAACATAACAAAATACATATAAAAACATAAGAGACACATTTGCTACACTCACAACCACAAGAATCACATGAAACAGAGCCGTTGCCTTTCATTAATTCTCTGACAAAAATACATAGTGAAGAAACAAAGTTTCTTTCCCACAGTCTCCAAGAAGTTAGAAGCCAACCAAACCTTTGCAAATAACTTGCATACAATATATAGAATGTGTAAGGAAGAGATAGAATGCCCAAGGGTTGGGGAGTTACTCGAATCATTGCAAAATGGAGATGGAGAGCCAACCATCAGCTACAAGTGCAGTGCTACAAACATGACATTTGGCTTGGGTGACCGTTTGCCTTCCTTCACCACTTGGATAGAAGCAAATTTGGAGAAAAAACACTTTAAATGTCGCCTTTGGTGCCGAAAAAAAAACCGAAGTGTAGATGAGAGGACCCACTTAGAGAAGTTGCGAACCGAAATTTCGCGAAACGGAAGCAAATTGGGCAATTTTTCCTCTGTGCGCCATGCTACTTTGGGGCCTGTTTTGGGGCACTTGTAGGTGTCCAAAATGTGCCCAAGTGGGCTTGTTGGAAATCTTGTCTTGTCTACGTTCTAACCCCACTAGAATTTTTGAATTTGGTGCTTATTTGCCCCTCCAAATCTTCATTCTCCCAAGACTGCTTCCTATGTGTCAAAAAAATCGCAGAGAGGCCATTTTTGGGTGTTTCTTGACCTTTTGGAGACTCATACCTTGCCAAAATTTCTTGTCTAGACATCAGTAGTCGTGATTTTCCATCCTAAATCCAAAAATACATACCATTCCTCATTTGGAGCTCTAGAATTTTAGCGACGCGCCATTGGGAGAAAAACCCTATTTTTTGCACAAAAAATTTCAAAATTTCAAAATGTGCTCCAAATTTCTTGAAATTTGGTCTGGAGCTTCTTCATTAAGTGTTATGGTGGACCAAGGATTGCGTCGGCCAATATCCGGAGTCGATCATGCTCTTTTTGCCTCTTTTTCCTTTTTGATGCCTTCTTTAGGCTTACCTTCAAATTCCTTATTCGTGCCTTGCAAACCTTGTTCCATGCCCAATAGTGGTTTTTCATGTTCCTGAGCATGTCCCTGTCCTTGTTTTCTTTCACCAATAGCTTCTCTAAGTGGATGTGGATCCTCTCGAGCCAAATCTCTCAATCAGCCTCTATCTCCTGCTGAATAGGTGTCTTCTCATTTAGGCTTCTTTGGGCAGCCTGCTGGTCTTCACGGATGTTTTGCAGCTCCATGATCTCATGCTGGTCCTCAAGATACTTTTTTCTCTGCTCCAAATACTTGATGATCCATTTGACTCTCACCACATTGAGTGACAAGTCTTGGATCTCCGTGTTCTGCTCCTGAATAGTCATCCTAAGTCAGGTGCTCTCCACATCTGCATTATCATCCTGAATGAGGATGAGATCGGCCTCCTGCTCACTTGATGGCCCTTCATCATGCATGGGTTTCTTGTCCTTGTCTTGTACCTACATTTTCGACGTAGGGAGCAAGACCCCTTCCACCATGGGTGGAGATAACACTCGCTTTGCTGCTGCAAAAAATTGCCTACTGCCTCTCTGATAGGTGATGAATTCTGGCACACTAGCAGTCTCATGGTGCTCATAACCTCATAGTCCGATGAATGCTCAAATTCCATTACTGCTGTATAAAATACCTTGAGGGCAAGAGGACTGATGTTTAAGAACTGTACCTAGGCTGCCTTTTGATGATGGTGAAGCTGGGTGTTGTTTTTGTGATATCTGCCACCAAGGGGAACAATGGAACAAATGGAGTATTAGGAGGGGAGTAATGTGATGGGAGTAGGGAAGTTTGTTTAGGGATATGTAGGGGGTTTTGGGTATTTGATAGGGCAGGGTTTTTGGAGTTTTGACAAGGTAGGGTTTGGGGTTTTAATAAGGTAGGTTTTTGGGGTTTGTAATGACCAATAGGGGGAGGGGAAGGGAATAGGTTTTGCTAGGGATTTAGTGTAGTGATAATAGGAAAAATGTCATGGGAGATAAGGAAAAATGGTAAGGAAGGGAAAATAGAGCCTTGGCATCAACATCACAATTATACAACCCTAGCAATCATGGTTTTTTTGGTGTCTTCTTGTGGTTGACTTTATGAAATTTGTTGCATTCAATCATAGGCATATAACCACCATATCACTCATAAAATTTGTTGAACAAGTGATATTATAGATCCTACCTTGCAATTTGATGGGATTCACAGGAAACTTGAGGCAATTTGGCACAATTTCAGGCCTTTTAGCCCTGTGCGCCGCGCTCTCTATGTGCGCCGCGTCGGTGTAAATTTACACTGGAAATTTTCTCCCAGTGCGCTGCGCTCTCTATGTGATTTGCACCTTTTTGCAGGTGACTCTTGGAGGCCTTCCTAGTGTCAAAATTCGGTGAAGGATAGCTCTTTGCAAAGGTCTTTGAGTCTACTTTGCAACCCAACTAGAATTTTTTAGTTTGTAGTTAATTTTTTTTTTGTCAAAAATCAAATCTCCCAACACTGGTCAAAATGTGCCAAATGAGGCTGCGTAAAGGCAGAGTGCTGTTACAATCAACTTTTGAATGCCTTCCTAAACTCCAAATTGAGAGTATGATAGCGCATTGGAAAGCTGTTTATGTCTAGTTATCATTTAACTCATCAAGCAAGTCATTTGGCCAACTGAGCTAGGAGAAAACTTGATTTTCCCAAGGTCACTTCAGAGGTGCATCAATTCTCTCGAGGCGATTGTATTTTTGACATTTCTCCAAAACCATGACACCGGTGTAAAAAGTGAAGAAGGTTTTTCTTCCTTGGAATTTTGTGGACAAAAATGTCTCTCATTTTTCCCAAATTAATCCTTTCTTTCTCAGAAACATCATTTGAGTGAAACCTATCCCGATGTGTGGGACAAGGGATTTGTCGAAATGAAGCGAAATGAAGGGGATAGGGAGCTTCTAAATTCTTGAGAAAATTTTGGGAAGTGGGGAGGGATGATAGAAAGTAGGGGAAAGTGGAATCTCAGAAATTGAGTGAGGGGAAGCGGTACAAAAAGGCAAAACACAGGCCTAGCCTAGAAAATTGCCAAGTTGTAGCAAGAAACTAGGGTTTGTGCGAAAATGATGAATTTGGGGGATCTCAGTGATGGGAAGTGTTTGATAAGGTACTTTAAGGATAGGGGAAGGTGTATCAACATCAAGATACAAGTTTCTCCAATGATTTGACCGTCCAAGAGAAATTGCCTTCAAAACCCTAGGAGAGGGAAATGTCCTTACCTAGGCGCAACTGAAGCATGAACAAGGTGTAAAATGACCCAGTGGAACTTGACATGATAATGAAAACATTCTGAATGATGGTACACTCAGCTGAATAGTGACATAGACCGACATTTGGGCGACTTTGGAAGGAGTGAAAGCAAACCCTAGACCTAATGCCTAGTGATCAAATTTTACTTGAAGACTCACTAAAATGACAAAATTTGACCTTGACACCTTAAAATCACTTTGTAAGAGCATGTTTGATCACTGGAGGATGGATGGAAAGGCTAAAACTAACATTGGCTCCAATGGGGGATGGTAGCTCCTTGGAGGTGCCAAGAACAACAGATCTCTGGAAGAGCTAGACAATGCCTTCATCCATTGGGTTATGGAGTCATCATTTTGACAAATGACACGCAACTCTTGACTCATTTATTGACTCAAACTTGACTCGGACTGACTCAAATTTGTACTTACAATGACTGAAAAAACGACTCAATGTAAAAGGAACTGACTCATGACTGACTTAACTAAAACAAGAACTGACAAAACTTATTCAATGGCAGCAGTCCATCAAGATTCGAGGGTTTCAAATCATGATGACAGCCACCTGCGTACTAATGCAATATGTACAATCATGTGTGGTGTGTCTTCCAATGTAACCAATCAAGTAGATGCCTCCTTGATTGATTCTCCGGATCAGATCTTCTGGTCAACAACAAATATTGGTAACTGGGCCTCCAAAAACACAGTTGACCATGAATTCCTTCATCACTAAACACTGCAATAGTCACCTTCACTGCTGACTGCAACAAATCTACCATTGCAGCCGGAAAAACATGAAGATTATCCTCCTGCTGAAGAAACAAGGTGTCTATTTCTTGTGATGCTGATCTCTTTTCACAAATAAGAGTATGTTCCCGGTCCTTAAAAAATTCGGAACAAGTAGACGAGCAGCTCTCTATTTCCAAGAACATTTCAAAACATGAGACATATGAAGAAGAATCTGAAAGGGAATCCTGAATGATCTGATTTTCTATGGTCCGAATATACTATAGGTCATCTTCATATGATATGACAGCCAGATTATCATGTTCCTCATTACATTCATCACTCAAGAGAAAAGAAACTTCAGATGATTCTTGAAACCCAACATAATCCTTTATATCATCTACCACAAATTCATCTAGAGGAATGTTTTCACTTACTTGAGAAAAGATCTGATCTAACTAGATTATTTCTTCATGAAGACTGTGTTTTGATGACATGAGAACATTTGGATCCATAACCCTACCTTATTCATCATAGATGATTTTAACAGCAGAGTTCTCTTTCATGGGACTTAGTACAAGGTTTTCTTGGTCATCACAATCTGAATCTGAATCTGAAATGGGTGACATGACATTATCACATTCTGGAATTAGAACTGGACTTCCTTGCATGATGTCTTCTTATGTTTCTTTTTCCAAACATATATGTTAGTATATTACAGTTGCCAAAATTTCTTGTCTGGACACAAGTAGTCATGATTTTCCATGCTGAATCCAAAAATGCAAACCATTCCTCATTTGGAGCTCTAGAATTTTAGCGCTGTGCCGGTGGGGCGGCGCACAGGGAGAAAAACCCTGCCTTTTGCACAAAAAATTTCAAATTTTCAAAATGTGCTCCAAATTTCTTGAAATTTGGTCTGGAGCTTCTTCATTAAGTGTTATGGTGGGCCAAGGATTGCCTCGGCCAATATCCAGAGTCGATCATGCTCTTTTTTCCTCTTTTTCCTTTTTGATGCCTTCTTTAGGTTTGCCTTCAAATTCCTTATTCGTGCCTTGCAAACCTTTTTCCATGCCCAATAGTGGTTTTTCATGTTCCTAAGAATGTCCCTGTCCTTGTTTTCTTTTGCCAATAGCTTCTCTAAGTGGATGTGGATCCTCTCAAGCCAAATCTCTCAATCAGCCTCTATCTCCTGCTGAATAGGTGTCTTCTCATTTAGGCTTCTTTGGGCAGCCTGCTGGTCTTCATGTTTTGTAGCTCCATGATCTCATGCTGGTCCTCAAGCTACTTGTTTCTCTGCTCCAAATACTTGATGATCCATTTGACCCTCTCCACATTGAGTGACAAGTCTTGGATATCCGTGTTCTGCTCCCGAATAGTCACCCTAAGTCGGGCGCTCTCCACATCTGCATTATCATCCTGAATGAGGATGAAATCGGTCTCCTGTTCACCTGATGGCCCTTCATCATGCATGGGTTTCTTTTCCTTGTCCTGTACCTGTGTTTTCGATGTAGGGAGTGAGGCCCCTTCCACCCTGGGTGGAGATAACACTCGCTTTACTGCTGCAAACAAATGCCTACTGCCTCTCTGATAGGTGATGAATTCTGGCACACTAGCAGTCTCATGGAACTCATAACATCATAGTCTGATGAATGCTCAGATGCCATGGTTACTGTATAAAATACCTTGAGGGCAAGAGGACTGATGTTTATGAACTGTACTTAGGTTGCCTTTTGATGATGGTGAAGCTGGGTGTTGTTTTTGCGATATCTGCCACCAAGGGGAACAATGGAACAAATGGAGTATTAGGAGGGGAGTAATGTGATGGGAGTAGGGAAGCTTGTTTAGGGATATGTAGGGGGTTTTGGGTATTTGATAGGGTAGGTTTTTTGGAGTTTTGACAAGGTAGGGTTTGGGGTTTTAATAAGGTAGGTTTTTGGGGTTTGTATTGACCAATAGGGGGAGGGGAAAGGGAATAGGTTTTGCTAGTGATTTAGTGTAGTGATAATAGGAAAAATGTCATGGGGGATAAGGAAAAATGGTAAGGAAGGGAAAATAGAGCCTTGGCAACAACATCAAGATTATACAACCCTAGCAACAATGGTTTTTTTGGTGTCTTCTTGTGGTTGACTTTATGAAATTTGTTGCATTCAATCATAGGCATATAACCACCATATCACTCATAAAATTTGATGAAAAAGTGATGGTATATAGCCTACCTTGCAATTTTATGGGATTCATAGGAAACTTGAGGCAATTTGGCACAATTTTAGGCCTTTTAGCCCTGTGCGCTGCACTCCCTATGTGCACCGCGCCAGTGTAAATTTACACTGGAAATTTTCTCCCAATGTGCCGCGCTCTCTATGTGCATTGCGCCTTTTTACAGGTGATTTTTGGAGGCCTTCCCGGTGTCCCAATTGGGTGAAGGATAGCTCGTTGGAAAGGTATTTGAGTCTACTTTCCAAACCAACCATAATGTTTCAATTTGGAGTTCATTTTCATTGTCAATAATCAAATCTCCCAAGACTGGTCAATATGTGCCAAATGAGGCTTCCCAAAGGCAGAGTGCTATTACAATCAACTTTTGAATACCTTCCTCAACTCCAAATTGAGCTCATAATAGCTCATTAGAAATATATTTGTGTTTAGTTAGCATTTGACTCAACAAGCAAGTCATTTGGCCAACCTAGCTAGGAGAATACTTGATGTTCGCAAGGTCACTTCAGAGGTGCATCAATTCTCCCGAGGCGATTGTATTTTTGACATTTCTCCAAAACCATGACACCTGTGTAAAAATGGAAGGAGGTTTTTCTTTATTGGAATGTTTTGGACAAAAACCTCTTTAATTTTTCCCAAATTAATCTTTTATTGCTCAGAAACATCATTTGAGTGAAACCTATCTCGATGTGTGGGACAAGGGATTTTCCGAAATGAAGCGAAATGAAGGGGATAGGGGCTTCTAAATTCTTGAGAAAATTTTTGGAAGTGGGGAGGGATGTTAGGAAGTAGGGAAAAGTGGTCCAAAAAGGCAAAACATAGGCCTAGCCTAGAAAATTGCCAAGTTGTAGCAAGAAACTAGGGTTTGTGTGAAAATGATGAATTTGGGGGATCTTAGTGATGGAAAGTGTTTGATACGGTACTTTAAGGATAGGGGAAGGTGTATCAACACCAAGATACAAGTTTTGCCAATGATTTGACCATCCAAGAGAAATTGCCTTCAAAACCCTAGGAGAGGGAAATGACCTTACCTAGGCGCAACTGAAGCATGAACAAGGTGTAAAATGACCCAGTGGAACTTGACATGATAATGAAAACCTTCTGAATGATGGTACACTCAGCTAAATAGTGACATAGACCAAAATTTGGATGACTTTGGAAGGAGTGAAAGCAAACCCTAGACCTAATGCCTAGTGATCAAATTTTACTTGAAGACTCACTGAAATGACAAAACTTGACCTTGACACCTTAAAATCACTTTGTAAGAGCATGTTTGATCACTGGAGGAAGGCTGGAAAGAATGACACTAACATTGGCTCCAATGGGGGATGGTAGCTCCTTGGAGGTGCCAAGAACAACAGATCTCTGGAAGAGCTAGACAGTGCCTTCGTCCATTGGGCTATGGAGTCATCATTTTCACAAATGACACGCAACTCTTGACTCATTTATTGACTCAAACTTGACTCAGACTGACTCAAATTTGTACTTACAATGACTGAAAAAAAAAACGACTCAATGTAAAAGGAATTGACTCATGACTGACTTAACTAAAACAAGAACTGACAGAACTTATTCAATGGCAACAGTCCATCAAGATTCGAGGGTTTCAAATCATGATGACAGCCACTTGCATACTAATGCAACATGTACAATCATGTGTAATGTGTCTTCCAATGTAACCAATCAAGTAGATGTCGCCTTAATTGATTCTCCGGATCAGATCTTCTGGTCATCAACAGATATTGGTAATTGGGCCTCCAAAAACACAGTTGACCATGATCTCCTTCATCATTGAATACTGCAATAATCACCTTCACTGCTGACTGCAAAAAATCTGCCAATGGATCCTGAAAAACATGAAGATTCTCCTCCTGTTGAAGAAACAAGGTGTCTATTTCTTGTGATGCTGATCTCTTTTCAGAAATAAGAGTATGTTCCTGGTCCTTAAAAAATTCGGAACAAGTAGATGAGGAGCTCTCCGTTTCAAAGAACATTTCAAAAAATGAGACATATGAAGAAGAATCTGAAAGGGAATCCTGAATGATCTGATTTTCTGTGGTCTGAATATACTATAGGTCATCTTCATATGATATGACAGCCATATTATCATGTTCCTCATTACATTCATCACTCAAGAGAAAAGAAACTTCAGATGATTCTTGAAACCCAACATAATCCTTTATATCATCTACCACAAATTCATCTAGAGGAATGTTTTCACTTACTTGAGCAAAGATTTGAGCTGACTGGATTATTTCTTCATGAAGGTTGTGTTCTGATGACATGAGAACATTTGGATCCATAACCCTACCTTCTTCATCCCAGATGATTTTAACAGTGGAGTTCTCTTTCATGGGACTTAGTACAAGGTTTTCTTGGTCATCACAATCTGAATCTAAATCTGAAATGGGTGACTTGACATTATCACATTCTGGAATTAGAACTGGACTTCCTTGCATGCTGTCTTCTTCTATGGACAGATCTGAACCGACACTTTTTCTTTCATCACTTTCAGCCATATGGAACTCTTCAACCTGCTGATCTATTTCATGTAATTCATGTTGACTGTCAAGATGCAAAATTCCTTCATTTTCCACCATACAAAGATCTTGATTCTGCTACAACATTTCCTGAGCATCTTGATGGGACTCCTCTAGTTTCTCTTCATGTTACTGAAATGGATTCTCGTTGTTGTGGGGAAAAATGCCTATGCAGGACGATCCTATCCACCTAAGGTGTGACAGTGCCTTAGCAACAAACGAATACAGCTATTATGATTTCTTCCTTTATGAAATGTGAAAGAGGGGAGATCGGTAGACTTACCGTTGTCTTCCGGTTGTCCCTCGATCTAGATCCTCTTCTCTTTGCATGTCCACAGCTACTTGTCTCCTCGCTTGCTCAAGAGAACAGCTACTTGATTCCCAAGAGATCACAAGAGAACAACTACCTGTGACAAGAGAATAGCTACTTGCGACAAGAGAAGAACACAATACAAAGGCAAATATACATATTCATAAATGATTCAGGATTAGAAGTAAATCAAATACACTAATGCATTCATACAAAATACACCAGCATATAGGAAAGAATCAAGATAGCTTTATTGATTGATAACAAGGTTCAGGAAGAGATACAACCCATAGGGATCCAATCCAGCATCTCCTTCCCAGCAGAATGGAATTCCTTCTTCAGCTCCCTTCAAAGCATTAAGCACCCAATGTTTCCAGCCACAAACCAACAACAATTCTTTGCAATAACAAAATTCCAGCCCCTTAGATCCCATGGAGGAGAGATCCATATATAGATGTTTGGAGAGAGGATGAGTCAGCTTGAGATCTGACTAGTGTCCTCTCCCTCTCTCAGTTCTTGAGTCCACTTGGAGGTTCTTGCTTCCACTTGGAGATTTGGAACCTCTTACTCATCACCAGTCGAATTCCTTGATGCAAGTGTCATTTTGGAAGCTTCCTGGGCATTGACACCTTGAGGAATGACTCTGCCACATGTCCAAACTCGCTCAGCGCAGGTAGCTAGTGTTGGAGTTGACATTCAACGCAGGTAGCCAGTGTAGCAGTTGACATTCAGCACAGATGCTCAGTGGAGCAGTTGACATGATCCAGAATTGGCTTGTTTTTTAGTGTTTTCAGGTGGAGAACTTCTGTGAATTGTTGTGGTTAGTTTGCCTTGTTCCTCTAGGGGTAGGAACAACATGTTTAGGGACTTTGGATCCCTAAGTTTATGGACATTTCATGCTCAATGCTGTAAGGCACAAAAATTTCTATAACAGTTGCCCCCTAAAGTATGAGGCCGTTTATCGGGTGAAATGCTTTATCCAGGAGGGTCCGAAGTTCATCCATCTGCTGGGAGGAGACCTGTAATAAAATACAATACAATACATTATGATTCATACTGCTTTCATGATCTAGCTGAGGCGGGCATTCCCATGCTCAGCTTTATAAATTCATTTTCTGTACATAGAACAGACGATCGTCTGATGGTAGACTGATAATTTTGGCGAAATTATCATCCTTTGAGTAGGATGATCATCTACTGCAATGATGTACATGTCAAATGTCTTTATCTTTTCTGAATATATATCGCAGCCCGGATGGATGAAACTAGATCCGGGGTCTTCAAACTCGTTCGATCTTCACTCTAAGTACAAGTCGATCCATGTGAGAATTGCGCTGAAGTTGAACATGGAGAGACATCGCTTGATTACCGGTCAATGATGTAAACTGTTAACAAGCGCGAGAGGAATTACCGATAATGATAATGACCCTCAAGGTACTGCAGTACAATTCACGTGGCGTGAATAAAGGACTTGGCGTCGAACACCACGCAAAATCTTCTGGTCGAAGGTCATTAATGTATACCTGTCGCCGGAAGTGAGAAACTTGCCATTGAGGCATGCAAGCTTCAAAGTACTGAAGGGGTTGTTCCTAGATCAACTTCTTGGATAATGAGCTGATGTCGACAAGAAGCGATCCGTCACAGGAGGGCCTTAATGAATCCCACATCAGTGACACGGAACGGAGCTAATGATTTTAATGGAGGTGAAAACGATCTGTGACATATGATTCAGGGTGGCAGTCATGAATGGATGAAGGATAATGTATGGCAGTGGATGGGACCTGGTTGACTCTTTATGAACGACTTCTCTTGAACATATGGCGACACTGATGCGATGGATTGGTAGCATTACCCCAAATATGGATGGTATGGCGAGACCATGGTGATGTGACCGGTGAATGAAACAACCCAACCTGATTGTGATACGGAGGAAAAGTGTCATGTTCAAGAGCGACTTGCTACCATCAAAGTTTTCTTTATTTTTTCCCAATTTTTCCCCAGTCATTGCTGACCAGTACCTCTTTATTTTTGTCAAGCTTGAGGAGGATAACATATGCTTGTTCTATAACCTGCCCTTCGGGCAAGCCCATCGCTATGTTTTAACGAGCCTAGCGATAGTGAAACTCGTTCTCGTCTAAAGACAAGTTTGTCGCTATTTAATAATTTTAACGAGTCTAACGACAAGGATAACTCGGTCCTTTTCATTTTTAGAGAGTCTGAAAAGGTACATAAAGTTAACTCCAAAATTCCTTTTTCGTCATCTAATCCCTTAAGTCCAAAAAAGTATAAAACAATACAGAAGGGATGAGTTCTCGATAGTTTTAACGAGCCGAACAAAACAAGCGCTCGATCTTTTTGTGCAATAATCCCTCAGGTCCAAAAAGATTAAAATCTAGAGGAGGGATAGCTCTTCCTGTCCTTTAACGAGCTGGAAGGCCAAAACTCGGCAATCTTTTCATATTTTACGAGTCAGTTGAAAAGAGCTTAAAGAAGACTCGTCTTCTGAGGAACGAGTGATGAACAGGGTTAGCAGCTGATTCCAGGTACAGGTTGGAATTTTCCAATCACGGCAGTGTCACAAGGATGGCTAGGTGAAATCACTCTTCGCAGATGTTCCTCAAAATGGGTAAACAATCAAATGGAGGTAAACGATCGGCCAAATGAAAAGTGGAGGTGACGGTGCAAACACGACCAAGGCTTTTATGGCAGATAAGGTTACATACACAATGGTTATTTACCGGAATAGGTTCATTTTTTAATGAGCTTGAATGCGCCAAAACACTGCTCAAGCTTATGTTTTATTTTTTAACGAGCATGAATTCCGCGTTAAAACTGCTCGGATCTTGCGTTTATTTTTTAACGAGCATGAACTTTATGCTAAAACTGCTCATTTACCCAGTCATATGATAAGAGTGTCTCATCAAGATTCTATTTTTTATGGAGCTTCATCTCACTAAGCTTTGCTCCGGATCCTTTCTTTATGCAAGTTTGGAAACGACTAATCCTACGAGTTTAAAGGGTTAGAGGTCCTAAAAATTTAAAAAATAAATAGCCGCCCCTTGCTTGCACTCCGAAAGGTTTGCATGCCCCCAGGTATAAAGTACGATTTCAAGGTTACCCCTCGATTTGCAGATAAAACATTTGTTTTACCGAGAGAGGCCTACCTCTTTCAGGTTACCCAAAGATTGTCTCGTTAATCTTTCAAACAAAACACTTCCTCGGCAGTGTTTACCGAAATAAACAAAGGTGAGTGACGACCCCCCGCCCTCTCACGTAACTTTGACAAGAGAATCTTATTCCAGAACAACCCCTCTTCCAACCACGGACGGGGTACGGACTAGTCATATTCTCCCACGGAAACCTACCCTATACCCAAAGTTTCCCTGCCGAAGTAGGCCAGGACGCATGCCCCCTGGGTTCCGGTCATATCCTCCCGGATTACTCGCGCTCATCAGGAGGACGGACCGTGGGTTGAGACACTTCTTGCGTGAATAGACCATTTAGGGATGGTTCATGACCATTTGCAATGCGTGATCCGGGAAATGAAAGTTGGTCCACGAGCTTGACCACTCTTCCTCCATGCGGAAAACACATTACTCTAAAGAGTGAGGAGACTACAACTCCCATGCAATATATATAGTCTCGTCCAAGGAGTAGGTTATAATCCAAGGGTCCTTGAACGACCATCACGTTCATTTGAACAGTCTTCCCTTTCAATGTTATAGGCACATTGGGGGGCATCCCTAAAGGTCGACTGGTTCCTTTATCAAAACCTGATAGATTTCTCATCTCAGGTAAAAGCGCTGGAGAACCAAGCGCTTTCCAAGCAATAGAGGAAAGGATACTCACAGATGCCCCCTCATCAATGATAGTGCCAACCATTACCATTCTGTATGTTTGACAAATAATTCTGAATGGTATACTGGCTGGCAACCGGGGTCTGCCTAGTTGGTTCCAATCAAAGGACACAACCAGGTTGCTTGGTGGTGGGACCGAATAGACGGCCGGATATCGCTCCGATGAACTTCCTTCCTGCGATAAAGGAATGGTGGCATTGCCCCCTTGATCATCAGAGTCAGTGCTGATGAAGAGAACCTGGACGGTGTCGTCCTTATTCTCCTTTGTGATGGTGTCATTCGAAGATGGAGCCTCTGAAGGCAAAACCGGGTCAACTGTCGTATCAACCTTTTGACTTTCGTCAGGCATGGATCCAGATGGTTCTTCTTCAATGACAGGTGCTTCGGCTGACCACCTAGGTGGCTCAGCCGGATTCTCAACTAGTGAGGGACTTGGCAGGAGTCTTTGATATCCAGGAGGGAGATGCGCTCGTAAAATCGGGCGATCTTCCAGAACTCTTTTTGCCTCGTCTAAGAAGGGACAACGGTGGATGGCGTGATCGCCTTCAATCAGCACACTCTAATGCACTTTCCCTAAATCCAACATGCAAACTATCAAATGCAAAATGCAAAATGCAGGTGTTTGTTTTCCACTTTCTTAGTATAAATGCCTACAAAGAAAGCTTTTTGCACAACTTTGAATTTGCTTTTAAGATGATCAATACAAACAAGTTCACTTTCTTCGAAATCAACAAGGGTAGAAGAGATTACAATCACTTTGCGATTTTCGAAATAAAGACTTGTTTTGACACTTTGAAAGAGACAAATTCAAACCAATAAGCAAAAGTAAATCTATAATCAATCTGAAAACAGCCAATGAACTCTCTTCTAAGATCACTATCAATCAGATCCGAATCAAAGGCTACAGGATGACTACTTTACTCATGCAAAGGAAAACTGTAAATGAAGCCACAAACACATAAAAACATTCACAGTCTTTTTGTACAAAAAAGAGGCGGAATCCAAGCAAAGAAAAGAAGTTATCTGATTGGTACCTATGCTGGTTAAAGGCTGCAAAAACAGAGATCAAAACAGGGCAACAGAGGACAAAGAACCCCAGCTACACAAGGCCAAACTGGTTCAGCGCAACTTCAACACTGAGGACTTGACATTCAGCGCAGGTAGCCCCTTCGGGACCTGCGTTGAAATGCAGACTGCCTTCACAGCAGTTGCGCTGAAGGAGAAACTCTCGTTTCCCTTGGTTTCTGGGTCACAAAATGCTCAAAAATCAATTGTTTCAGGCCAAATCAGAAACACAAGCAAGGTATAAACAGAGGGATGCTTTGAGAGGGTACTAAAAGACTATCACAAGGATCATCAAATCATCTATGGATCTAGTTTAGATCATAGACAAGTCCAACAACTGGATCAAAGCAGCAACTTTTTACTTTGCATTCGGGAAAGATGCAGTTCAATAGTTGTTGTCAAGTCTATGAAGTAAACAAATGATCGAAACACAAATGAAATGAATAAACAAGTTCTTCCCCAGTGGAGTCGCCAATTTGTTGTGGGGAAAAATGCCTATGCAGGACGATCCTATCCACCTAAGGTGTGACAGCACCTTAGCAACAAACGAATACAGCTATTATGATTTCTTCCTTTATGAAATGTGAAAGAGGGGAGATCGACAGACTTACCGTTGTCTTCCGGTTGTCCCTCGATCTAGATCCTCTTCTCTTTGCGTGTCCACAGCTACTTGTCTCCTCGCTTGCTCAAGAGAACAGCTACCTGTGACAAGAGAACAACTACTTGCGACAAGAGAAGAACACAATACAAAGGCAAATATACATATTCATAAATGATTCAGGATTACAAGTAAATCAAATACACTAATGCAATCATAAAAAATACACTAGCATATAGGAAAGAATCAAGATAGCTTTATTGATTGATAACAAGGTTCAGGAAGAGATACAACCCATAGGGCTCCAATCCAGCATCTCCTTCCCAGCAGAATGGAATTCCTTCTTCAGCTCCCTTCAAAGCATTAAGCACCCAATGTTTCCAGCCACAAACCAACAACAATTCTTTGCAATAACAAAATTCCAGCCCCTTAGATCCCATGGAGGAGAGATCCATATATAGATGTTTGGAGAGAGGATGAGTCAGCTTGAGATCTGACTAGTGTCCTCTCCCTCTCTCAGTTCTTGAGTCCACTTGGAGGTTCTTGCTTCCACTTGGAGATTTGGAACCTCTTACTCATCACCAGTCGAATTCCTTGATGCAAGTGTCATTTTGGAAGCTTCCTGGGCATTGACACCTTGAGGAATGACTCTGCCACATGTCCAAACTCGCTCAGCGCAGGTAGCTAGTGTTGGAGTTGACAGTCAACGCAGGTAGCCAGTGTAGCAGTTGACATTCAGCGCAGATGCTCATTGGAGCAGTTGACATGATCCAGAATTGGCTTGTTTTTGAGTGTTTTCAGGTGGAGAACTTCTGTGAATTGCTGTGGTTAGTTTGCCTTGTTCCTCTAGGGGTAGGAACAACATGTTTAGGGACTTTGGATCCCTTAGTTTATGGACATTTCATGCTCAATGCTGTAAGGCACAAAAATGTCTATAACACTCGTACAAGGCTTCCATGATCTCATCATCCATAAAATTATCATCCTCATAGTATTTTTCAAGGCCTTCAATAAAAGTAGAAGCATGTTTGCAACAATCATGAACTAGATTTAATGATGGATAAGATTCTTGATATCTATCAATGAACAGGGCATGAAAATCTTTAAACGGTAAATACAAGCAGGCGGCAAGCTTTCATACCAAGATCGGGCTTCATCTTCCAGGGTAGCCGTAAACATTTTCATCAAACGATCTTCAGGAAAATTGATCTTTAATCTATGCACATGAATGTGAAATTTCACCAGATGAAGAGCAGCGTCATTACCTTCCACATTTCTGAACACAGGAAAATTATTTGACCAATCTACCTTGGGCATTTTATTTGGAAAACCTGGGATGTGATCTCGGCTCATGGGATTCTTGATCGATTTTTAAAATGTCAAAGCTACTGATCTCTCTGCAGTGGAGTCACCATGAAGCACCGATTGCTGGATTCTTGAGTGAATGGAGTCGCCAGGTGAATGCTTTCAGCCTTTCCAGTGTCTGATCACCATCAACAATCAGATCGAAACTTGAGATATGAACTGAGGCAAGACAATCTACAAGTAAACTTCTTCCCCAGTATGGTCACCACTATGTTAGCACCTAAATCTACCTTAGGCTGAAGGAAGGCAAAAATTAGGGTAACCACAAACCACGCCCAGCCTGGTAGCTAACCCTACCAGAACAGGAGAGGGCTCTCTCCGAGTCACACTCAGTGAATAGATAATCGAAAACAGTCTGAGATGACTTACAATGAAATATTTACCTTAGGCTAGTAAGTGAATAGGGATTCGGGAAACAATTTTCATGAATGATCGAGCTTCTGGGATGTTATGGGACCAATGCTCAACAAAGAACAAAGAATTTAATACAAAGGCATAGATTATTCTGTGAGGCAAGGTAGGCGGAAAATGCAACAATTTAGTTTGAGGTACCACAGCATGAATAGATTGCTAAAGAAAGTGAAAAGGGCATAGTGACATGAATCCTTTTCAACAGAAGAATAACACTGAACATGAAATTTTCCCACAGGCAGAGCAATAAAATTGAATTCTACCTAATCTCACTCAGAAAATTTCACTGGAAATGAACATGAATTGAATATGAAAGATAACGAAATACATATAAAAACATAAGAGACACATTTTCTACACTCACAACCACAAGAATCTCATGAAACAGAGCCGCTGCCTTTCATTAATTCTCTGTCAAAAATACATAGTGAAGAAACAAAGTTTCTTTCCCACAGTCTCCCAGAAGTTACAAGCCAACCAACCCTTTGAAAATAACTTGCATACATATATAGAATGTGTAAGGAAGAGATAGAACACCCAAGGGTTGGGGAGTTACTCAAATCATTGCAAAATGGAGATGGAGAGCCAACCATCAACTACAGGTGCAACGCTACAAACATGACATTTGGCTTGGGTGACGTTTGCCTTCCTTCGCCACTTGGATAGAAGCCAATTTGGAGAAAAAACACTTTAAATGCCGCCTTTGGTGCCAAAAAAAAACCGAAGTGTAGATGAGAGGGCCCACTTGGAGAAGTTGTGAACCGAAATTTCGTGAAACGGAAGCAAATTGGGCAATTTTTCCTCTGTGCGCTGCGCCATTCTTTGTGCGCCGCGCCATTCTCTGTGCGCCATGCTACTTTGGGGCCTGTTTTGGGGCACTTGCAGGTGTCCAAAATGTGCCCAAGTGGACTTGTTGGAAATCTTGTCCTGTCTACTTTCTAACCCCACTGGAATTTTTGAATTTGGTGCTTATTTGCCCCTCCAAATCTTCATTCTCCCAAGACTGCTTCCTGTGTGTCAAAAAAGTGGCAAAGAGGCCATTTTTGGGTGTTTTTTGACCTTTTGGAGACTCATACCTTGCCAAAATTTCTTGTCTGGACATCAGTAGTCCTGATTTTCCATGATAAATCCAAAAATGCAAACCATTCCTAATTTGGAGCTATAGAATTTTTGCATTGCGCCAATGGCGCGGCGCACAGGGAGAAAAACCCTGTTTTTTGCACAAAAAAGTTTCAAAATTTCAAAATGTGCTCCAAATTTCTTGAAATTTGGTCTCGAGCTTCTTCATTAAGTGTTATGGTGGGCCAAGGATTTCCTCGGCCAATATCCAGAGTCGATCATGCTCTTTTTGCCTCTTTTTCCTTTTTGATGCCTTCTTTAGGTTTGCCTTCAAATTCCTTATTCGTGCCTTGCAAACCTTGTTCCATGCCCAATAGTGGTTTTTCATGTTCCTGAGCATGTCCCTGTCCTTGTTTTCTTTCACCAACAGCTTTTCTAAGTGGATGTGGATCCTCTCGAGCCAAATCTCTCAATCAGCCTCTATCTCCTGCTGAATAGGTGTCTTCTCATTTAGGCTTCTTTGGGCAGCCTGCTGGTCTTCATGGATGTTTTGTAGCTCCATGATCTCATGCTGGTCCTCAAGCTACTTTTTTATCGGCTCCAAATACTTGATGATCCATTTGACCCTCTCCACATTGAGTGACAAGTCTTGGATCTCCATGTTCTGCTCCTGAATAGTCATCCTAAGTCGGGCGCTCTCCACATCTACATTATCATCCTGAATGAGGATGAAATCGGCCTCCTGCTCACCTGATGGCCCTTCATCATGCATGGGTTTCTTGTCCTTGTCCTGTACCTGTGTTTTCGACGTAGGGAGCGAGACCCCTTCCACCCTGGGTGGAGATAACACTCGCTTTGCTGCTGCAAACAAATGCCTAACGCCTCTCTGATAGGTGATGAATTCTGGCACACTAGAAGTCTCATGGCGCTCATAACCTCATAGTCTGATGAATGCTCAGATGCCATGACTGCTGTATAAAATACCTTGAGGGCAATAGGACTGATGTTTATGAACTGTACTTAGGCTGCCTTTTGATGATGGTGAAGCTAGGTGTTGTTTTTGTGATATCTGCCACCAAGGGGAACAATGGAACAAATGGAGTATTAGGAGGGGAGTAATGTGATGGGAGTAGGGAAGTTTGTTTAGGGATATGTAGGGATTTTTGGGTATTTGATAGGGTATGGTTTTTGGAGTTTTGACAAGGTAGGGTTTGGGGTTTTAATAAGGTAGGTTTTTGGGGTTTGTATTGACCAATAGGGGGAGGGGAAAGGGAATAGGTTTTGCTAGTGATTTAGTGTAGTGATAATAGGAAAAATGTCAGGGGGGATAAGGAAAAATGGTAAGGAAGGGAAAATAGAGCCTTGGCATCAACATCACAATTATACAACCCTAGCAATCATGGTTATTTTGGTGTCTTCTTGTGGTTGACTTAATGAACTTTGTTGCATTCAATCATAGGCATATAACCACCATATCACTCATAAAATTTGATGAACAAGTGATGTTATAGAGCCTACCTTGAAATTTGATGGGCTTCACAGGAAACTTGAGGCAATTTGGCACAATTTCAGGCCTTTTAGCCCTGTGCGCTGCGCTCTCTATGTGCGTCGTGCCAGTGTAAATTTACACTAGAAATTTTCTCCCAGTGCGCTGCGCTCTCTATGTGCGTTGCGCCTTTTTGCAGGTGACTTTTGGAGGCCTTCCTAGTGTCGAAATTGGGCGTAGGATAGCTCGTTGGAAAGGGATTTGAGTCTACGTTTCAACCAAACAAGAATTTTTCAATTTGTGATCAATTTTCCTTGTCAAAAATCAAATCGCCCAAGACTGGTCAAAATGTGCCAAATGAGGCTGTCTGAAGGCATAGTGCTGTTACAACCAACTTTTGAATGCCTTCCTCAACTCCAAATTGAGAGTATGATAGCTCATTTTAAAGATCTTTTTGTCTAGTTATTATTTGACTCATCAAGCAAGTCATTTGGCCAACTGAGCTAGGAGAAAGCTTTATTTTCCCAAGGTCACTTCAGAGGTGCATCAATTCTCCCGAGGCGATTGTATTTTTGACATTTCTCCAAAACCATGACACCGATGTAAAAGTTGAAGGAGGGTTTTCTTCCTTGGAATGTTTTGGAGAAAAATCTCTCTCAGTTTTCAAAAATTAATCTTTTCTTGCTCAGAAAAATCATTTGAGTGAAACCTATCCTGATGTGTGGGACAAGGGATTTGCCGAAATGAAGCGAAATGAAGGGGATAGGGAGCTTCTAAATTCTTGAGAAAATTTTGGGAAGTGGGGAGGGATGTTAGAAAGTAGGGGAAAGGGGAACCTCAAAAATTGAGTGAGGGGAAGGGGTCCAAAAAGGAAAAACACTGGCCTAGCCTAGAAAATTGCCAAGTTGTAGCAAGAAACTAGGGTTTGTGGGAAAATGATGAATTTGGGGGATCTCAGTGATGGGAAGTGTTTGATAAGGTACTTTTAAGGATAGTGGAAGGTGTATGAACATCAAGATACAAGTTTTGCCAATGATTTGACCGTCCAAGAGAAATTTCCTTCAAAACCCTAGGAGAGGGAAATGTCCTTACCTAGGCGCAACTGAAGCATGAACAAGGAGTAAAATGACCCAGTGGAACTTGACATGATAATGAAAACATTCTGAATGATGGTACACTCAGCTAAATAGTGACATAGACCGACATTTGGGTGACTTTGGAAGGAGTGAAAGGAAACCCTAGACCTAATGCCTAGTGATCAAATTTTACTTGAAGACTCACTGAAATGACAAAATTTGACCTTGACACCTTAAAATCACTTTGTAAGAGCATGTTTGATCACTGGAGGAAGGCTGGAAAGACTGACACTAACATTGGCTCCAATGGGGGATGGTAGCTCCTTGGAGGTGCCAAGAACAACAGATCTCTGGAAGAGCTAGACAGTGCCTTCGTCCATTGGTCTATGCAATCATCATTTTGACAAACGACACGCAACCCTTGACTCATTTATTGACTTAAACTTGACTCGGACTGACTCAAATTTTTACTTACAATGACTGAAAAATGACTCAATGTAAAAGGAACTGACTCATGACTGACTTAACTAAAACAAGAACTGACAAAACTTATTCAACGGCAGCAGTCCATCAAGATTCGAGGGCTTCAAATCATGATGACAGCCACCTGCGTACTAACGCAATATGTACAATCATGTGTAATGTGTCTTCCAATGTAACCAATCAAGTAGATGCCTCCTTGATTGACTCTCCAGATCAGATCTTCTGGTCAACAACAAATATTGGTAACTGGGCCTCCAAAAACACAATTGACCATGATTTCCTTCATCACTAAACACTGCAATAATCACCTTCACTGCTGAGTGCAACAAATCTGCCATTGGATCCTGACAAACATGAAAATTCTCCTCCTGCTAAAGAAACAAGGTGTCTATTCCTTGTGATGTTGATCTCTTTTCACAAATAAGAGTATGTTCCACGTCCTTAAAAAATTCAGAACAAGTAGATGAGCAGCTCTCTGTTTCAAAGAACATTTCAAAACATGAGACATATGAAGAAGAATCTGAAAGGGAATCCTGAATGATATGATTTTCTGTGGTCTGAATATACTATAGGTCATCTTCATATGATATGACAGCCAGATTATCATGTTCCTCATTACATTCATCACTCAAGAGAAAAGAAACTTCAGATGATTCTTGAAACCCAACATAATCCTTTATATCATCTACCACAAATTCATCTAGAGGAATGTTTTCACTTACTTGAGCAAAGATCTGAGCTAACTGGATTATTTCTTCATGAAGACTGTGTTCTGATGACATGAGAACATTTGGATCCATAACCCTACCTTCTTCATCCCAGATGATTTTAACAGCAGAGTTCTCTTTCATGGGTCTTAGTACAAGGTTTTCTTGGTCATCACAATCTGAATCTGAATCTGAAATGGGTGACTTGACATTATCACGTTCTGGAATTAGAACTGGACTTCCTTGCATGATGTCTTCTTATGTTTCTTTTTCCAAACATATATTTTAGTATATTACAGTTGCCAAAATTTCTTGTCCGGACACCAGTAGTCATGATTTTCCATGCTGAATCCAAAAATGCAAACCATTCCTCATTTGGAGCTCTAGAATTTTAGCGCCACGCCACAGGGAGAAAACCCTGTTTTTTGCACAAAAAATTTCAAAATTTCAAAATGTGCTCCAAATTTCTTGAAATTTGGTCTAGAGCTTCTTCATTAAGAGTTATGGTGGGCCAAGGATTGCCTCGGCCAATATCCAGAGTCGATCATGCTCTTTTTGCCTCTTTTTCCTTTTTGATGCCTTCTTTAGGTTTGCCTTCAAATTCCTTATTTGTGCCTTGCAAACCTTGTTCCGTGCCCAATAGTGGTTTTTCATGTTCCTGAGCATGTCCCTATCCTTGTTTGCTTTCGCCAACAACTTCTCTAAGTGGATATGGATCCTCTTGAGCCAAATCTCTCAATCAGCCTCTATCTCCTGTTGAATAGGTGTCTTCTCATTTAGGCTTCTTTGGGTAGCCTGCTGGTCTTCACAGATGTTTTGCAGCTCCATGATCTCATGCTGGTCCTCAAGCTGCTTGTTTCTCTACTCCAAATACTTGATGATCCATTTGACCCTCTCCACATTGAGTGACAAGTCTTGGATCTCCGTGTTTTGCTCCTGAATAGTCATCCTAAGTCGGGCGCTCTCCACATCTGCATTATCATCTTGAATGAGGATGAAATCGGCCTCCTGTTCACCTGATGGCCCTTCATCATGCATGGGTTTCTTGTCCTTGTCCTGTACCTATGTTTTTAATGTAGGGAGCAAGGCCCCTTCCACCCTGGGTGGAGATAACACTCGCTTTGCTGCTGCAAAAAAATGCCTACTGCCTCTCTGATAGGTGATGAATTCTGGCACACTAGCAGTCTCATGGCGCTCATAACCTCATAGTCTGATGAATGCTCAGATGCCATGACTTCTTTATAAGATACCTTGAGGGCAAGAGGATTGTTGTTTATGAACTGTACTTAGGATGCCTTTTGATGATGGTGAATCTGGGTGTTGTTTTTGTGATATCTTCCACCAAGGGGAACAATGGAACAAATGGAGTATTAGGAGGGGAGTAATGTGATGGGAGTAGGGAAGTTTTTTTAGTGATATGTAGGGGGTTTTGGGTATTTGATAGGGTAGGGTTTTTGAAGTTTTGACAAGGTAGGGTTTGGGGTTTTAATAAGGTAGGTTTTTGGGGTTTGTATTGACCAATAGGGGAGGGAAAGGGAATAGATTTTGCTAGTGATTTATTGTAGTGATAATAGGAAACATGTCATGGGGGATAAGGAAAAATGGTAAGGAAGGGAAAATAGAGCCTTGGCATCAACATCATGATTATACAACCCTAGCAACAATGGTTTTTTTGGTGTCTTCTTGTGGTTGACTTTATGAAATTTGTTGCATTCAATCATAGGCATATAACCACCATATCACTCATAAAATTTGATGAAAAAGTGATGTTATAGAGCCTACCTTGAAATTTGATGGACTTCATAGGCAACTTGAGGCAATTTGGCACAATTTCAGGCCTTTTAGCCCTGTGCGCCGCGCGAGTGTAAATTTACACTGGAAATTTTCTCCCAGTGTGTCGCGCTCTCTATGTGCGTTGTGCCTTTGTGAAGGTAACTTTTTGAGGCCTTCCCGGTGTCCAAATTTGGTGCAAGATAGCTTGTTAGAAAGGTATTTAAGTATACTTTCCAGCCCGAGTAGACGTTTTCAATTTAGAGTTCATTTGCCCTATAAAAGGTCAAATCTCCCAAGACTGGTCAAAATGTGCCAAATGAGGCTGCCTAAAGGCAGAGTGCTGTTACAGTCAACTTTTGAATGCCTTTCGCAACTCAAAATTGAGCTTATGATAGCTCATGGGAAATCTATTTGCGTCTAGTTATCATTTGACTCATCAAGAAAGTCATTTGGCCAACCGAGCTAGGATAAAACTTGATTTTCCCAAGGTCGTTTCAGAGGTGCATCAATTCTCCCGAGGCGATTGTATTTTTTACATTTCTCCAAAAACTTGACCCTTGTGTACAAAGTGAAGGAGGTTTTTGTTCCTTGGCATGTTTTGGACGAAAACCTCTCTCAGTTCTCCCAAATTCATCTTTTCGTGCTTAGAAACATCATTTGAGTGAAACCTATCCCGATGTGTGGGACAAGGGATTTGCCAAAATGAAGCGAAATGAAGGGGATAGGTGGCTTCTAAATTCTTGAGAAAATTTTTGGAAGTGGGGAGGGATGTTAGAAAGTAGGAGAAAGTGGAATCTCAGAAATTGAGTTAGGGGAAGGGGTCCAAAAACGCAAAACACAGGCCTAGCCTAGAAAATTGCCAAGTTGTAGCAAGAAACTAGGGTTTGTGTGAAAATGATGAATTTGGGGGATCTCAGTGATGGGAAGTGTTTGATAATGTACTTTAAGGATAGGGGAATGTGTATGAACATCAGGATACAAGTTTTACCAATGATTTGACCATCCAAGAGAAATTGCCTTCAAAACCCTAGAAGAGGGAAATGACCTTACCTGGGCGCAACTGAAGCATGAACAAGGTGTAAAATGACCCAGTGGAACTTGAAATGACAATGAAAACCTTCTGAATGATGGTACACTCAGCTGAATAGTGAAATAGACCGACATTTGGGCGACTTTGGAAGGAGTGAAAGGAAACCCTAGACCTAATGCCTAGTGATCAAATTTTACTTGAAGACTCACTGAAATGACAAAATTTGACCTTGACACCTTAAAATCACTTTGTAAGAGCATGTTTGATCTCTGGAGGAAGGCTAGAAAGACTGACACTAACAAATGTAAGCGTTGATTGTTGACCATTGACCAGTTTGACTTTGACCTTCTTTGACTTTGACTTTTTGACTTTTTGCCCTAGTTTGCCTTGAAACTTTGACAAGCCTTAACTTCTTCATCTAAACTCAGATTTTCACGCCGTTCACATCATTGGAATCATCTCATCAAGAAATTCGACTTGATCCCACTTTCAACTGAATTTTAAGACTTTGATCTAGAGGCAAAAATGAATCCATTTTGGATCACGCCTCCCCATTGGAAGCTTATGGACCACCAAAAGTTGTTTTTAGTTATCGAGTAAGTGAGGATAAAGTTTCCTCACTTTTTCAATCTCTATCCATCATGCTTAACTTGGATTTGTACCTTTGAGTCCAACTCGAAGATGCTCAACATTTCCCTGTCATGAAGTCCTTCTCCTCCTGTCAAGAACCGTGTCCTCCTGTAGCTCATTGAGATACTTGGGTAGAAGATCTTCAATGGAAGGTAGTTGAACTTGCTCTTTAGGATCTTCAATCAATGAAGGCTCATACAATGGAATAGATTTGCATATACGCTGGTAGACTTAGGCAGAAAGCTTTTTCACTAATTTTATCAAGTATCTTGAAAGGACCATATCTAATTCGTTTCAACTTTTTACCTTCCCCTTGCAGTCTTTATTTGCTGATGTACAACCAGACTTGATAACCAACTTGAAAACTATGCTCAACTCGATGCTTGTCATGTCACGCTTCATACTTTGCTTGGCTTCTTTCAAGTTGTTCCTGTACTACCTGGTGAATTTCCTAGATTTGTTCAATAAACTTGGTTGCTTTGTCCACATCACTATGTCCATCAACTGTTATGTCTTTACCAAAGACAAAATCCAAGGGAGACTTTGGTATAAAACCAAAACAAGTCTTAAAAGGAGATCTCTAAGTAGAAGAATGTTTTGCATGGTTGTAAGCATGTTGCACATAACACAAATTCTCATCCCAAAGTTTGGGATGCTTGTTGCAATGCCTCGAAGCAACTATATCACTGTCCTATTGACCACTTCTATCTGAGCATCTGTTTGCAGATGAAATGTCATGCTCTTCTTTAACCTTATTTCCATTAACTCCCATAGACTTGACCAAAATTTCCCGACAAATCGAGAATCTCGATCAGATACAATAGAAGTGGGTAACCCAAAATGAACCCATACATTTTGAAGAACAACTTTGCAATTTGTTCAGATGTGACCTGTTTATTACATGGTGTCAAAATACACATCTTACTGAACCTAGCCACAACTACATACAAATAATCATGACTCTTTCTAGACTTTTGCAACCCCCCAACAAAATCCATGGAAACACTTTCCCAAGGACGAGAAGGAATTGGCAATGGAGTATACAAGCCTAATTTTCTATTACTTGGTTTTCTTGTAGAAAACATAGTACATCCTTTAATATATCTAGAAACTGTCTCATTCATCCGTGGCCAATAGCAGAATCTTTGTAATTGTGCAATTGTTTTACTTACACCAAAATGACCTGATATGAAAGAAGTATGTGATTCTCAAATTATGTTAACTCTTTTAGTTTGTGGAATGCATAACTTTCCCAAATGATATAAGAGTTTGTCCTTTATGTAATAATCCAATTCTTCTACCTAGTTTCCATGACTTAAAGTTGCATATACATCCTTAAAATATGTTTCTTGAGCATATTTTTCAATGTAACTTTCATGAATTACTGAATTATGCTTAAGTATTATGGATGCATTTATGATTGGTCTTGATAACATGTCTGCAACCTTATTATGTATGCCCTTCTTATATTTGATAACAAGATGAAATTGCTGTAGAAAACCCATCCACCTATAATGTCGTGATTGTTGCAATTTAGTTTGTGAGTGTAAATATTGAAGTGGTTGATGATATGTGTGTATGATTATTTCTTTAGCCATTATGTAATGTTTCCACTTTTTAACACTCTAAACTAATGCATATAATTCTTTATCATATGTAGGATAGTTAACTACTGCTAATGTGAATGTCTCAGAATGAAAGAATATAGGCTTTCCGTGCTACATCAACACTACCCCCATGGAATATTCACTTGCATATGTCTCGATCTCAAATGGATGGTGAAGATCTGGCAGTGCTAGTAATGGCACTGTACTGATCATTTCTTTCAATGTGTTGAAGGATTTTTGTTGTTTGCATCCCCACTAAAACACCTGTTTCACACTTTTGAAAGCATGTAAAGGAGCTGCAATCAAAGAAAAGTTAGCAATAAACTTTCTCCAATATTGCACTGCCCCTAAGAAACTTCTAACTTTTGTAGCAGTATTGGGATTAGGCCAATTTACAATGACTTCAACCTTAGAGGGATCTATCTTCAATTCACCACCCCCTACAATATAACCCAAATAATTCAAGATGTTCTGCCAAATTCACATTTTGACAGTTTTACATAGAGATTTTCTCTTTTCAAAACATCTAAAATCTGCTTTACATGCTTAACATGTTCATCCCATGTTCTACTGAAAACAAGAATATCATCTAAATAGACTATTACAAAATCATCAATGAATGGTCTAAATACATCATTCATGACTTGCATGAATGTAGCTGGAGTGTTAGTTAAGCCAAAAGGCATAACCATCCATTCATAGAGTCCTTGCTTCGTTTTGAAAGCAGTCTTCTACACATCTTGTTCTGCAACTCTGATCTGATGGTAGCCGCTTCGCAAGTGCAATTTAGAGAAGTATATTGCATCCTTTAATTGATCTAACAAATCATCAATATGAGTAAGAGGATAATGATTCTTTATTGTGATTTTATTCAATGCTCTAAAATCATTGCACATTCACCACGAACATTTTTCTTTCGCACTAACACAATTGGTGATATGCACGGTGATGTGCTTGGTCGAATAAACCCTTGATATAGCAACTCCTGTACCTGCTTCCTTATTTATGCATTCTTTAGAGATGATAACTTTAACATTCCAATGTTAGGTAGTGGAGCATCTTGCTTCAAATAAATCTCATGTTCTATCTCTCGCTTGGGTGGAAGACCTTTAGGCTCTTGAAACAAAATATCATAATCATAAACAACTTTAACTAGATCTGTTTTCTGTTTAGGATTACAGCCTTTGAATGCATCAGATTTATCAATATCCTTTGATTTTACAATAATAAGTAAAAATTATTTACTTGCATTTACAACTGTTTTCATCTGTTCATAATTTATGAGAGAGAAGTTATCTTTGATTTTATGAGCCCTTACAATATATTCAATTCCATCCTTAGTGAGTTGATACTTATTTTCAGTTCGATAGAATATAGCATTTCTATCATACACGTATGGACTTCCTAATACAATTCCACATGTGTCCAATGGGACTATGTCTAACTCAAACTCATCTACAAACTTTGACCGAATAGCAAAACAAAGTTTACATTGTTTGGTAACTTGTAGTTTAGTTTTATCACACACCAAACCTAATGGATATGGCTTTTTATGAGGTTTTGTTTCTAGACCCAACTTCTTTAAAATCTCTTGAGAAATCAAATTAACTTGTGACCCACTATCAAATAAAGTATCAATTTTAGTATGCTTGGAAATGACTCTTATATGAAATAGCTCATTTCTTTTCCTCTCATCATTATCATTATCAACAAAATTTGAAGAAGTACTTGTAGATGCTTTAGAATCTTTACCTATTATATCTGTAGCTATAATTGTTGTCTTGTCACCTGAATCTGATCCCAAGTCCTTTTGAATAGCAGCAACATTCTTTTGCTCTTTACCCCCATACTTCTTAGGCTTCAATTCTAGATGCAAAGACCAGCAATGTGCCTCATCATGTCCTTCCTTCTTACAATGAGTGCATGGAGGTTTATCTTTCTTCACAGTGTTTGTTTTCTTCTCTTTCCACTTGAGTTTCTTCTTGCCTTTATTCTTGCCTTCAATAGGTTTGGATGATTTCCCAACATCTGGGGTTACATTTTTACCTCTAGCTTCTAGATGATTTGCTTGAATAGATACATCATCTAAGCTAGTTGGATTAAACATAAGTATGATATGCCTCAAATAACTATGAAGACCACCTATGTATTTCAACAATGTTTCTGGTGAGTCCAATGAAACGCCTAGTGTTAAAGCTCTCTTACAAAATTCATGAGTATCATTGCTTGTTGCATATAAGCCAATGGATTAAATTGCTTTTTAATGGCAGAAACAAATTCATTCCAAGTTGAAATGATTTTACCATACTTTTGGATATCTGCTTGTGTCTTGCCTTCCCACCATACAAGTGCAGTTCCTCCAAGTCGAAGGCTAACAAGATGGATCTTCTTTCTTTCTGAATCAACTTTCTGCACCCTAAAATACACATCAATTTTCCTTGTCCAATTATCAAGCTTTTTAGCATTAAGTTCTCCATCATAAATTGGCAAATCAAATTTTACATCTAATTTGATCAAAGAGGCTTTCTTTTTCTTCTTCTTAGAAGAACTAGTTTTATGAGAAGAAGACAATGATGATGACGATGATGGTGATGAGGGAGGAGATGGAGGAGGCTTTTCTCCCTTTCCTTTATCTTCTTTATCTAGAGGAGTAAAAAGAAAAGGTTCCTCTGCTCCTTTGTCTGGTTTAGGTGATGAAGTGCCTTCACCTTTATGCTTTTTAAACTCATGATACATCTCTTCCACCATGGCACGTATCATCATGAAACTATCCAAGAATTGGGATTTTGACCCAAGTGGAGTTTCATCTACCATCCTTCTTCGTGAAAAGACCATTCCAATTTCTGGATTCACCTCAACAAGCTCTCCTTCACCTTGTTTGAGCCTCAACCTAGTAAGCATTTAAATCTTCACACAAACTTGTCAAACCTTAGAAATCTTGTTGCTCTGATACCACTTGATCCATAAATGAAAAAGGTATTATAAATTATGTGTGAATTCTCTTATGTTACTTAATGCAATGGATTGAAAAGATTGTGAATAACATAAACAATTAAACCATTTAAAGACACATTCAAACACATCAACATAATAGAATTTAATAGAGTTCACCACACTTCCTGGTTACGTCTCCTGGTCCTTTCACTTCCAGTGTTGACCTCTTTATTTTGTCTTCAAAAATGATGTTATAGACATGAGCTCAAAAACAGAGTCTCAGATGAGAAAATCGGCGTCACCACTGCGTCTAGCTCGAAATTTTGAGTCAAATGAGTATAAAATTGACCATATTTGGCCATAGTGACCTCTAGACCCCCTAAAAAGTAAAAAACCACCTTTGCCTATAGCGAAACTACCTTTCTGCTGCACAAAACTGCCTTTGTCTGTGAAAAACCACTTCTGCAACCAAAACTCGCCTTGGAAAACACACTAGTGGTTTTGGCCTGGTTTGACACCTGCATAAAAATATAAAAATATTAGGCGGATGGAATAAAAAGTTCCACCACTTCGTATGTTGGCTAGCACATTAGTGTTAAGGCATGGTATACCCGATGGCTCCAACCCAAAACCATAAATACATTATCCTTGCCATTATGAAAAAGTGGAGTAATAGCTCATCCAGTGAGTGGAATCTGATGAGATGTTAGTATTTCGGGAGATCAGGGGTTTGCTCCTCCCTAACCCCCATATTTTTGGATTTGCATGCTAATATTGGGAACGTGTTAGCACTGGATTGGCCCATGTGAACCAATCAAAAACTGCCACATCACCCTCCTTGCTGATGTCATCACCAATACTCTTACATTGTTAAGTGGAGGGCCTCAGGCCTCGCTCACATCACCGCTCCTGGCCACAGCCATCCCAAGTGGTGAAAACCATGTGGCACATTCCTAGGACAACATGTGTCTTGCTGACATAAGCGTTGACCGTTGACTAGTTTGACTTTGACTTTCTTTGACTTTTTGCCCTAGTTTGCCTTGAAACTTTGACTGGCCTTAACTTCTTCATATGAACTCGGATTTTCACACCATTTGCATCGTTGGAATTGTCTCATTGAGAACTTTGACTTGATCCCACTTTCAACTGAATTTGAAGAATTTGATCGGGACGCAAAACTGAATCCATTTTGGATCAATTGGATTGGCAAACATAGGGTTTCTTAATGACACAAGTTGTAATATTTCATTGATATGGAATTCAAGTGTTCACATAACGAAATGGAAAATACAACGTGTATTTCAACCTTCAATACGAGATTCATCATCTTTGGAAAGGAATATGCATAAAACATGTAGAAATTTTGAATAATTTAACACATATTCAATGGAGATTATCCTGATCATGTACTAATGCGGAAAACATACACAATACATAAGCTCCTCTACGTTGATCAAGAATATAGCAGCATCAATAACAATAAAACATCAAGAGCATTCACACATTAACACAGTATGTATCACGGGGAAAGCATCTCGCTAAAAACCCCACACTATCTGTATATTAATGATTGAGTCATGTAACATTACACAGCATAATACTTCTCACAAGTATCTCCACCTCTGTTACACACAATACAGCTCAGATCTGATCTCCAAATCTCTTCCACTGCTTGCCTGCCTCCACTGCTCAATACCTGCTCAAGAACTGATGAGAATTGCTTCCCAAACTCGATTTTCACCTGCAAAATAGTCACTCACTCTTTTTGGACGTGAGCAAAGGCTAAAATGCGGGCCAAATACGTGAGCAAACTCATTGGCATACTCAATCCCTTGATTGTGCAAGATCTGGTGCACAACTATAGTCACAACTGATAGCAATCTGATTCTCTACCACCTGTCCCTGTTGAACTGAACATGCACTGACATGCAACTGAGTTAACTGATGTATTCTTTAGTTGTATTATGAGTTAATAATTAGTTTAACAACTCATCATTAGTCCTGCAGTTAGACTAACTACAACCAGTTTAACTAAGTTAAACTGAACACAACTCCATCAACTGTACCTCCAGTCCACTAAACTCAACTCACTTGAGTTCTAACTGAAGTCATGCATGCAACAACTCAACTGACTCATAAGAAAAACGAATTTCCTTCTGACAGCTGCATGTGCCACTTCCGTAGCTCAAACTGAAGTGCTCCAAGAGAATAAGATTAAGTTTATAGTCCAAATATTATTGTGAGATAATAATATTTGACTTTTCTATTTTTGACAGCCAGTCTAAAAATAGACTTGATCACTCACACTGTGATCACTCACACTTTCATCAAAAATAGAAGTCCATCTATTTTCCCAACTTGATCAATCATCCATAAACATAGACATGATCCATATGTCTAAAAATAGACATAGTCTAAAAATAGACTTGCGCCAAAAATAGCCTGCGGGCCCACTTAGTGAAGGCGACTCTTTTCACTAAGCTCCATCATCTTGTTGCAATCTCAACACTCCCTCTCGACAAGATATGGATTATCAGCAACCCCTATCCTGCCTCGGTGGTACTCGAATTTGCTCCTGGTGAGAGCCTTCGTCAGAATATCAGCATCCTGATCCTCCGTTGGAATGTACGAAAGTAACATGATCCTCCGCTGCACACAATCTCTGATATGATGGTACCTGATGTCAATATGTTTAGATCTATCATGAAATACAAGATTAGCCGATAGTTTAATGCAACTCTGGTTATCACAGTAAATCACAGTAGGATCCAAATGAGAACCGAACAAACCAACCAGGATCTTCCTCATCCATATAGCCTCGCATGCAGCCAAACTTGCTGCCATATACTCAGCCTTCGCTGAACTGAGTGCCACGGATCTCTGCTTCCTGCTGTACCAAGAAACTGTTGTCGATCCGATACTGAAGACCCCTCCTGATGTGCTCTTTCTGTCTGTTGGGCTCCCTGCCCAATCTGCATCCGTGAAGCCACATAGCTTCACCTCATCCTCCTGTCTGTACCACAAACCATATCCCGATGTGCCTCTCAAGTAGCGCAATACATGCTTGCCCGCCTTCCAGAAGAGCTTGGTAGGCTTAACCATAGCTTGTGAAAGCTGGTTAACTGCATAGCATATATCAGGTCGTGTATTGACCAAATACATCAGCGACCCCACCAACTGTCGATAAACAGTGGCATCCACTTCTTCTCCCGAAGTGGCATCCTCCTTCCTCCAACCTCCAGGAAGAGGAGTATCAACAGGCTTGCAGCCATGCATGTTGAACTTCTCCAGTATCTCCCGAGCATACTTGCCCTAAGAAACAAACAGTCCACCACTGCGCTGCCATATTTCCAATCCTAGGAAATAGTGAAGGAGACCCAAGTCCTTCATCTCAAACTCTGTAGCAAGATCCTTCTTGCATGACAGTATCAACAGCTCATCACCCGTTAGAATCAAATCATCAACATACAGTACAATGATAAGCAACTTACCCTCCACCACAATCTGGTATAGGTTCGGATCCGCCTCGCTCTTGGAGAATCCAAGTCCTGTGAAATAGTTGTCTATCCGTGTGTACCAAGCACGTGGTGCTTGCTTCAACCCATACAGTGCTCTCTTGAGCCTGCACACATGCGACTCGCTGCTGAAGACTTCAAAGCCTTCGGGTTGCTCAATGTACACCTCCTCCTCAATGACTCCGTTGAGGAACGCAGTCTTCACATCCATCTGATGAATGTGCCATCCCATCTGCGCTGAGAGAGCAAGAATCGTCCGTATGGAAGAATACCTTGCGACAGGTGCAAAGGTCTCCTCATAATCGATCCCCTCAATCTATGAAAAGCCTCGGGCAACAAATCTTGCCTTGTACTTCTCCACACTCCCGTCAGCTGCCTGCTTAACTTTGTAGATCCATCTCGAACCTACCACTGATTTCCCTTCCGGTCTAGGAACAATCTCCCATGCACTGTTTCTGACAATAGAATCATACTCTTCCACCATGGCGTCTACCCATGCGGGATCCTCCACAGCTTCCTCGAAAGAGGATGGCTCAGTCACAACACACTTGCTCATAAGAGCCATGTATCCAGTGTACCGATCAGGTGACTGTCTCTGCCTGCGTTGGGCTGTAGGTGGTCCTACAACTTTCTCTGCATCTTGAGCCAGTCGCTCAGCTTCTGTCAAGCGCTTTCGCCCTCTGATGGTTGGCGCTGCATGAGTGGTCTCTTCCACTCCATGAACCTCATCCTGTGGCTGATCCACGTCCTGAAGCTCATCCTTAGGAACTAATAGCTCCTCATCTGCATGCAAGTGTAGCTCCCTCTCAAGCGAACACTTCATGGCTTTCTCCTCCTGAAATTTTATATCCCGTCGCACAACAGTTTTACCACTATCTGGCAAATACACACGATAGTTGTGGGGCGTATCAGTGTACCCCACAAATATCCCAACCTCTGCAGTCGGTTCCAACTTCTTTCTGGCATCCTTCGTCACATGCATGTAAACGTTAGCACCAAAAATCCTCAAATGAGAAAGATCAGGCTTCTTACCAGAATAAGCCTCCTCGGGTGTACTCATGCCAAGTATCCTATGAGGACAACGGTTCTGCACATAAACTGCTGTATTGCATGCTTCCGCCCACAAGTGAAGGGGTAGGCCCTGATCATGCAACATTGCCCGTGCAGCACCCACAATCGTTCTGTTCTTCCGCTCAGCTACCCCGTTCTGCTGTGGGTTATGGGGAGCTATGAGCTCTCTACGAATCCCTTCTGCCTTGCAGAAATCCTTGAACTCGTCCGAGATGTATTCACCACCATTATCGCTCCTAAGAGCCTTCACCTTCTTCCCCGACTCCTTCTCGACCAGTGCTTTGAATTCACAGAACTTTGAATATGTCTCGCTCTTCTTCTGCATGAAGAAGATCCAGCACTTACGAGAGAAATCATCAACAAAAATCACATAATACCTGTGTTTTTTTGTCGAAGCAACTGAGAAAGGTCCACACACGTCTGTGTGAATTCTCTCAAGGATCGTCGTGGCGCGACTATCCTTCTCGTGAAAGGTGGCTTTCACAAGCTTCCCCAAAGTACACCCCTTGCACTGATCTGACTGCGCAAGTGTGCCTTTAGGAAGCCCTGTAGTGATCTGCTGCAGTATCTTCAAGGCTCCATGGTGAAGGTGACCCAATCTCCTGTGCCACAACTCGCCATCATCCCGGCTCACCAATCCTTCTGCCTTGCCTGCCATTGTTGCGCACCCATCTACATGCAACTGATAAAGGTTCCTCACTCGAACCGCTATCTTCCGGGTCTCACCAGTTGTCTTGCTGCGCAGGAAGGCCTTTCCCTTGCTGAAAACAACATCATACCCCTTGTCTTCTAACATCGCCACTGAGATGAGATTCTTCTTCAATCCTGGAACATGCATGACTTCCTTCAATACAAAGGGTTTACCAGACTCCCTCTCAAAGGAAATGGTACCGATACCGGTCGCACTGTATCTACCATCATCGCCCATCTCGATGTGCACTCCAAGATCTTTGTCCTCCAGATCAGAGAACAAATCTCTATCTCCCGTCATGTGAAAAGACGCACCACTGTCCAGAAACCACACTGATCCCATCACACTTGAAACCAAGCATGCGATCAATGAAAAATCAAGCTCAAACTGAGAAGCTAAAGCCTCTCCCCCTACAGATCCAGCAGCTTGCTTGTTCTTCTTCTTCTGCGGACAATTTGTGGCATAGTGTCCATGCTGGTGACAGTGAAAACACTTCACCTTGGACATATCCTGCTTCTTGCCTTTCGCACCAGACTGAGAAGCTTTCTTGCTCTTCCCTTTCTTTGCTTTGGCAGCCAAAGCACAATTCTCTTCATCAGCTCCCTTTGACGAAGATCCGTCCCTGGTACTCCGCCTGATCTCCTCCTGCACAAGATCTGACCATAGTCTTTCCCATCCTGGCAACTTCTCCCGACCATTGACAGAGTCCTGATAGGAATGCCAACTCTTCGGAAGACCAAGGAGAGCCAAGCTCACCAAGTCCTCATCATCGACAGTAACCCCCACACTTCCCAGCTCATCTCGACACTGAGTGAACTTCGTGAGATACTTGGGAATACTGTCTCCCTTCTCGCATTTGATGTTTCTGAGTTTATCTTTGAGCGCCAGCTTCCTCTGATCGCTCTTGCTTTGGAATAATTATGTTAATGATTTCCACATCAAATATGGAGTAGCCTTTCCATGGAGGCTGGACACAATGTGATCCTTCACGCCCTCCAACAGAATTCTTCGACATTTTGCGATCTTCTTTTGCCAAGCATCAGCTTGAGTAGCATCAGTAGGCTTTGGGATATCCGTATCTATGAATTCCTTCAGCCCGTTATCATCCAATACTGCCTCCATCCTGTCCTTCCATGCAATATAGTTTGAGCTGCCCTCAAGAGCATACTCCAATCGCAATCCGTTGAAAGACATTGTTGCGTTGTCACCAAGAAAACACTGCTGCAAATTCGAATTCCACCAGCAACCAACTCAACTGCTTCCGATCAACCCTCGCTTGATATCCTGTAAAAATCTCTTCTACAAATCAAGCTGCTCTGATACCATGTAGAAACTTTTTCTACAATTATCTAGCTCTGATACCATGTAGAAATTTTGAATAATTTAACACATATTCAATGGAGATTATCCTGATCATGTACTAATGTGGAAAACATACACAATACATAAGCTCCTCTACGTTGATCAAGAATATAGCAGCATCAATAACAATAAAACATCAAGAGCATTCACACATTAACACAGTATGTATCACGGGGAAAGCATCTCGCTAAAAACCCCACACTATCTGTATATTAATGATTGAGTCATGTAACATTACACAGCATAATACTTCTCACAAGTATCTCCACCTCTGTTACACACAATACAGCTCAGATCTGATCTCCAAATCTCTTCCACTGCTTGCCTGCCTCCACTGCTCAATACCTGCTCAAGAACTAATGAGAATTGCTTCCCAAACTCGATTTTCACCTGCAAAATAGTCACTCACTCTTTTTGGACGTGAGCAAAGGCTAAAATGCGGGCCAAATACGTGAGCAAACTCATTGGCATACTCAATCCCTTGATTGTGCAAGATCTGGTGCACAACTATAGTCACAACTGATAGCAATCTGATTCTCTACCACCTGTCCCTGTTGAACTGAACATGCACTGACATGCAACTGAGTTAACTGATGTATTCTTTAGTTGTATTATTAGTTAATAATTAGTTTAACAACTCATCATTAGTCTATCTGCAGTTAGACTAACTACAACCAGTTTAACTAAGTTAAACTGAACACAACTCCATCAACTGTACCTCCAGTCCACTAAACTCAACTCACTTGAGTTCTAACTGAAGTCATGCATGCAACAACTCAACTGACTCATAAGAAAAACGAATTTCCTTCTGACAGCTGCATGTGCCACTTCCGTAGCTCAAACTGAAGTGCTCCAAGAGAATAAGATTAAGTTTATAGTCCAAATATTATTGTGAGATAATAATATTTGACTTTTCTATTTTTGACAGCCAGTCTAAAAATAGACTTGATCACTCACACTGTGATCACTCACACTTTCATCAAAAATAGAAGTCCATCTATTTTCCCAACTTGATCAATCATCCATAAACATAGACATGATCCATATGTCTAAAAATAGACATAGTCTAAAAATAGACTTGCGCCAAAAATAGCCTGCGGGCCCACTTAGTGAAGGCGACTCTTTTCACTAAGCTCCATCATCTTGTTGCAATCTCAACAAAACACAATAAAGATATAAGAAATAAACTTAGAGAACTAAAACTATTAACCAAATATAAAAGGCCAATGAAATTAAACTACAAATTAACTATAATTATTAGTCTAACACTATAGAGTAAGAGAGAGAGAAATGTTAACCAAATTTAGGAGCCCTCCCAATTGGTTAGATGTTGCTTATGAAACTACAATACTAATAACCAAGCATGCACACACAACTGTCTTAGAATATCGACTTAGCCATCTTATTCGATGGAGTAAATTTCAGTGATACATGGAAAATTAATATCTCTATTCCTCTGTCTAATGATCTCATTATTTTTATATCTATCTCAGACCTATTTATTGATTGATTAATTAATTAAAGATTACATTATACCACTTCCTTTATGATTTATATAAGCATTACATATTACAAAAAGGCGTATAGGTGAACTATATTAAATCCATTGTTTCATCTATTAAGATCATCAAATACATATCACATGAGGTAAATAAAGGTAACATATTAAATTCCTTGGTGAGAAATGGCCACAATTTATTTGAATGATACAAGAAGATCTCCGATCATTCCAAAAACCAATTTTCCAATTGGACGAGTTATTCTTTGAGTAATTTGACTACAGGTTTGACTAGAAGATAACACTTACCTTGCCTACTCTAGAATCAATTTAATGAACATGGAAACATCTAAAGGCATCCATGAGAAAAAAGCATGTTTTTGATTTCCTTCTAGAAGCACATATATATGCCAAATAATGTGGTGGGTTAGAATATCCTCATATGAGTTAAAGAATGGAAAAGTCATTAAATTAACAAAATAGTTACTTGATAAGCTCTAGATGGTTTTTTCATTGCAAATATGGAAAAATGGAATGATAACAATGTAAAAAGGGGGGATTTAATACTTAAAGAGCGAACAACCAGAAATGAAAATGGCATTAAAATTAGAGGCCTTACATTTCCCCCATGCTTAAGATTTTGTGCGTCCTCATGGAAATAAGATACATGGTTGATGTCTTGGTACAAAAATAGTTCAAAAATGACTAAAACTTGGTTGATGCTTTGAATGTGTTAATGGGTATTAATTGATATATTAACATTGGCCCCTTTCCTCTTCTCTCTGCCCTAAGCTTATTTTCCAAGGTCCTGCTATGTAATGCCAAAAACTAAGTTCATTTATGCCACTTCTAGGCAAGTTTAAACAACTTTTCAATCCTTGATGCAAATTCATTGATTTCCTCTTATAGACAAGAACATTTTTCTTTCAACATTGTTATTTTCACTCTTTGCATATCTATAAAGGATATTAAACTCTTTAATCTCTTCCTTTAGTCTGTCACTTTTCTTTTTTTTCTTCTTCAATTTTGAAGAGAATGGGTTGCTTGGTGTACTAGAGGAAATGGTTGCCTTGGCAGGCTCATAATAGTTGTGGTATCTTCAAAAATCATTGGGCATAGACTTGAAGGTACAACAAAGTCAATATACTAATATACAAGAGTCTTAGATTCATATGATATAGTTATGGACTTCTTTATTAAGGGGGTTGCAAACTCCTTCTACTATATATGATTGTGCCCACTTGGTATTGGTTTAGTTTGAAAGGAATTAGATATTTTGGTTGGACATGGAGTACTGGTTGATGCAAGTTAGACACCTTTTTTAGGGCTTCTTTTTAGCCATGCTCCTAATGTTTCTACTAGGGATGATTGGTGTGATTGGAGCAAGCCATTTAGATCCCCTCTTCATAGATGTTCTTTTGTACTTTTTTCACAAGTAGTGAAGCCTTAAACCTCATGGAGGCTAAAGTATTCATTGTAATTTATGTCATCATGCTTGGAAATAAGATTAATTTCCCAAGGCATCTCCTCATGTGTAATAATTTCTTCAACAAATCCATTACGAACTAAGAACACATCCCAATTATCATTTATTTTATTCAATGCTTCCATGATTAGTATTTGGACATGGAGTACTTGTAAATGGAGGTTCCACACTTTGTTTTTTAGGCTTCTTTTTAGCCATGATCCTAAGGTTTATTTGAGGGATGACTAGTGGGATTGGAGCAGGTTGTTTAGATCCCCTCTTCATAGTTGTTATTTTATACTTTATCCACAAGTAATGAAGCCTTGAACTCAAGGAGGCTAAATTCTTCACTCTAATTTCTGTCATCATGCTTGGAATCAAGATTCAGTTCTTGAAGAATCACCTCATGCATAATAGTTTCTTCAACAAATCAATTACGAACTAAGAACACATCACAATTATCCCTTATTTTATTCAACTCTTCCATGATTATTATTTTAATTAAGATGGGGTGATACAAACTATGGTTGGCATTTCTAGGGTTTTGTTGTATGTGCTTTGTCATTCTACCCAAGCTTTTACATAAATAAAATCAAAAATTTAAATGATCATTGGCTTCAAAGTGAAGGAGGAGACACATGTGGTAAAGATGACACCATACATCCTCTTGCATGTAATATACTTTGGCAGCATGAACGACAATTTTCTCCACTTTTCTATAATCCATTCTCTAAGTACACCAATTTGAGCTTTGTTTAGTTGAGAACAAGAACAAAGTCCACACCCCTTGTCCAACTTGCTTATTCTTGAACCAATTCTCCCTTTCCTAAGGTAATCTATTTGATTGGGCCATTGATTCCTCTGACACTACCATCACCAATCACCCTTATACGTGAATGATTCGACCACCAACTCTATTACAAATTCTTTGGTAACTGAGTCATTATGTCCTCAAAATTTATTGAGGAACAAATGCCACCTTATGACTTTGAGTATGGATTTTGTTAACACCCAGGTTGTTCCCTTTGACTCCCAAGGGAATACGGCCGGGGTAACCACTAACCAAGCTTTGGATTATAGGCTCTAGCCCACCTATAATCAGAGAGGGCCCTCTCTTTAAGATTTGTCTCTGTTTTGTCAAGATTTTAGGCTAGTTATGATGTTCAGTTTTGTTCAAGGTTTTGGTTGAATGATGTCTTTCAGTACCTAAGGTGGAAATGTTCATACAGTATTAGTCCATTGGGCAATGGAGTCTGTGGCTATATGTTGTTTGAAATATTGAGTGAGATTGTTGAAACTACAGGGCCATTTAAACATTTCATGAAACAAACTTGAAATAGTGATGATGAAGTGTGTTTAACCAGTGAAAAGCAATTAAGAATTTTTCACTAAGCTGGGGTGTTAGAAAAAGATATATTGCACAGGAGCATATTTGAATTCCTGAAACAATATTCAGTGTGAAAGATATAGTTTGGAGATGCAGCAATTAAGAATTACACCTTTATAACTATAACTGAAGAAAAACATTTATGACCGCATAGATTGAGTTCAGGGTATTCTATGAATAAATCCTGGAACTATTCTTTTTCTTTGCCATCAACTGTGAAATATAGAACATGGATGAGTTATGAGGAAATAAATAAAACACATAACGAAGAGTTTACAGGAAACTTATTGAGCCATGAAATACACAGGAATCCTGTAGCATTCAGCAAACACACTACAACGCCTCATACAACGCAGAACTTTAGAAATTCCATCAGCTTTGTATTAATACTCTGAAAATTTACAGCATAAGATCTCTGGAAGAGAAAATCAACAACCCCTGCAAGCTTATGCGAGGGGGAATATATACAATCGGTTACACAAAATATCTGAACCGCTGAGTCACTTAAGAAATAAATATGTTTACCAACTTTACAGAATAGCAGATAAGGAATTTATTGCTGCTCTTAATACAAAATGAATGCTCTTTAATTTTGTCAGAAGACTTTTTGACCTTTGGAGGCCACTGAGTCGGTTCAGCGTTCTGAATAAATGCTGAATGATGTGTCTTTATGCTCTAGCATCCTGTAGCTTTCTCGGCCCTGTCATTCGCAGCTGTCAGTATTGCTTTGGTGGCCGAATCTTTCTGCTGAGTTGGCTTAGTCCACTCTTCTTCATTCATATTGAATGCATCAAATTTTCCTGTATATGATAACTTATGTTTTTTGATGAAAAAACTTGATGAGAGCATCTTGTTCACAGTATCATCTGTATCATTTGGTCCACCATTCCTGTGTGGGCAATTGATGTCTCAAAATTGCATCTAAGGTCTCATCTGCGTCTGTATATTTATAGAAGTTTGGAGGCACTTCAAACAAATGCTTGATCTCATTCATAATAAAAAATAAATTCTCTACTCTATCATAGAGATTTTGCCCAGATGCTGGCCCTGTTTCTTCTGAAGCACTTGGTGTTACAGTGATCTGATTTGTAGCAAATGTGTTGACCCTCTTTGCATAGTTCTCATGTGAAAGTAGCCTACCTGTGTTGTTCAGTAAGCCAGGAAGACCTCTGCCTTGTAGTACTGCAGATTTTTCCATGAACCTGTTTACTTCTGTCTGCATGTCCTGGCTTCTTCTTTCCAGTGTTTGTACCAGGCTTCTTAATGTAAGGACCCTCTTTATCAGCAAAATGGTTTCAGTTCTGTTGGGAATTCCCATTGCTGCCAGCTGAGGACCTGTACGTTTATTGAGCACATTAATCATTCTATTGGCTACCTCAGGCATGTTGCCTAGAGATGCCCTTGATCTCTGGACTTCTCTGTGTGCTTTTCCTATGAGCTCTATTTGCTCATGAATAGTCTCAATATATTTCCACTGATCTGTGATTGATTGGCCAATGTTGGCCCATAAAACTGTCTTAAGCTCAGCCACCACTTTGTCAAGGGTGAGCTCCTTCTCCAGCTCCTTTATCTTCTCCTTAAGGGCCTTTATTTCCCTCCCTTTTTCTGCCACATTTTGCTTTGACTTGTCATATCTTTCATTGAGCTTAGCCAAATTCTCCCTGGCTTCATTTAACTCTGCCATTTGGGCTTCTAGGGCCTGAATTTCATTCTTCAGCTTCTGCATGTCAAGGCTTGGAGCCTGGTCTGTTGTTGGTGCTGGTGCTGATGTAGATGGCGTTGTCTGAGCTGTCTATTCTGTAGGAGGAGCAGTAGTTTGAGGGGGTTCCTCAAGATTGATTATCTCTGGAGAGGGCTGAGAAGTTTGGCCTCCTTCCTTCTGTTGTAATGCTGCCTGCAGCGCAGCCTCTGACTCTCCCAATTTCTCCTGTGTCTGGATCAGTTGTTTGTATAACGATACCAGCATAGCTGCTGCATCTTGGTCATGTCTCAGCTGAGCAACCTCTTCTGTTTGTGCGTGAATAGTTGCTGGGATCTTAATCATTTTCCTCAATGCTGCCATGTCTGCATCCCTTAGTTTCAATAGTGCTTGAACAACCTTGATGTCCTTGGGATCATGCCCAAGTTCTATAATGATGTCCTCCAACGCTTTGATTCGGTTATCCTTTGCCTGGGAGGAAGCTTTTTCCAACTCAAGTTGGGCAGCTGTATTATTTAGGCTATTTTCCAGCCTAAGATTCACCAATGTTTTGGCTGCAAGGGTGGCATACACCATCTCACCCGTTTGCTTGTGCAATTCAATCTGATCCATAGGGTGGATGTCTTTTGCAAGGACCTCAAGGTTGGTCCTTATGTAGTCTGCAGCTGACTGTGGCTGCAACATAGTTGGCATGAAATGACTCATTACCATTTTTCCCTCATGTACATCATAGGCAGACATTAACCTCTGTTGGTTTGTAGGAGCCATCTTTAACAAGTGGTTGTAGAGTTGTATCTTGAGTGGCTCATTCCTCCTTTTGATATCTATAAATTGCTGTTTGATGCCTGCTTCAGCTCCCCTTTGGTGGCTTGAGGAGCTGACTTCTCCTCCAACTGTCCTTTCCTGTTCCTGCTGAAAGGAACTTGCAGATGCCTCCATACTTGGTGGGCCCATGCCCAAAGATTGCCCTATAGGCATTTCTTCCTCGGAGAGGGGATTCATTCTGTGCCTTTTCTCTCCGTGATTTGTGGATGTTGTGAGGGGAGTCTCTCTGTCCCTCTTTCGATTTCTGTCCTCATTTTGTGGAGTTTGGAGGACTGAGGCCTCCACTGTAGTCTCCTGCCTAGGAGGCAGAGTGTCCTGTGCTTGCTGCCCTATGGATATTGGGGCCTCTAATGTTTGTTCTTGCTGCCCTAGTTGCTCTTGTTCTTGCTGTTTTTTCTGCTGTACCTCTTGTTGTTGTACTTCCTGCTGCTGTTATGTAGAAGCTAGCTATTCTGGCTCCATCTGTTTCTCTTTGCCTTTGCTGGAAGTTTGATGAGTAGTTCTGGCTGCTTGTTGATGTGCTGTGGAAGATGAGGCAGTTGCTCCTAGTTGCCTTTGATATGAAGAGGAAACCTGTCCACAAGTTTCCAAGTCAGCCTCTTTTTCAACATTCTTTGCATTTCTTTGTATCATTTTCTCTCTAGTAGTTGCCTCTTCTAAGGTGCCCTCTTTCCAACTCAATAAGTTGGCATACTTCTCAATGTGAGGCAAACTGACATGAGCATAACCTCCCAATTTGTGTTTTACCCTCCTGAGAGAAATGAAATGATTAGGGTCATAAGGTACCCAACGAAAAATGGTTTCCAATCTGAGAGCCTCTAGCATGCCATCTGCTTCCTTCCATCCCTCCTCCCTTATGTTGTAAAGAAAAGGGCCTAGTTGGTTCCTGACCTTTAATTGCACTTTCTTGTTTTTACTATGGAAATGGATCATGTCTGCATTTCCAAACTGCCTAAAATACTCCAAGGCAAATAGTCTCATGGGGACATATCTTGGCAGCCTGTAAGGGTCCAGCTCACAGCCATAAACTCTGATTACTGTGTGGTGTTGGTAAAAGTACCAATCACCAATGCTGTAGGTCTTAGAGAGATGAAGTATTCTTTGCATTTCATCAGTCAATCTTGGAGGAGGAACACCATATAACAAGGTCAAAGCTGGATGAATGAAAAGGTCTATGAATTCACAGTATGTGTATGGTGAGCAAGAGGTGTGATGGAAAACTGAAGTCCAAAACACAACTGACCTTGGATTTCCTTGGGCATCAAGTTTCTTGAGAGGAATAGGGAAACTATCAGGTTGATAAAATAAGAACAGATGATATATGTATCTGGTGTATCTAAACACCTTCTCCCTTTCTAGATTCATCAGTTGCTCATGAATCTTGTTTGCAATATATGTAGCATAATCATAGTGCACAGCAGGAGGCTTCCCAGGAGAAAATATGGACAGCATAGCCATAATGGTGTCATCAACATCCTCAGTTCCCTTGTAGCCCAGGACATAGCTAATCAAATCTACAAGCATTTTGCCCAAGTCATTAAGGTATGGATTTCCAATAGGAGGCATTCTCATAGTTTCAGAGCCTGGCTGTATGAATAACTGATTGATTTTGATGATCTGGGCACTGGACAGGTTGCCCCCCTTCTTTAATAAGTCTAACATGGAGAGAGGAGTCAATGGTCTTGCAGAATGAAAGTTGAGCATTTGATTTATGGCCTCAGAGGTGATATGGAACAAGACTGCACCTGAGGGATTGAGAACAGCTCTCTGACATGGATCATAGCATTCACATCATCTATGGATCAAGTCTGGAAGGGCATTGACTTGAGGGAGGTTGTAAATGGGCAAGTTGGAGTCCCAAATCCCTAAAATATCAGCTCCACTGAGGTGTTGGGCCTTTAACTCATTCAGCAGATGGATGTTAAATTTGGAATTCATTGAAAATGAGTCTATCATCTGAAAATCCTTATCCCCTAGGGCCTTCCATTCTAATTCTCTTTGTGGGGCATTCAGAGGTTGAATATTCAATGCAATTGGTGCTTCCATGGCTAATAAGGCCTCTGATTTGTATGTGAAGTGGTTTGAGTGAACAGAGCAACACAGAGGGGTATCTTTACAATAGAGAGGTGAATTGCAAGGAACAGAGGGTAAATTGTAACAACAGCAATTGAAATACTGCACAGAGGACTGATAGAACTAATATCAGGACTGATTCAAGTGTCTCCACGGTGAATTATTATAGTTTCGGGGTCTAAGTCCACGAATGCGCGGACAGACTGCAGGTTTGGTGAAAACTCGGACAAACAAGGCTCTGCAGGTGAATTTGGACTCAATAGTTAAAAAAGGAGGCTAGCCACCGGGATTTACTGGTAGATACTGTGTTTTTTCACTCTTTTAAGCTATTCTTGGAGAATTATGGACAAAACCAGGCGCAGAGGGAATGACTGGGATAAATACCTGGTAAACTGTCGGCAATGGTTACGTATGCAGGTGGATTGGGCGCACCGACGGTCTTCGGGTCGATTTCAGCAGGTTGGCGATGGATTGGTCGTAAAATTCATGCAAAGCAGAGTAAAATATAGACTTTTTGGGATTTTGGCGCTTTTTTTGGATGACGTCAGCATGATGTCATCAGGTGGGGTCAAAGTCGGATGACGTCAGCATGACGTCATCGGGTGACGTGGTGGCCTATGAGTGGTCCACGGGGATGGTGAGGTGGCGGACAGGTCAGAGCAGTGGCGGACAGGGGCGCTGACGCGGCGGTGATGTAGCAATGACGTGGGCCTGACGTGGTAATGACGTTGGCATGGCGGGTTCACACAAAACCAGAAGCGGTAAGTGGATTTTCTCGGACCGCCCTCGATACGGAAGTTGTTTTGTCAGAGGGCGACCCGAGAAATTGTGGGGGCGACGCGTGGCAGAGGCCTGACGTCACCCTCTGACAGTTTCTCGGGTGCTATCTTACGGACGTCGGGCCCGACCCGATATGCATGTGGGCCGTCGGATGAAAAGAGCCAGATCCGACGGTCGACAGATCGCTAAGGCTCCAGGACGATACGGCAGCAGGCGGGGATTAAAATAATATTTTCTTTGGAATACGCGCTCGGCGGGGACTTAGGAGTTCGGCAGATAATATGGGTTTTTCAATGTAATTTTTTATACAAATGTGTATTTGCGCCAAACTTTGGATAAAGCCGAAAAGTGGGTTTTCGATGTGTTTTTACAAATAAAGCGGGTTAGGGGTGAAAGTGGGGTTTTTTACAAGGTTCTTTTGCAAATGAAGGGGTAAATGGTTTAAATGACCTCTGAAGGGGAAAGAGGGGTAGGGATTAGGTTATTAAACTGACCAGAGGTCAATTTAATCCCTGACTTTGAACATATGGCTATAGTGCCAAAGGGGAAGGGAATATTTATATATTGCTTGGGATTTATACACCATAGTGTTTATAATAATAAGGGAAAAGGGGAACATAGGGGATTTAGATAATAAGAATTTTTAGAAGTTAGTATGAGTGGAGGAAGGGGGTGAGAGGGTGAAACACTAAGTTTTATATGAAATCAACTTAGTTTAGGAAGTAGATCAAAATGAAAAGAATTTTAGACAAGAAATGTGGCTTTTAAAGAAACAAGAACCACCACAAGACCTTGAATTCTTCCATGAACATGGCTGGCAATGGGATGTTAGCAATGAATGTGAGGGGGGAGATTAGGAAGTTAGACATGCTCCATTGTGTTGCTGCAAATGATAGGGAAGAGGAGCTTCTCTTATCCATTGATGCTTCCTTTAGGTTAGACCAGCAAAATTCAGTTGAAAGGAATGACATTTCTGCAACCCCATCTGCCTACCCATCTACTTGCCTAGCATTTTTTGTTTCTTCATGGAGGGTGCACTTGGACTTGCAAACCTTCATGTGCCTTTTCTTTTCTTTTGGCTTTTTCTTTTGCTTTTCTATCTAGAACTACCCTTATTGCTTCCAAGGTCCTAGATTAAGCAGTTGGGAACCTTATTTCTCTACTTAACTACTGGTCTGCCAAGATTAAACAGTTTGGACAGACTTCTTTCTCTATTCTACAACAGAAAATTGAAACATGGCATGATCCAGATTAGGCTGTTGGACCATCCATCAAAATTGAGTCAACATCACGCTATGTACACATATTGTCTTCCCTTGAAAATATGGGATCTTTGCATCACCAAAGCAGAGCATATTTGGAACTTTCTTTTCCAATCATGAAATATGAAACCTATTGGTATAGGTAGCTAACAGTGGCTCCACATGGGGATGGTTTTTCCATTTGAAAGACCAAGAACAGCAGGTCAGAATGCCTTGGCCCTTGGCTTCTTTTACCAAAACTTGGATTATTGTTCTTTGAAATCTCAAAATTGTGCTCTTGCCATCTTAGTAGGTCTCTGAACTTATTTGCCTTTTGCTGATAACTCACAAAACTTGGGAAACTGCATTTTTACATGTTAACAGAAAGTAATATATACACCTGAATATGTAATGCACTCATGGATGGTAGTCAAAATAGTGCTTTAACATCCTGCCATTCACAGGACCTTCATCCAAATCAACTTCATCAAGACTTTTAAGGAAGTAAGTATTGTTTCCTTGTACTGCTTGAACAGCAAATGGTCCTCTCCAAAGGGAATCAAATTTTCCATGTTTTCCCTTATCTTCCCTTCTTGAATCCCACTTGAGGACTTTGTCACCAATGTTGAAATCTTCAGCCTTAGTCCTTCTATCAAAAGCTTTCTTTAACTTTTCTTGTAAAACTTGAACTCTGTGATAGACTTGGTCTCTAGTTTGCTGCAAACATATGATTTGATTTACCCTTCTTTGCACATCATTTGGTTCAGCCTGGCTTTCTTGAAGAAGTTTCATGACAGGGATCCCTAGTGATGAAGGAAATTTGGCTTCTAATACATAAACTAACTCATATGGGCTGACCCCAATTGATCTCTTGGTTGTTAGTCTATCTGCCCATAAGGCATTGACCAGCTTCTTATGCCAATTCTTCTTATTTTCTTCCAACACCTTCTTTATGATGTTTACAAGGCTTTTATTTGATGATTCAATAAGGCCATTACCTTGGGGATAGTATGCAGTAGAATGGCCCAAGGTAATGTGAAATTTGTGGCAGAAATTCACCATCTTCTTAGATCTGAAAGCAGCAGCATTGTCTGTTATTATCTTATCAGGACAACCAAATCTAGAAAGGATATTGGTCTCAAGGAACTGAATGATAGTGGAATCATTTGCTTGTCTACATGGGATGGCTTCAATCCATTTGGTGAAGTAATCTGTGGCTGTGAGGATCCATCTATGTTGGCCTGAAGATGAGGGATGAATTTCCCCAATGAAATCCAAGCCCCATTGTTGAAAAGGTCTCTCTGTAGCAATAGGCCTCAAAGGAAGTGGCAGTAACTTTCTCTTTCCCTCAAACACTTGGCATTTATGACATGAGGTAGTAAATTTTTTAACATCAGAGAAGACAGTGGGCCAATAGTAACCAGCCCTCAATATCTTATCCACAGTGGACTTCCAATACAAGTGTCCACCACAATCACCTGCATGAAATTCTTTCATGACATTGTTAGTCTCATTCTCAATCAAGCAGTTTAACAGTATACCCTCATGGTTTTTCCAAAGTAAATTGCCATCCATGACACAAAATCTTGAAGCTTTCATTTTTAGGAACCTACATTTAGTTTTGGACAATCCTGGGGGAGCACACAGGTTTTGCAATATATAACATATGTCAGAATACCAGGGAGATTGTTCAAAGGCTACATTGATCTTTGGAGTCGCCAGCTCCAGCTCATTGTCCAGCTGGTTTATGTCTAAGGCTTGGAAGTTTGCCTCTGTCATAATTTTGGCCAAACCTTGCCCTTTTATCAGTTTTGTAGGTTTTATTTCAATGTCAAATTCTAAAATGTTGGCAATCCATTTTCCTCTTCTGCCCTCTAAGTTTTCTTGAGTGAGTATGTCTTTCACAATGGGACTTGGCACATAAGCTATAACATGGGAGTATAGGATATAAATCCTAAAGTCTTTGATAGCTTTGACCAAAGCATATGCTTGCTTTTCCATGATCTGATATTTCAGGGGTGCATCTCTGAGAGCTCTACTAAAGAAAGCAATAGGTTTTTCATTTCCTTGGTCATCTTTCTGTAATAAAACAGTAGCAATGGTATGCTGGGAAGCAAAAGAGAAAATGATAAATTCTCTGTCAAATTGAGGATTTGTTAGAACTGGGGTTTGGGTAAGGGCCAATTTTATACCTTCAAAAGATTGATTTGCTTCTACCGTCCATTTCACTTTTGAATCCTTCTTTAGCATGTTGTTTAGTAATCTGATCAATTCTACTAAGTTTGGGATAAACCTCCTTAAAAAGTTAATCTTCCCCAAGAAGGCTTGCAATTCTTTGATGTTTCTAGGGTGGGGCATTTGTAAGATAGCTTGTATCCTGTCTGGGTCAATTCTAATGCCATCCTTTGAAATGATATGGCCTAACAGCTTACCTTCTTCCAAGCCAAATAGAGACTTTTTGGGATTTAAGGAAATGCCATATTTCCTACATGTTAAGAATATCTGTCTCAAATGTTTCAGGTGTTCTTGGTCAGACTTTGAGAAGGGTGTGAGGTCATCTAAATAAATAACAAGGAAGTCATGAATCTCTTTGGCAAAAGCAATATCCATTGCTCTTTGAAATGTAGCCCCTGCATTCTTCAATCCAAAAGGCATTTTTACATATTTGAAAGTTCCCCATGGGGTTGTGAATGCAGTTTTGTCTTGATCATCAGGGTGAACTAGGATCTGATTAAAGCCTGAGAATCCATCAAGTAATGAGATCCTTGAGGCCCCTACCACTCTTTGGAGAATGTGATCCATCTTAGGTAAGGGGTAATTGTCCTTGAGGGAAACTTGGTTCAAGTTCCTTAGATCAACACAAAGTCTTATCTCACCAGTTTTCTTTCTTGTGGGCACCAAATTTGAAATCCAGTCTGAAAACCTGATTGGTGCTATGATGCCAGCTTTAAACATTTTTTGCAGCTCTTTTTCAATTGAAGGGAGAAGCATGGGATTGATCCTTCTCAATTTCTGCTTAAATGGCTTTTGATTAGGCTTGAGAGGGATAGTATGTTGGATAACAGAGGTGTCATAGGATTTTAAATCCTCATAACCCCATGCAAAGACATCTTGAAACTCTTTGAAGAGGTCAATGTATTTAGGTTTTTGATCAGGAGGTAAGGATGCAGACAATTTTATTATTTTGGGTTTCTTAATGGTTCCAATGTTGCATTCTTCAATGGCAGCATTAAGGGGCTGCATTTTTGGTTTTCTAGGGACATCATTTGAGTCAAAAATATCCTCCAATGGAGTTAGGCCTGTTGGAAGAAAATTGTCTTTCAGCTCTATGATTTCAGCCTCTGTACCAGCTATTTGTTCACAACTGATTTGTTGAATTTCTTGTATGTTGTCTTTGTTAAAAATTGTTGGATGTAGCATTTGGTTAGCTGTTTTGGGTGATATTGCCTTATGGTTCTGTTCACTTAGTATTTGTGATTGACTTGCTCCCTCAGTGTCAATGTTTAGTCCTGCAAATTCTTGTTGCAAAGTCAAGAAATTATTTATTTGTGTATCATCTTCAAACACTTGCCAGTCTTTAACATTGTTTGGGACAGAAGGTCTGTGTTTTACCTCGGCTGTAAAGCAATGGCTAGATTCAAAGGGTAGTTTGCAGGTGCTTGCAAATGTGGCCAAACTATGAGAATGAAGATTATGGGTTCTAGAGATTTTGGTGATTTGAAATTCAGTAAAGGAGTTTAGTATTTCAGCAGCAGCAGACCTATAAGATCTCAATCTTTTGTCATTAGTGACAAAATTCCCCTTTACTTGTTGGATAATTAGGTCTGAATCTCCCATGATTGAAACTTTTGTGGCTTGTAAGGATTTTACTAGTTTGAGGCCTAGCAAAAGAGCTTCGTATTCTGCCATATTGTTGGTGCACCTGAAGTTTAGCCTATAAGCTCGGCCTTCTGCATGACTGTTTTGTTTGTTATGAATCCACACCCGAGCTCCTGCCCCTAATTTGTTTACTGACCCATCAAATTCAAGGAACCATAGGACCTCTTGTTTTAGGGGAGACTTAATAGCTTCTCTGTAACCTGGAATTGTGAGTTGAAGTTCTGGTTTTTCATCTGGTTTGTCTTCTAGGACAGTTTCGTTTATTGATTGTTCAACTATGATTTCTAGAGCAGCAATTTGTTCATTAATGTCCTGATCTTGTTTGAGGGTCTTGGTTTCATCATTTGTAGGACCTGTATTTTCATTGAAGAGAATATATGAGTCTATGTCAGAATGGACAGCATATATGGGAAAGTTTTGAGGTTTTTCTTCACTGCTGACCATGTATTTCATGAGTGTTTCTCTGTATAGTCTTTTTGGTTGCCCAAAGACAGATATGGTGGCATAGGACATGTCTAATTGAAGAGAACCTTGAAGTTTAGCCCCCCATGATCTTGATAACAGCATTCCATACTTGTGTGGGATATCAGCAACTACAACATCCATCAAGATAGTCTTATTAGGGTATTGGACAAGTGACACACAGAGATCTTTTATAAGGCCTAAACACTTAACTTGGCTGGAGTCAAATGAGAATAAGTCCTTATACGGTCTTGTAATATCTAGATTTAATATTTCCATGACTGATTTGGGCATCAGGTTGTGAGAGGCACCTGAGTCAAACATTGCATTGTGTAATATCTTGTCATGAACATGCAGGCTGACATAAAAAGGTAAGATCCCTGTAACTGCTGTCTTTCCATCAACTTCTGGGCCGAAAAGTAGTTCAGGAGTATCATCCAACACATTAACATCATCTTTGTTATCAGTAAGTTGAAGGGATTTCTTGATTCGCTGTTTGTAGATGTTATGTTTGGCCAACTCTGAGAGAGGAATGGCTATCTTCAATTTTCCAATTTCAGCTTCTAAGTCAAAAGGTTTATCAGATTGGGTTTTAGTGTTTTGGTTAGCAGCATTTTCCTTATCAATGGAATCCTTAATGCCTTCCTCCTGATTCTCTTTTTGATCTTGAGGCTTGTCCTTTTTACTTGTCTTTTGAGAAATGTTGCATGGCTTATGTTGGAAAGGTGTTGTATCTACTAGTTGTTGATTTGAGGGAGATGTTTCGGTTATTTCCTCAATTGTTACCTCATTTGTAATCGGACCAGTTTGGTCACTTGGCTCTGTGACAATAGCTTTCTTAGGCTGTGGGGTGTCCTTTGTTTTGTCAGGCTGTGTCACATTTATTGTCCTACTCCTCAATCTGTATTGCTTATGAACTTCAAAAACAGCTGTATCATAGCCTTGTTTAAAATCATATGACTCACCTGATTTGGTTTGGAATTGCTTGATGTCATCATCCTTATGATCTTCCTGTGTCAAAAAGACTTGATTTTCACCATCTAAACCCATTAGATTAATGTGAGGGTCTTCATTGGGTTCACTAGATGTAGAAGCCTCAGTATAATTCTCTTGGAAAGGGGGTCTGACATGTTGGTCAGGATCAGTTCTTCCAACATTGGGATTTTGATTCTTTCTAAAGTTTTGGTTTCTTACATTGCTTGTTTGCCCTTCCCATGATGACTTTCTTTCTATAGTTTCCACTCTGTCCCCAAGTCTATCCATACCTTTGATGATTGCATCTAACTTCTGCTCAAATGCTGAGGGTTCTTCTTTAAATGTAGTTCTTCTTTCAGTTCTTGCCCTATTTCTCTTGGCAATCAGATTTGCCTCTACACTTACTGCTATGTCTTGCATGTCTGCCAAAGTTGCAGGGGCCCTTTCTCTTAATTGATATGCCATATCAGCATCAAATCCATCAGGGAACTTAATTAATGCTAGATCAGGTGGAGGTCTAAGGTTTTGAGGAATAGCACTATAGACAGAATTGAATCTAGTGCAATAGTCTGAAACAGTTTCTTGTGGACCCCTCTTTATGGTGTCATATTCAGATAAAATGTGTAGAGGGTCTTTTTTCTTTTCCCATCTGTTTAGGAAGGACTGATAAAGGGCACCCGAATTAGCTATAGAATTTGCAGCCAGTGCCCTGAACCATGTTCTCACTTCACCTGTCAGACTTTGTACAAAGATTTTCATTCTCACATCATCATCATCTATCTCATAGTTTTCGAAGTAGTCTTGCATCTTCTTGGTATGCTGTAAGGCAGTGTATGTACTGGTTCCATCAAAATAAGTTATTTTTCCTTGGTAATCCTGAGGCATGGCCCCAGGATTGTTAGGCAGCTGGAGGGGAGCATAACGATTTGCCATGTTTGGTGGGACAACTGGAACAACAGGAACAACAATAGCAGTTTGTGTGTTAGATGTTGCCAATATGTTTTGTGAAGTGGATGATGAAGAGGGGGAGGAATGAGTTGTCTGGAGGTGAATAGTAGGTTTGGAAGGGGTGGGGATAAAACTATGCTGAACTGCCTCAGGGCTAGATTCAGGAGATTGCTCCCATTCCTCTTGTCTTTTATGAGTTTTATGGATCAAATTGGGTTTATTGAAAACAGGAGGAGGATTTGGGTCAGGATTTGACCTAGTGTGCCTAGTTTTCCTTTTGGGAGCCAGCTTCTGAACTTCTTTTTGTAAGGATTTCTAAGGATGTAGTGATCTTTTGATAAGGGCTAGTCAGTTATAGCACAACTATATGAAAATTAATACTGAATAAAGATTGACTGAGGCAGCTTTTATATACTCCTGCAAATGCAAAGCAGAGGCAGTTTCTAAGGCTATCTGGCTGTCACCCAGGCTTTATCTACAACATTAAGAATCAGATAGGAGATTGCAAAGTTTATCCAACATCCCCAGTGGAGTCGTAAATTATGTTAACACCCAAGTTGTTCCCTTTGACTCCCAAGGGAATACGGCCGGGGTAACCACTAACCAAGCTTTGGATTATAGGCTCTAGCCCACCTATAATCAAAGAGGGCTCTCTCTTTAAGATTTGTCTCTGTTTTGTCAAGATTTTAGGCTAGTTATGATGTTCAGTTTTGTTCAAGGTTTTGGTTGAATGATGTCTTTTAGTACCTAAGGTGGAAATCTTCATACAGTATTAGTCCATTGGGCAATGGAGTCTGTGGCTATATGTTGTTTGAAATATTGAGTGAGATTGTTGAAACTACAGGGCCATTTAAACATTTCATGAAACAAACTTGAAATAGTGATGATGAAGTGTGTTTAACCAGTGAAAAGCAATTAAGAATTTTTCACTAAGCTGGGGTGTTAGAAAAAGATATATTGCACAGGAGCATATTTGAATTCCTGAAACAATATTCAGTGTGAAAGATATAGTTTGGAGATGCAGCAATTAAGAATTACACCTTTATAACTATAACTGAAGAAAAACATTTATGACCGCGTAGATTGAGTTCAGGGTATTCTATGAATAAATCCTGGAACGATTCTTTTTCTTTGCCATCAACTGTGAAATATAGAACATGGATGAGTTATGAGGAAATAAATAAAACACATAACGAAGAGTTTACAGGAAACTTATTGAGCCATGAAATACGCAGGAATCCTGTAGCATTCAGCAAACACACTACAATGCCTCATACAACGCAGAACTTTAGAAATTCCATCAGCTTTGTATTAATACTCTGAAAATTTACAGCATAAGATCTCTGGAAGAGAAAATCAACAACCCCTGCAAGCTTATGCGAGGGGGAATATATACAATCGGTTACACAAAATATCTGAACTGCTGAGTCACTTAAGAAATAAATATGTTTACCAACTTTACAGAATAGCAGATAAGGAAGTTATTGCTGCTCTTAATACAAAATGAATGCTCTTTAATTCTGTCAGAAGACTTTTTGACCTTTGGAGGCCACTGAGTCGGTTTAGCATTCTTAATAAATGTTGAATGATGTGTCTTTATGCTCTGGCTTCCTGTAGCTTTCTCGGCCCTGTCATTCGCAGCTGTCAGTATTGCTTTGGTGGCCGAATCTTTCTGCTGAGTTGGCTCAGTCCACTCTTCTTCATTCATATTGAATGCATCAAATTTTCCTGTATATGATAACTTATGTTTTTTGATGAAAAAACTTGATGAGAGCATCTTGTTCACAGTATCATCTGTATCATTTTGGTCCACCATTCCTGTGTGGGCAATTGATGTCTCAAAATTGCATCTAAGGTCTCATCTGCCTCTGTATATTTATAGAATTTTGGAGGCACTTCAAACAAATGCTTGATCTCATTCATAATAAAAAATAAATTCTCTACTCTATCATAGAGATTTTGCCTAGATGTTGGCCCTGTTTCTTCTGAAGCACTTGGTGTTACAGTGATCTGATTTGTAGCAAATGTGTTGACCCTCTTTGCATAGTTCTCATGTGAAAGTAGCCTACCTGCGCTGTTCAGTAAGCTAGGAAGACCTCTGCCTTGTAGTACTACAAATTTGTCCATGAACCTGTTTACTTCTGTCTACATGTCCTGGCTTCTTCTTTCCAGTGTTTGTACCAGGCTTCTCAATGTAAGGACCCTCTTTATCAGCAAAATGGTTTCAGTTCTGTTGGGAATTCCCATTGCTGCCAGCTGAGGACCTGTACGGTTATTGAGCACATTAATCATTCTATTGGCTACCTCAGGCATGTTGCCTAGAGAAGCCCTTGATCTCTGGACTTCTCTGTGTGCTTTTCCTATGAGCTCTATTTTCTCATGAATAGTCTCAATATATTACCACTGATCTGTGATTGATTGGCCAATGTTGGCCCATAAAACTATCTTAAGCTCAGCCACCACTTTGTCAAGGGTGAGCTCCTTCTCCAGCTCCTTTATCTTCTCCTTAAGGGCCTTTATTTCCCTCCCTTTTTCTGCCACATTTTGCTTTGACTTGTCATATCTTTCATTGAGCTTAGCCAAATTCTCCCTGGCTTCATTTAACTCTGCCATTTGGGCTTCTAGGGCCTGAATTTCGTTCTTCAGCTTCTGCATGTCAAGGCTTGGAGCCTGGTCTGTTATTGGTGCTAGTGCTGATGTAGATGGCGCTGTCTGAGCTGTCTGTTCTGTAGGAGGAGCAGTAGTTTGAGGGGGTTCCTCAAGATTGATTATCTCTGGAGGGGGCTGAGAAGTTTGGCCTCCTTCCTTCTGTTGTAATGCTGCCTGCAGCACAGCCTCTGACTCTCCCAATTTCTCCTGTGTCTGGATTAGCTGTTTGTATAACGATACCAGCATAGCTGCTGCATCTTGGTCATGTCTCAGCTGAGCAACCTCTTCTGTTTGTGCGTGAATAGTTGCTGGGATCTTAATCATTTTCCTCAATGCTGCCATGTCTGCATCCCTTAGTTTCAATAGTGCTTGAACAGCCTTGATGTCCTTGGGATCATGCCCAAGTTATATAATGATGTCCTCCAGCACTTTGAATCGGTTATCCTTTGCCTGGGAGGAAGCTTTTTCCAACTCAAGTTGGGCAGCTGTATTATTTAGGCTATTTTCCAGCCTAAGATTCACCAATGTTTTGTCTGCAAGGGTGGCATACACCATCTCACCCGTTTGCTTGTGCAATTCAATCTGATCCATAGGGTGGATGTCTTTTGCAAGGACCTCAAGGTTGGTCCTTATGTAGTCTGCAGCTGACTGTGGCTGCAACATGGTTGGCATGAAATGACTCATTACCATTTTGCCCTCATGTACATCATAGGCAGACATTAACCTCTGTTGGTTTGTAGGAGCCATCTTTAACAAGTGGTTGTAGAGTTGTATCTTGAGTGGCTCATTCCTCTTTTTGATATCTATAAATTGTTGTTTGATGCCTGCTTCAGCTCCCCTTTGGTGGCTTGAGGAGCTGACTTCTCCTCCAACTGTCCTTTCCTGTTCCTGCTGAAAGGAACTTGCAGATGCATCCATACTTGGTGGGCCCATGCCCAAAGATTGCCCTATAGGCATTTCTTCCTCGGAGAGGGGATTCATTCTGTGCCTTTTCTCTCCGTGATTTGTGGATGTTGTGAGGGGAGTCTCTCTGTCCCTCTTCCGATTTCTGTCCTCATTTTGTGGAGTTTGGAGGACCGAGGCCTCCACTGTAGTCTCCTGCCTAGGAGGCAGAGTGTCCTGTGCTTGCTGCCCTATGGATATTGGGGCCTCTAATGTTTGTTCTTGCTGCCCTGGTTGCTCTTGTTCTTGTTGTTTTTTCTGCTGTACCTCTTGCTGTTGTACTTCCTGCTACTGTTCTGTAGAAGCTAGCTGTTCTGGCTCCATCTGTTTCTCTTTGCCTTTGCTGGAAGTTTGATGAGTAGTTCTGGCTGCTTGCTGATGTGCTGTGGAAGATGAGGCAGCTGCTCCTAGTTGCCTTTGATATGAAGAGGAAACCTGTCCACAAGTTTCCAAGTCAGCCTCTTTTTCAACATTCTTTGCATTTCTTTGTATCATTTTCTCTCTAGTAGTTGCCTCTTCTAAGGTGCCCTCTTTCCAACTCAATAAGTTGGCATACTTCTCAATGTGAGGCAAACTGACATGAGCATAACCTCCCAATTTGTGTTTTACCCTCCTGAGAGAAATGAAATGATTAGGGTCATAAGGTACCCAGCGAAAACTGGTTTCCAATCTGAGGGCCTCTAGCATGCCATCTGCTTCCTTCCATCCCTCCTCCCTTATGTTGTAAAGAAAAGGGCCTAGTTGGTTCCTGACCTTCAATTGCACTTTCTTGTTTTTACTATGGAAATGGATCATGTCTGCATTTCCAAACTGCCTAAAATACTCCAAGGCAAATAGTCTCATGGGGACATATCTTGGCAGCCTGTAAGGGTCCAGCTCACAGCCATAAACTCTGATTACTGTGTGGTGTTGGTAAAAGTACCAATCACCAATGCTGTAGGTCTTAGAGAGATGAAGTATTCTTTGCATTTCATCAGTCAATCTTGGAGGAGGAACACCATATAACAAGGTCAAAGCTAGATGAATGAAAAGGTCTATGAATTCATAGTATGTATATGGTGAGCAAGAGGTGTGATGGAAAACTGAAGTCCAAAACACAACTGACCTTGGATTTCCCTAGGCATCAAGTTTCTTGAGAGGAATAGGGAAACTGTCAGGTTGATAAAATAAGAACAGATCATATATGTATCTGGTGTATCTAAACACCTTCTCCCTTTCTAGATTCATCAGTTGCTCATGAATCTTTTTTTCAATATATGTAGCATAATCATAGTGCACAGCAGGAGGCTTCCTAGGAGAAAATATGGACAGCATAGCCATAATGGTGTCATCAACATCCTCAGTTCCCTTGTAGCCCAGGACATAGCTAATCAAATCTACAAGCATTTTTCCCAAGTCATTGAGGTATGGATTTCCAATAGGAGGCGTTCTCATAGTTTCAGAGCCTGGCTGTATGAATAACTGATTGATTTTGATGATCTGGGCACTGGACAGGTTGCCCCCCTTCTTTAATAAGTCTAACATGGAGAGAGGAGTCAATGGTCTTGCAGGATGAAAGTTGAGCATTTGATTTATGGCCTCAGGGGTGATATGGAACAAGACTGCACCTGAGGGATTGAGAACAGCTCTCTGACATGGATCATAGCATTCACAGCATCTATGGATCAAGTCTGGAAGGGCATTGACTTGAGGGAGGTTGTAAATGGGCAAGTTGGAGTCCCAAATCCCTAAAATATCAGCTCCACTGAGGTGTTGGGCCTTTAACTCATTCAGCAGATGGATGTTAAATTTGGAATTCATTGAAAATGAGTCTATCATCTGATAATCCTTATCCCCCAGGGCCTTCCATTCTAATTCTCTTTGTGGGGCATTCAGAGGTTGAATATTCAATGCAATTGGTGCTTCCATGGCTAATAAGGCCTCTGATTTGTATGTGAAGTGGTTTGAGTGAACAGAGCAACACAGAGGGGTATCTTTACAATAGAGAGGTGAATTGCAAGGAACATAGGGTAAATTGTAACAACAGCAATCGAAATACTGCACAGAGGACTGATAGAACTAATATCAGGACTGATTCAAGTCTCTCCACGGTGAATTATTATAGTTTCGGGGTCTAAGTCCACGAATGCGCGGACAGACTGCAGGTTTGGTGAAAACTTGGACAAACAAGGCTCTGCAGGTGAATTTGGACTCAATAGTTAAAAAAGGAGGCTAGCCACCGGGATTTACTGGTAGATACTGTGTTTTTTCACTCTTTTAAGCTATTCTTGGAGAATTATGGACAAAACCAGGCGCAGAGGGAATGACTGGGATAAATACCTGGTAAACTGTCGGCAATGGTTACGTATGCAGGTGGATTGGGTGCACCGATGGTCTTCAGGTCGATTTCAGCAGGTTGGCGATGGATTGGTCGTAAAATTCATGCAAAGCAGAGTAACAGTCGTTTTATCAAAAGTGACAAAAAACACGATTTTCGGCCAAAATATAGACTTTTTGGGATTTTGGCGCTTTTTTTGGATGACGTCAGCATGACATCATCAGGTGGGGTCAAAGTCGGATGACGTCAGCATGACGTCATCGGGTGACGTGGCGGCCTATGAGTGGTCCATGGGGATGGTGAGGTGGCGGACAGGTCAGAGCAGTGGCGGACAGGGGTGCTGACGCGGCGGTGATGTAGCAATGACGTGGGCCTGACGTGGTAATGATGTTGGCATGGCGGATTCACACAAAACCAGAAGCGGTAAGTGGATTTTCTCGGACCGCCCTCGATACGGAAGTTGTTTTGTCAGAGGGCGACCCGAGAAATTGTGGGGGCGACGCGTGGCAGAGGCCTGACGTCACCCTCTGACAGTTTCTCGGGTGCTATCTTACGGACGTCGGGCCCGACCCGATATGCATGTGGGTCGTCGGATGAAAAGAGCCAGATCCGACGGTCGACGGATCGCTAAGGCGCCAGGACGATACGGCAGCGGGCGGGGATTAAAATAATATTTTCTTTGGAATACGCGCCCGGCGGGGACTTAGGAGTTCGGCGGATAATATGGGTTTTTCAATGTAATTTTTTATACAAATGTGTATTTGCGCCAAACTTTGGATAAAGCCGAAAAGTGGGTTTTCGATGTGTTTTTACAAATAAAGCAGGTTAGGGGTGAAAGTGGGGTTTTTTACAAGGTTCTTTTGCAAATGAAGGGGTAAATGGTTTAAATGACCTCTGAAGGGGAAAGAGGGGTAGGGCTTAGGTTATTAAACTGACCAGAGGTCAATTTAATCCCTGACTTTGAACATATGGCTATAGTGCCAAAGGGGAAGGGAATATTTATATATTGCTTGGGATTTATACACCATAGTGTTTATAATAATAAGGGAAAAGGGGAACATAGGGGATTTAGATAATAAGAATTTTTAGAAGTTAGTATGAGTGGAGGAAGGGGGTGAGAGGGTGAAACACTAAGTTTTATATGAAATCAACTTAGTTTAGGAAGTAGATCAAAATGAAAAGAATTTTAGACAAGAAATGTGGCTTTTAAAGAAACAAGAACCACCATAAGACCTTGAATTCTTCCATGAACATGGCTGGCAATGGGATGTTAGCAATGAATGTGAGGGGGGAGATTAGGAAGTTAGACATGCTCCATTGTGTTGCTGCAAATGATAGGGAAGAGGAGCTTCTCTTATCCATTGATGCTTCCTTTAGGTTAGACCAGCAAAATTCAATTGAAAGGAATGACATTTCTGCAACCCCATCTGCCTACCCATCTACTTGCCTAGCATTTTTTGTTTCTTCATGGAGGGTGCACTTGGACTTGCAAACCCTCATGTGCCTTTTCTTTTCTTTTGGCTTTTTCTTTTGATTTTCTATCTAGAACTACCCTTATTGCTTCCAAGGTCCCAGATTAAGCAGTTGGGAACCTTATTTCTCTACTTAACTACTAGTCTGCCAAGATTAAACAGTTTGGACAGACTTCTTTCTCTATTCTACAACAGAAAATTGAAACATGGCATGATCCAGATTAGGCTGTTGGACCATCCATCAAAATTGAGTCAAGATCACGCTATGTACACATATTGTCTTCCCTTGAAAATATGGGATCTTTGCATCACCAAAGCAGAGCATATTTGGAGCTTTCTTTGCCAATCATGAAATATGAGACCTATTGGTATAGGTAGCTAACAGATTTGTTGGCATTATACTCAAGTTATGCTTCCAAAACTGTCAACAACCATGGTTCTTTCTTAACCAAACCAATAAAGACATGAGAAGACACTCTTTTATAAGAAATTATCACTGCTAGGGAATAAAGTAAGGATATTGGGAATGTTAATCAATGTTTGAGAAATATGTAGGTTAAGGACTTATTTTGAATCCTATAGATGATTCGAAATGAGGGGAATTATGGAAATGGGGGTCGAATAATCTTGCATGCATACACATCACAAGGGTGATAATGATATCACATGTCATATGATGGTGAGTTTATGGGGTGGCAGAGCGATAGGAGAATGATAATGATGATCATGAGTGGAGTGTATAGCAATGGTGTAGTGAGTGTGTAGGAAATCTCATATATACATGTTAAAATGAGCCATAGGTTTTCTCTTTGATAACTTTCCATGTTTTCAATAAAATAGAATAACTTCCAAGTTGATTTCTCACCTCAAGTTTGCCTTAATGAAACTTTCACGTGATTACACATTCTGAAGTTGGTGGACATGATTGTAAGTAGAAACTAAACTTGAAACTATTATTTATTAAAATGAACAAAAACTGAGTATTGATGCTAAGAGTGACCAATTGTTGATATTGATATTGTTTGTTGAGCCAAATTCAAAGAAAAAATGATCAATGTTTCTAATGAATACTTTTGGAGTGATGGAGAGGAGAGACTAGAGTTGTTTGGGTAGCTCTAGACTCTAAACCTAAAGCTACTTATCATCATAGGAACTTAAATTGCAAGATAGATCCAAACAAGCTTGTTGCATGTCATTAAGTAACTAATATATATATATATATATATATATATATATATATATATATATATATATATATATATATATATATATATATATATATATATATATATATATATATATATATATATATATAGATATTGTAAATACTGAAGGAAATGGTTTCCAAATTGCATGATGGTTACATGAATGCTTGTAGCTAATGAACTAACATCAATGTATGTTGAAGCTATTGTTGGAGAAACCTAAGTCTGATCATCTACAGAATCATCATCATTGGAACACTAAAATACTGTCAAGATCAGGGAGAATTGAAACATTGAACTTTGAGGATAATCATGTTGAAATTCATCTTGATTTATTACTAGAGTTAAACCAAGTACAAATGTTAATCATTGAAATAATTGTTGGATATAACAAAAATAAAATTTATTCTCTGATTTGATGGAAATGTAGAGAAAATAACTACTGAAAATGTTGATACAAGATAATTGACTAACACAAAGTTGGATGCTAACGGCGATAGTAAGAATAAAAGGATTTGTTGTCCCAAGCTCTATAACAAGAAGGCTTTTCACATGCATAATTCACATTTTGTCGATATTACTGCTAGGAAAAGTTAGCCATAGAAAATCTCCTATTTTTGAAACAAACCAACTTGTTTATCTTACAATTAACAGTCTCCTTTTTATTTGAAAAGAACTTGGGGAATATTTGCTAGATAGTTACCTAGTTTTCAAGAAAAATTCATGTTTAATTGCACCAAAGGGTTGGCCTTTGTAGTTGAACGTTGTTTAATCTTTATTTTTCTCTTTTTATTAATTTTTTTCTTATTATATATATATATATATATATATCTATATATATATATATAGATATATATATATATATATATATATATATATATATATATATATATATATATATATTATTGTTTTATAAGGAAAGAAGGAATAAATCAAGCTCAAGTTGTAGTGGGTTGGCGATCCTCCCTACTTACTACCTCCATCTCAAATTGTTGCCAAAAATGTTGAATGAATTCCTCTTGGTGGATAGGTCATTGATATAGTCTAAACCTATGCCCATTAACCAAGAAATAAATTGCTTCCCCATCAATGGTTTTGATTCTCACGGGACCTTTATCAAAGACATTCTTAATTTCATATGTGCTTAATCAATGTGTGGTAAACTTTCGTTTAAAACTCTTGAATTTAGAGTAAAAAAGGAGATCCCAATCACTTGGTTTGAATTGCTTCCTCAAATAAAGTTGTCATGCCATTTTCTTCTTGATGTTGGAAAAGGGTTTTTTTTTTAATGGCATCATGGTGCATCTCATCTAATTCATTTAGCTGAAATATTATTTGTTGTTGTGCACATGCGAGATTGATATGTAACAAGATTGCAATTCTAAAAGTATTCACCTGAAATTCTATTGTAAGAACAACCCATTTTCCATATACCAGTTCATATGGTGTAAACCTGGTCATTTTCCTTCATGTAATTTTGTAGGTCCTGTTAGCACCTAAATCTACCCTAGGCTGAAGGAAGGCAAAATTCAGGGTAACCACAAACCACGCTCAGTTTGGTAGCTAGCCCTACCAGAACAGGAGAGGGCTCTCTCCGAGTCACGCTCAGTGAATGGATAAACGAAACGGTCTGAGATGACTTACAGTGAAATATTTATCTTAGGCTAGCAAGTGAATATGGATACAAGAAGAAATTTTTATGAATGACTGAGCTTCTGGGATGTTATGGGACCAACGGACAGCAATGAACAAAGAATTTAATACAAAGGCATAGATTACTCCGTGAGGCAAGACATGCGGAAAGTGTAGCAATTTAGTTCGAAATAACGCGGAATGAAAAGATTGATTAAGAGAGTGAAAAGGGCATAAGTACATGAATCCTTTTCAACAAAAGAAGAACACTAAACATGAAATTTTCCCACAGGCATAGCAATAAAATTGAATTCTACCTTATCTAACTCAGAAAATTTCACTGGAAATGAATATGAATTGAACTATGAACATCACAAAATACATATGAAACACAAGAGACACATTTACTACACTCAAAACCACATGAATCTCATGAAACAGAGTCGTTTCCTTTCATTAATTCTTTGTCAAAAATATACAGTGAAGAAACAAAGTTTCTTTCCCACAGTCTCCTAGAAGTTACAAGCCAACCAACCCTTTGAAAATAGTTTGCATACAATATATAGAATGTGCCATGAAGAGATAGAACACCCAGGGGTTGGGGAGTTACTCGAATCATTACAAAATGGAAGTGGAAAGCCAACCATTAGCTACAGGTGCAGCGTTACAAACATGACAAATGGCTTGGGTGACCGTTTGCCTTCCTTTTCCACTTGGATAGAAGCCAATCTGGAGTGAAAATACATTAAATGCCACCCTAGGTGCCAAAAAACTGAAATGTAGATGAGCAGGCCCACTTGGACAAGTCGCGAATTGAAATTTCGTGAAACGGAGTTAAAATTGGGCTTTTTTCCTGTATGCGCCGCACCATTTTCTCTGTGTGCCAGGCCACTTTGGAGCCTATTTTTAGGCACTTGTAGGAGTCCAAAATGTGCCCAAGTGTGCTTGTTGGAAAGCCTGTCCTGTCTACTTTCTAACCCAAGTGGAATTTCTGAATTTGGTGCTCATTTTCCCCTCCAAATATTCATTCTCCCAAGACTGCTTCCTGTGTGTCAAAATAGGGGCAGAGAGGTCATTTTTTGGGTGTTTTTGACCTCCTGGAGACTCAGATCTTGCCCAAATTTCTTGTCCAAGCAACAATAGTAGTGATTTTTCATGCTGAATCCAAAAATGCAAACCATTCTTCATTTGGAGCTCCCAATTTTTGGCGTCGTGCCACTAGGAGAAAAAACCTGTGTTTTGCCCAAAACTTTGTCACATGACCAAAATTTCCCCAAATTTCTTGAAATTTGGGATGGAGGTCCTTTATGAAGTGCTATGTTTTTCCAAGGAAGCTTCAGCCAAGATTTGAATCCGATCTTTCTCTTTTGCCTCTTTTGTTGCTTTGCTCAATTTTGCCTTCAGGCTCCTTATCCGGGTCTTTGCACTCATACCTCACAACTAAAGTACTTCATGATCAATTTCATGAGTGGAGCATACTCATCTTTCAAAGATCTAAATGGAAAGACTCTTGTGAGCTGACTCAAGAATTTGGCCTTAATGTAAGGCTTATAGTGTTGCCTATCCACCTTCTTCTTCTTATGCCACTGTTCTCCAACATTTGGTATGCCTGTTGCCACTGAGATAGTTTCTGGTGTCAATGTGAAGGTGACCCCGGCCAAGATAGACTGACCTCCATGTAGGTGAAGCACAAAAATACGGGCCAACTCATGATGAACTCTAACATTAGCCACCCTTTGACAAAATTCAAAACATGCTAGTTGCTGGAAACATGACATGGAAAGATGGCATGCCTGTAATTCAGTGAGGGTAGTGGGCTCATCCCTAACATGTTTACCACTCTTGTGATGTCTCTTGGGAGCCTGCTTTTCCGAGGATGAGTCACTTTTTGTCTCCATCTCATACTCTGATGAATGCTGTAATGCCATGACTGTTGTGTGTACTGTATTTAGGTTGCCCTTTGATGATGGTGTGAAGCTAGGTGTTGTTTGTGATATTTGCCACCAAGGGGAACAATGAAAAAGGGAGTGTTACGAGGGGGATAATATGATGGGGTCATGGGGAGAAGTTTTTTTTAGGGATATATAGGAGTATTTGGGGATTTGATAGGGTAGGGTTTTGGGGTTTTGATAAGGTAGGGTTTTCGGGTGTATATTTGACAAATAAGAGGAGGGGAAAGAGAATAGGGTTTGGTAGTGTTTTAGGGTAGGGATAATAGGAAAAATGAGAAAGGGAGGATAGGGAAAAATGGAGAGGAGGGAAAATATGAGAGGTGAAAGAGGAGCCTTGGCATCAACACCACAATTTTTCAACCCCAACAACAATGGCTTTGGTGTTTTTAGGTGGTAGGGTTTAAGAGTTTTTGTGCAACCATAAGCCACCATGAACTATCATCATACTAACATAAAAATGGATGAACCACTGAGAGATTGACCCCACCTAGAAAATTCAAGGGATTGAAGGCAATTGGTTGCAAATTCTGAGCAAAATCAGCCTTGGCAGCTCTGTGCGCCGCACCAGTGTAAATTTACACTGGAAACTTTCTCCCAATGCGCCGCGCTCTCTATGTGCGTCACGCCCTTTTCCAAGTGACTTTTGGAGGCCTTACCGGTGTTCAAATTGGGTGAAATATAGCTCGTTGGAAATTTATTTGAGTATAATTTCCAACCCAACCAGAATATTTCAATTTGGAGTTCATTTTCTCTGTCAAAAATCAAATCTCCCAAGACTAGTCAAAATGTGCCAAATGAGGCTGCCTAAAGGCAGAGTGCTGTTACAGTAAACTTTTGAATGCCTTCCTAAACTACAAATTGAGCTCATGATAGCTCATTGGAAAGATATTTTTGTCTAGTTATCAGTTGGATCATCAAGAAAGTCATTTGGCCAACCGAGCTAGGAGAAAACTTGATTTTTCTAAGGTCACTTTAGAGGTGCATCAATTCTCCTGAGGCGATTGTATTTTTGACATTTCTCCAAAACCATGACACCTGTGTAAAAAGTGAAGGAGGTTTTTCTTCCTTGACATGTTATGGAAAAAAAAATCTCTCAGTTTTCCCAAATTCATCTTTTATTGCTCAGAAACATCATTGGAGTAAAACCTATCCCGATGTGTGGCACAAGAGATTTGTCGAAATGAAGCGAAATGAAGGGGATAGGGAGCTTCTAAATTCTTGAGGAAATTTTGGGAAGTAGGGAGAGATGTTAAGAAGTAGGGGAAAGTGGAATTTCAAATATTTAGTGAGGGGAAGGAGTCCAAAAAGGAAAAATGCAGGTCCAACCTAGAAAATTGCCAAGTTGTAGCAAGAAACTAGGGTTTGTGCGAAAATGAGGAATTTGGGGTATCTCAGTGATGGGAAGTGTTTGATAAGATACTTTAAGGATAGGGGAAGGTGTATGAACAGCAGGATACACGTTTTGCCGATGATTTGACCGTCCAAGAGAAATTGCCTTCAAAACCCTAGGAGAGGGTAATGACCTTACCTAGGCGCAACTGAAGCGTGAACAAGGTGTAAAATGACGCAGTGGAACTTTACATGATGATGAAAACCCTCTGAATGATGGTAGACTCAGCTGAATAGTGACATAGACCAACATTTGGAAAACTTTGAAAGGAGTGAAAGCAAACCCTAGACCTAATGCCTAGTGACCAAATTTTACTTGAAGACTCACTGAAATGATAAAATTTGACTTGACACCTTAAAATCACTTTGTAAGAGCATGTTTGATCACTGGAGGAAGGCTGCAAAGAATGACACTAACAGGTCCAAAATGCCTTAGGAATCCAATTTTCCCAACCGTTATGATGTAGCTATATTGTTTTGGTTAGGAATTTCTTCAAGGACTTTATTAGTGGACTTCACTTTCCCATTGGCTTATGGATGGTAAGGAGAGGATTTCCAACGATTAATTTCATACTAGTGAGTGATGGGTTGTACCAAATTTGATGTAAATTACACTCCTTGATCTATCATAATTTCTCTTGGTGCACCAAAACAAGTAAAAATATCATCAAATAGAAAATCTACAATTTTTTGTTTAATTGCATGAAAGGGAGCTTTAGCTTCTACCCATTTAGTAATGTAATCATTACAAACCAAAATATATATTTTCTTCTTTGGTGTTGGGATAATAGGTCCTACAAACTAGAGAGTCTAATCATAAAAGGCTCAATAAGTACTTTTGGTTGTAAACACATCTTGTTGGATTGTACTGAACAATCCATTCACTAATAGTTGTCATAGCTTTGAATGTACCTTGTGGAATCTCTAAAGAGAGTGGGCCAATAATACAACAAATGAAATACTTTTTAGGCTATCTCTTTCCAATGAAGTGTCCTGTTAATGGCTCATCGTGGAAAGCTTTGAATACGTCAAATATTTAATATTCACATACATACCTTTCAATAATGAAATCAAGTCCTGTCTTGAGGAGGTCCCCTCCAATCGAAGAATAAGATGCACTGTGTGATGATCTTTTGTTTTTCCCTAAGTAAAATACGTTGTGCCAATTTTCGTATGGTCAAATAGTTATCTGCATCTACAAACAAAGCATAGTTAGTAAATACAAAAAAAAATATTCATCAAGAAAATCATCATCTACAAGAGTTTATTGTCCTTCATTATGAATCCTAGAAATAAATTTTGCTACTATATTTTCCCTTCCAAGTTTGTCTACAATATCAATATTAAACTCCTACAACAGAAAAATCTACCTAGTTATTCTATCATTGGTTATATGTTTTCTCATCAGGTATCTTATGGAATAATGATCAATATGGATAAAAACCTCATACCCATTGATGTAATGTCTAATTTTTTTAATTGCATGCACCATTGCTAAGAATTTGTTTTTTGTTATTGTATAGTTTCTTTCAATAAGTGTTAAGTTCCTTATAATAAATTAAATGGAATAGTTTGACTTATTTTTCTTACTGTCCAAAAACTACTCCAAGGGATGTATCTAAGGCATCCGTTGAGAAATGGAAAGGAAGAGACTAGTTTGGTCCCCTAGAAATAGGTGTCTTGGTAAGCTTTCTTTTAGTGTCTAAAAAGTGTTTTAACGTTGACCATTACAAGGAAAAATTAATATCCTTAGCAAGAAATTTGATTAAAGGAGCAACTACTCTTGTAAACTTTTATATGAATCGTCTATATAAATGAGCATGGCCTAAAAAGCTTCTTACATCTTTTGGGGATCTTGGAACTAGAAGCTTTAGTATGTTTCAATCTTTGCTGGATCAACTTTAGTTCCTACACAAGATATGAGATGACCAAGAACAATCCCTGCAATTTCAAATATACAACATTTAACATCACTTAATGCAAGGTTATTCGCTTGCAATCTTATCAAAACTTCTTCTAATTTTTCTAATGCTTCTTGGAAATAATCACCATATATAGAGAGAAATAATCCATATAAACTTCCACAAAATTGTGGATTAGATTAGAAAAATGGCTAAACCTGCTCTTTTAAAGGAAATACTCTATAGTAAAATGTTCCCGATGGGCATGTAAAAGTTTTCTTATATTGATATTTGGGAGTAACTTATATATAGTTGTATCCAATAAAATTGTCATGTAAAGAGAAGTACTTTTTACTAGCTATGTGTCCAAAACCTGATAAATAAATGGAATACAAAAGTAATCCTTTGAAGCGGCTTTATAAAGTTATCTATAATGAACACAAATCCATCATTTATCATTTTTATTAGGCACTATTACAATGGGTTCAACCAATTGGATATCTAAAATTGGATAAATGACACTGACATCAAGTAACTTTTGCAACTTCTCTTTGAAAATCTCTTTCAAAGTTGGGTTCATGCACATATGAGGCTTCCTAATAGGATCAACACCCCCTGAATGTAAATATGACATGTACAAGTGTCGGAATGAATTCCATTCATGTCATGATAACTCCAAGTATAGGAATTTGTGTTTTTTTTCAACATCTTGACTAATTGCTTTGTTGAGGTTAGACAATTTGAGAGTTGACATGTAAAACATTTCATGGACTAATTTCAATAGGAATAATGCAAGATTATGATATGTATATGGATAATGCAGAAATTTGAAATGATGATGAAGCATTTAGATCACATTTCTCTTGAAAATAGGAACTAAATATAATCAAATGGATCAATGATTTTGCAAAGAGTTTAAATTAATGAGAAAATTATGAATATGATTTTCTTCAATGAGTTCCTTGAATTACATCACTTGATCAATTGAAAAAATAGGTGGAAAATTTTCTTCATCACTGTTAATTTTATCAAGCCATCAAGTGTTTTCAACCTCACAATAGGATTTAGTGAGGGGATACAAGTTTACATTTTTCAATGAATCATTGTGTGAAATAAGCATAATTTCCAAACTAACAACCAATAAATACATTTATAGTGGCTAGTTATGGTCTTCCTATAATCAATGGGTGCCCTCCTAAAGAAGTCTTGGGTTGTAAAACCATGAAGTTAACAGGGTATTCCTAGGGGTTAGGGAGACAATTATATCATCTAACACACCTTCAGGTATAATCTTGGATTAATCTGCTAGTTCTAGGACTATAGGTGCAGGAGAGAGATTGAGTAATTGTAACAGTTACATGGTTTGTTTGGCCATTATATTGATTTCTTCCCTTAAATAAATAAATACAATTGCAAGAAGAATACCATTAATGCGGACTAAAAAAATTGGATTGCTAAGATCCACATAATTTTCTATGAAAAATTATCTTGTCATGAGATCTGTTGATTTCTCGATGAATTGAATAGTTTTTTTCTCTATTTTCTACCTTCAGATTTTCTTCAATAAAATTTTCCTAATAGTCTTGGCATAGATTGAGATATGTTTGATGGCTTGTAATAAGGAAAATTGATGCAAACATTTTTAATTATATAACTAGATCAAATTTGAAGCAAACAATTGGTTTTTTCTAGCTTAACCTTTCTGGATAGGGAAGTAAATTGGATGACTAGGGAAGCTCTAAATTTGGAGAAGTTTATTTTACTATATCATCATTTATTTGATCAATAGTTTCCTCATTTTTTTTCTTCAATTATTATTAGAACCTTTTTACTTTGATTAAGCACTTTTCCCAATCTTAATTGAACATCTTGTAGTTCTATTGGAGTGATCAAATATGTGGGAAAGTGTTGTAGCCTAGTGTTTAAAACATGTGGTGCTACCTTATTATTTGGGATAGGAATGGGCTAAGTTGATAATTGTGTTGGTCTTGGAGGTTGAGTGGGTGGAAGCTATAATTTCTAAGGCTATGGAAGTTGTAGTTGTTGAGGTTGTGCAATTTGTTGAGTTTGTGTTTGTGTAGAGTATAGATGTTGATTGTGGGGGTTATGATTGTTGTGGTGATTATGTGGGGTATGATTGTTGTGGTGATTGTGTGGGGTATGATTGTCATGATGTCATAGGGTAAGGATAGGCAAGCATGTTACCATAAGCAAGTCCTCACCATCCTTGTTGCCAAGGATGTTTTCAGACCTAATGTGGAGGACATGCTTGCCAAGACATATTGTAATTAAAAAATTGTGGTGAATATTGTTTACCAAAATAATATTTAGTAAATTGACATGTAGGGTCTAAAGGCATACTTGCCACTCTAGGTTGCTAAGGCCTTTTTGGTGCAAGTGCACATAGCTAGTCTATTTCTTAATTATCCCCTTGGTAAATTACCTTGAGACCAGATAAGGACAAACAATGTTATATTGAATGTTATCTTTCACAAATAATACAACTTTCAACACTATTTAGAGAAAATTATCTTAGTGGGTGTTTCTTTCTACATTTAGGAAAAAAAATAGAAAGAACTAACTTTTCATCTTCTTATTTTTTTAAATTACAAAGTATCTAATTGTAAGTCGAGAGTGCTAAGAATGATAGTCTTAAAATTTTCAAGCAATTGTCCTAATTTAGCCCTAGTCATCCCATTTGTTGTGGATTTGGTAGCTTTAAAAAAAGTGTTTTTAATACCCTTACTGGATTTGGATTGACTTCGAGAATACCTTCTGCAAAGTCCCCTGATTTTTGCAAGTGGGTTAGTTGTGAAACATCTCGAGCTCTTAGAAAATAACACAAATTAATAGAATCATCTAGGATACTTGTGAGAAAGATAGTCCCAATAATTTCTTGATCAAGTTTGTGTTGCTTGGATCCTTTGAGATTATTCATAAATGTTTTAAGATAGTCTTCTAAACTCTTTTTTTTTCCATCATCTTAAAAATTTCTTCTCTCACGTATTTAGCCTTAGAATATTCTTGATATTTCTCAACAAAGTTCCTATGCATCCAATCCCATATTTGAATTATGTTTCCTTCCAACCGCATAAACTAATGCAGGGATAAGTCCTTGAGGGTCATAGGAAATAATTTGGGTTTTTTGCATCATTTTAATAGTCATAACTATGACACGATACATAAAAATAAAAGCATTGAGATCTTTGATAATGATACCATAAAAATGAGGTAAGGATGATAGAGGAATATTATTCATTTGTACTATTGTGGTTGGAACCACAATTGGGAAACAAAAAGTCACCTCCTCTTCTTCATTTGTATGTGTCTCACTTTCCCCGTTTACATATGCTACACATTCACCTTTTTCCATATTTCTATATTTGAACAAATTGTACTCATTCTCTAAAGGTGGATTTTTCCGGTCCTTAAATGGATTGCAATCCGCATGTTTGGTAATATGGTTTTCTTGTCAATGTTTCTTCCACTATGGTGCCATATGGAAGGACCCTATGGTTTTTGTTTTTACTTCTTGTATATCTTTTTTTCCTTGAATTGTTTTCCATAGTGATTGGATTTGTCACCAGGATCCCGTTTACTCATCCTCTTGTATATTTTCTTGTCAGCAAGTTAATATTCAAAGGGATGTTTTTATCTAAAATAACTACTCTACCTTTTGATCTAACTCTACCAACATCTCTTTATATAAAGTAATTAATATATCTTTTATATTTGAGGGAACTATTCTAACTTTTCCTACAAATCTTCCTTTATCATCTCGAGCCCTATTCATATAGTACCAACATAGCTTTAGAACCAAAGAGATAGAATATTCACTAATGTGAATGCATCAAGATATTACACTTTAGAAAAAAAATTGAGTGAGGTTGTGTAGTGGCTATTGTAACAACCCTCCTCAATTACTTTAAGCATATTGCACCTAGAGGGAATGAAGGGACCTACTCTTTAAAAATGATGCATAGATCATCTTGCCAAGTCTATCCAGTGTCCATAAGCTCCAATTGGCCATTATACCTTGAGATATTGGAGGAAGACTTGTGATCCTAATTAATCCTACTTGGCTAATAAAAAAGCACCAAGAATCCTTAATCCTACTGAGGTAACCATCTAAGAGAAGTTTTTACTTAGTTTTTTTTGCAAATCTAAGTCTCTTTAGCCCTGCGTATTGTTTTTTTGGGTCTCTATCAATGTGTACCCAAATTATTGATCTAATATAAGGAAAGAAATAAATGAATACAAGAAACTATGGTGCTTATTGACCTAATGTTAAGTGAAAGTTTTAGAACAAATGGCGTCTTCTCCACCAAGAAGGGTGGTGAATGGCACTATCAGTGCTTTGCTCAACTTGTCAGCTAAATTTTTTCACAAGCAACGACTTTCTTATGATAAGTAAAGCTCATAAACAACACTTTAAATTATGAAACATAAACAACAACATGAATCAAATCATATGCTATTGATTACAATGGTGATGTACTAGTGGATATGGCTATGATATACTAGTGAACTCACACATAGATTATATAGAAAAACTGATATAAATAAACCAAACAAAGAAACATTAAAATTACTAAAATTAAATTCTATAAAGATAAAAATACTCTTAAGTAAGCTAAGAACTAGTTTATGAGCATGAATATACAAACTAGGAACAACCTAGATCCATCTTAACTTTGGATCTACCAAGCGCCGAGAGGGGTTAAATCTCTTTTTATTGTAAAAGAGGCTCGCATCTCAAGATATTTGATCCCTCTGAGCACTAGGTATATCCGGAGTTAAGATGGATCTAGGCTTGTTTAATTTCCCCTTTAAATAAGCTATATTCCACATGAATACCATGGGCCGATACGATGGGTTCTCATAAACCTGAAGCTCCAAAACTATAGTAACTTAACCTAGTTTGAAGTTATTTTTATTTTATTTTGAATGAGTCAAATTTGTATAGGTCATTACATTACATTGCAACATCTCTACCATATTGTGTTGGAGAGTGCCTCTCGACACAAATATTTATATGGAAATTTTTGCGCATGAATATTTATAATATGACCTGAGCATGTTAAAAATGAAAATATGGAAATAAAAAGTAATAAAAACAAATTTATACCAAACTTATGAACAATAATGAAATATAGTGCCCTAATTTGAGTGGTGGGGGTCCTTCCACAACTCAACAAGAACAATTCGCCTCTACCAGTGGTTGGAACATAAAGACATTCTATAAATTTATCAAAATAAACTTGAAATAGTCTCAAAATTAAACTTAAGCTCTCAAATTGAAATTTCAATGTCTAAGCAATACAAACTTATTTTGGCAAGCATGGTTTGCTTTCCTTTATAGGGAAAAACATAACCAATTGTTCAAAAATCCTCTTAGATATTGATTTTGGCCTATTTTGAAGATATAATATGATCATTTCAACCCATTTGGGTGCTCAAATCGTGGATTGAATCAAAAAAAAATAAAAATTGGGTGGATTTCCCAACCCATTCTATTTTTTTCTTTTGGAGTGACCGTGTTGGCCATGTGTTGACTAGCTATTTCAAGACTATTTTGGGTCAAGCGAATGGGAATCTTACTATCTCATAATTACTTCCTACAAGTACCATAATAAATGATGATTTCAAATTTTATTGAATCCTAAAAAAATGTTCTATAATGCAATTATTTACATAAATTTCAAAAATTAAAAGTACCAATAAAATACCTTTGGGAAATTATTATGTGAGCAAAATATGGCAAAATTTCATCGAAGGTGATTTAGAGAGGTGTTACTAAGGCCAAACATGATATAAAACAATAGAAAAAATTCTATCAAAATAGAGGATTGACATAAAGCAGCTAGGGTTTTTGTTCATGGAGCCAATTTCATGTTTCTAACAAGTTTTTTTATTATTATAATTTTTAACTAGTTTTTATCTTTTGAGCCAGATAAATGAGTAAGCCTCTTTTTCCCATAAACCATAGTTTTATCCATAACCTCTCAATGATCTTTTCCATGAGGAAAGCACTCAACCATCATATTAACGATAGTGAACCCCATATTCTAAATTTTTCTCACCATTAAAAGTGCTTTCTCGCTAAAACCCAACCAAACACATAGCCCAAACCTCTTAGCACCAAGCATATTGCATGATGAACTAACCAAAATAATGCATGCTTATTTATTTCATGCGATTTGCAGTAAAACCATCCATGCATCCAAGATAAAGGTTGGTGAAACCCCAATGTTCGAAAGCTCGAATGATGAGACCAAGAAAATTCCTCTAGACCAAAGTTATGGGATACTCTGGGTTTCATAGATAAGTTCATTTCTTAAGAATGGCTAGAGATCTACTAGAAATTTCATAAAGATAACCTCTCTACTAATGATACATATACAAAATTTTACAAGGTAGTGAGAGGATCTTGGTTACCAAAGGTAGCAACACACCTACCAATTTTTCCATGTACAAAAGTAGAAGTGGATGGTGCAACATTCAAATCCAAAGGAGGTTGTGATAAGAGAAAACAATGGGAAACATCTACCATCATTCGGTGCTTCTAACATAGATTTATATTACAAGTTACCTATAGGGGAGGTGTCCTTATATGAAGAATTTACGAGAAACTTAAAGATCATTCCCAGAGATATACTCAAGATGTGGTGGAGAAATAAAGAAACATTTAGTGCAGGGGGCAGTAGAGAGTACCCTGTAAACATGCTACATACTCCATTTTATCTTGTGATTGCCATGTTATGCCAATTATATGGCTGGTAAAATGCTAAAAACTTTCTTGAAGTTTGGGATCTATTGATGAATATTGTGGTTGTTGAGGGTATAATCTTTAATTAGGCATATATCTTAGCAAGAAATTTGAAGGATAGCATTGAGAATGCTTAGAATCATAAAGAAGGCCAACAACCCCATTATGACATGGCTTCATACCTTTTGGATGCAATCTTTGATAAGATGGCATTCCCAACCATCAACTGGAGATGAACCACCCATGAGGAGCCAAGACACATTTATTGCAAAATCCTTTAGGAAGATTGCTATACACAGGTTTACACACAGATCTGCCATGATTTCTTAATCTCATTGTACAAATTCCTCCTTAATGAAGCTACTTTTTAGATGTCAAAAAGGGCTAGACAAACAATATATATAGTTGGTGATTGGTTTGTTGAGTAGGATGATACTTTCATTAAAGTTTTAGGAGCAACCAAGCCTCGGCACCCACTTTCCAAATTTGTAATTGACCATGTGGTCTTACAAGAAATAACTTATCAGGTTTACACAAGGGTAGGTGGTGCACTTTCAAGAACCAATAAACATCATTGTACACACATGCCATTCTAGTTGGGAGCATATCGGCTAAAAGACATCAACCACAAAAATGAAGATTCAAGTGCACTCATACTTTTATGTTTAAGAGATCTAACATTCCACAAATATTATCCTAGATCCACTATTAAGAATCATTTCAAATCATGAAAATACAAATGGGAATATCAGTCAGAGACCTTATAGGCAGAGGAAGAAAAGAAAAAAAATTTCCTAGAAGTTTGTGGAAGTTATTTAAAAAATTAGCTATAAACCTACACAAAAAAGTGGAAGAGGATCATGAAAAATTAGAAGCATTGGCTCAGGAGAAAGCAACTAGGAAAGAAGTAGCTGAGAAGGAATAGGAGAAGCTAAGACAAAAACAAGAGGAAACCTAGATATCCCAAGAATCTCTCCAAGAAGCATGTGAGATATAACTTAGAGACCAATAAGAGGAAGAAATGAGGAGGGAGAGAGAAGGGAGGATAAGAATCATAGAACAAAGAAAAGGAGAGGAAGAGAAAAAATAATACAAGATGAGGCTAAGACTAAACTCAGAGTATATGCTCTTTAGGCTTAGCAAGAAAAAGTAGAGCAATCAATTGAGCAATACTCAACCAACATGGACATTGAATGATTAATTTCAACAATCCCAAAAATTATAGGAGGTCATTCACCGACGATAGAAATGGTCATCGTGTAAGAAAAAAGAGCGAAGATGGTGAAATTGAACATGTTCAGATTAGTTCACACAATGAAAAAGAATGTGGAGCATACCAACAAGACACATGAGACCCCACATATACCATTAATCCACATCATTATAGAGAGGACTATGTGCCAAACACCAGAAAAGATCCTCTTGAGATGGCTTCGACGAGAACTTGATTCTATCAGGAAACTAAGAGAAATGTATAAATTATCCTACAATAGGTCAAGTAGAAGGATGTTAAAATTGTTAAATTTGATAAATAGTTAAAGATGTTAAAATTAGAAACAAAATCCATGAAGCAAGCAAGTGTCAAAGTGGATGATTATAAAGCTTGTGCTATAGAAGTACACGAACACTACAAGGATTTAGTTAAATAATTGTACTCATGTGTGCAAATCATGTAGGAGACCGCAACATAATTATTTTATACTCTGGGAGAGAGTCAAAGAACCAAACCTACAATTATAAGGATTCCTCCATGCAATCCATCAGTTAGAGGAGTGGAAAAAAGAGTATCCACATGCACCATCATAATGTACCAAGGTCAACAAAAAAGAACTAATATATCACTCACTTGTCCACCAGACCAAAAGGATATAGGAAAATCTAGAAAGGTACATTTCCAAATCAGTGGCCATATAAAAACAACATTACTCTCAAGGTGAGAGGGTTATTAGAGTGAACAAATTGTCATCAATTGGAGCCCCAAGGGAGGCCAGGATTGTTGAAGAAGTAACCAAGGAACTAGATGAAGTTCTATATGATAAATAACTATCCTTTAGTGCTTTCACAAGTAGGCTTATTAAGAGAAACCTCAAGAGTTCTAATAAATCTAGACCAACAATAGACAATCCTTAATTTCTTTTTAATATCACTGAAGCGAGACTTGCCATGTTCTCCAAAAGTACTAAAGAATATCAAGTTTTTATGGAAATATTGTTTCCTAGTAGAATAAGAATGATTGGGTCGTATTATGAGTTATGGGTGGTGTATCTTTTGGAGATTGGGAAAATTCCACTTGATGGTGCAGTTATTATGGATGAGTTGTACAAGTTTTACAAATCATTATATTTGTGATTATAATTAAAAATTAGTAGAAGTAAAAGAGTTTTAACTACCCTTGAGATGTTTGATAATCTCAAGAAGCAATTACCAATCAAGACTATAAATAATGTAAAGCTCTGTGTAAAGAGGAATTTTGATCTTTTTTTGACATCCTTGCAAACTAGAGATTAGAAGTTGATAACTTTGTATTTTTTTCTAGTTAATATAAAGAAGCCTCGAAGACCATTGTATAAAATTCAATCCACATGCATTTTGTCTTTGTTTTTTACTACTCTTAAGCAATTCATTATGTATGTATCTATTAGATGTGTTATTTCTAGTTCTTAGACTAATCTATGAATTGGTTTGTAATTTATTGCTCGTGGTTTGATTTCCATTGCTTTCTACATTGGGTGATTATTGGTTTAGAATAGGTATATTTAGTGCTTTGTCATAATAAGTTAAGAATACAATGTTGTCTGGAATATCAACTAATTATTTCCTTGACTATGAATTTGTGTTTTTTTTCACTCATCACTTAGCTAACCCAAAGAAAGTCTTGGAATAGCTTATCCAACTAATGATAAGTCATAGTGGATGGAACTTGATTGCATGTGTAATATGGGTGGAAATAAGAACCTTAGAGAATATATGGAATTTGGCCTCTAAGAACATAACTTGTGAAATCCACTTTTGTGCACTTTATTGGCTATTAGTTATAACCCCACCTTCCAAACAATTTTCAATGAAGATTGAAAAGCAAAGTGAATCACATAAACATAAAAATTGCCCAAATTGAATCTGATCCCACCCATGTCAAGCTCACTAACTAAGAATGCCATCTCAAGCCAACTTGTAGCGTTAGGCTTTGGCCATTTGCAAGTTAGATGTAGAGGCCTCGCCAAAAATCTAGATAGTGTTGTCCATGAACTCTTTTTCCATCAAGGTAATAACTATAAATCTGTCATTAGAAAATTATTGTTAACCATTTAACCAATGTTTGGTTCAGGGAAGAAAAATAACCATTCAGTAGCCTAGTGTTACATACCTAAATATACCAAGTTCCTTGTATTTGGATGGATAAACAAAGAATCTAGCTAGTTCATATGAGAATACAATTTCCACCTATTGGAACAAAAATTGACCAAATCCTAGAGCCTAAAACATGACCACTATGGAAGGCCACTCCATGTAGTCATAATTCTTCTTGAATCCCAACTTGATAAAGAGGGAGTCATCCCAAGCATTTGGATAATTCCATATATTATGAAATCACTTTAAAATTATTAACAATAAATAAACCTCTAATGAAACTAGTTTTCTTTGACAAGGTGACCTGTGATAGAATATGGTGTAGCCTCAAGGCCAGGTCCTTGGCTAGAAATATTGTATGAAACATCAAGTAGAGTAATTGGAAGATAGTTGGTGACTAACTATGGGAATATAGTTTTGGGATGGATTTGATTAAGAATTTATTAGTAAGAAGCCCCAATAAATTCTTCCACATTCCTTTTTTGTAAATCCTAACTACATTAGTCAAACATAATTCATTGTGGTTTTTAAAAACTTACATGGGAAATCATCTAGCATAAGAGATTTATAATCAACCATCTCCATCATTAATTTCATGAGGTTTTGCATGGTACTTAATTCTTAATCATAAATTATTTCATTCTTTAGGGGTGGTTTTGAAGGCACAAAGTTAGTACATGCTTGCATGGCCACCCTCCATGCATTTTTCCTACCCTGATATTAAAATACAATATGATACTACTCAATGATTTGTTGCTAAATATCCTCTTGGTTGATTAAACTCCCAACAACGTATCTATGGTACCATTCTTCTTGGACATGTCCTTAATAACAAGCATTTTGATAAGGACATTCATCAGTGGATCCCTATTTTTAAGCAATTGGGGAAAGTACCAAATCTAGGCTCCTCAAGCTTGAGGAATATCATAAACTTTCATTATATATCTTTATTTGGAAAATTTCACCTAGAGAGCTTCATCAAAAAGAGTAAATTGAAGATGTTGAGGGACCTCCTCAAATAATTAATTATTGTGACTAAACCCTCGTATGTTTCAATTTGGTTGGTGGCATAATTCCATCACTTTATCGAGCCATTCTTCCACCAAACCCAAGGAACCAAGTTCAAATATGTATAATAATTTGGATGCAAGATAGGTGTTGTTGTGGGTGACATTGAACAAGTTTTAATCTTTAGGCATCCTCATTCTAGTCACTCTCCAAGAAATAGAGAAAACAATGGACTAGTCAAAGAGAGTGACCTTAATCTATAATTTTCATGGTCTACCACCATTCTAGTCAAATAAGAAGGATTTTTTAGTTGAAATCATAAATATATCAAGTCATCTCATAACTTGTTTATAGATAGACCTAAATTCAGACTATACGAACTATTTTTCCAATGAATTAGTGCTATAGTACTTGCTAGAGACATAAAGGCCAAGTCTTTCCTTGAGGCCATTTGATCTTGTGCACTTCTATCAAGGCATGTGAGCCAACTTAACCCCAATTTTGTCATCCTAGGACACCACATTAATAAAATCTTCACACTTAAACCAATTTATTTCCTTGAAGAATTTTACAAGCTAGTCCCATGAAATATATCTTTATTCAACCTCGTTAGATGCATATAGATAAGTAAGGCCAAGAACCCTAGTATTAGGATTAAGGAACAACCATTTCATTTTACTATATATGTCTATTCCCTTATCAATTATGTTGTCACGAACCTATGAGACACACGAATGGTTTCCTTTCTCATTCATCCTATGCATGGTATAAAACACAAAAGCGTTAGGCCATACATGACTCAATGTCATGTTAAACATTAATCCAATCAACTTTACTTCTTCCAAACACACGATGTACTAGTTTCAAAACAACAAATTAACTTTACACACCATTTTCTTCCTAACTACATATATAAGACAACTCACATTCCATTATGTAAATTTCATTCAAAATTTATGAACACATCCATCTCCTTGCCCCGCATCCTAATTAAAGCTTGGTAGTAATTTGGAGTCACAAAATTCTTTATGTCCAACTCATGTGCCACCCACTTGTAAAGGGTATTTTCTCGAGTATTCTCTAGTCATATTTAGTTTCTACACCAACATAACTTATCCAACCTTGGAGAAGGAGACCAAGCGCTATGACTAACCCATACCAAGGAGGATCTAGTGGGTTCATTGCCCATAGGTGTGGTGATTAGCTTGGAGGGTGTTGGCCTAGAGGTGATTGCAATCCTAGTTGATGTCTTTGGAGACACATTTCCTTTCTTACCATTATTTACTACTTTAATCCACTCTCCACCTTTAATAAAGGTTGAAACCTACAAGGTATATGAAACCAGGGTACTAACTAAAGAAGTATCATAGGAATCAAACTTAAACATGAGTAGGGAAAACCCATAGTCCTATGCTTCAGGCTCTAGAAGAGAAAGCATGGATTCATATGATTAATATCCTTAATAGTATAATGAATTACCTTAGAGACAAACTTGATGAAAGTTTTCTCTCTCATGTGTTGGCACAAATTAATCTTGTTGTGTAGAAAATCTCCCCTACAGACAAGTGAACACTCCTCTAGATCTACCCTTGATCTAATATATACTATATGATACACCATTATATTTTTTTCCACTATATCTAATGTGACTTGTCCTAATTCACACATAAGAGAGAGATAAAAATGCATACCTTATGCTCGATGGTTGTCCTTGCATGATTAAACTAGCAAAGCTCCAAATATCTAAGATCCAACTCCTACCACCTACTACTTGCACACAATAAAACCAACATGCCAATTGTTACAGGTCATTTTGTCGCATCCAAAAAAAGGGCCCTAAAACTAGATCTATCATCATCCATTAACACCTTGTAATCATCCATTACAAAGCCAAAAGCATTCACTTTCCAGAAGTTACAAGAATCTTGGATTACATTGGCTAAAATCCCTAATTTTGTGGGTCATTGCACTTACCTTTAACACAAAATACTGTGACACAAGTTGTACACATGGAAACTGTATTGGTCAACGCAAGTTTCTTTCCCAAAAAGTGTGACAAACACCTAGAAATGAGGAAAAATAAAAATTAATTTCGAAGTTTCTCTCTCTAGAAGCTTTAGAAGTGGTTTCAACCATTTGATGCTGGATTGCATCTCGAACTCCTACCATAATGGTATTATCTCTTATCTCCTAGAACTTACCTCCATCTAATTTGGATCTAAACCCTAGAATGGTAAACCCAAAACCACCTCATTTACCCTATAAATCCACTATCTCCCATAAAGTTTGGGTTGGTTTTTAGAGATTCTGAATTATGTATTTATGCTACTTAATTGTGTCTAGAGGTCCATAATCCATCCATGTTCTTGAGATGTGATTGAAGGCTTACTATTTTCACAAAGGAAGGAAAAGATAGCTGGGAGAGATTTACAAGGTCAAGGCCTAAAAGGGTTGTAATATTTTCCTACTTTTATTAATACAAAAGTACATTGTTTCTCCTATACTTATGTCGTATTTATGCATATATAGAATATGAATCCTTGAATTTTTATTTAGAGTTGTTTGTCTATGTGATTTATATGTTGTGGTTCTCTTGCTTGTTTTAAATGATTTGTAGGTTCCAATTATAGAAGTTGGAGTTGGAGTTGGAGCTAACAAGCTGGAAGGAGGAAGCTTTCATTGGATTCCAAGTAGGTTTTCTTCCCATATTTTAAACATATCTATGGAAACCATTGTAGTTTTGTCTTGTTTTATTGAGACTAAGCCACTAGGTCTAGGGAGTTACTTCTGTCCACAGAAGGAACTTTCCACAAAACAACTTGGCAATTCCACCGTGGAACGAGGTGTTATTTAGTGGATTTATTTGTATAGTATTTTAGGACCTCTGAAATCGACTATATTTATCTTGTTCAGACTATCATTGGACTTAGGAAATCCTGATTTTGAGCTTGATAGGTTTGATTTGCGTTTTTTAAGAAAAATTAGTCCCATCACATTTTTTGTTCTGAGACAAAGTGACCCAATGCAATTTCTCAGTTCTGTAAGTGTGATGACTCACATTGGTGTGTATATTCCACCCGCAATAATCTTGGAGTTGCAAGATTTTTTACATTTTCCTTGCCTTGTTTTGAATTCTGACTTGTTTGCAATGTCTTCCTGAGTCTCTGGTTTGTCCAAGGTCTCTACAAAGTCCCCAACTTGTGTGGATTTGAGTTTGATTTCTTTTTGGTTGGAAATCACATTTTTCTTATCGATTAGAACTTGTTAAGATTTGGCTTGGTTATTGATTCATCAAAATGATTTTTCATATTATAGTTCCAATATATCTAGATTCTTTTTTATTCAATACTCTAAACATACTTTCATTTTTCTTTGCATTTGAAAATTGACAAGGAAAAGAAAATATTTTTTTTCATCTTCTCATGCATTAGGGCTTTGAATTTTTGGATTGGAATAATGAACTTGAATATCTTTTTTGGAAGTTCTTATTTTCTGCATCATTGTTTGAAACTACTTCCTTTCTTTAGTTAGATCTTCATTAAATGAAAAGAGTTCATTTTCTCATTCTAGTTGCATTTTAGGAGGTCAGGTGAATTCATTTCAATCCTTGAAACTAGAACTTTAATCAAGATCAACAATAAAATTTATCAATTAACTGAAGGAGAATTTGAAACATTAAAGACACATTACTGGTCTAGGCTAGAAGACATGTTCTAATGTCTCAAAACATAGGATTTTTAGTTACTTGTCAGTGTTACATCCCGGGGATGGTTGGTTTTCCATGTACATTGGAGTATATTAGAAAATTCTTCCATGTACCATTATTATATAGGACAATGCTCCACATACAATGAGTATATAGGAACACCCCAAATGTATGATTACACATTAGACAACACAACTACGAATTATGCTTCCATGTATCTCTGGGTATATTTTGGAAGTCCCCATTAAATTGAAAACCGTCTATAGGAAACCAAGTTGGTTTCCTTTTCATATGTGATACATTGAACACAACATTCAGGGAGATTTCTGGCATGTACTTAACTGTATATTGTAGTTCAAGGTGGCTTGGTAATCCTTATATACATAGTTACCCCTTGTTGTGGGGAAAAATGCCTATGCAGGACGATCCTATCCACCTAAGGTGTGACAGCGCCTTAGCAACAAACGAATACAGCTATTATGATTTCTTCCTTTATGAAATGTGAAAGAGGGGAGATCGGCAGACTTACCATTGTCTTCCGGTTGTCCCTCGATCTAGATCCTCTTCTCTTTGCGTGTCCACAGCTACTTGTCTCCTCGCTTGCTCAAGAGAACAGCTACTTGATTCCCATGAGATCACAAGAGAACAACTACCTGTGACAAGAGAACAGCTACTTGCGACAAGAGAAGAACACAATACAAAGGCAAATATACATATTCATAAATGATTCAGGATTAGAAGTAAATCAAATACACTAATGAAATCATACAAAATACACCAGCATATAGGAAAGAATCAAGATAGCTTTATTGATAAGTAACAGGGTTCAGGAAGAGATACAACCCATAGGGCTCCAATCCAGCATCTCCTTCCCAGCAGAATGGAATTCCTTCTTCAGCTCCCTTCAAAACATTAAGCACCCAATGTTTCCAGCCACAAACCAACAACAATTCTTTGCAATAACAAAATTCCAGCCTCTAGATCCCATGGAGGAGAGATCCATATATAGATGTTTGGAGAGAGGATGAGTCAGCTTGAGATCTGACTAGTGTCCTCTCCCTCTCTCAGTTCTTGAGTCCACTTGGAGGTTCTTGCTTCCACTTGGAGATTTGGAACCTCTTACTCATCACCAGTCGAATTCCTTGATGCAAGTGTCATTTTGGAAGCTTCCTGGGCATTGACACCTTGAGGAATGACTCTGCCACATGTCCAAACTTGCTCAGCGCAGGTAGCTAGTGTTGGAGTTGACATTCAATGCAGGTAGCCAGTGTAGCAGTTGACATTCAGCGAGATGCTCAGTGGAGCAGTTGACATGATCCAGAATTGGCTTGTTTTTGAGTGTTTTCAGGTGGAGAACTTCTGTGAATTGCTGTGGTTAGTTTGCCTTGTTCCTCTAGGGGTAGGAACAACATGTTTAGGGACTTTGGATCCCTTAGTTTATGGACATTTCATGCTCAATGCTGTAAGGCACAAAAATGTCTATAACAGTTGCCCCCTAAAGTATGAGGTCGTTTATCGGGTGAAATGCTTTATCCAGGAGGGTCCGAAGTTCATCCATCTGCTGGGAGGAGACCTGTAATAAAATACAATACAATACATTATGATTCATACTGCTTTCATGATCTAGCTGAGGTGGGCATTCCCATGCTCAGCTTTATAAATTCATTTTTTGTACATAGAACAGACGATCGTCTGATGGTAGACTGATAATTTTGGCGAAATTATCATCCTTTGAGTAGGATGATCATCTGCTGCAATGATGTACATGTCAAATGTCTTTATCTTTTCTGAATATATATCGCAGCCCGGATGGATGAAACTAGATCCGGGGTCTTCAAACTCGTTCGATCTTCACTCTATGTACAAGTCGATCCATGTGAGAATTGCGCTGAAGTCGAACATGGAGAGACATCGCTTGATTACCGGTCAATGATGTAAACCGTTAACAAGCGCGAGAGGAATCACCGATAATGATAATGACCCTCAAGGTACTACAGTACAATTCACATGGTGTGAATAAAGGACTTGGCATCGAACACCACGCAAAATCTTCTGGTCGAAGGTCATTGATGTATACCTATCACCGGAAGTGAGAAACTTGCCATTGAGGCATGCAAGCTTCAAAGTACTGAAGGGGTTTTTCCTAGATCAACTTCTTGGATAATGAGCTGATGTCGACAAGAAGCGATCCGTCACAGGAGGGCCTTAATGAATCCCACATCAGTGACACGAAACGGAGCTAATGATTTTAATGGAGGTGAAAACGATTTGTGACATATGATTCAGGGTGGCGGTCATGAATGGATGAAGGATAATGTATGGCAGTGGATGGGACCCGGTTGACTCTTTCTGAACGACTTCTCTTGAACATATGGCGACACTGATGCGATGGATTGGTAGCATTACCCCAAATATGGATGGTATGGCGAGACCATGGTGATGTGACCGGTGAATGAAACAACCCAACCCAAATGTGGTACGGAGGAAAAGTGTCATGTTCAAGAGCGACCTGCTACCATCAAAGTTTTCTTGATTTTTCCCAATTTTTCCCCAGTAATTGCTGACCAGTACCTCTTTATTTTTGTCAAGCTTGAGGAGGATAACATATGCTTGTTCTATAACCTGCCCTTCAGGCAAGCCCATCGCTATGTTTTAACGAGCCTAGCGATAGTGAAACTCGTTCTCGTCTAAAGACAAGTTTGTCGCTATTTAACAATTTTAACGAGTCTAACGACAAGGATAACTCGGTCCTTTTCATTTTTAGAGAGTCTGAAAAAGTACATAAAGTTAACTCCAAAATTCCTTTTTCGTCATCTAATCCCTTAAGTCCGAAAAAGTATAAAACAATACAGAAGGGATGAGTTTTCGATAATTTTAACGAGCCGAATAAAACAAGTGCTCGACCTTTTTGTGCAATAATCCCTCAGGTCCAAAAAGATTAAAATCTAGAGGAGGGATAGCTCTTCATGTCCTTTAACGAGCTGGAAGGCCAAAACTCGGCAATCTTTTCATATTTTACGAGTCAATTGAAAAGAGCTTAAAGAAGACTCGTCTTTTGAGAAACGAGTGATAAACAGGGATAGCAACTGATTCCAGGTACAGGTTGGAATTTTCCAATCACGGCAGTGTCACAAGGATGGCTAGGTGAAATCACTCTTCGCAGCTGTTCCTCAAAATGGGTAAACAATCATATGGGGGTGAACGATCGGCCAAATGAAAAGTGGAGGTGGCAGGTGCAAACACGACCAAGGCTTTTATGGCTGATAAATTTACGATCACAGCGGTTATTTACCAGGATAGGTTTATTTTTTAGTTGAAAATGAGCTTAAACACTGGAGGAAACTCTGCTCACTGCTTATATTTATTTTTTAACGAGCATGAAGACTGCGTTAAAACTGCTCGGATCTTGCATTTATTTTTTAACGAGCGTGAACTTTATGCTAAAACTGCTCGATTATATAGTCAAATTTTGATTTTTACCATAACTAGCTTTTCTCTTTTCAAGGATAGTACTGCATTCTTAATTGCTGCATCAAACTTAGTTAGAAATGAATAACATTTGCATGAAAATGAGATTATAACCCTAATATTTCGCTTTGAACTTCGTAAAAAGCTATTAAAAGGTGTTTTTACTTCTCATTTTACCATTTCATTTGAACTTGGTTTGTTGGAGCTCTGGAGGTGCCTCTTCCCCCTTGATTTTCACCAGCTGATTCCGGGAGATTCTGCGGACGATTTTCAGCGCCGTCTGGACCAGGTAGGAGCTAAACCCTAGCTCTTTCTTTTCATGGTTTCCTTTTTCAATTCTGTGCCTGTTTTCCTGTCCCCATGAGCCCCTGGGGTTTTGCTAGGGCGTTCTGGCATCAGTGCAGGCAGTCCATTCGAAACCTGCGCTGAATGTCAAGCTGCCTTAAGGCAGTTTGACCTTCAACGCAGGTAGGACACTTGCCAACTGTGTTGATCTCAGAAAAGCAGTTCTATGCACAGTTTTTTGATGAAATTTTGCCAGTTTCTCATCAAATTCAGGAACTTACTCTTTCTCTTGTTTTTTTTGCAGGGATCTTTGAGCAAAATGTCCCTTACATGGCGAGAACGAGAACATGAAGAGGAGGACATGATTTCCCTCCATGACCCTGTCACGGTGAACGCGCTGCGGAACTGTGGCCTACTGAAGTTTTTCCGTATCTCTAGCATGAGAGCACAGATCTCTTTACTGCATTATATGCTTGATGCTTGGGATCCCATCAACCAAGTATTCCAGATTAGGGGAAAATCCATCCCCTTGACCATAGAGGACATTTACTTCTTGACTGGGTTGTCAAGGCGGGGTGCCCCCATTTCTTTGTCAGGTTCGGCCCGGGGGAATGACTCCGTGAGAGATTATGTCCGCCAGTATTGCCGGGAAGGTTCCCAGCCGAGCAGAGACGGCAAGGTTGTTATCCGTGAGATCACTAACAGGTCTCTCAGATCCATTCTGTATACTATTGGTAGGATGGCCGGTAGCGCATCTCTACATGTTGCCAACAGATCTTATGTGCAGCATGCCTTGGAGTGTCTCCAACCGAAAGTATTCAACTGGTGTGATGCAGTACTTGTTCAGATGAAAATTCAATTGACCAAGGTAAAGGACGGGAAGCTGAAGAACTTTGGATATGGTTCTATTCTGACTGCCTTTGCCTTGGAGAAAATACCACTGATGCAGCCTCAGTATATCGCACTCGACTTTCCTTCCCCTACCGAGCCACGCATGTAGAGATGGGTTGATCACATGTCTAGGCATGCCGGTCAATCTCAGATTACTTTCACTGATACCTTCTTCAGGTGGTTCGAGCGCCAGGAGATGGTCTATTCCGAGTACCCATATGTTGGCATGGATTTCCGAGGTGATCCGGATTTGGTGCTACCGGATGGCGAACAGTGGGGCGCTATTGGTAAAATCTTTGACCATATTACTGTTTACTGTTCTTATTTATAATGTCCTTGTGCTTTATTCTATCAAGACTTTAATCAAACTCATGTGTGCATGCAGATGTTGGTCCTGTTCGTCCAGCAGCTCGCCCGAAAGCGCCAGTTGCTGCCCCAGCAGGGGAGACTGCTGGGAGGGTTATTCTCCGCGACCTTGATGTGGCAGAGACTCTTACAGCTGTGCAGGAGCAGGTTGAGAGTCTTACTCTCGGCATTCCCGATGTGAGGATTGATGAGTTACCTTTACAGTTGCAGCGACATACTACTGGCGTGCCTAGACGATGGACTCGTCTCTTGCGCATGATTATATAGGCCGTGACGTGCTATCATGAGCACCACTAGGCTAGGGTGCCCCCTAGCATTTTTGAGTTTTTGGGTCATATGACCGATTTTGTCTTGGTTATAGAACATTATTTATGAACGATAAACAGCTATATGGTCAAAGATTTTACCAATAGCGCCCCACTGTTCGCCATCCGGTAGCACCAAATCCGGATTTGTTGTGGGGAAAAATGCCTATGCAGGACGATCCTATCCACCTAAAGTGTGACAGTGCCTTAGCAACAAACAAACACAGCTATTATGATTTCTTCCTTTATGATCAAAAGATACAAGATTGGAATCCTTGGGATCAACCCCACCAATAGCCGATAACAAAGCCTGCCTTTGGGATGGGCAATTTTGTAATACTTCAAGAGTCGACATAGCGGATGGCGATTGGGCCAAATCTTCCACTATGTTATAATGCTGCGCCACCCTGGCGCGAGGATTAAATGTCAACTTGTGTACTACTCCCTTTGGCGGTTTTATTGTTAATTCAGGAATGATGGGCGGTACAACTTCTGTCGAAGTTGTTGTCGAACTACTTGGTTGATCTTTACCTTTGTCGTTCGACAGCTGCGGATTCCCATAATCTTTGTTCCTTGTCGAAATCAAAGCATCATTCTGCTGTTTTGAAACCGACAACATAAGCACTTGCGACAGGGAAGCATTTCCACTATCAACCAGATTTTGACCTGGGTTGGGAAATGGATCAGTTAACACAACTGAGGTTTGGGAACTTTTAAAGAACCTCTTCAACTTAGCTTTGAATGGACAATTCTTTGTATAATGATCCTCTTCATCACATATTTGACATGGATAAATTTGTTTCCCTTTCCCAGGAGGGTTTGAAGAAGTTCTTCCAGGAGATGACTCACCCTGTTTCTTCTTCTTCCCTTTGTTTTGCTTCTTCTTGCTTCCTGGTTGATTGGTTTCTTTGCCTTTATCTGCTGATATGGCATTTACTTCCGAAGCAAGAATTTCTTCTTTTGCATTTTGATCCGAATTCTTACGGGCTTTCTTAGATGAAGCCTTTATCGATTTCGTGTTTGCCATGCCAATCACACCATCACCGGCATGAGAGTCACTATTGGATTTAGGAGGAGGAGTAATTGAGAATTCCGGTCTAGGGGCGTCAGGTATTTTGTCGTAGAGCGTGCCAGACTGAGTATAAACTAAGTCTAGATATTGTGCACGAGCAATAACTTGCTCCTCTGTTACGACTCCCCCCTTCGCCACATCTTTTGTTATAGCGGGAAGTAACGACTTTATAAACCATTCAGCTAACAGCTGATCGGGAACGTATGTTTTCACCATCCTACGACGACGACGCCGTTCATGTATATGATCGGATATATGAGTGGCAGTTGTCTGCTTGAAGTTGGTTAATATTTCTGTTCCCGTTTCATACCTTATCGGTAATTGAAAATGGGTTAAGAAAGTCGTGGCTAGGGAACTAAAATTGTCGAACGAGGCTCTAGGTAATTCAATATACCATTTTGTCGCTGGACCTGTTAACGTCCTCTGGAAAAGGCGAAGCCTTATCGAATCATCATTTAGGGTGTTTGATGAACACCACAGATGAAAATTCATCACGTGATTCGATGGGTCTTCACCTGGATTTCCATTGAATATAGGAATGTCAGATGGAAGCTTGTGAGGAATCGCTGGCCACCAAGGGGCGTAAGCAATCGGATCGTTGGTTAACCGGTGTAAATCGGGTAACTCTAAAGTTGCCACGAATGGTAACTGTTGATTCAGGTTAGGTGAAGCATAACCAGGGTACGATGGAATCACTTGAGCAGTGGGCCTTTGCATACCAGCATAATGTAATTGATGTTGGTACGACTGATACGGTTGGTGGACTTGACCACTGTAAAGTGGTTGGTTTTGACCGTTTTGAATATATGGTTGTCCACTGTTCGCAAAGATCTGCTGCTCAGAACCTTGGTACACTTGCTGGAATTGTGGTTGTTGGTATTGCACTAGCCACGGTTGTGAAGCCATGTTTTGTTGCGCTATGCTAACCGTTGGACCAGGGTGTGGGGTAATTGTACCCGTTTGGACCTGTGTCGCCCCACCAGTTGGCGATTGTGGTTGTGACCCATGGTCAAGGGGCTGTTGCATTACAACCTGAGAAATCTGAGGTTGACATGCAACAGGCATCGCTTGAACTTGTGACACTGTTACAATAGCCGGTGTGGTTGGGATGTTTGTCATAGGTACACACTGTTGCATAGAATATACAACCCTTGGTTGTTGAGGTATCATAGGTACCCAACCACTTGATGTAATTCCAGTATAACCTGAATATTGTTGTGAACTCCCGTATGGATACCCTCCCGGAGGGGGTAATGAAAGGGCATACTGCCCCCCATACGGTAGCAATCCGGAACTCAAGGGGATTGATTGTCCTTGGGGACTGGATTGCCCAAACTGACCTCCAAATGGATCAATCTGGCGAGTCTCAACATAAGAGTTGCCGGATATTATTCCGGATGAACAAACTAGAATAGACCACACTGTCAAAATAGTCCCTTGGTGGACTCCTTCTAGCTGTTGCGAGCTAGTCGGGACAGATGGTATGCCGGCAAACATTGTCGGAGTGACAGCAGGGGCTTCCGCTATCGCCGTGTCATTTGACACAGTCCTAGATGTTGACGGTTGCTCAGACATTTTAAGTCTATCCAATAGATTGCCTAGCGATTCTACAGGAAACTCCACTTGTGGTGGATTAACTTCTGATGAAGGAAATAGAGTGACCCCAACTCCAAAATGGGTTGGAGTACTTGCTTGCGGATCCTCTACAATTTCCTCTATCGCAATCAAACCAGGTGGAAGAGGAAGACCGTCAGGTCCGTAAAATATTTTTGGTGCTGAAGAAGGGGTTGATTCGACAGCAACAGTTGTTTGAGGAACAAAACTCTCTGGACCGGTTACAGATGGAACTGGTTCAGTTACGCAAGTATTTGCCCCCAGACTAGGATCAATATTACTGTCCCTCTGTGGCTGTTGAACTTCTTCTGTCGAGGCAGGGTTTCCAGAAATGTTTGGAGTAACCGGAATCTCAGATGTAGTTGGAACACTTGTTCTAACCTTGATGGGAGATTTTGAACCGGTTAAACGAGTTCGCTTTGTCCGTACTGTTTTCGATTCTGGAGACAAAGACGGTTGACTCGTAAGCCTCTGCGAATGACGGGGTTTCAATTGACTTTCTTCCACGATTGCGGATTACTCGATCAACCAAAATACAAAAAGGGAAAATTGGTGTTTCCGAATTGAATGAATTTTATTAGACGCTTTAGACACAACTTGCTTTTTCACTTTTAAAGAGTCGAGAAAAAGCTAAAGATGACTCTAGTCTCCTTCGATGTTTTAACGAGCCCGAAGTGACAAATGCTCGGATGGACTTTTTCTGTTATAGAGTCTGAAAAAGGCCAAAAGAAACTGCTCTGGAGTTCTAGGCAGAGGGTGTGCCAAACTTTTCGCAAAACCGCAGAATACTTTTTAGGGTACGGGCGGTCGATCTTCGTGAATGATGTGTTCACTGCATTGCGATCAGTAGGGCGGCCGACACGGCTTCCTAAGGATAAAAGATATATGCCTATAGGGGTCTCCCAATATATACGCGACGGTACCTGGGAGCACAATCCGTACTAGTGCTACCGTCTCTCAGGAGGAATCACCCACCTTCTTCGAGATCGACAGTCACTAGGCTTAACGACGCCGGAACACGTCTCTAGCCTAGACCTCTATGTTGTGCGTTATGTTACAAAGCGTTGTTAGGTTCATTCAGTTTATTTTAGGTTGATCTTTTTAAAGTTTGCCTTTCAAGGTTCACCACGAGATGTATGATACAAATTCCTAAATGCAGTCTAAGATGATAAGCAAGCTTTATTATCTTTTCAACTTTGAAAATCCTAGCTACTAAGGGAAAAGAATAACACTATCTTTTCTCAAAGAGCAATCAGCACACTCTAATGCACTTTCCCTAAATTCAACATGCAAACTATCAAATGCAAAATGCACAATGCAGGTGTTTGTTTTCCACTTTCTTAGTATAAATGCCTACAAAGAAAGCTTTTTGCACAATTTTGAATTTGCTTTTAAGATGATCAATACAAACAAGTTCACTTTCTTCGAAATCAACAAGGGTAGAAGAGATTACAATCACTTTGCGATTTTCGAAATAAAGACTTGTTTTGACACTTTGAAAGAGACAAATTCAAACCAATAAGCAAAAGTGAATCTATAATCAATCTGAAAACAGCCAATGAACTCTCTTCTAAGACCACAATCAATCAGATCTGAATCAAAGGCTACAGAATGACTACTTTACTCATGCAAAGGAAAACTGTAAATGATGCCACAAACACATAAAAACATTCACAGTATTTTTGTACAAAAAAGAGGCGGAATCTAAGCAAAGAAAAGGAGTTATCTGACTGGTACCTATGCTGGTTAAAGGCTGCAAAAAACAGAGATCAAAACAGGGCAACAGAGGACAAAGAACCCCAGCTGCACAAGGCCAAACTGGTTCAGCGCAACCTCAACACTGAGGAATTGACATTCAGCGCAGGTAGCCCCTTCGGGACCTGCGTTGAAATGCAGACTGCCTTCACAGCAGTTGCGCTGAAGGAGAAACTCTCGTTTCCCTTGGTTTCTGGGTCACAAAATGCTCAAAAATCAACTGTTTCAGGCCAAATCAGAAACACAAGCAAGGTATAAACAGAGGGATGCTTTGAGAGGGTACTAAAAGACTATCACAAGGATCATCAAATCATCTGTGGATCTAGTTTAGATCACAGACAAGTCCAACAACTGGATCAAAGCAGCAACTTTTTACTTTGCATCCGGGAAAGATGCAGTTCAATAGTTGCTGTCAAGTCTATGAAGTAAACAAATGACCGAAACACAAATGAAATGAATAAACAATTTCTTCCCCAGCGGAGTCGCCAATTTGTTGTGGGGAAAAATGCCTATGCAGGACGATCCTATCCACCTAAGGTGTGACAGTGCCTTAGCAACAAACGAATACAGCTATTATGATTTCTTCCTTTATGAAATGTGAAAGAGGGGAGATCGGCAGACTTACCATTGTCTTCCAGTTGTCCCTCGATCTAGATCCTCTTCTCTTTGCGTGTCCACAGCTACTTGTCTCCTCGCTTGCTCAAGAGAACAGCTACTTGATTCCCACGAGATCACAAGAGAACAACTACCTGTGACAAGAGAACAACTACTTGCGACAAGAGAAGAACACAATACAAAGGCAAATATACATATTCATAAATGATTCAGGATTAGAAGTAAATCAAATACACTAATGCAATCATACAAAATACACCAGCATATAGGAAAGAATCAATATAGCTTTATTGATAAGTAACAGGGTTCAGGAAGAGATACAACCCATAGGGCTCCAATCCAGCATCTCCTTCCCAGCAGAATGGAATTCCTTCTTCAACTCCCTTCAAAGCATTAAGCACCCAATGTTTCCAGCCACAAACCAACAGCAATTCTTTGCAATAACAAAATTCCAGCCTCTAGATCCCATGGAGGAGAGATCCATATATAGATGTTTGGAGAGAGGATGAGTCAGCTTGAGATCTGACTAGTGTCCTCTCCCTCTCTCAGTTCTTGAGTCCACTTGGAGGTTCTTGCTTCCACTTGGAGATTTGGAACCTCTTACTCATCACCAGTCGAATTCCTTGATGCAAGTGTCATTTTGGAAGCTTCCTGGGCATTGACACCTTGAGGAATGAATCTGCCACATGTCCAAACTTGCTCAGCGCAGGTAGCTAGTGTTGGAGTTGACATTTAACGCAGGTAGCCAGTGTAGCAGTTGACATTCAGCACAGATGCTCAGTGGAGCAGTTGACATGATCCAGAATTGGCTTGTTTTTTAGTGTTTTCAGGTGGAGAACTTCTGTGAATTGCTGTGGTTAGTTTGCCTTGTTCCTCTAGGGGTAGGAACAACATGTTTAGGGAATTTGGATCCCTTAGTTTATGGACATTTCATGCTCAATGCTGTAAGGCACAAAAATGTCTATAACACCCCTCTATCGTTATGCTGGGGGAATTGTACTTATCTCAAGCATAGTTTTTCTCTATTTCAAGCTTGTGTAAAAATGAAACCACACACACTCGAGCATAGTTTTCCCTTTGTTTCAAGGTTTTATAAAATTGAAACTACTCTTATGAAACCACACATGCTCAAGCATAGTTTTCCCTTTGTTTCAAGGTTGTGTAAAAGTGAAACTACTCTCAAGCATATTTTTTCCTTTGTTTCAAGTTTTTATAAAAATGAAGCCTATTCTCTTGATTGCCATTTTTATCACCCTATTTTTTCCATATGAGCCCTGGTTTTTCATTCCATCATCACCATCTACTTGGTTGATTATTCACTTTCACTTGGTGTTTTACCCTTTCCTGAGGAATCGCTGCAATGAGTGGTCTTATTAGCCCGCTTCTTGACCTATACATGTTTTGAGCAGTTCCATCATGACTACAACTAGTTGCTACCCTTTATACCAATCGTTCCTCCAGGAGGATTTTTCTTTAAGCTCTTTTCAGACTCCCAAAATATGAAAATATTTTTGAGCACTTATCCCTTTCTCACTCGTTAAAGTAAATGAAAGGATGTGTTCCTAGTATAAGTTTAACCCTCTTCCAAACTGGGTGGACTATTTACAAGAAAGGAATACTTTAGTCGAACATGGCTAAAAGGTTCTCCTGGGTGTTGTTTTATGCCTTTTCAGGCCCAAGGGACTAAATTTATAGAAAATAACCTCTTGGAGTTTTCTTTTTCTCCTCTTTTTCAAACTATCTAAACATGAATAAGAAGTTGAGTTACACCTTCGCTGGAATCATAAGAACATAAATATCATAGGACTCGTTAAGCATGACGAGACCAAACCACTCCTTCTTAGGGTTCATTAAAAATACTCATAAGGATTCATATGAAGGATGAAATTATAGATCAAGCATACGTTATCCTCCTTAAGCTTGTAAAAAATAAAGAGATACTTACCAAAAATGGTGGGGAAATTGGGGAAATAATACATGAAACCTATTTATGGCTTGAACATAACACTCTTTCACCTCTGTGATTGCTTTGGGTTGGGGGACCCACTTTCCTCTTTGTTGACCACAGCTCATTGAAAGCCTTCATGATGGGTCTTTGAGTCAATGTTTCCAACTCCATAAAGTGTCACCAATATGTTAAAGAGAAAGTCCACCCTTAGTTGACATCTACTACAATACCTTAAGCCTTCTTTCATGTCCGATGCCCATGAACCAACTTTGATTCATCAAATTCTGTCTCAAATATTGATACATGTTTGATGTAATTGATGGGGGATACATTAAGGCCCTCTGGCAATGGATCACTTCCTATTGACATTAGCACATTATCTAGGAAGTTGACTTAGAAACTCCCCTTAGTTCCTTGGAACTTACATTTCTCAATGGCAAGTTAAATTGCTTTCAGCACCAAGTTCTCATCATTGACCTTCGGCCAAAATATTTTGTGAGGTGTTCAACTTTATCTCATCTACTGCACTTACTACCCGTTGTGGCCATCAACACCCCCCCCCCTTGTTCATTTAAGTGTTGTCCAAAATACTAAATGAATGGGGACCCTTAGTTAAATTTTAAAGAAAAAGCAAGAGTTTCCTTTCTTCAAAATAAGGTTACCATCGTAAGCTTAGAAAGGTCTTTTGAATATTTTTAACCTAAGTCTACGATAAGAGAAATATCTTTAAAACCGCGTTGCAAAAAAGATAGGAAATGCTTCCATTTCTCTATAATATCGGTATGCGCAACACTCTCGTGTTAAGCATAATATCGCATCGCAATAAAGTAATACTCATAAGGAAAAGACTCCAAGATTTACAGATCTGCGATAACGTCGATCGCAAGATCGCATATCGCAGAAATGAGCTGGCAAGATTCGGCAAACATTAAACTTCTGCGACCTGCGATGTTGCAATCACTGCGATATTATGTTCACGCAATCTGCGATGGTGCGATTTGCGATGGCACAATCTGTGATGTTACGTAAGCAAATCATAAATCACTTCATCACGAATCTTTCAGGCACGCTATTCAAAGAAAAGCCACTTACCATAATCTGACTCAAGATCATGCATTTTTAATGATAGTAAATGAATTAGTTGTCAGCTATTAAATGAAATGAGGACGCGTGCTTTTGTAAAGAATTACTTCACGTAAGGTGGCATATTTGATATATCTATTGCATTTAAAAATCTCCCATCACCTTTCTTGATCAGTCATTTCCATTTCACTCGTAATCTACAGGAACGAAGAACTAAAGACAATTCAAAGCCAAACGCAGGAAGAAATGGGAAAGAAAAATAAAGCTCAAGGCTCTGAGGCAAAGGAAAAGACGAAGGAGATGGTGCCTTTGTATACAGACACAGCTTGTAACAGAGACGCAGGGATATCGACATGGGAAAGCATGTACAGGCTGCTTGAAGAAGAAAATCCTAGAATAATGAAGGTTGATGCTGTCGCGGGCTCACAACGCTCTTCCGAGGCGTCCTTAGAGGAGCTAGCATGTTCATTTCTTCACCGGATAGCAGCATGGCCCAAAATTCTACCATATATAGATATGATCAAGTGGATACTTGACAATGCAGAGATGAACAGAAGACAATTCAAGGTTCAAGGACATGGGCTCATTGGATCATTCGCTGTGCAAGATTTAAAGCTTATGTATCATCTTCCTGAACCGCAGGCGACTTATAATGCACAATTCGTTAATAAATTTGTGGCAGAGAACCCAAACCTAGCAGAGACCACCAAAGATTGGTCCAGAAAAGAGGAGCCGCTCAAAAAAGACAAAAACGGTATGTACAGCACTGGTTCCCTCACCTCTCCGTATTGTTTTGTTGCGGCCATGCTTTGTAGATTATTTGGGATGCCGGATATCAATAAGTTTTCGTCTGAATGGCTACCATTAATAGATGCTGCCACAAATGCCGATATTATGGATTGGGCCAAGATCTTTTATGATAATCTATACATGGCTATTATCAATTACCGGTCTAAAAGATCCTTGTCTCAAAGGATCTATCCTCCTTTTTATCTGTCTGCATATGTTATGGATTCTATTTGTTATGTGTCTAAATTTCCCACTATGGGTTGGAAATGGACTACCCAGGACCCATTACCTATCCATGTTTATCATAAGATGTTATTGGATTCTCAGTTCGTCCCACACTTTTACCAGATTTGTCACGGCTTATCTTACCCTTGTATAGAATGATGTATGATGAAGACACCCCGAGGTGCTCACCCAAGGCACAGATAGATATCATCCCCATTGCAAGATGGTTCGGGGAAGAATGGTTCACCTATATTAGAGTGTTTGGAAGCACTGCACCTCCTCATGTCTTGCCTCTGTATATCCCCGATAAACTTTTGGCTCGGGAAATTGCATATCAAACATGTTCAGAAGGCGGCCTGACCAAAGACCTAAAAGACAAAAAGAAGGCCATATGGCCTCAATTTCCTACAGAACAAGCAGCGGAGACAACGGCCACACAAGCAAGCATTCTTATCGACTGTGTAAATGAGAATTTACACAGGGCCAATTTAATCGAAGAGACTACCCCGGGGTACCTACCAAATAAGCTGCGACTGGAAGGAGAATGGAAGCAGAAGGCGCAGGAAAAGGGAAAGGCGATCCAAGCATTAAACAGGTTAAATTGGGAGTGTTACTGGGCATACTTGGTCAAGTCACATAGTCAATGGTTGACTGTGAAATGCATTATAAACGCAGCCGAAAAAGTAGTGCCAGCTCTCATAGATTCTGTTTTCGCAGCCCAGCTCAGCGCAGAAGTCAGCCAGCCGACTCTCCTCAAGCCCATGATGAACACTTGCAACTTTAAAGACCAAATTCAGAATTAACCTTATTTTAGAATGTTGTTTTTTCTTTTAAATTAGATTAGAAAAAGGACGGTCATTTGAAAACCGCATCCTAAATTTTGTAAAAACACTATTATTAGAATTAGGAAGTAGTATTTTAACCCTTCTCATGCATTTAGAGAAGGGTCCAGAAACTTGTCAAAAACTTGTCCTCGGAACATGCACTTCTGCACCCTCAGAGGAGGTTTTGATGAATGGATGGATCGAGATTTATTAATGTTTGCATTTGATGTCTGCTACTGATGTTGCACTTTTGTACTCTTAGTAGATGTTAGAACAAGTAGAGATAAATCGTTGTTGTTTGAAGCTTATGAGTAGGATTAGTCATAAATGGTACTTTTATCTCTTGGCCATTTCTGCTTATATTCTTAAAGTTATATACAGTTTTCAGTTGTTTATATGTTACTGCATGAATGTATGAGTTACCATTTGGCACTTCTGTATGGTGGAGTCATTTATTTATGTTTGATATATGAATAACTTATTATGCGATATGCTGTTCACAACTGTTTTGCCTAACTTTTTATGCAAAGTGGTTTATCTTAATTGATTTCTATTCTTATGATAGTTGAATGATCTTTATTACCAGTTATTGTTTGAAATATCTTTAGATCGCATAATAGAAGAAATACACCCCGGGTTAGCGTAGATTAGATGTGTTGTTTCTCATTAGATTACAATAGCATAGAGTTAGTTTAGAAGTTTGAATTAAATTAGCTTTAAGTACTCTTACTTCAGCATCATCCAACTCTACACACACACACACACCCTTAGATTGGGAAACTGGTCCCATTATCCCTAGTCGGACCCGCTATACCAAACGGATAAGGAGCTACCAACCAAGGTCCGGACCGGGTGGGTATTCCCCTTGTTGTCGACCCGATTTACGGGGCCTCAACATATTTGGTGCTAGAAGGAGGGCCGAACATAGTGTCTGTTGGAATGATTTTCAATTGTAACATTTGAATCAGGATGGCTGCTCACAAACTTCCCATTTGGAGTTGCATCCATGTTCCTACCTCTTCCAACACTCCACCTAAAGTGGTAAGACTCTTGTCTCAGGTAAAATTCAATGGTAAGAATAATTCTTCTGCTTTTAATCATGCTCTTCAATTTATTCAAAGAGTTTCAAGTTCTGATGTTCAAAGAATTGATGAAGGCGTTTTATGCAGAATTTTTACTCTTACATTCACGGCGGAAGCTAGAAAATGGTGCAGAACCCTCCCAGTTGCATCAATTCACAGCTAGGACCAATTCGTCAAGATTTTCATTTTTGAATTTGATTGTTATGACTATGACCAGGTATATGATGAAATTGATTATCTACGGAAACAAGATGAATCTGTTAGGGATTTTAATATGCGATTTCATCTTAATTGTCTAAAGTATGATCTTGAAAGTGAACTCATAGATGAATAATCTTCAGATTATGCTGAGCATTCCCTACCTCCTATGTCTGATCAAGCAGAAATTAGTCCAAGCTTTGTCTCATTTTCTTCTAATGTGAATGAGAATTCCAATTTGAATATAGAAATCAACCATGATGAAGAAAGTTCCCAAAGCCTAGGAGACATGCATGCTCTAATGCAAGAAGACAAAAGCGAGGATGCTGGAGGAAAGCCTGCCTTGGAATTAGGAGATGACTTTGATACAAGGTCAGATAATATCGTTGCAAATCAACAAATGCAGATGCCAAGGTTAGAACAACAAACTATTTCTCTTTCAAAAAGTATCAGTACACAAAGGTATGATCTAAAGCCCGATGTCTATGATGAATCTAATAAACAAAGATTTTTCCATGATGATATTTTCAAATGCATTGTTCCAGAATCGCATTTTTCTCTTTATCCTGATGTTTTTAGTGATGATAATTTTTCCCCTCTCAATATTAAAGATATCTCAAAAAGTACAGAGGATTATTCAAATGAGTCATCATTAGGTTTTCAAGATAAAAAGACAGCTATAGAACATCCTTTGATCATTTTCAAACAAGAACCACTTGACCTTCCTTGTCTGAAAATATATGAAGAAAAAGAGAAATCTAGGGAAACCTGTAAAATCATTTATGATAGCTACTTTGACAACGATGATGTTGTTGATTTATCCCAAGTAACTCAACAAAGCTCAGATAATGAGAGATATTCTAATTCAGAAATCATATCAGCCAATCCTCATTTCAAAGTAAAAGATAATTTGCATGATTTTACTATCCAAGACAATACCCCGATATATGATTCATATCATGAGGAAACCCCCATGCCTGTTCACAATCATAACTTGTCTTCTGATTCACAAGACGGAATTCGAAATTGCTCGAATCCCATAATTCTGGCCAGTTCTTGTGAAAAACAAGATATTCCAAGTCAATCCCAGTTGTGCTGTAACACTATTTGTACAGATAATCATTCATTTCTTTCTCACTTGCACTCATTTTGTACAAAATCGAATTGTGTTTTAAATTTTCAGACTTTTGATAGATTACTATGGTATGTTGAGCACCTTATCAAAGAACATTCGAAAGATGTGCTACCATTTTGGAAAGCTAAACTGTGTCAAAGAAGTATATAATTTTTTCAATTTCAAGATCATTTAATATCAGACTTCCTTAAAAAACTTCTTGGGCATCCAAAACACCATCAACCAAGGAAAGTACCTTTAGAAACTTATCGGCAATTCGCGCCAATTGATAAATCTCTTTCCAGAAATTCCCATCTATTCTTCATTGATTTATTTAGTGATTTATATATGGAAACTTTCCTTTTACAAGAAATCGCTAAAAGCTCGACTTTAACGTACAGTAGGTTACAAGCCATTGAAACTAAAAAATCATATTCGCAACCTGGCTTGTCATCTTTCCTATTACGAGATCATCAATCCATAACAGAAATTCATCCTGATTTTTATGATCCAATAGGTATCCAATTGGAAAGAAGTTTTCATGAGAAAGAGATTTCAGATAGAATTCCAACTGGAGTTACACATTCTTATTCCACATCCAACATTAACAGTCCAAGAAAATTTTTGTTCTTAACACTGATGTTTGAAAGTTACATACGTGTAGGAATAAAAATGAAAAGATGGCTCCACTGGAAATATCATTTCACCTAGTTAATTTTCTGTACATAGTTAGAATAGGAGTAGGAGTAATTTAGCTAGGTTATTAGGTTTACTTTTAATAGTTGGTAGGCAAAATAAGAGAAGAGATTATCCCTATTCTGTACATAATCCTAGGGAATGTCTACCTCTCATTTCGTTAAATATTTTTCTCCATAATAAAATTTGCTATGGTTAATAGCATTTGACATTTACTAAAGACACCTTTTCTCTATCAAGATTTTGAAGTTCTGCTTCTATAAATGGCAAATCTTTTGGAAACTTGATCTTTATTATCAATAGAACTTTAACCCAGATATGATACTAGTTTCAACTCCAAGAAATTTGAAGAAAGCTATCTTAGTGAAGAAATTGTTTTATGTCAGTACAATGAAAGGTATCAATAATAAAATAAAGATTCTCTGTAAAACTGCTGTTTTCAAACTCTATTATTGTCGTCCAGAGCTTTCTTAAGGAAAAACAATGATTTCCTCCCTGCTAAAGAAAATCGCAGCATTCAGAGAAACAATCCGAGAAAACGTTATATCTCAAAGAATAAGAGGTCTCATCACAAGCCGGCTTATCATGATCACATATATTATAATTTGCTGACTTTGCCGATACTGTCCACCAAAACAGGGCAACGACTTAAGATTGTTGCAATCAAAAGACAAGGGGTCTCATCACGAGCCATCTTGTTCAGCAAAAGTGTAAATCAAGTGAATGACTGTGTCATAATTTGGCCACCAAACCAAGACATTGTTCTTTAGAGAATAAAAAAAAAAAGGAAAAAAGTGTCAAAATGGGTTTTTCTCTGAAAGGTTGTAAATAGCCTTAAGCAGGATAAAGGATCATTACTGGATAATAGGTAACCCTGTCAAGGCTATGGACGTCTCCTGGCAGCAGAGGCTCTACCTGCGACAAAGAAGCATATTTAAAAGGCTGCTACACAGGGAAGACTTTATTTTAATTTTTACAAGACCAAGTAATGGTTGATGTAAATGCAAGGACAAGCTGAGGATGCAAGTAATTAAAATAGAAATAGGTTGAAACAAAATATCATTGACAGTTTGAAGTATAATATGCTTTATCTTTTTATAATAAAGTTTAAGTTTTCTGAGAAAATTTTTTGTTTCGGAAGTTTGAAAAACGTCAATAGAAGATTAGAGATAACTGGTTCTCCCAAGTGAATCGCCAATTGTTGTGGCCAGCAACACCCCCCCCCTTGTTCATTTAAGTGTTGTCCAAAATACTAAATGAATGGGGACCCTTAGTTAAATTTTAAGGAAAAAAGCAAGAGTTTCCTTTCTTCAAAATAAGGTTACCATCGTAAGCTTAGAAAGGTCTTTTGAATATTTTTAACCTAAGTCTACGATAAGAGAAATATCTTTAAAACCGCGTTGCAAAAAATATAGGAAATGCTTCCATTTCTCTATAATATCGGTATGCGCAACACTCTCGTGTTAAGCATAATATCGCATCACAATAAAGTAATACTCATAAGGAAAATACTCCAAGATTTACCGATCTGCGATAACGCCGATCGCAAGATCGCATATCGTAGAAATGAGCTGGAAAGATTCGAGAAACATTAAACTTCTGTGACCTGCGATGTTGCGATCGCTGCGATATTATGTTCGCACGATCTGCGATGGTGCGATTTGCGATGGCGCGATCTACGATGTTACGTAATCAAATCATAAATCACTTCATCACGAATCTTTCGGGCACGCTATTCAAAGAAAAGCCACTTACCATAATCTAACTCAAGATCATGCGTTTTTAATGATAGTAAATGAAATAGTTGTCAGCTATTAAATGAAATGAGGACGCGTGCTTTTGTAAAGAATTACTTCACGTAAGGTGGCATATTTGATATATCTATTGCATTTAAAACTCTCCCATCACCTTTCTTGATCAGTCATTTCCATTTCACTCGTAATCTGCAGGAATGAAGAACTAAAGACAATTCAAAGCCAAATGCAGGAAGAAATGGGAAAGAAAAATAAAGCTCAAGGCTCTGACGCAAAGGAAAAGACGAAGGAGATGGCACCTTTGTATACAGACACAGCCTGTAACGGAGACGTAGGGATATCGACATGGGAAAGCATGTACAGGCCGCTTGAAGAAGAAAATCCTAGAATAATGAAGGTTGATGCTGTCGCGGGCTCACAATGCTCTTCCGAGGCATCCTTAGAGGAGCTAGCATGTTCATTTCTTCACCGGATAGTAGCAAGGCCCAAAATTCTACCATATACGGATATGATCAAGTGGATACTTGACAATGTAGAGATGAACAACAGACAATTCAAGGTTCAAGGACATGGGCTCATCGAATCATTCGCTGCGCAAGATTTAAAGCTTATGTATCATCTTCCTGAACCGCAGGCGACTTATAATGCACAATTCGTTAATAAATTTGTGGCAGAGAACCCAAACCTAGCAGAGACCACCAAAGATTGGTCCAGAAAAGAGGAGCTGCTCAAAAAAGACAAAAACGGTATGTATAGCACTGGTTCCCTCACCTCTCCGTATTGTTTTGCTGCGGCCATGCTTTGTAGATTATTTGGGATGTCGGATATCAATAAGTTTTCATCTGAATGGCTACCATTAATAGATGCTGCCACAAATGCCGATATTATGGATTGGGCCAAGATCTTTTATGATAATCTATACATGGCTATTATCAATTATCGGTATAAAAGATCCTTGTCTCAAAGGATCTATCCTCCTTTTTATCTGTCCGCATATGTTATGGATTCTATTTGTTATGTGTCTAAATTTCCCACTATGGGTTGGAAATGGACTACCCAGGACCCATTACCTATCCATGTTTATCATAAGATGTTATGGGATTCTCAGTTCGTCCCACACTTCTACCAGATTTGTCACGGGCTTATCTTACCCTTGTATAGAATGATGTATGATGAAGACACCCCGAGGTGCTCACCCGAGGCACAGATAGATATCATCCCCATCGCAAGATGGTTCGGGGAAGAATGGTTCACCTATATTAGGGTGTTTGGAAGCACTGTACCTCCTCATGTCTTGCCTCTGTATATCCCCGATAAACTTTTGGCTCGGGAAATTGCATATCAAACCTGTACAGAAGGCGGCCTGACCAAAGACCTAAAAGACAAAAAGAAGGCCATATGGCCTCAGTTTCCTACAGAACAAGCAGCGGAGACAGCGGCCACACAAGCAAGCATTCTTATCGACTGTGTAAATGAGAATTTACACAGGGCCAATTTAATCGAAGAGACCACCCCGGGGTATCTACCAAATAAGCTACGACTGGAAGCAGAATGGAAGCAGAAGGTGCAGGAAAAGGGAAAGGCGATCCAAGCATTAAACAGGTTAAATTGGGAGTGTTACTGGGCATACTTGGTCAAGCCGCATAGTCAATGGATGACTATGAAATGCATTATAAACGCGGCCGAAAAAGTAGTGCCAACTCTCATAGATTATGTTTTCGCAGCCCAGCTCAGTGCAGAAGTCAGCCAGCCGACTCTCCTCAAGCCCATGATGAACACTTGCAGCTTTAAAGACCAAATTCAGAATTAGCCTTATTTTAGAATGTTGTTTTTTCTTTTAAATTAGATTAGAAAAAGGACGGTCATTTGAAAACCGCATCCTAAATTTTGTAAAAACACTATTATTAGAATTAGGAAGTAGTATTTTAACCCTTCTCATGCATTTAGAGAAGGGTCCAGAAATTTGTCAAAAACTTGTCCTCGGAACATGCACTTCTGCACCCTCAGAGGAGGTTTTGATGAATGGATGGATCGAGATTTATTAATGTTTGCATTTGATGTCTGCTACTGATGTTGCACTTTTGTACTCTTAGTAGATGTTAGAACAAGTAGAGATAAATCGTTGTTGTTTGAAGCTTATGAGTAGGATTAGTCATAAATGGTACTTTTATCTCTTGGCCATTTCTGTTTATATTCTTAAAGTTATATACAGTTTTTAGTTGTTTATATGTTACTGCATGAATGTATGAGTTACCATTTGGCACTTCTGTATGGTGGAGTCATTTATTTATGTTTGATATATGAATAACTTATTATGCGATATGTTGTTCACAACTGTTTTGCCTAACTTTTTATGCAAAGTGGTTTATCTTAATTGATTTCTATTCTTATGATAGCTGAATGATCTTTATTACCAGTTATTGTTTGAAATATCTTTAGATCGCATAATAGAAGAAATACACCCCGGGTTAGCGTAGATTAGATGTGTTGTTTCTCATTAGATTACAATAGCATAGAGTTAGTTTAGAAGTTTGAATTAAATTAGCTTTAAGTACTCTTAGATCAGCATCATCCAACTCTACACACACACACACCCTTAGATTGGGAAACTGGTCCCATTATCCCCAGTTGGACCCGCTATACCAAATGGATAAGGAGCTACCAACGAAGGTCCGGACCGGGTGGGTATCCCCCTTGCTGTCGACCTGACTTACGGGGCCTCAACAGTACCATGAGGGCCATTATATTTATCAATGGTTCCTCTTATGTTTGTTAGTGAATTTCATCATTGGATGGTAATTATATGGTGTCTACCATGTTCAACTCTAGCACAACTATTCACATGGTTAGATTCGTACTATCAAGTGACGAGGTAGAAGACCCCAGATCTAGTTTCAACCATCCGGGCTGCAATTTCAGGATTCATACAACATCTACAAAGTATAATGGCTATGGTCATACATAAATTCATTCAAGCATGGGTCCACTATATGTAATCAACAGACATAAATTTGATCATCGTACATGGAAAATAACTTATATGTTGAGTATGGGTATGCCTAAATCACCGACTATATCATGATGATAATGTATTGTAACAGTGAATTGATGATCTCAACCAGTCAATTCTTGATCTCAATTTTTCACATGGTAAAGCACTCTAGTCCTAAGCCACCACTTCTAGCTTTTTACTTTAGGGGGGAATTTTTACAACCCATTTTATCGCATCCAAACAAATGGCCCTAAACCTGGATCTATCATCATCCATTGACACTTTGGAATCATCCCTTACAAAGCCAAAAGAAATCACATTCTAGAAATTATAACAATCCTGGATTACATGTGCTAAAAACCCTAATTTTGTGGGTCATCGCGCTTACCTTTAAGATAGATCGTGTTGGTGCAGGTTACACACATGGAAACTATGTTAGATAGTGCAAGTTTCTTTCTAAAAAAGTGCGATGAACACTTGGAAATGAGGAAAAATAAAAATCAATTTCGAAGTTTCTCTCTTTAGAAGCTTCAAAAGTGGTTTTAACCATTTACTATTGGATCATATCTCAAACTCCTACCATTGAGGTCTTATCTCTTATCTCCTAGAACTTACCTCCCTCTAATTTGTATTTAAGCCCTAGAATGGTAAATCCAAAACCACCTCATTTACCTTATAAATTCACTACCTCCCATAGAGTCTAAGTTGGCTTTTGGAGACTCTCGATTATGCCCTTATGTTTCTCAATTGTGTCTAGAGGTCCATAATCCATCCATGTGCTTGAGGTGTGATTAAAGGCTTACTATTGTGGAAAAGGAAGGGAAAGACAACTAGGATATATTCACATGGTCAATGCCTACAAGGGTTACATTCTTTTCCCGATTTCATTAATACAAAAGTGTATTGGTTTTTCTATACTTGTCTTATTTATTCATCTATAGAACAATGATCCTTGGCTTCTTTTTAAGAGTTGTTTGGATATGTTATTTGTATGTTTTGGTTCTCTTTCTTGTTTTGGATTATTTTCAAATTCCACTTATAGAAATTGGAGTTGGAGCTGGAGCTAACAAGCAGGGAGAAGTAGGAAGATTCCATTGAATTCCAAGTAGGTTTTCTTCCCATATTTTAAACATGTCTAAGGAAAGCATTGCAGTTGTGTCTTGGTTGTTTCTAGACTAAACCACTAGGTCTAGGTAGATTTATTTTGTCCGCAGAAGGAATTTTTCCACAAAAAAACTTGGCGAATCCACTCGGGAATGGGATGTTCTTTAGTGGTTTTATTTGTATAGCCTTTTAGAAACTATGAAATCAACTCTATTTGTCTTGTTCAGACTGTCATCGGACTTAGGAAATCCTAATTTTGAGCTTATTTAGTATTTTATTTGTGGGTTTTAAGTGAAATTAGCCCCATCACATTTTTTGTTCTGATACATAGCAACCTAGCATAATTTCTCGGTTTTGAAAGTGCGATGACTTTCTTTGGTGTGTATATTCCACTTGCGATGACCCTGGAAGTGTAATATTTTTTGCATTTTCCTTTCCTTGCTTTGAATTATGCCTTTCTTGCATTGTCTTCCCGAGTCTCTAGTTTGTCCAAGGTCTCTGTAAAGTCACCAACTTGTCAGGATTTGAATTTTATTTCCATTATATGGGAAATCATTTTTTTCTTGTCGATTAGAGCTTGTTATGATTTGGCTTGATTATTGATTCATCAAAAGAATTTTTCATATTTACAGTTCCAGTCTGTGTGGATATTTTTTTTCAATACTCTAATCATACTTTCATTTTTATTTTCATTTGAAAATTGAAAAGGAAAATAAAAGAAAAAAATCATTTTCTCATGCATTAGGGCTTTGAAGTTTTGGATTGGAATAGTGAACTTGAAGATCTTGTTTGGAAGTTTTTGTTTTTTGCATAATTTTTTGAAACTCCTTCCCTTCTTTAGTTAGATCTTCATTGAATGAAAAGAGTTCATTTTCTCATGCTAATTGTATTTTAGGGGTTCAGGTGAATTCATTTTGATCCATGAAACTAAAACTTTAATCAAGATCAACATTAAAATTTATCAATTAACATAAGGAGCATTTGAAACATTAAAGACATATTTAGTGATCTAGGCTAGAAGATGCGTTCCGGTGTCTCAAAACGTAGGAGGTGTAATTACTTGCAATCATTACATCTCAGGGAAGGTTGGTTTTCCATGTACATTGAGTATATTATAACATTCTTCCAAGTACATTTTGGTATATAGGACGACGCTCCAGATATAATGAATATATAAGAATGACCCCATTGTACAATTACACATTAGACAACACTACTAAGGATTGCGCTTCCATGTACCTCTAGGTATATTTTGGAAGTCCACATTACATTGCAAACCTGCCATAGGTAACTGAGTCATCCACCTTGTCATTTGTGATACACCGAACACAACATTCGAGGAGATTGCCAACACATACTTAACTGTATATTGCATTTCACAATGGCTTGGTAATCCTTATATACCTAATTACCCCTCTTTATTTTTATTTTTGTTTTTATTTTTCAAAATCAATTTATTAACTCACTTTTTACTCCTTAGTGGACCATAAGTTGAGTTTTATGGTAATAATCTCGAAGTCTACCAATCAAGGAAACCCATCTGATGGGAATCCTGGTCCTTTTCCTTCTTTTGCAAATATTGGTGCTCCATATATGGCTACGTTTTCCCTTCCCGGATTTTCCATTGGTTTACCTGTATGGTTGTTTTCAACCTCCTTGGTTTTGAATGCCCAAATTACTCTACATCCAAGTTCTTCAGCCTAACAACATCAACCTCAAGTTGGTCCTCAGGGTGAACCTTTTCCTTCTTCGCCCATCGTCTCTTCTTCCTTTTATTCTTCTTTTCCTGGTGAAAGTATTGATGCTAGTAACTAGGAAGCTAAGAAGAAGAAGAAAAGGAATAATAATAAGAATAAAAATAAGCAAGGGGAAATCAAGAAACCATTTCTATGAATGTAACTAATGTCAAGAAATCTTTCAACTAGCCTCGTAAAGTTAAATTCCCTTGCAAGATTTTTAAGTGTTACCACCTTCTTAGAGAATTCCTTGGTATTCTTTGAGTATTAGAAGTGTGGTCCATAGACTCACGTCAACCCCTTTCATCAGTCTATAGAGATCAAGCTAGTGACAAACCATTAACTAGTGATAATAAGGTTCCTGGGAAAAAGGGAAAAGTTAAGTTTCCTTGTAGGTTATGTGAAGGGAATCATCAAATTCATCTTTTCCCTTATATGGATGAAGCATCCAAATTGTTGGAAATCCTTACTTATTCTCAGCAACAACTTCTAGTTGGCTACTAAAAACCTTCCCCCAAGCCTCCATTATTTGATGAGGTGATTGGTCGACCTCCATATTCAATCAATCCCATTCTCTTTGAATGTGAATCTCATGAGTCCTTTTAAAACCAACCATTGGTTGAGAAAGTGGTCAACTCAATTACATCTTCAGTCAATCGCACTCTCCCCATAGAGAGTGAATGTAATATCACTCAAGTTCTTTTTGTTACTACAAATCTTTCCAAACAAGGGGCCATTTCTTCCATTATTACAAAACCCCCTCCAAGTAATAAGGTCATTTCCTTTGATTGGAATCAATTGATATAACCTCATCTCCCTTATTACATGCCTTTCCAAGTCATGGTCAAGTCTTGTGATAAGAAAATTTATTGCACTATTATTAACGAGGGTGATTCTATTAGCATTCTATCCTTGACTGCTTGGCAAGCATTGGGTTCTCCTCAACTTGTGTCCATTACTCATAATTTGTTGGCTTTCAACAGAAGAACCAATTAACCCTTAGAGATACTTCCTCAAATTCCTATTACTTTGGAAGGAAAAATTGTATGTATTGATGATCAGGGGCTCAAGACCAAGTGTCTAAAATGCTCAATTTTGAAAGTGCTTAAAACTGGTTCAAACCTAAATGATTGGATAGAGCTTGTCCTCCTCATTCCGACCCCATGAACAGTTCGAAAAAAGGACTTCGTATGTAGAAATGCCAAAAAGAAAATTGCCCAATAACCCTTAATTTTTGAATTTTTTCAAAAAAATTTAAAATAGAACATTCCTTGGAATATTCTAGGGAATATTCCTTAGAATATTCTTGAGAATATTGCTGAAATATTCTGAGAATATTCCATTTTGGCAGGCCAATAGGAGGCTACCACATGGCAGGCCCAGAGGCTACCACATTGTTAAGTTATGGTATGTCCTATCCTTATAACAATTTACTTCTTTTTCTTATTATATTCCACAGATTAGCAATCACGTGTACATAAAGTAAAGTGCAGATAGAACATTAAACGATCGACAGAAAACAAGCCGAGACATGAGACACAAGATGTGGCGGCTAGCCATGGACAAACCCCATAATGTGTGGGGAAACCCTTTGATCAAATCTTCTTTTATCGTCAATAATTCAACAGAGAGAAAAAGTACAATAAATCTGATTCATATTAGCAGTAACAAACCCTAGATCAACAGCATCAACATTAGCGGCTTCATCATCAAACTAGGGCAGACGATATCTCACAAACCGATTGTCGGATCAGCTTGATTCCACCACCAAAAGTTGCAGTTTCCAGAGGAGGTTCAGATGAACCTACAACACAATTCAGATGAGGAGACTTCTAGTCCACGCAGGTCAATCTTTACTTCTACAGTTGCAGCTTCAGTTTCAGCAGCTTCCGACTTCAAACTAGGGCAGTCGATATCTTGCAAATCGTCCGTCGGATTGACTTGATTCCACCACCAAAAGTTTCGGCCTTCAGAGGAGGTTCAGATGAACCTACAACACAGTTTAGATGAGGAGATATTCTAGTCCATGGAGGTCAATATTTAATTTTGCAGTTTGTTAGAGTCGGTCTTGTCAGTCCTCCGTTAGAGATCAAAACTCTTTCTGCATTTCATTTTTAGGTGTCTCGCTCCATTCACTCAGCTGCATTCTGCTAGGGGCATGCCATAACCTGACATAAGGGCCTTATCATTCATTCCCCTCATGTCTTGTACCTGCTGGCTCAGGTCTTTTCATCAATGTGTATTAAATTCCATGACAATCAATGTTTGATCTTTTAGTGGACGAGAGTCATTTCGGTCATTAAGTCTAGGGATTAGTCATTAGGTCTTCAAACAATGTCCAATAAAGCCAGCAAGGCCAAAGGGAGGCTCTTATGAAGTTTTGATTCAAAGACTTTCATCGTCATGTTGATAGAATACGACTGTTCTTAAAAACTCTGTTTTGAAGAAAAGTCAACAATTTGTCATTTGTAAAAATTTTCAAAAGTTTCTCAGTGGATTTCTCCAAGTGTAGCCCTGGTTTCCTTAGCCAAATTCCATGTCGGCTACCCCTACAAAAAATCGCCAAAAAATTTCATCATTTTAGTCAAAGAAATCAAAAGGAAGTGTGAAAAGCAGAGTTGTATTAATTGTGAAAAAGTGTCAAAGTAAAAACATTACAAAATGGGTTTTGGAGGAAGAAAAAATCAAATCCAACTCTTGCAACATATTTCTCCAAGTTATATAAATTATTTGTGTCAAGTTACATTCAGAAATCTTATTGCAAAGTCAAATTTGGAGGGTGGAGAGCAAACTGTCGTTTGGAAAGGCCGTGACTATGTTAAGAATTGGAGCGCGGTGCATAGGTGGAGTAGCACAGCACACATAGAGCGCGCGGCACACTGGGGATATCCGCCCAGTGTTAATTTGAATGGGCTTGACGCACACAGAGAGCACAGCGCACTGGGTTCTTGGCGCGACGCATATACACAGAAGCCCGATTTTGCTCAGAACTTGCAACCAATTGCCTTCAATCCCTTGAATTTGCCAGGTGGGGTCAATCTCTCAGTGTTTCATCCATTTTTATGTTAGTATGATGATAGTAAATGGTGGCTTATGGTTGCACAAAAACTCTTAAACCCTACCACTTAAAATCATCAAAGCAAATGCTGTTAGGGTTACAAAGTCATTGTGTTGGTGCCAAGGTTCTTCCCCCATTTCATTTTTCCTTCTTGCCCTCATTCCCTTCTTCCCTATTCCACTTTTTCCATTTCTCCCTATCCTAAAATGCTACTAAAATCCTATTCCCTATCCCCTCCACACATTTGTCAAAGGTAAAACCCCAAACCCTACCCCATATAAATTTTCCTAACACCCCAAACCCTACCCTATATAAAATCTCCTAAACTCCCTACTCCCTAAATAAAATTCCTCCTCATAGTCCCTAATCCCTTCATATTATTCCCCTTCCTAATAGTCCCTTGTTGCATTTTCCCCTTGGTGGCAGATTTCAACACATCAAAAAGAGAAGTTCAAGCACAGTTCATACACAGCAGTCATCTTGTCTTCAAGGTATTTTGTATAGCAGTCATGGCATCTGAGCATTCATCAAACTATGAGGTGGAAACCCAAAGTGACTCTCCCTTGGAAGAACAGGCACCCCGGAGGCCTCATAAAAGTCGCAGACATGTGAGAGAGGAACCGACCACCCTTACAGAATTGCAGGCATGTCCTCTTGCTATGTCATGTTTTCAGCATCAGTCATGTTATGAGTTTTGTCAAAAGCTAGCTAGTGTCCAATTTCATCATGAGTTGGCTCATCTTTTTATGCTGCACTTGCACGGAGATCAGGCTATCTTGGCTGGTGTCACCTTCACACTTACACCAGAATCTGTCTCATTAGCAACCGGTATACCAAACATTGGCGAACCATGGCACAAGAAACAAAATATTGACCGACAGCATTATGAGCCATACATCAAAACCAGTTTTGTAAGGCATCTCAAGAGAGTGTTCCCATTCCGATATATAAAGGATGAATACGCTCCACTAATGAGATTGATCATGAAATATTTCAGCTGTGAGGGACAGTTCTCTCATCTTTATGCTTACCACATCAGGTTGCTCATGCATTTCACCAGGGTACGGATGATGAACATAACGTATTTCATTTGCCGGAACATAGAGAGGATGACCACCTTTATATAGTGCAAAACACCTTAGCAGCAACTTAACAGTGTCTATCATTTTGCTCTTATCAAGATTTTGGTGGTTCATCAGCTTGGATTGCAGGGCATCACTTGGGATGATTTCATTTCGCGTGATTTCTTCAGAGCTTCATGGGGAGTATCAGAGGTTAATCATGAGGGTGAAACTTCTCATCGGTATGAGTGCCATCAGATTGCTAGTGTGCCGGTTTTCATCACATATCAGAAGGGCACCAGACGTTTGTTTGCAGCGGCAAAGCGAGTGTTATCTCCACCTGGGGTGGAAGGGGCCTCGCTTCCTCCATTAGCATCACAGGAATAGGACAAAGGTAAGGAGCCAATGCAGGATTAGGGGCCTTCAGGTGAGCCATCAGGTGAATGAGAGACCAAATTCATTCTCCTTCATGATGATGATACATATACGGATCCGCCAAGTGCACAGCTTAAAGAGATCATCCAGGAGCAGTAAGCAGAGATTCAAGCCTTGTGCCTTGATTTGGAAAGAGACAAATGGAACATGAAATATCTGGAGTAGAGGAACAAACAGCTTGAGGATCAGCAAGCGAACATGGAGCTACAAAACATTCGCGAGAATCGCGAAGCTGCGCAAAGGAGAAGAGTTGAGCTCACGTCATTGGAGCAAGAGATTAATGAGGATCGGGAGCCCAATATCGAGAGAGTTAACATGCACTTAGAGAGGCTACTGGACAAGGCTGACAAGGACCATGCATTGTTGAGACACATGGCTTTCCAATACATGGCGCGAAACAAAGTGTGCAAGGCCCGAATCAGGAATTTGAAGGTGAAATTGAGGAAGGCAATCAAGAAGCAAAAGAGGCAAAGGGAGCTTGATCGACTTTAGATATTGGCCGAGGCCTCTTTAGCCTAGAATAACACTTGATAAGGAAGCTCCATCCCAAATTTCAAGAAATTTGGGGCATTTTTGGTGTTTTTGGAAATTTTTGTGCAAAAAACAGGGTTTTTCTCCCTGTGCGCCGCGCCACCTGGCGCGCGCTTACACTAGATATCTCCAAATGACAAAAGGTTGGAATTTTTGGATTTTCCATGGAAAATCATGATTTTTGGTACATGGCCAAGAAGTTTGGGCCAATTTTGAGTCCTTAGGAGGTCAAAAACACCTTAAAAATGACCTCTCTGCCCCTATTTTGACACACAGGAAGTAGTCTTGGGAGATTGCAGTTTTGAAGGGGAAAATGGGCACCAAATTCAGAAATTCCACTTGAGTTGGAAAGTAGACAGACAGGGCTTTCCAACAAGCACACTTGGGCTTAATTTGGACTTCAGAAGGTGCCTCAAAACCAGCTCCAAAGTAGCGCAATGCATACAGTTTTTGGTGCGACGCACAGAGACCCAAAGGCCAAAATCGCTCCCGCTTCGCGAAATTTCGATTCGAAGTTTTCTCCAAGTGGGCCCGATCACTTACAATATATTTTTCTCAGAATCAAAGGCAAAGTTTAAAAAGCATTTTTGGCTTCTATCCAAGTGGCCAAATGAAGGCGAACAGCCACCCACAAAATCTATGCTCATATTTGCTTTTTTCTAATTGGTCTTCATAGAAAATTAAATGTAACTGCTGATGGTTGGCTCTTCATTGCCTAGGTTGATAGACCTTCTCATGGCAATGCTTATTTATTGTATTGAGATTCATTTTGTAAAGGGTTGGAATTTCTGGGAAACTGTGGGAGAGAAACCCAGTCACTCACTATACATTTTGATAGAGAATTAATGAAAGATTGCAGCTCTGGTTCATGAGATTCCTGTGGCGTGAGCTTAGCAAATGTATCTTCTTTATGTTTCATATGTATTTCGTTATGTTTCATATTTTCATTCATATTCCTTTCCAGTGAAAGATTTCTAAGTAAAAAGGTAGAATTCAGTGTGTTGCTCTGCCTTGGGATAGTTTTCACGTTCTATGTTTTCTTCTGTTGAAAAGGATTCATGTATTTATGCCCTTTTCACACTCTTAAACAATCTCTCCACTTCATGTTATTTCGAATCTAATTGCTAGACTTTCTGCCTGTCTTTCCTCACGAAATAATTTGCGTCTTTGAGTTAAATTCTCTGCTCATGTTGTTCCTTGGTCCCACACATCCCAGAAAACTCAGTCATTTGTCAAAATACCTATATCACATCCATTTACCTAGCCTAAAATTAGTATTCATTTTTGAGTCATCTCAGACCCTATTGTTTATTTTCCTGAGTGTGACCCGGAGAGATCCCTCTCCTGTTCTGGTAGGGCTAGCTACCAAACCAAGTGTGGTTTGTGGTTACCCTGAATGTTGCCTTCCTTCAGCCTAAGGCAAATTTAGGTGCTAACATAGTGGCGACTCCACTGGGGAAGAAATTCTTTGTTTGTTAGTCTTCTCCGTTGCGTAAACAACAGGCTTAACCTACGAACACCCCATACTTTTGATAATTCTAAGCTTCTAGATGATAAGTTTAGGATTTGATAGGCTGAGTAAGTTGTTCATGTTCTTCTAATTTTTTCGAAAATGGCACGCTGGCTTCAAGATGATATACCAGAGCCAATCCAGATCCGGATCCTCCTCATATCTACAAAAACCCCAACTTGATTCCAAGACTCCTTTGTCAAGAGAGCTCTATAACTCCCATGTTCATATCCCATTCATGTCCTGACATTTTTGAGTATCTTGAAGAGCTTGAGTTTGATGAACGGTTTGAAATATCATTGTTCGAGACCAAATCCGAAAGGGCTGTTGATTATAATATCCCCAATCCACAGTTACTTGTAGACCTAGAAACTGAAAGGGCTAACCGGTCAATTGATAATTATATTGTGACACAGCTTCAAACTCAAATTGTTAATTCCCTACAAACTGCACACACCCATCCAACACCTCCAAGACTAAACCCACCAAGAGTGATGGCTGCCCGTTTTGCACCTCTTGTGCTGCCTCAAGTTCTAGATGATATGCTACAGATTATCAAAGAAAAATCCCTTTGTTTGATGGTGCCCCTCGGCGTTATCGCTCAGCAACATGTAGATAGAATGGCAGATTTCTATGACCTTCATGAGATCGATGCAAAAATTGTAGCAATGAGACTTTTTGTACAGACATTTGCAGGTGAAGTTAGGAAATGGTTCAGATGTTTGTCGGTTGCACATATCGCTACCTTGGCCGAACTGCAAAGATAATTTTTAGACCGCTAGGAAGTGAAAAATAATCCTCTTCAAATTCTTGCTGAGTATGAGCAGATCAAACGAAATGCTGGTGAGTCGGTCCATGACTACTGCATTAGATTCAATTCCGTTTATAATGAAATTCATGATCATCTAAGGCCACCTGTGGGACTAGTTATGATGAAATTTCTGGATGGTTTTGATGCTAACATGGCTTATCAATTGAGAGAGAGAGAGCCAGCCACAATGGAAGACATGCAAAAAATCGCAGTCAGCGTTGAAGCAAATCTGTTGTCCAAGAGAGCTAGAGCAAAAGCAGAAAAGAAGGTCACAGTCAAGGAAGAGTCTTCCTCGATGGATCAATTACTCAAGAAGGTAGAGCAAATGCTTGAAAGGGTGAAACTCAACAAACCTGAGCCACAAGTTAGAAATCCTAACTTCTGTGGCCAGCAGCAGCCACAATATAGGATAAGGCGGAGAGATCAACGAGCCCAAGATCAAACATCACAACAACCAGTACATACACCTCTGCAGCAAAATTTTGTGAATGGACTGGAGTCTGATGAGGAAAGGAAGGTAATAGGAGAAGAGAACCATTTCTTTACCCCTGATGATTTGCCTACTTACATTACTGAAGATGAGGAGTATGCAGAAAGTTCAGCTGCACACAAATATGCAGATTTCATTCTTGCAAGTGACACAGTTTTGGAAGAAGAATCATAGGAGTATCAAAGAGGCTATATGAATGCTCTGTCCGCTCAGCAGCGGCAATATTCACTTAGAAATAGAGATGTACCAGTTAACCCAATTCAGAAGAGGAAGGAAGTTTCGGCATAAAAGAATGATTTGTCAGTTGCACAAAAGAAAGGTAAAGAGGCACTTGGACCTGACAGCAGTAATTCACCATCAGCAGAAAAGTCAAATCAGCAAATTGTATCGAGAGAAAAGGAAAGGAAAGAAGTCCCAGTCAAAGAGGTAGAAAAGACTTTCGCTTTTAGTTTGGAGAATGAAATTTCTAAATTGAAGGTATCCATTCCCTTGACTGAAATAATGAAGAATAGCAGTTATAGAGGGCAAGTTTCTAAGATTTTGAATTTTGATCCAATGTCTGATATGGTGAATGTCGAAGATGATCAACCCGAAATGATTTTTGGGCAAGCATTGAATGGTGAGTCTCCAGATAATGATGTTCCACCTTTTTATATCAGTTTAAGATTGCATGATTTTGTGTTACACAATGCCATGTTTGATTCCGGAGCTTCTCACAATCTCATGCCCAAGGCTATCATGGACAAGCTGGGTTTGGACATCACCTGGAAATACCATGATCTCTATTCATTTGATTCCAACAGAGTAAGATGTATCGGGCTCATCAAAGACTTGGTTGTAAGTCTGGATCAAATCCCAGTGAAGAATGTTTTGATGGATATTGTAGTAGCTGACATTCTTCCCAGGTTCGGCATGCTTCTTTCCAGGTCTTGGGCAGCAAAATTGAAAGGGACACTACAACTAGATTTCTCCTATGCAATAATTCCAGTGTTTGGCCAGATGAGAAAACTGTATCGGGAACAAAAAATGAAATACATGATTACAAGCAAGGAGAAACCCATTAATCATCCAATTAATATGTACATACAGATCTAGAGTATTTTGTTTTGTATTCAGATAGTTTTAATGATGTAGATAGTCAGTTAGTTGAAGTAGAAAGCATTCCAGAAATAGTAGAAAATTTCAGAGAAGTTTTGAAGAAAGAAGGACGAGGACAGAAAAACACCATTGAGAAATCAACTAAAGATAATGGACAGCAAGCAAGAAAAACAAGCCAGCAGAATTTCGGCACTTGGAAGAAGAGGAAGAAGGTTTGTGGACCATGGATTTTGACAGTGTAGTGGGAAATGATGGTGTTGGAATTGGTATTTGGGTACGAAATCCTTTCTCCGCCCCAAACAAGGTGCCTAGTAATGTGTGGGTATGCTCTTACAGATTAGATTTTGATTGTTCGAACAATAAGGCCGAGTATGAAGCTCTGATTGCTGGCCTAAAGATTCTAAGAAAGCTCAATGCTAAGAGGATTGCAGTATATGGCGACTCCAAATTGGTGATTAAGCAGGTTAGAGGCAAATATCAAGCAAAGCATCCTCGAATGCGGGCTTACCGGAATGCAGTCCTAGACATCCTGAAATTATTTTCAGAATATACCTTGACATGTGTGCCTCGTGTTCAAACAGCATTGTTGATGCTCTTGCTAAGGCAGCCAGTAGTTTGAAGATTCCAATGAACTCCAGTAATAAATTCGAAATCCATGTCAAGCATCGTCCAACATCCCCGACAATCAGAGGTATTGGCAAGTCTTCCAAGATGATGAGGAGATTGATGATTTTCTGCAAAACAAAGGTAAGTTCAAAGAGACCTCAATTGATGAAGAAAATGATGATGGCAAAGATGAGGTGCAGATCAATCAAATGGATGTATTGCAGTTGAAGGATAACATCATCCCTAAATGCTTGATACCTCTAGAAGAACTCTTTGATCAAGATGACGTAGCCCGCAAACCAACATTGCAACCAACAGAGAAGGGTGTTAAAGAGGTCAATATTGGAACAGCGGCTAATCCTAAAATGGTAAAACTGTCTAAAGCATTGCCACAAAAGATGAAAGCCAAATATATCAGTTTGTTGTCTTCATTTGCTGACGTGTTTGCTTGGGGTTTATTCTGACTTGAAGACATACGATACTAATATCATTTAGCACACTATACCCATTAAGCCTAATCAGAAACCTTTTAGACAGAAGTTGAGAAGGCTAAATCCAAAACTGCTACCATCAATTGAAAAGGAGATAAACAGGTTATACAAATCAGGAATCATCGTTCCCATCAGATTTTTGGATTGGATCTCCAATTTGGTGCCCGTGCGGAAGAAGACAGGTGAGATTCGCTTGTGCATCGATTTTAGGAATCTAAATAAAGTTTCATTGGAATATAACTATCCACTGCCCAAAATGGATCATATACTTCAGTGAGTAGTTGGGGCATCTCGTATGTCACTACTTGATGGTTATTCTAGATATAACCAAATTTCAGTCCATGAAGATGACCAAGACAAGACAACATTCACTACTCCATGGGGAACTTTTCATTACGCTAAAATGCCTTTCGGTTTGAAGAACGCGGATGCCACCTTTCAGCGGGCAAGGGACTTGGCTTTTGCAAATGAGAAGGATGTCTTTTTGGTTGTATACCTTGATGATCTGACAGTGTTTTCCAAATCTGATGAAGAACACATGTATCATCTGAAAACTGTCTTTCAAAAATGCAGAAAATATGGTCTATCACTGAATCCGAAAAAGAGCTTGTTTGCCATGGAGGAGGGCAAACTACTTGGGCAGATTATCTCAAAATATGGCATTTGTATCGATCCTGCACATGTGCAAGCAATTCAACAAATTGATCTGCCTCGGAATAAGAAGGAGATTCAATCGTTCAATGGTAAAATGAATTTTTTACGCCGCTTTGTACCTAATCTTGCTGAGCACCTAAGAGAGATCACAAACATGCTTAAGAAGGAAAGCCAAGTGAAGTGGACGGAAGAGGCTGTAAAATCTTTCAATTTAGTCAAATTGGCTCTTTCCTCAGCTCTAGTTCTAATCAGCCCGGAATACACTCAGGATTTTATATTGTTTTCATTCGCTTCGGAGCATACTATGGCAGCGGTGTTGATGCAGAAAAGAGATGATCACGAAAGACCAATTGCTTTCTTCAGCCGAACTATAAGAGATGTAGCCTTAAAGTACAATATCATTGAGAAGCAAGCTCTCACACTTGTGAAAGCATTGAAAGATTTTTGGGTATACATTCTGCACTCTCATATTTTGGCTTATGTTCCTAACGCTGTTGTCAAAGATGTTTTAGTGTAGACCGATCTGGAAGGAAGACGAGGCAAGTGGATTGCAGCTTTGTTAGAATATGATGTGGAGATAAAGCCCACAAAGCTGGTTAAAGGACAGGGATTAGCAAAGTTAATGGCCAAATCAAACTTGCACGCCTTAGGCATAAATTTGATCGCTACTATGTCCGATGAGAATGAGGAAGGTTCGTCAATTCAGGTATCTGAAATGTTTGCTCTTTCTCCGTGGTATTCAGACATCATATATGTGCTTCAAAATTTGTCACCACCACCCGGCATGACTAGAAACAAAGCTAGAACTCTCAAATTAAAGGCTGCCAAGTTTTGCATTCTAAATTCTGCACTTTATTGGAAAGATTCCGGTGGTGTTCTTTTGAATTTTTTGGTGGAAGAAGAAGCAAAGCAGGTCATGGAGGATTTCCACAAAGGGGATTGTGGTGGTCACCTTTTTTGGAAAACAACCGCAAATAAAGTTCTGAGAGCAGGATACTATTGGCCAACATTGTTTGCTGATGTATATAAGGTTGTCAAGAGTTGTCATAAGTGCCAGATTTTTGAAGGCATGCAGAAATTACAGCCTTTGCCGCTTAAGCCCATTGAGGTGAGTGCCCCTTTTAAGCAATGGGGGTTGGATTTCATTGGTGAAATTCATCCCGCTTCTTCGGGTCAGCATCGATGGATTCTCACGGCAACAGATTACTTCACGAAATGGATCGAAGCAATTCCCACCAGAAAAGCTACAGATGTGGTAATTATTTCATTCCTCGAAAATAACATCTTGTCTCGCTTTGGTTTCCTGAATAAGTTAATCATTGATAACGCAGCAGCTTTCAAATCAAAAAGGATGGTAGAGTTTTGTCATAAATATCACATCATTTTGGGTCACTCAACTACCTATCATCCGCAAGGCAATGGATTGGCGGAATCCTCTAACAAATATTTGGTCAACATCATTAAGAAGCTGCTGGAAATCAACAAGAAGAGCTGGCATAAGAAGTTGGTCAATGCACTTTGGACAGATCGGGTCAGTCAGAAGAAATCCATTGGTATGTCCCCCTTTGAGCTTGTGTATGGAGTTGATTCCTTGCTTCCTACCTCTCTCGCAGCCTTGGTAGTCAAACTTCTTCAGGAAGCCGGCAGTGAAGATGATCCTATGCAGAGAAGATTGAATCAAATGATCCATTTGCAGCAGACCAGAGAAGAAGTTTTCCAAAACACATCCAAGTTGCAGGAGAAAATTAAGAAAATTTATGACAGAAAAGCAAAGGCGGACAAATTTCAGCTGGATGATGTAGTACTAAAGTGGGATGCAAGGAATGAGGAAAAGGGTAAGCACGGTAAATTCGAGAATCTCTGGAAAGGTCCCTTCAAGATTGCAGCATATCGGGGTCAAAATGCCTTTCTTATGAAGGAAATGAACGGGGAAGATTGTCTAGGAGGGCCGATCAATGGTCGGCTGCTCAAGCGGTACCACTTCTGAGTTGTTTCTATTGTTTCCATTGTCACTGTAAATACCATTTTATTTAAGTTTTGGTTTGAGTTTGTCTAGCTAGTCTTTGAGTCATTTTAAGTCCAAATTTGAGTTAGTCTGAGTCAAGTTTCAGTCAATAAATGAGTCAAGATTTGTGTGTTGTTTGTCGAAATTATGAATCCATACCCCAATGGATGAAGGCATTGTCTGCTCTCCCAAAGATCTGCCGTTCTTGGCACCTCCAAGGAGCTACCATCCCCCATTGGAGCCAATGTTAGATTCGGTCTTGTCAGTCCTCCTTCAGAGATCAAAACTCTTTCTGCATTTCATTTTTAGGTCTCTCGCTCCATTCACTCAGCTGCATTCTGCTAGGGGCATGCCATAACCTGACGGAAGGGCCTTACCATTCATTCCCCTCATGTCTTGTACCTACTGGCTCGGGTCTTTTCATCAATGTGTATTAAAGTCAATGATAGTCAATGTTTGATATTTTAGTGGACGAGAGTCATTTCGGTAATTAAGTCTAGGGATTAGTCATTAAGTCTTCAAACAATGTCCAATAAAGCCAGCAAAGCAAGAGGGAGGCTCTTATGAAGTTTTGATTCAAAGACTTTCATCGTCATGTTGATAGAATACGACTGTTCTTCAAAACTCTATTTTGAAGAAAAGTCAACAATTTGTCATTTGTAAAAATTTTCAAAAGTTTCTCAGTGGATTTCTCCAATCGTAGCCCTAGTTTCCTTAGCCAAATTCCATGTCAGCTACCCGGCAAAAAATCGCCAAAAAATTTCATCATTTTAGTCAAAGAAATCAAAAGGAAGTGTGAAACGCAGAGTTGTATTAATTGTGAAAAAGTGTCAAAGTAAAAACATTACAAAATGGGTTTTGGAGGAAGAAAAAATCAAATCCAACTCTTGCAACATATTTCTCCAAGTTATATAAATCATTTGTGTCAAGTTACATTCAAGAAATCTTATTGCAAAGTCGAATTTGGAGGTTGGAGAGCAAACTGCCATTTGGAAAGGTCATGACTATGTTAAGAATTGGAGCGCGGTGCACAGGTGGAGTAGTGCGACGCACATAGAGCGCGTGGCACACTAGGGATATCCGCCTAGTGTTAATTTGAATGGGCGCGATGCACACAGAGAGTGCGGCGCATTGGGTTCTTGGCACGGCGCATATACACAGAAGCCCGATTTTGCTCAGAATTTGCAACAAATCGCCTTCAATCCCTTGAATTTGCCAGGTGGGGTCAATCTCTCAGTGTTTCATCCATTTTTATGTCAGTATGATGATAGTAAATGGCAGCTTATGGTTGCACAAAAACTCTTAAACCCTACCAGTTAAAATCATCAAAGCAAATGCTGTTAGGGTTACAAAGTCATTGTGTTGGTGCCAAGGTTCTTCCCCCATTTCATTTTTCCGTCCTGCCCTCATTCCCTTCTTCCCTATTCCACTTTTTCCATTTCTCCCTATCCTAAAATGCTACTAAAATCCTATTCCCTATCCCCTCCACACATTTGTCAAAGGTAAAACCCCAAACCCTACCCCATATAAATTTTCCTAACACCCCAAACCCTACCCTATATAAAATCTCCTAAACTCCCTACTCCCTAAATAAAATTCCTCCTCATAGTCCCTAATCCCTTCATATTATTCCCCTTCCTAACAGTCCCTTGTTTCATTTTCCCCTTGGTGGCAGATTTCAACACATCAAAAAGAGCAGTCAAAGCACAGTTCATACACAACAGTCATCTTGTCTTCAGGGTATTTTGTATAGCAGTCATGGCATCTGAGCATTCATCGGACTATGAGGTGGAAACCCAAAGTGACTCTCCCTTGGAAGAATAGGCACCTCGGAGGCCTCGTAAAAGTGGCAGACATGTGAAAGAGGAACCAACCACCCTTACAGAATTGCAAGCCTGTCCTCTTGCTATGTCATGTTTTCAGCATCAGTCATGTTATGAGTTTTGTCAAAAGGTAGCTAGTGTCCAATTTCATCATGAGTTGGCTCGTCTTTTTGTGCTGCACTTGCATGGAGATCAAGCTATCTTGGCTGGTGTCACCTTCACACTTACACCAGAATATGTCTCATTAGCAACTGGTATACCGAACATTGGCGAACCATGGCACAAGAAACAGAATATTGACCGGCAACATTATGAGCCATACATCAAAACCAGTTTCTCAAGGCATCTCAAGAGAGTGTTCCCATTCCGATATCTAAAGGATGAATATGCTCCACTAATGAGATTTATCATGAAATATTTCAGCTGTGAGGGATGGTCCTCTCGTCTTTATGCTTACCACATCAGGTTTCTCATGCATTTCACCAGGGTATGGATGATGAACATTTCGTATTTCATTTGCTGGAACATAGAGAGTATGACCACCTTTATACAGCACGAAACACCTCAGAAACAACTTAACAGTGTCTATCATGTTGCTCTTATGAAGATTTTGGTGGTTCATCAGCTTGGATTGCAGGGCATGACTTGGGATGATTTCATTTCGCGTGATTTCTTCAGAGCTTCACGGGGAGTATCAGAGGTTAAGCATGAGGGTGAACCTTCTCATTGGTATGAGCACCATGAGATTGCTAGTGTGCCGGTTTTCATCACATATCAGAAGGGCACCATACTTTTGTTTGCAGTGGCAAAGCGAGTGTTATCTCCACCTGGGGTGGAAGGGGCCTCACTTCCTCCATCAGTATCACAGGAACAGGACAAAGGCAAGCAGCCAATGCAGGATGAGGGGCCTTCAGGTGAGCCATTAGGTGAACGAGAGACCGAATTCGTTCTCCTTCATGATGATGATACAGATACAGATCCGCCAAGTTCACAGCTTAAAGAGATCATCCAGGAGCAGCAAGCAGAGATTCAAGCCTTGTCCCTTGATTTGGAAAGATCCAAATGGAACATGAAATATCTGGAGTAGAGAAACAAACAACTTGAGGATCAGCAAGCGATCACGGAGCTACAAAATGTTCGCGAGAATCGCCAAGCCGCGCAAAGGAGAAGAGTTGAACTCACGTCATTGGAGCAAGAGATTAATGAGGATCGGGAGGCCAATCTCGAGAGAGTTAACATGCACTTAGAGAGGCTACTGGACAAGGCCAACAAGGACCATGCATTGCTAAGACACATGGCTTTCCACTACATGGCACGAAACAAAGTGTGCAAGGCCCGAATCAGGAATTTGAATGCGAAATTGAGGAAGGCAATCAAGAATCAAAAGAGGCAAAGGGAGCTCGATCGACTTCAGATATTGGCCGAGGCCTCTTTAGCCCAACATAACACTTGATAAGGAAGCTCCAGCCCAAATTTCAAGAAATTTGGGGCATTTTTGGTGTTTTTGGAATTTTTTGTGCAAAAAACAGGGTTTTTCTCCCTGTGCGCCGCGCCACCTGGCGCGTGCTTACACTAGAGAGCTCCAAATGACAAAAGGTTTGCATTTTTGGATTTTCCATGGACAATCATGACTGTTGGTACATGGCCAAGAAGTTTGGGCCAATTTTGAGTCCTCAGGAGGTCAAAAACACCCTAAAAATGACCTTTCTGCCCCTATTTTGACACACAGGAAGCAGTCTTGGGAGATTGCAGTTTTGAAGGGGAAAATGGGAACCAAATTCAGAAATTCCACTTGGGTTAGAAAGTAGACAGATAGGGATTTCCAAAAAGCACACTTGGGCTTAATTTGGACTTCAGAAGGTGCCTCAAAACCATCTCCAAAGTAGCATGATGCATACAGTTTTTGGCACGATGCACAGAGACCCAAAGGCCAAAATCGCTCTCGCTTCACGAAATTTCGATTTGCAATTTTCTCCAAGTGGGCTTGCTCATTTACAATATATTTTTCCCAGCATCAAAGGCAAAGTTTAAAGAGCATTTTTGGCTTCTATCCAAGTGGCCAAATGAAGGCGAACAACCACCCACAAAATCTATGCTCATATTTGCTTTTTTTTAATTGGTCTTCATAGAAAATTAAATGTAACTGCTGATGGTTGGCTCTTCATTTCCTGGGTTGATCGACCTTCTCATGGAAAAGCTTATTTATTGTATTGAGAGTCATTTTGTAAAGGGTTGGAATTTCTGGGAAACTATGGGAGAGAAACCCAGTCACTCACTATACATTTTGACAGAGAATTAATGAAAGATTGCAGATCTGGTTCATGAGATTCCTGTGGCGTGAGTTTAGCAAATGTATCTTCTTTATGTTTCATATGTATTTCTTTATGTTTCATATTTTCATTCATATTCCTTTCCAGTGAAAGCTTTCTATGTAAAAAGGTAGAATTCAGTGTGCTGCTCTGCCTTGGGATAGTTTTCACGTTCTATGTTTTCTTCTGTTGAAAAGGATTCATGTATTTATGCCCTTTTCACACTCTTAAACAATCTCTCCACTTCATGTTATTTCGAATATAATTGCTAGAATTTCCGCCTGTCTTGCCTCATGAAATAATCTGTGTCTTTGAGTTAAATTCTCTGCTCATGCTGTTCCTTGGTCCCACAGATCCAAAAAAACTCAGTCATTTGTCAAAATACCTATATCACATCCATTTACCTAGCCTAAAATCAGTATTCATTTTTGAGTCATCTCAGACCCTATTGTTTATTTTCCTGAGTGTGACCCAGAGAGAGCCCTCTCCTGTTCTGGTAGGGCTAGCTACCAGACCGAGCATGGTTTTTGGTTACCTTGAATGTTGCCTTCCTTCATCCTAAGGAAAATTTAGGTGCTAACACAGTTGCAGCTTCAGTTTCAATAGCTTCCGGCTTCAAACTAGGGCAGTCGATATCTCGCAAACTGTCTGTCGGATTGACTTGATTCCACCACCAAAAGTTGTGGCTTTCAAAGGAGGTTCAAATGAACCTACAGTTTAGTTCAGATGAGGAGATCTTCTAGTCCACGCAAGTCAATCTTTAATTCTGCAGTTGCAGCTTCATTTTCAGCAGCTTTCGGCTTCACATGTGCGAGGGAGAGACCCTTTTCTTCACAGTAGAGAAGAGTCTCTTTTCTACACAGTAGAGAGAGAGATGTGATGAGATGAGTGAGTGAAAATGAGGAAAATTCCTCCTGTATTTATACACAACGTTGGTGTTTGAATATGCGACTATTGGGCTTTTGAGCCTACATGAGTTGTAGGTCGGCTTGATAATAATTCCATAATCAAAATAAATTCATATCTCCATGAATACTTATCGGAATAAAATGATCTTTATATCAATCCTACACCTCTCGACGAGAGGAATCTAATAAAAATATTATCATCCATGAATAAGATGACCCACATGAATTTTTTCCATAGTTTCTAATTTTAACACTCCCTCTCAACTAGGGAGAACTTCATCTGCAATCTGTCTATCAGTCGTTACTATTCATCCATCAAATGCACTGCCCTGTACAACCTGACCCTTTCCCTGCTCTGCTCTATTCTGCCTGTTCTGCTTTGGCTTGTTCTGCCCTGTACTGATCTGTACGACTCTACTCGGTTATGCGCTGCTCTGCTTTGTTCTGTTCTTCTCAACTTTTGTCCGAATTATGAAGAAGAAGAAATGATCGAGGATGTATCACACTCACTCAAAGTTAGTCTCAAAGTATGTACCACTATTCCCAGACTAGTCTCATCCTCCACTGACTCAAAGTCAGTCTCAAAGTGTGTACCATTGGTCCCAAACCAGTCTCAACCAACCCGAAGTCAGCTTCATAGTAAGTACCACTTCTACCACTGGTCCCAGACCAATATCGCAGTCTCAGAGAGTGTATGACTGGTCCCAAACCAGTCTCAACCAACCCAAAGTCAGCGTCATAGTATGTACCACTCTCACTAGTCCCAAACCAGTAATGCACTAGCACGAAGCTAGTCTCAGAGTATGTACCACTGGTCCCAGACCAGTCTCAACTAACCCAAAGTCAGTGTCATAGTATGGTACAACTCATACCACCGGTCCCAGACCAGTATCATTGATCCCAGATCAATGGAGGTCATCTTAGCGTAGGGAGTATAGTAGATACGATGATGCATCCATCAGTACTAGTATGGTCCCCAACTTCATTTCCTTGCTCATTGATTAGATGAGAGGTACTTCCCATGAGTCCCAGACTGCATGGGTAGGATGCCTCGACAGGAGAACTAATCAATCCTCTCCTCACAGGAGAACACATCAATCCTGCTACAATTGCCATGGAGAACACATCAATCCAGGCCACTATGGAGAACACATTGATCCAGGCCTCACATGAGAACTAATCATCCTGCTACACAGGAGATTGAATCATCCTATTCCACAAGAAAGCGAATCATCTTGTCCCACAAGAGAGCGAATCATCTTGTTCCAATGCACACCACTAGGGGAGGGTGAGTCACCCTGTGGTCGTATGTTGCTCCAGTAAGAACCGCAAGCCCTTAGAGCTCCCAGAGCTCAATGTATGCAACATGCAGGACCCTTGTACAAGGATTTCTTGATGACTCCAAGTCGTTTAGGAAAATCACAGATTAAATCTTTCCTCGGGGCTTTGACAAGGTGTATCGACCTGTACATCATCTTAATGCGATGGAGCCTCCTTTCTCATCGACTTACCATATCTCAGATGATGTCTATCTACTGGAGCAATTGACGAATACTGGATTCCTTAATAATCGAATCCCACCTCTGGTTGTTACAGAGAATCACAGTGGTATCCAATGTAAATTCAAACAGCTCACTGAAGAGCTTTCGCAACTAGACTGCCTCATAGGAGGCCATACTAGCAGCAATATACTCTGCTTCAGCAGTGCTCAAATCCACCGACTTCTGCTTCTTGCTAATCCAGGATATCGAAGCATATCCCAAGGTTAAATAGCACCTAGAAGTGCTCTTACGGTCCACCACACTGCCTGCCCAATCAACATTAGTATATCCAAGTAGTCTCACATCTCCGGCAGTGTATCTTAACCCATTAGTAATTGTGCCACAAAGATATCTCAGAAGATTCTTGGCATCAATCAAGTGACGCTCAACCAAATATGAGCTCACAATGCTTACTGAAAAACATATGTGCAGACGGAGGTTCACCAAGAACATAAATGCAGATGAGTTTATGAAACTCAGAGGCATTTCCCAAATCTGGTCCGACATCACTAACATATAACTTCTAAAAGTTAAGATCCTCGATGTAGTCATAGGCTAGCAGTCCATCATACCGAATATTTCCAATATCTTTACCACATATTTTCTTTAAGATAGGAAAATTTGCCTTGGCTTCTGCCACACTTCAAGTCCTTGGTCCTTCATTTCAAATTCAGAAGCCAACTTCCTCTTACATTTGTGAATGAGAGGGTTTGCACCTGTTAGAAAGAGGCCATCCACATACAACACCAGTATGAGAGGATTGTCATCTTCAACCTTGAAGTAAAGGTTAGGATTAGCTTCACTCCTAATGAATCCCAGCTTCATCAAGTAGCTATCGATCTTCTCATACCATGCTCGAGGTGCTTGCTTCATCCCACAGAGAGCCTTCTTCAACCTACATACATGAGATTTTCGATCATAAATCTCAAATCTTTCGTGTTGCTCCACGTAGACCTCTTCGTTGATCGAACCATGTAAGAACGCGGTCTTGACATCCATCTGATGTAGGTTCCTTCCTTATGAAGCCACAAGGGCTATGATCAAGCAGATGGTCATATATCTGGCAACAGGTGCATATATCACATCATAGTTTATACCTTCCTTCTGGGAGAAACCACGAGCAACAAAATGAGCCTTATACTATGCCGTACTTCCATTAGCTGCAGCTTTATCTTGTAAAGCCATTTTGAAGTAACAATTGTCTTGTCCTAGGGTCTGGAACTACTTCCCAGACATCATTCTCCATAATAGACTCATATTATTTGGTCATAGTATCCTTCCATACTTGATGCTTGATGAAATCTGAGAATGATGAAGGCTCATTTTGTATGATCATGCTCATGATGGTCAGGTATCCCTGATACCTGTTAGGTTTCTTACATTCAAAAAAGGTTCCTCGGGGTGTAGCATGTCTTTCAGCATCATCAAGTATCCCCCTAAGCCATGAAGGTCTCTTCCTAGAAGAGGAAGGCTTAGGTGGATATGGGTTCCTCCACATCAGGCATTGTTACATCATCTACCCATAGAAACTTCAAAAGTTTTTGGATAGCTTTCATAATTATACAATTCTTCCTTTCCGCCACACCATTCTGCTTAGGGGTATGTGGAGTAGTAGTCTCCCTCTTAATGCCAGCCTCAGGTATGCCTGAGTGAACCAACTATAATATATCGAAGTTCTTGCTTTGGCTTGAGGGGAATGGTCCCCTTTTTTTGAGCTTTCCTTCGGCACCTACACCTTCTTTCTCTACTTGAAATTCGGGCATCCTTGTCACCATTTGTCTTACATCATGTATAGCTTTATAATGAAGGTGGGCAAACCTCTGATGCCAAAGTTTGGACTGAAAAGATGTGTCATAAGACATAACACCTAGTGGACTTCCATCGACCTGATATAATGAATCAACATGAAACCCAAGGGTAAAGGCATCTTTAACATTATTTTTCCATATACATACCTTTCCATCGTTGAAGGTTACCTTGTAGCCTTTGTCTTCCATTGCCGAGATGGACACCAAATTCTTTTTTAGGTTAGGTACATCTTGGAATTTCTAGCCTTCTTGAATGGTTGTCCTCTTCCTTGATTCCCAGCTCTTCCTCTTACCTTTGCTATTGAATTTTTCATTCCTTTGATTTCCATCAGAGGGATTTTGATCATCGTCTCGGTGCGAGTCCTTTCTATCAGGGCACTCCCTTGCATAGTGGCCTGCTTTATCGCAGATGTAACATCATCCTTTTTTTCCACCCTTAGGTCCAGCCTTTCCTTTTGATTTAGTCCCAGAACTATTTCTTTTTTTAGCATGAGAAGAAAAGGCAGCAGGAGGACCTTTAGGCATGGGAATTTCTTGCTCTTCTACCCTTGTTTCTTCTTGAATGCATCTAGCCATTAATTCCTCAAAACCAGGAATTATATTATTGTTCAGAAGAATAGTCCTGAACACATACCATTCAAATGGTAATCCTTCAAGAGTAATGAGTGGCATTTCTCTATCAGTAATAGTCTCCCCAATAGATAGGAGATCGTTCTTGATCTCGGTGATTCTTAAGAAGTATGCTTGCATACTCTCATCGTTATCCTTCTTGATTTCCCTCAGTTTATTTCTAAGAAACAAAACTTGATTTGCATCATTGACTTTAAATAAACTCACCAGTGTATCGTAGATTTCCTTGGAGGTGTCCAGTTTAGAAATGTAGGCCACCAAGTGCTTGTCGATAGAGTCATGGATGATCTTCTTTGTTTTGACTTCTCTGTTTTTCCATTTGTTCCAAGTAGCATCGAATGCATTTGACGGAGGCTCAACAATATTGCCTCTTACATGGTCCAACACTCCTTGATCTTCTAGGGTTAGATCGATAGACATCTTCCATCCATGATAGTCAACTTTCTCACTGAGCTTGTCTTCGGTAGGAAAGAGTGTTAAGGACCCCATATTTCTTTTAGGATAGCCTTGCCAATCTTCTCTTTGGTGATTGCTCTTGCTCTTGCTTCGGCTTTGTCTTCACCTCAGCTCTGATACCATGTTAAGTTATGGTATGCTATATGATTATAGCAGTTTACTTCTTTTATTATTATATTCCATAGATCAGCAATCACATGTACATAAATTAAAGTGCAGATAGAACATTAAACGATCGACAGAAAACAAGCCAAGACAAGAGACACAAGATGTGGCGGCTAGCCAGGGACAAACCCCACAATGTGTGGGGAAACCCTTTGATCAAATCTTCTTTTATTTTCAATAATTTAGCAGAGAGAAATAGTAAAATAAATCTGATTCATATTAGCAGTAACAAACCCTAGATCAACAGCATTAGCATTAGCGGCTTCATCATCAAACTAGGGCAGATGATATATCACAAACCGAGCGTCGGATCGGCTTGATTCCACCACCAAAAGTTACGGCTTCTAGAGGAGGTTTAGGTGAACCTACAACACAGTTTAGATGAGAAGATATTCTAGTCCACGCAGGTCAATCTTTACTTCTGCAGTTGCAGCTTCAGTTTCAGTAGCTTCCGGCTTCAAACTAGGGCAGTTGGTATCTTGCAAACCATTTATTGGATTGACTTGATTCCACCACCAAAAGTTGCAACTTTCAGAGGAGGTTCAGATGAACCTACAACACAGTTTAGACGAGGAGATATTCTAGTCCATGCAGGTCAATCTTTAATTTTTCAGTTGCAGCTTCAGTTTCAGTAGCTTCTGGCTTCAAACTAGGGCAGTCAATATCTTGCAAACCGTCCATCAAATTGACTTGATTCCACCACCAAAAGTTGCAGCTTTCAGAGGAGGTTCAGATGAACCTACAATGTAGTTCAGATGTGGAGATCTTCTAGTCCATGCAAGTCAATCTTTAATTCTGCAGTTGCAGCTTCAGTTTCAGCAGCTTCCGGCTTCACATGTGTGAGGAAGAGACCCTTTTTTGTGCAGTAGAGAAGAGACTCTTTTCTGCGCAGTAGAGAGAGAGAGATGTGATGAGATGAGTGAGTGCAAATGAGGAAAATTCCTCCTGTATTTATACACAACGTTGGTGTTTGAATAGATGCGAATGTTGGGCTTCTGAGCCTACATGAGTTGTAGGTCGGCCTGATAATAATTCCATAATCAAAATAAATTCATATCTCCATGAATACTTATCGAAATCAAATGATCTTTATATCAATCCTACACCTCTCGATGAGAGGAATCTAATAAAAATATTATCATCCATGAATAAGACGACCCACATGAATTTTTCCCTAGTTTCCAATTTTAACACACATAGCCCAAGGTGACATAAGCACAAAATTTGGGCGCATGTTTAAAAATTTTGGCATTTCCATGGTTTGAAATCAAGACCTCCCACTCATCAGTGTTATGTCTTACCACTAGACCACATGGGTCGGACATGTTATGAAGGTGCACCAAAGGTTATTTGAATCTTAAACAAGATTTGGGCAGGGCCCAAAGGGGGCCAGCCCCCTTACCATGTGCCTTCCCGCCAAGAACCAAGGGCCAAACTCTATAATAGTCAGCAGTCAAAGTGTTAATAGCTATTTACGTGGTCACATATAAAGCGGAAAATATGGTTTATCAAATGGTTCGGGCTCAAACTCCAAGATTAACCCAAAATCACCCGGAAATGGTCACATGCACGAGTTTTCCGCTAGAGGTTAAGTTAAATTGGTAGTTAAGTTTGGTGGTGGCACCAATTTTGGCGGCCGCCCCAAATTTAGTGGGCCTAACTGGCAGTTAGCTAGTTTTAGTGGAGTTTCTTCAGGGGTTAACTGGAGAAAACTTTAATGAGCCATAACTTTGGCTAGGAAAGTCCTTTTTGGATGAATTGTTTTTTGATTTTGGGTCTCTTCGACCTTCTGAAGCCATTGGCATAGGTTTCACAGCCAGCAGAGGTCATTTGCAGGTGATTTTGCTTCGTGGATGTTCCAGGAGCCACTAGGGCCATTACAGTGATTAAGTTGTGCTGGGCTAGGTTTATTTTTTTGAGGTGAAACAAAAGATGATTTTTTCTATAAGGAACCTTCTGAATCCAATGAAAGTGTTTTCATAAGAATTTGGAGACTTCTAAAGGCTGAGATGCTAAAGATAAGTTTCAGGCAGCCCAGGGCCAACTATGGGAGAAGGCCTAGATCGGGGATGTAGTGCTCATTTTGAGCAAATGAACAGTCATTTGTTTATGTCAAATATGTGCTGGAGAAATTAGCAGAGGTTTCAGAGAGATTTGAAGCATTCTGAAGGAGTTTGTGCCATTAAGAAGCTTAGGGAAGCTTAGTGCACCTACTGAAGGAATCAAGTCCAAGGGAGCCTAGATCTGCCTGCACAGAGAGGACAACCATGACAGGGACATATTTTGTTTTTCTAAACCCATAGGTTCAATCAGTAAACTTTTGGACTTGAGTGTGGAACTTGTAAAAGAATTCAAGCCATAATCCCAAAGAGCCAAGTCTAATTGACTAGAGCTCATAGGAGATGTAGCCCACGAGATTGGGGTGAACTCCTTATTAAGTTTTCTGTTATGTGTGATGTTTATTTGTTGCCTTATATGTCTGATATATATGTTTAATATTAGCTGAAACAAATCAATTTAAAACATATAAACAAAAGAAAAGACATACACCTCTTTCAAGCTAAAATTCTACATAACGTCAAGTTCAAGCAAGGTCTATTTTTAATTGAATTTCAGTGTTTACTTCTTATCTCTTTAGGTAGAGTCTGTAGAGGGCTAGGTAGCTTCTGGATCTCATCCTCTCTTTAGAGGTGACATATCCAGTAAATGCCCCTACAGTCTATCTCTGTATTAGAAATAAGAAGTTCACATATTTGCAAATGTAAACTTGGAGTATTTGTGCACTCATTTACATAAATGAAAATGGATACCCTGCACCTTTTTTCAAGTACATTCCATTTTCAGATCAGGTTGGTATCAAAGCACTTAGTTTGCTTGAGTGACATCACAATAGCTTGATAGTATAGCTTTAAAGGTGTTTAAAGTAGTGTAGAAGATTGACTGCTTTACTATTTTGAAAACTGCATGTTGTTTGAGTTTGCTGAAGTTTGGGGATAGCTATTGATTAGCTAAGCCTTGGAGAAGACAAAAAGGAATAGAAGATATTTTCCTTACCCCAAAGGACCTCAAAACCACTCCAATATTTTCACTTGAGTTGGTTTGCTGTTGGCTGCTTGAACAAGATTATCACTTGAATTGTGTGTTGTTGGCTACTTGAATATGTGATGGTTGTAAAGACATTTGGGTGAAAAAGCTTTGTCATTTTTTTTGAAAAGCTTTAAGAACATTGTTGAAGTTAATTTATTCATTGACATAATAATGATAACTTATACAAGTCAAGTTTCCTCACTCACAAGGTTCTTTGATGAGGATATGAAGCGTGAATTCCTTATATTGAAGGATATGGTGCAAATCATGTTTGAGGATAGAAGAGAAAGCATAGAGCTTCATGAGAAATTGTTGACCATGAAGCAGGAGAAGGAAGAAATTATTCAAAGATTACATGATATGGAGTTGTAGCTTCATCAAGCCCAAGAGGCTTTAACCAAGAACATGCATGAGAAAGAGGTAATCCATTCTAATTTGTCTTCAGTTTCCTCTTTAGAAAGATGTGTTGGATATTTCGAAAGGCATACAAGGGGAGTAGGATCCAAGTTAATGATTAATATGGGTTTTGAAGGAAAAGGATTAGGAAAGCATGCACAGGGCATGATTGAACCCATTTCTGTTGAGGAACGACCCAAGAATCTTGGACTTGGTTATGTGAAATCTAATGGCGAAGACTCAAAAGCCATGAAGGAATGTGAGGCTAACTCAAAGAGAACTTTTGTTCCAAGTTCCATGAGACAAATATGTAAAATTTGTTTCAAAGATGATTGCCATTGTTTTAGTGAAGTTTCTTCAGGGGCTAACTGGAGAAAACTTTAATGAGCCATAACTTTGGCTAGGAAAATCCTTTTCGGATGAATTGTTTTTTTGATTTTGGGTCTCGTTGACCTTCTGAAGCCATTGGAATAGGTTTCATAGCCAACATAGGTCATTTGCAGGTGATTTTTCTTCATGGAAGTTCTAGGAGCCACCAGGGCCATTACAGTGATTGAGCTGTGCTAGGATAGGTTCATCTATTTGAGGTGAAAAATAATCCTATTTCTGCTGTAAGGAACATTTTGAATCCAATGAACGTGTTTTTAGAAGCATTTGGAGACTTCTAAAGGTCAAGATGCTGAAGATAAGTTTCAGGCAGCCCAAGGCCAACTATGGGAGCAGGCCTAGATCGGGGATGCAGTGCTCATTTTGAGCAAATGAACAGTCATTTGTTTATGTTAGATATGTGATGGAGAATTAGCAAAGGTTTCAGAGAGATTTGAAGCATTCTAAAGGAGTTTGTGCCATTAAGAAGCTCAGGGAAGCTTAGTGCACATACTAAAGGAATCAAGTCCAAGGGAGCCTAGATCTACCTGCACAGAGAGGACATCCATGACAGGGACGTATATGGTTTTTCTAAACCCATAGGTTCAGTTAGTAACCTTTTGGAGTTGAGTGTGGAACTTGTAAAAGAATTCAAGCCATAATCCCAAAGAGCCAAGTCTAGTTGAGTAGAGCTCATGGGAGACATAGCCCATGAGATTGGGGTGAACTCCTTATTAAATTTGTTGTTATGTGTGATGTTTATTTGCTGCCTTATATGTCTGATATATATGTTTAATATCAGCTGAAACAAATCAATTTAAAACACATAAATAGAAGAAAATACATACACCTCTTTCAAGCTAAAATTCTGCATAACGTCAAGTTCAAGCAAGGTCTATTTTTAATTGAAGTTGAGTGTTTACTTCTTATTTCTTTAGGCAGTGTCTGTAGATGGCCAGGTAGCTTCTAGATCTCATACCTTGTCAAAGCTAAAACCCCAAACCCTACCCCATATAAATTTTCCTAACACCCCAAACCCTACCCTATATAAAATCTCCTAAACTCCCTACTCCCTAAATAAAATTCCTCCTCATAGTCCCTAATCCCTTCATATTATTCCCCTTCCTAACAGTCCCTTGTTTCATTTTCTCCTTGGTGGCAGATTTCAACACATCAAAAAGAGCAGTTCAAGCACAGTTCATACACAGCAATCATCTTGTCTTCAGGGTATTTTGTATAGCAGTCATGGCATCTGAGCATTCATCGGACTATGAGGTGGAAACCCAAAGTGACTCTCCCTTGGAAGAATAGGCACCCCGGAGGCCTCATAAAAGTGGCAGACATGTGAGAGAGGAACCAACCACCCTTACAGAATTGCAAGGTTGTCCTCTTGCTATGTCATGTTTTCAGCATCAGTCATGTTATGAGTTTTGTCAAAAGGTAGCTAGTGTCCAATTTCATCATGAGTTGGCTCGTCTTTTTGTGCTTCACTTGCATGGAGATCAAGCTATCTTGGCTGGTGTCACCTTCACACTTACACCAGAATATGTCTCATTAGCAACCGGTATACCGAACATTGGCAAACCATGGCACAAGAAACAGAAGATTGACCGGAAACATTATGAGCCATACTTCAAAACCAGTTTCTTAAGGAATCTCAAGAGAGTGTTCCCGTTCCGATATCTAAAGGATGAATATGCTCCACTAATGAGATTGATCATGAAATATTTCAGCTGTGAGGGATGGTTCTCTCGTCTTTATGCTTACCACATCAGGTTTCTCATGCATTTCACCAGGGTATGGATGATGAACATTTCGTATTTCATTTGCTGGAACATAGAGAGGATGACCACCTTTATACAGCACAAAACACCTCAGCAACAACTTAACAGTGTCTATCATGTTGCTCTTATTAAGATTTTGGTGGTTCATCAGCTTGGATTGCAGGGCATGACTTGGGATGATTTCATTTCGCGTGATTTCTTCAGAGCTTCATGGGGAGTATCAGAGGTTAAGCATGAGGGTGAACCTTCTCATTGGTATGAGCGCCATGAGATTGCTAGTGTGCCAGTTTTCATCACATATCAGAAGGGCACCATACGTTTGTTTGCAGTGGCAAAGCGAGTGTTATCTCCACCTGGGGTGGAAGGGGCCTCGCTTCCTCCATCAGCATCACAGGAACAGGACAAAGGCAAGCAGCCAATGCAGGATGAGGGGCCTTCAAGTGAGCCATTAGGTGAACGAGAGACTGAATTTGTTCTCCTTCATGATGATGATACAGATACGGATCCGCCAAGTTCATAGCTTAAAGACATCATCCAGGAGCAGCAAGCAGAGATTCAAGCCTTGTCCCTTGATTTGCAAAAAGGGAAATGGAACATGAAATATCTAGAGTAGAGAAACAAACAGCTTGAGGATCAGCAAGCGATCACGGAGCTACAAAACATTCGCGAGAATCGCCAAGCCGCGCAAAGGAGAAGAGTTGAACTCACGTCATTGGAGCAAGAGATTAATGAGGATCGGGAGGCCAATCTCGAGAGAGTTAACATGCACTTAGAGAGGCTACTAGACAAGGCCAACAAGGACCATGCATTGCTAAGACACATGGCTTTCCACTACATGGCACGAAACAAAGTGTGCAAGGCCCGAATCAGGAATTTGAAGGCGAAATTGAGGAAGGCAATCAAGAAGAAAAAGAGGCAAAGGGAGATCGATCGACTTCAGATATTGGCCAAGGCATCTTTAGCCCAGAATAACACTTGATAAGGAAGCTCCAGCCCAAATTTCAAGAAATTTGGGGCATTTTTGGTGTTTTTGGAATTTTTTGTGCAAAAAACAGGGTTTTTCTCCCTATGCGCCACGCCACCTGGCGCGTGCTTACACTAGAGAGCTCCAAATGACAAAAGGTTTACATTTTTGGATTTTCCATGGACAATCATGAATGTTGGTAAATGGCCAAGAAGTTTGGGCCAATTTTGAGTCCTCAGGAGGTAAAAAATGACCTCTCTGCCCCTATTTTGACACACAGGAAGCATTCTTGGGAGATTGCAGTTTTGAAGGGGAAAATGGGCACCAAATTCCGAAATTCCACTTGGGTTGGAAAGTAGACAGATAGGGCTTTCCAAAAAGCACACTTGGGCTTAATTTGGACTTCAGACGGCGACTCAAAACCAGCTCAAAGTAGCACGATGCATACAGTTTTTGGCGCGGTGCATAGAGACCCAAAGGCCAAAATCGCTCTCGCTTCACGAAATTTCGATTTGCAATTTTCTCCAAGTGGGCCTGCTCATTTACAATATATTTTTCCCAACATCAAAGGCAAAGTTTAAAAATCATTTTTGGCTTCTATCCAAGTGGCCAAATGAAGGCGAACAACCACCCACAAAATCTATGCTCATATTTGCTTTTTTTTAAATGGTCTTCATAGAAAATTAAATGTAACTGCTGATGGTTGGCTCTTCATTTCCTGGGTTGATCGACCTTCTCATGGCAAAGCTTATTTATTGTATTGAGAGTCATTTTGTAAAGGGTTGGAATTTCTGGGAAACTATGGGAGAGAAACCCAGTCACTCACTATACATTTTGACAGAGAATTAATGAAAGATTGCAGATCTGGTTCATGAGATTCCTGTGGCGTGAGTTTAGCAAATGTATCTTCTTTATGTTTCATATGTATTTCTTTATGTTTCATATTTTCATTCATATTCCTTTCCAGTGAAAGCTTTCTAAGTAAAAAGGTAGAATTCAGTGTGCTGCTCTGCCTTGGGATAGTTTTCACGTTCTATGTTTTCTTCTGTTGAAAAGGATTCATGTATTTATGCCCTTTTCACACTCTTAAACAATCTCTCCACTTCATGTTATTTCGAATATAATTGCTAGAATTTCCGCCTGTCTTGCCTCATGAAATAATCTGCGTCTTTGAGTTAAATTCTCTGCTCATGTTGTTCCTTGGTCCCACACATCCCAAAAAACTCATTCATTTGTCAAAATACCTATATCACATCCATTTACCTAGCCTAAAATCAGTATTCATTTTTGAGTCATCTCAGACCCTATTGTTTATTTCCCTGAGTGTGACCCAGAGAGAGCCCTCTCCTGTTCTGGTAGGGCTAGCTACCAGAACGAGCATGGTTTTTGGTTACCTTGAATGTTGCCTTCCTTCATCCTAAGGAAAATTTAGGTGCTAACACAGTTGCAGCTTCAGTTTCAATAGCTTCTGGCTTCAAACTAGGGCAGTCGATATCTCGCAAACTGTCTGTCGGATTGACTTGATTCCACCACCAAAAGTTGTGGCTTTCAAAGGAGGTTCAAATGAACCTACAGTGCAGTTCATATGAGGAGATCTTCTAGTCCACGCAAGTCAATCTTTAATTCTGCAGTTGCAGCTTCATTTTCAGCAGCTTTCGGCTTCACATGTGTGAGGGAGAGACCCTTTTCTTCACAGTAGAAAAGAGTCTCTTTTCTACATAGTAGAGAGAGAGATGTGATGAGATGAGTGAGTGAAAATGAGGAAAAGTCCTCCTGTATTTATACACAACGTTGGTGTTTGAATATGCGACTGTTGGGCTTTTGAGCCTACATGAGTTGTAGGTCGGCTTGATAATAATTCCATAATCAAAATAAATTCATATCTCCATGAATACTTATCGGAATCAAATGATCTTTATATCAATCCTACACCTCTCGATGAGAGGAATCTAATAAAATTATTATCATCCATGAATAAGATGACCCACATGAAGTTTTTCCATAGTTTCTAATTTTAACACTCCCTCTCAACTAGGGAGAACTTCATCTGCAATCTGTCTATCAGTCGTTACTATTCATCCATCAAATGCACTGCCGTGTACAACCTAACCCTTTCCCTGCTCTTCTCTATTCTGCCTGTTCTGCTTTGTCTTGTTCTGCCCTGTACTGATCTGTATGGCTCTACTCGGTTATGCGCTGCTCTGCTTTGTTCTGTTCTTCTCAGCTTTTGTCCGAATTATGAAGAAGAAGAAATGATCGAGGATGTATCACACTGACTCAAAGTTAGTCTCAGAGTATGTACCACTGTTCCCAGACTAGTCTCATCCTCCACTGACTCAAAGTCAGTCTCAAAGTGTGTACCATTGGTCCCAAACCAGTCTCAACCATCCCGAAGTCAGCTTCATAGTAAGTACCACTTCTACCACTGGTCCCAGACCAATATCGCAGTCTCAGAGAGTGTACGACTGGTCCCAGACTAGTCTCAACCAACCCAAAGTTAGCGTCATAGTATGTACCACTCTCACTGGTCCCAAACTAGTAATGCACTGACACGAAGTTAGTCTCAGAGTATGTACCACTGGTCCCAGACCAGTCTCAACTAACCCGAAGTCAGTGTCATAGTATGGTACAACTCATACCACTGGTCCCAGACCAGTATCATTGATCCCAGATCAATGGAGGTCATCTTAGCGTAGGGAGTATAGTAGATACGATGATGCATCCATCAGTACTACTATGGTCCCCAACTTCATTTCCTTGCTCATTGATGAGATGAGAGGTACTTCCCATGAGTCCCAGACTTCATGGGTAGGATGCCTCGACAGGAGAACTAATCAACCCTGTCCTCACAAGAGAACACATCAATCCTGCTACAATTTCCATGGAGAACACATCAATCCAGGCCGCCATGGAGAACACATCGATCCAGGCCTCACATGAGAACTAATCATCCTGCTACACAGGAGATTGAATCATCCTATTCCACAAGAAAGTGAATCATCTTGTCCCACAAGAGAGCGAATCATCTTGTTCCAATGCACACCACTAGGGGAGGGTGAGTCACCCTGTGGTCGTATGTTGCTCCAGTAAGAACCGCAAGCCCTTAGAGCTCCCAGAGCTCAATGTATGCAACATGCGGGACCCTTGTACAAGGATTTCTTGACGACTCCAAGTCGTTTAGGAAAATCACAGATTAAATCTTTCCTCGGGGCTTTGACAAGGTGTATCGACCTCTACATCATCTTAATGCGATGGAGCCTCCTTTCTCATCGACTTACCATATCTCAGATGATGTCTATCTACTGGAGCAATTGACGAATACTGGATTCCTTAATAATCGAATCCCACCTCTGGTTGTTACAGAGAATCACAGTGGTATCCAATGTAAATTCAAACAGCTCACTGAAGAGCTTTCGCAACTAGACTGCCTCACAGGAGGCCATGCTAGCAGCAATATACTCTGCTTCAGCAGTGCTCAAATCCACCAACTTCTGCTTCTTGCTAATCCAGGATATCGAAGCATATCCCAAGGTGAAATAGCACCTGGAAGTGCTCTTACAGTCCACCACACTGCCTTCCCAATCAACATTAGTATATCCAAGTAGTCTCACATCTCCGGCAGTGTATCTTAACCCATTAGTAATTGTGCCACAAAGGTATCTCAGAAGATTCTTGGCATCAATCAAGTGACGCTCAACCAAATATGAGCTCACAATGCTTACTGAAAAACATATGTGCGGACGGAGGTTCACCAAGAACATAAATGCAAATGAGTTTATGAAACACAGAGGCATTTCCCAAATCTGGTCCGACATCACTAACATATAACTTCTAAAAGTTAAGATCCTCGATGTAGTCATAGGCTTGCAGTCCATCATACCGAATCTTTCCAATATCATTACCACATATTTTCTTTAAGATAGGAAAATTTCCCTTGGCTTCTGCCACACTTCAAGTCCTTGGTCCTTCATTTCAAATTCAGAAGCCAACTCCCTCTTACATTTGTGAATGAGAGGGTTTGCACCTGTTAGAAAGAGGCCATCCACATACAGCACCAGTATGAGAGGATTGTCATTTTCAACCTTAAAGTAAAGGTTAGGATTAGCTTCACTCCTAATGAATCCCAGCTTCATCATGTAGCTATCGATCTTCTCATACCATGCTCGGGGTGCTTGCTTCATCCCATAGAGAGCCTTCTTCAACCTACATACATGAGATTTTCAATCATAAATCTCAAATCCTTCGTGTTGCTCCACGTAGACCTCTTCGTTGATCGAACCATGTAAGAACGAGGTCTTGACATCCATCTGATGTAAGTTCCTTCCTTATGAAGCCACAAGGGCTATGATCAAGCGGATGGTCATATATCTGGCGACAAGTGCATATATCACATCATAGTTTATACCTTCCTTTCGTGAGAAACCACGAGCAACAAAATGAGCCTTATACTATGTCGTACTTCCATTAGCTGCAGCTTTATCTTGTAAAGCCATTTTGAAGTAACAATTGTCTTGTCCTGGGGTCTGGAACTACTTCCCAGGCATCATTCTCCATAATAGACTCATATTATTTGGTCAGAGTATCCTTCCATACTTGATGCTTGATGAAATCTGAGAATGATGAAAGCTCATTTTGTATGATCATGCTCATGATGGTCAGGTATCCCTGATACCTGTTAGGTTTCTTACATTCAAAAAAGGTTCCTCGGGGTGTAGCATGTCTTTCAGCATCATCAAGTATCCCCCTAAGCCATGAAGGCATCTTCCTAGAAGAGGAAGGCTTAGGTGGATATGGGTTCCTCCACATTAGGCATTGTTACATCATCTACCCATAGAAACTTCAGAAGTTTTTGGATAGCTTTCATAATCGTACAATTCTTCCTTTCCGCCACACCATTCTGCTTAGGAGTATGTGGAGTAGTAGTCTCCCTCTTAATGCCAGCCTCAGGTATGCCTGAGTGAACCAACTATAATATATCGAAGGTCTTGCTTTGGCTTGAGGGGAATGGTCCCCTTTTTTTGAGCTTTCCTTCGGCACATACACCTTCTTTCTCTACTTGGAATTTGGGCATCCTTGTCACCATTTGTCTTACATCGGGTATAGCTTTATAATGAAGGTGGGCAAACCTCTGATGCCAAAGTTTGGACTGAAAAGATGTGTCATAAGACATAACACCTAGTGGACTTCCATCGACCTGATATAATGAATCAACATGAAACCCAAGGGTAAAGGCATCTTTAACATTGTTTTTCCATATACATACCTTTCCATCGTTGAAGGTTACCTTGTAGCCTTTGTCTTCCATTGCCGAGATGGACACCAAGTTCTTTTTTAGGTTAGGTACATCTTGGAATTTCTAGCCTTCTTGAATGGTTGTCCTCTTCCTTGATTCCCAGCTCTTCCTCTTACCTTTGCTATTGAATTTGTCATTCCTTTGATTTCCATCAAAGGGATTTTGATCATTGTCTCGGTGCGAGTCCTTTCTATCAGGGCACTCCCTTGCATAGTGACCTGCTTTATCGCAGATGTAACATCGTCCGTTTTTTCCACCCTTAGGTCCAGCCTTTCCTTTTGATTTAGTCCCAGAATTATTTCTTTTTTTAGCATGAGAAGAAAAGGCAGCAGGAGGACCTTTAGGCATGGGAATTTCTTGCTCTTCTACCCTTGTTTCTTCTTGAATGCATCTAGCCATTAATTCCTCGAAACCAGGAATTATATTATTGTTCAGAAGAATAGTCCTAAACACGTACCATTCAAATGGTAATACTTCAAGAGTCGTGAGTGGCATTTCTCTATCAGTAATAGTCTCCCCAATAGATAGGAGATCGTTCTTGATCTCGGTGATTCTTAAGAAGTATGCTTGCATACTCTGATCTTTATCCTTCTTGATTTCCCTCAGTTTATTTCTAAGAAACAAAACTTGATTTGCATCATTGACTTTAAATAAACTCACCAGTGTATCGTAGATTTCCTTGTAGGTGTCCAGTTCAGAAATGTAGGCCACCAAGTGCTTGTCGATAGAGTCACGGATGATCTTCTTTGTTTTGACTTCTCTGCTTTTCCATTTGTTCCAAGTAGCATCGAATGCATTTGATGGAGGCTCAACAATATTTCCTCTTACATGGTCCAACACTCCTTGATCTTCTAGGGTTAGATCGATAGACATCTTCCATCCATGATAGTCAACTTTCTCACTGAGCTTGTCTTTGGTAGGAAAGAGTGTTAAGGACCCCATATTTCTTTTAGGATAGCCTTGCCAATCTTCTCTTTGGTGATTGCTCTTGCTCTTGCTTTGGCTTTGTCTTCACCTCTGCTCTGATACCATGTTAAGTTATGGTATGCTCTATGCTTATAATAGTTTAGTTCTTTTATTATTATATTCCACAGATCAGGAATCACATGTACATAAAGTAAAGTGCAGATAGAACATTAAACGATCGACAGAAAACAAGCCAAGACAAGAGACACAAGATGTGGCGGCTAGCCAGGGACAAACCCCACAATGTGTGGGGAAACCTTTGATCAAATCTTCTTTTATTTTCAATAATTTAGCAGAGAGAAATAGTACAATAAATCTGATTCATATTAGCAGTAACAAACCCTAGATCAACAACATTAGCATTAGCGGCTTCATCATGAAACTAGGGCAGATGATATATCACAAATCGAGCGTTGGATCGGCTTGATTCCACCACCAAAAGTTACGACTTCCAGAGGAGGTTCAGGTGAACCTACAGCACAGTTTAGATGAGAAGATCTTCTAGTCCACGCAGGTCAATCTTTACTTCTGCAGTTGCAGCTTCAGTTTCAGTAGCTTCCGGCTTCAAACTAGGGCAGTTGGTATCTTGCAAACCGTTTATTGGATTGACTTGATTCCACCACCAAAAGTTGCAACTTTTAGAGGAGGTTCAGATGAACCTACAACACAGTTTAGACGAAGAGATGTTCTAGTCCATGCAGGTCAATCTTTAATTTTGCAGTTGCAGCTTTAGTTTCAGTAGCTTCTGGCTTCAAACTAGGGCAGTCAATATCTTGCAAACCGTCCATCAAATTGACTTGATTCCACCACCAAAAGTTGCAACTTTCAGAGGAGGTTCAGATGAACCTACAATGTAGTTCAGATGTGGAGATCTTCTAGTCCACGCAAGTCAATCTTTAATTCTGCAGTTGTAGCTTCAATTTCAGCAGCTTCCGACTTCACATGTGTGAGGGAGAGACCCTTTTTTGTGCAGTAGAGAAGAGACTCTTTTCTGCGCAGTAGAGAGAGAGATGTGATGAGATGAGTGAGTGCAAATGAGGAAAATTCCTCCTGTATTTATACACAACGTTGGTGTTTGAATAGATGCAACGGTTGGGCTTCTGAGCCTACATGAGTTGTAGGTCGGCTTGATAATAATTCCATAATCAAAATAAATTCATATCTCCATGAATACTTATCGGAATCAAATGATCTTTATATCAATCCTACACCTCTCGATGAGAGGAATCTAATAAAAATATTATCATCCATGAATAAGATGACCCACATGAATTTTTCCCTAGTTGCCAATTTTAACACACATAGCCCAAGGTGACATAAGCACAAAATTTGGGCACATGTTTAAAAATTTTGGCATTTCCATGGTTTGAACTCAAGACCTCCCACTCATCAGTGTTATGTCTTACCACTAGACCACATGGGTCGGACATGTTATGAAGGAGCACCAAAGGTTATTTGAATTTTAAACAAGATTTGGGCGGGGCCCAAAGGGGGCCAGCCCCCTTACCATGTGCCTTCCCACCCAGAACCAAGGGCCAAACTCTATAATAGTCAGCAGTCAAAGTGTTAATAGCTATTTACGTGGTCACATATAAAGCGGAAAATATGGTTTATCAAATGGTTCGGGCTCAAACTCCAAGATTAACCCAAAATCACCCAGAAACGGTCACATGCACGAGTTTTCCGCTAGAGGTTAAGTTAAATTGGTAGTTAAGTTTGGCGGTGGCACCAATTTTGGTGGTCGCCCCAAATTTAGTGGGCCTAACTGGCAGTTAGCTAGTTTTAGTGGAGTTTCTTCAGGGGTTAACTAGAGAAAACTTTAATGAGCCATAACTTTGGCTAGGAAAGTCCTTTTTGGATGAATTGTTTTTTGATTTTGGGTCTCTTCGACCTTCTGAAGCCATTGGCACAGGTTTCACAGCCAGCAGAGGTCATTTGCAGGTGATTTTGCTTCGTGGATGTTCCAGGAGCCACTAGGGCCATTACAGTGATTGAGTTGTGCTGGGATAGGTTTATTTGTTTGAGGTGAAAAAAAAGATGATTTTTTCTATAAGGAACCTTCTGAATCCAATGAAAGTGTTTTCATAAGAATTTGGATACTTCTAAAGGTTGAGATGCTAAAGAGAAGTTTCAGGCAGCCCAGGCCAACTATGGCAGAAGGCCTAGATCGGGGATGTAGTGCTCATTTTGAGCAAATGAACAGTCATTTGTTTATGTCAAATATGTGCTGGAGAAATTAGCAGAGGTTTCAGAGAGATTTGAAGCATTCTGAAGGAGTTTGTGCCATTAAGAAGCTTAGGGAAGCTTAGTGCACATACTGAAGGAATCAAGTCCAAGGGAGCCTAGATCTGCCTGCACAGAGAGGACAACCATGACAGGGACATATTTTGTTTTTCTAAACCCATAGGTTCAATCAGTAAAATTTTGGAGTTGAGTGTGGAACTTGTAAAAGAATTCAAGCCATAATCCCAAAGAGCCAAGTCTAATTGACTAGAGCTCATAGGAGATGTAGCCCACGAGATTGGGGTGAACTCCTTATTAAGTTTTCTGTTATGTGTGATGTTTATTTGTTGCCTTATATGTCTGATATATATGTTTAATATTAGCTAAAACAAATCAATTTAAAACATATAAACAAAAGAAAATACATACACCTCTTTCAAGCTAAAATTCTACATAACGTCAAGTTCAAGCAAGGTCTATTTTTAATTGAATTTCAGTATTTACTTCTTATTTCTTTAGGTAGAGTCTGTAGAGGGCCAGGTAGCTTCTGGATCTCATCCTCTCTTTAGAGGTGACATATCCAGTAAATGCCCCTACAGTCTATCTCTGTATTAGAAATAAGAAGTTCACATATTTGCAAATGTAAACTTGGAGTATTTGTGCACTCATTTGCATAAATGAAAATGGATCCCCTGCACCTTTTTTCAAGTACATTCCATTTTCAGATCAGGTTGGTATCAAAGCACTTGGTTTGCTTGAGTGACATCACAATATCTTGATTGTATAGCTTTAAAGGTGTTTAAAGCAGTGTAGAAGATTGACTGCTTTACTATTTTGAAAACTGCATGTTGTTTGAGTTTGCTGAAGTTTGGGGATAGCTATTGATTAGCTAAGCCTTGGAGAAGACAAAAAGGAATAGAAGATATTTTCCTTACCCCAAAGGACCTCAAAACCACTCCAAGATTTTCACTTGAGTTGGTTTGCTGTTGGCTGCTTGAACAAGATTATCACTTGAATTGTGTGTTGTTGGCTGCTTGAATATGTGATGGTTGTAAAGACATTTGGGTGAAAAAGCTTTGTCATCTTTTTTGAAAAGCTTTAAGAACATTGTTGAAGTTAATTTATTCATTGACATAATAATGATAACTTCTACAAGTGAAGTTTCCTCCTTCACAAGGTTCTTTGATGAGGATATGAAGCGTGAATTCCTTATATTGAAGGATATGGTGCAAATCCTGTTTGAGGATAGAAGAGAAAGCATAGAGCTTCATGAGAAATTGTTGACCATGAAGCAGGAGAAGGAAGAAATTATTCAAAGATTACATGATATGGAGTTGTAGCTTCATCAAGCCCAAGAAGCTTTAACCAAGAACATGCATGAGAAAGAGGTAATCCATTCTGATTTGTCTTCAGTTTCCTCTTTAGAAAGATGTGTTGGATCTTTCGAAAGGCATACAAGGGGAGTAGGATCCAAGTTAATGATTAATATGGGTTTTGAAGGAAAAGGATTAGGAAAGCATGCACAAGGCATGATTGAACCCATTTTTGTTTAGGAACGACCCAAGAATCTTGGACTTGGTTATGTGAAATCTAATGGCGAAGACTCAAAAGCCATGAAGGCATGTGAGGCTAATTCAAAGAGAACTTTTGTTCCAAGTTCCATGAGACAAATATGTAAAATTTGTTTCAAAGATGATTGAAATTGTTTGAAGCCTTTGTTGCAGCAAGAAGATGGTAGACATGTAGCTTATGGCAAGCATGCAATTTTAGGCAGTTTTCAAGACAAGAATGATGATGTTAGTCTGCAATTGAAAATTGGAGCCTCTACTAGTTCATCTCCTCATGGAGGCAAAAAGGATGAACATGCAAAGTAGCACAAGAGGTATACATCTTCTCATGATCAATTTGATTGTGTTTCTGCAAGGCATGAAAATTTTACATGCTTTAATGGAAGAAAGTTTTCTTGTACATATTGTGGTCAATTTAACCATCATGTTTCGAGATGCTGGATGAGGAAGAAGGCATATAGGGAACAGATAAAGTAAAGAATACCTTCAAAGAAGATGCATAAGATTTGCACTTTTTGCCAAAAGAAGGGACATGTTGTCTCTCATTATTGGACTTTACATGCAGCTTTTCGTCCCAAACACATGCAGCAGGAGGACAAGAAGATTGGCAAAGGTGGAACCATAGATTCCATTATTGATGTGGACAGGGAAGTTTCACATGAGGAAAAGTTGCAGCAGCAAAAGTCGCTATGGAAGTGGCTTGGTGAGAAGTGGATGGACTTCTTGACATAGTAAGATGTACTCTTTTTTTACATATCTAAATTTCGGATGTATGCATGTATTTTATGTTGTAATATCTTGTTTGTTTTGAGCCACCTTAGATCATTGATCAAGGCAGCGTTGTTCAGTTTCATTCTGTAATTTTCTCGCCAGAAAATTTCTGTGTGAGTGCAAGAAAGACAGTTGTGGACAGGAGGACAAGTGCATTCAGGAAGGGAAATGTCAATTTCTTTCCATTTGTGGTTCAAATTCATTTGCCATGCAAAGCAAATGTTTGAAGGGATAAAGAGAAGAGGATGTTCATTCTCTCATTGTTTGTACTACAGTTCAGTTCAACATTTCAGTAAGATTTTGGGGACCAAAAGCCTCTCATTTGGGAGGTGTGATCAGGAGCTCAAGACCAAGTGTCGAAAATGCTCAATTTTGAATGTGCTCAGAACTGGTTCGAACCTTAACAACTAGATACAACTCGTCCTCATGATTTCGATGCCATGAATGGTTCGAAAAACAAACTCCGTATGCAGAAGTTATGCCAAAAAGAAAATCGCCCAATAACCTTTAATTTTTGAATTTAAAAAAAAAAAATTAAAATAAAATATTCCACAAAATATTCCTTGGAATATTTTAGGGAATATTCCTTGGAATATTTTATGGAATATTCCTTAGAATATTCTCGAGAATATTCCATTTTGATAGGCCAATAGGAGGCTACCACATGGCAAGCCCGGAGGCCGCCATGTGGCCCAGGGTGACGTAAGCACAAACTTTGGGCGCATGTTTAAGAATTTTGGCATTTCCACAGTTTGAACTCAAGACCTCCCACTCATCAGTGCTATGTCTTATCACTAGACCACATGGGTCAGGCATGTTGTGAAGGCACGCCAAAGGTTATTTGAGTTTTAAACAAGATTTGGGCGGGGCCCAAAGGGGGCTAGCCCCTGATGGCCATCCCCCTTACCATGTGCCTTCCCACCCAGAACCAAGGGCCAAACTCTATAAAAGCTGACAGTCAAAGCATTAACAGCTATTTACATGGTCACATATAAAGCAGAAAATATGGTTTATCAAACGGTTTGGGCTCAAACTTCGAGATTAACCCAAAACCGCTGGGAAACAGTCACATGCATGAGTTTTTTGCCGGAGGTTAAGTTAAACTGGTATTTAAGTTTGGTGGTGGCACTAATTTCAGTGGCCAGCCCAAATTTAGCGGGCCTAACTGGCAGTTATCCAGTTTTAGTGAAGTTTCTTCAGGGGCTAACTGGAGAAAACTTTAATGAGCCATAACTTTGGCTAGGAAAATCCTTTTTGGATGAATTTTTTATTTTATTTTGGGTCTCGTTGACCTTCTGAAGCCATTGGAACAGGTTTCACAGCCAACATAGGTAATTTGTAGGTGATTTTGCTTCATGGAAGTTCTAGGAGCCACCAAGGCCATTACAGTGATTGAGCTGTGCTAGGATAGGTTCATCTATTTGAGGTGAAAAAAAATCCTATTTCTGCTGTAAGGAACATTTTGAATCCAATGAAGGTGTTTTTAGAAGCATTTGGAGACTTCTAAAGGCCAAGATGCTGAAGATAAGTTTCAGGCAGCCCAGGGCCAACTATGGGAGCAGGCCTAGATCAGGGATGCAGTGCTCATTTTGAGCAAATGAACAGTCATTTGTTTATGTTAGATATGTGATGGAGAATTAGCAAAGGTTTCAGAGAGATTTGAAGCATTCTGAAGGATTTTGTGCCATTAAGAAGCTCAGGGAAGCTTAGTGCACATACTAAAGGAATCAAGTCCAAGGGAACCTAGATCTACCTGCACAGAGAGGACAGCCATGACAGGGACGTATATGGTTTTTCTAAACCCATAGGTTCAGTTAGTAACCTTTTGGAGTTGAGTGTGGAACTTGTAAAAGAATTCAAGCCATAATCCCAAAGAGCCAAGTCTAGTTGACTAGAGCTCATAGGAGATGTAGGCCACGAGATTGGGGTGAACTCCTTATTAAATTTTTTTTTATGTGTGATGTTTATTTGCTACCTTATATGTCTGATATATATGTTTAATATCAGCTGAAACAAATCAATTTAAAACACATAAATAGAAGAAAATACATACACCTCTTTCAGGCTCAAATTCTGCATAACGTCAAGTTCAAGCAAGGTCTATTTTTAGTTGAAGTTGAGTGTTTACTTGTTATTTCTTTAGGCAGAGTCTGTAGAGGGCTAGGTAGCTTCTGGATCTCATCCTCTCTTTAGAGGTGACATATACAGTAAATGCCCCTGCAGTCTATCTCTGTATTAGAAATAAGAAGTTCACATATTTGCAGATTTAAACTTGGAGTATTTGTACACTCATTTACATAAATGAAAATGGATACCTTGCACCCTTTTTCAAGTACATTCCATTTTCAGATCAATTGATGTCATGGTAGTGCAAGGCCCTTTGTATTTTAGTTTATTCCTTAGGTGAGACTATGTTTATGTTATGAATGTTGTCGTGTCCACAATCTTTCGAGTGATGTGTTTCCCACATGATGGAAAATTTGTGACTATTGATCAAATTTCATTTGTTTGTCCTTATTTGACTGTCGATCATCCAAATTCCCTAAATGTTCACAATATGAAAGCGATATCCATCTTATCACATGTTACTTATGTGGAAACTTGTTCCATTTCTGCACCTATTATTGAAGAAGATCACTTCTTTTAAACTAGATACAGTAGGTGATATGGTAAATTATCTATTGGTGGTATTGGAACATACTCCTCCTACCCTTGTTGGTTCCCTTGATATGTATTCCTACCAAAGTAAAAAAAAAATTGTCTGATGAAGGTCTCTTTGAAGCGATGATCAAGCCCTTGATATGTATTCCTCTAAGATCCTTGGCCTCTTGGGAGCCATTGTTAAGGTAAATAGTTCCATGAGAAGAGTTCCTTTTCTTGTGTCAAGCTCATTAAAAAATGAAACAACGTGTCCTGAGTAGATTTACTTTTCTTATGTCAAGCTCCTTGTGGAGTAGGAAGATTCTCTCTACGGACAGAGATAATCCCTCTAGCCCAAGGGAGAGGGTCTAGTCACCAAAAAGACAATCTAATATAAGTTCCCTTAGATTTAGAATGGATAAGATCCTACCTCTTGTATCGTTAATCCTTGTTTGATTAAGTCCTTGTGTCTTTGCTCCAACGATCAGCTCCTCAATGTCAATCAAGCACCTAAAACAAATGGACAATAAACCAAAGCACACATGATAGCATGCAATATATTGAACCTAATTAAGAGGCTAATGAGTCATAAGCTACTAATTAACATATGTAATTGATATAGGAAACAAAATATCAGTTGTATTATTATGATAAAAAGGAAAGTACAACCTTCGCCTTAGTGTTGCAAGTTTCCTTCGACGTGTCCAGGTTCTAGCACCACTGTTAGAATCTCATGACTCACCCTTAAACAATGGAAGATAAAGTCTTCTTCCTCTTTTCTACAAACCAAACAAAACTAGAAGCTTATTCTCCCTTTACAAGCACAAACTAGAAGGCTAAGGTTCTCTAGATGGCTATCAAGATTTTGCAGATTATTCCAGCCCTTTCATTAGCTAGCTAAGGTTGGAAAAGGAGAGGTTTGTATAGCTTGAGAGAGGGGATATGGATCCTCTTATGATGGGAGAGGTCTTATCCCTTTTGGTTTGTTCCATTTTAATAGAGAAAAATAATTCAAACATTTTGTCTCACCTCTATCTCGACTAACCATTTACCAGACTTCCATTCACGAAGCTTCTAGACCTGGAAGCTTCGGCTCCATTTTTAAAAACTTTCCAAGAGAGGGTCGGCGTGGGTCATGAATGGATTACTAGTGTCATTCAATGCTAGGCCCAGTGTTATACTCTACAAATCATCATAGGGAAGAGACTAATTGATAGCGTCGGTCTTGAAAACTAAGTTTGAAGGAGTATTCTTGGGAAATGATGTAAGAGGGAAATGTTCTGCAGATGAAGAGGGATGTAAGGACATGTTATTCATGACATGGAAAAACATGAGGGTCACTGTATAGGTCCTCCACAGTCAAGGAACGGGGAGTACAGGGACAATGACAAAATTTTGTGTAATAGATGTCCCCTAAAGTGTGAAGGTCGAACAAGAGTGAGGGGTGAAATGCTTTACGAGTAGATGCATGGAACCAGAAACTGTCATCAAAAAACCTGCAAGCAGGCATAGATACATATACATCACTAAAATCTCTGAGAAAAGATACATGAATTGTGGTATGGACGCAACCATCCAGAAAAAGATCATGTAAATGGATCTAAGGTATGGACGTAGCCATCCAGTAAGAAGGAGCATATCAAACCCAAGGTATGGTCACAACCATCCAATAATGAGAAGGATCACATATAACAGACTCATGGCATGGTCACAACCATCCATTTGAAGGGGACATGTATGTAAGCATGATCATGTCACATCGCCCTGCAACCTAGACTTTTTTAATCTGAGCCCAAGATCTTGTGCTCCAACACGACCCGATCAAAGTACAAGTCCTAGCATGTGAATAGATGTGTTGAAGTTGAACATGCTAGAAAATTTCTTGATTAATGGTTAATAACGCAAACTATTAACAAGTGCGAGAGGAGCCACCAATAATGACAATGGCTCTCAAGGTACCAACAACACAATTCACAAAGTGTAAATAAGGAACTGAAGTCGAACACCTGTGAAATGACTCGATCGAAAGCCAATGATGAAAACTTGTCATCGAGTGCGAAGAACTTGCCATTAGGGCATGCAAGCTCTAAGGTATTGGAAGGGAGTCTCTCAGCCAACTTCCTGGATAATGAGCTGAAGTCAACAGGAAGTGATGTGTTGAAAGAGGGCCATGATGTATCCCACATCATCGAAGCGAGACAAGGGGATGCAATGATTATGGATGATACAGAGAATCAAGAATGAGTGTAAACTATAGAAGGATTAACTCTTAAACATATCAACGACATGACTTCGGAGTTTGGAAGCTTTTTGGATCCATAGGATTGAGGGTCATGATGATGTAGTAGAGAGCAAATGGAAAGACAAAAAGTGGATGACCCAAACCCAAGAAAGTCAATTATGAAGTGAGGATATCCCAACCTGACACAAAGTAGAAGAGTGTCATGTCCAAGAGTGACAAGCTGCCGACACAACTAGTAAAAAATTTCCATTTTCCCCCACCTTTTCTGGCAGGTACCCCAATTATTTTTTATCACAATCTTGAAGTGGATAGCATATGCTTGTAATATAAGTCCATCCTTTAGATAGATCTGACCTAGTAAGATTAAAGTGCCCTAGGAAGGAGAATCTCGATGTTCGTCATGGTGACAAATCTGATGTCATTAAAGTTTAACGAGTTCGATAAAGGAAAAACTAGATATCTTTTTCATGTTTAGAAAGTTTGAAAAAGAAACGAAAAAGAAAACTCAAAAAGGCCCCTTTTCATAAATTTGTCTCTCGAGTTCAAAAAGGTAGAACACAATACTCGAAAGAACCTCTTGACCATGTCAGTCAAGGAGTATCTTTTTCATAAATAGTTTATCCCAGCCCGAAAAAGGGGTAAATGTATACTGGGTAAACGATGTTTCAAAACCATTTACGAGGTCAAAATGATAGGAACTCAGAAATATTTTCATGTTTTGAGAGTCGGAAAAGAGCTTAAAGCGGAATTCCCTTTTTTATTTTCTTTAATGAGTCAAAAAGGGAAAAATACTTGGGAATATTTTCATTTTATTTTTTATGAGTCGGTAAAAGAGCTTAAGTACGACTCTAGTTTCGCATCACCACCGACAAACCATCACCTATCGTTGTACAAGAAGCAAATGCATTATCCACTTCTAAGGAAAAATGGAAAAAAATAATTTTTAAAACCCTAAAACATAGCGAAAAGCTTATAAAAAGGGGAAAAAGTAAAACATTTTTACCATTTACCTCATTTATCTTATTTTGAGAAATTTTTACCCACTTGTGCCCTAAATCTTTAGGAGCAGATTGTTGTAGATCTAGGAAGCCGATCGTCAAACTGTTTGTTGCAGGTAAGAGTCGAGGCCCTAATCTTTGCATTGATACCCATTTTTCAAGCATTTAACCATCTTTTAGGAGATTTCAAGGGACATTTACCAAAAAAATTCTCCCTCGGTCAGCGTGGGATCCGAGCATGGGACCACACTGATCGGGGGCTTTTAGCATGGGGTCTTGCGTCATTGGCACACCTGTTTTAAAAATAGTCGCGCCGACGCAGAGAACAGGATTTTTGCAATTTTTCCCCAAATTCATTGCTTTAAATTAGAAATTTCCATTTCAAAGATTGATGCTAAATTAAATGTGGGATGTTTACAGGAAAATCAAAGAGAAAAGATTGTGATTGAGTGGAAAGAATATGAGCATGAAAGAATAGATCAAATGGCCTTGGAAGATCCAAATTGTTTCGATGCATTGAGGAACTATGGGCTACTCAAGTTCTTTCTGACACGGGCCTATGGGATCAACCTGAGCTACCACAATACCTAATTAGTCAATGGGACATTGGATGAGAGGTATTTGTTATCCATGACCAAGAGCTGGAGTTGGAGACTTCAGAAATCTATTTCATTATCGGGTTGTCCTACAAAGGGGAACCAATCCAACTATACAGAGGCAGGCCTATTGGGGTGAGTGTAAACATGTTGCTTGCCCAACATTTGCTGGGAGCTCTAAAATATACAAGCAGAAAGATCAACATCATGAACATAAACGATCTTGTATTGAAGGTAATACTCTTAACCATCAACCGAGTGGCTGGGGTGCAAGCACTACACGAATCCAACAAATCGCGCTTCCAGTATGCTATGGATTGCATGGCGCCCACTGTCTTCAGCTGGGCGGATGCCATGAAGGTAAACATGAAACAACAACTATCCAAATGTAAAGCTAGGAACTTGAGGAAATTTGGATATGGCTCCATCCTGGTGACCTTCTTCTTGGAACGAATCCCACTGTTCCACTATCAGATGGTGGAGGTGAATGCTCCAGTACCACGAGATCCACAGATAGTCTGATGGAGTGAGATGATGCCTAGATTTTTGGAGGGGGCTAGTAGATGTCCTATAGGCTTTCCTTCTTCATGTGGCTTAGATGACAGTTGATCATGGTGGAGGATTGGCCGTACAGAGGGACTAGAGGGAGAAGACTTTGATGATGGAGGTAAGAAAAAAGATTTAGTTTTCTGGTTTTATTGTTTTTTGTTTTTTGCATGTATGTATTCATGACATCTTGACTTTGTAACTGTAGTTGTTGGACCAGAGAGGCCAGTAGGGATGTCCCCTATAGCTAGATGCATGGCTTGTCAGTTTGAGGTCGCTCCTTCTCGGGAAGGAGACGAAGAGGAGATTGCTTGAAATCTAGAGGGCCCGACGAGAGGAATCCTAGAGTATGCATGGATCGAGGACATTCCTCGCCGTTATCAGTGGCACACAGTGGGAGTGTCGTATCGGATCCGTTGATTATTGACTCATCTAGTACGATTAGTAACATGTTATCATGATCACCATGTAGAGTAGTCCATATTTTAGCATTTATAGTTTTGAGGCTTACGAGCCACGAATGTATTTATAACATATATATTATTTTTTGGATTTTGATGTATTACACTCAAACATTATTGACATATATATGTTATATTTCTTGTTTACTATGATACAATGTTTTCACATATTTCTTAAATGTCTGTCTAAAACATAATTATCCAATGCTTTTGTTAATGTATTCATATGCCTAGGAATGTGATGATATGTGATTAATCAAAATTTCTTTCCAATAGATGAATGTGCATATACATTCTCAATAACCGGGGGTTTCTGACAGAATATTACCCATTGAGCCGAAGAACAACAAGTTGCGAATCAAGATTTACAACCATTTCTCGAATGTCAAGAGCAATGGCTTTTGACAAGAGTTCGAGAACTACGCTATATTCAATAATGTTATTAGTTGTTTGACATAAAAAATACCTTGAAGATCAATCAACTCACGACGATGGTCATAAATAGCCCATGCCACAAATGATAAGTTTTAGGTACTGCGACAAGCACCATTAGAGAAACCGACATAAGGTGTCACATACATTTGCAAATTAGGTGAAGACATAATAAGCAGGAAAGCTGCTTCAAAAAAAACCAAACCAAACTGCACAAAAATGAATAACACACTTATGTACACAAGTAATCATGCGAGATGACTCACACATAATACTTTTTGAGGTACAGCCCATTGCGAGGCTTGCTCAAAGGGTTACCTTCATAATCAATTAACTCATAGGCCCCTTTTTGTAATACATGCTTAACAATATAGGGCCCATGCCACATGGGTTCAAATTTTCCTGCCCCTAGCTTATTGTTAGCTTGGTCATATAGCAAGACCAAATATCCCTCAAAAAAACCACGAGGAGAGACCGACTGATCAAAATGGGATTTAACTCACTTTTTCTGTGCTTCAATGACTAGAGCGGTGAGACGGTGAGTTTCATCCAGTCATTCTAAATATAGGAGATGTTCTTCTTGAGGCGAGGTTTCAGGGAGTAATTCGACAACTAATTTGAGTGAGGGAATTTCACATTCAATTGATAAGGTAGCTTCCAGACCATAGATGAACTAAAAAGGTGTAAATCTAGTTGTGCCTTTAGTCGAGGTTCAGTAGGCCCACAAAGCTGAAAAAAGCATGAGATGCCAATTGGATTTGTGCAACCCAATGGTGCGCTGAAGCATAGTAACTAAACTTTGTTTACCGCTTCAACTTGGCCGTTTGCCTGAGGGTAATATAAAGTTGAGCTATCGTGATGCAAGCCCAATTTAGAAGTCAACTCAACCATCATATAATCGTGAAAATGGGAGCCATGGTTAGTGGCAATGGCTTGAGGCACTCCAAACCTAGAAATAACATGATTGAAGAGAAATTGCACCGCCGTTTTACCATCAAATGAATATGTAGGCATCACTTCGACCCATTTGGTGAAGTAATCCATGACAATGATAATATAACCATGCCGCCCGGCCAAACGAGGGTTATGTCTTAAAATCAATGCTCCATTTGGAAAAGGGACCAACAGTAATAATGGGGTGAAGGAGAGTAGGTGGGGCTCACATTTTCCACTGATAAATCTGGCACTCATGGCATTTGCGGACAAAAAAAATACAATATTTAAAAATGGAGGGCCAGAAATAGCCAACCCAAAGGATCTTTTGAGCAGTGGCATATCCAAACAGATGACCACCACATGCGCAAGAATGGCAGACATTTAAGACCCTTTCTACGTCATCAAGAGTTAAATATCGACAAAGAATTGAATCAACACCAACGCGGTATAAAGTATCCCCAATGATGTGGTAAGGTTGGGATTGATGCCGAATGCATCGACGATCATCCTTGGACAACGTAGATTGGAAGGTAGAATTTTGGAGATACACGATGATATCACCATACCAAGGATCAAGAATCTTAATCAGAAAGAGAGTCTCATCAGGTAGTTGCTCATCAGCACCAATAGGGAGAGAAGCAGAGGGAAAAGAGAAAATCAACTTAGCAAATACAAGTGATTTCTTCGATTTGGCAATAGTGAACACCAAATCAAATTCCTAGAGGATGAAAATCCACTTAGAATATTTTCCCCCAAGCAACTGATGAGTCAGAATATAATTCATGGGGTTGCAATCATAAATCACGGTTGTAGTGCGGAGGAGGATATAATGCCGCAAGCCCTGAACAGCCTGAACAAAAGCCAAAGCCAATTTATCAACATGAGCATAATGGGTCTCAACATCGAGGAGATTGCAACTAAGGTAATGTTGGAAATAATACTGAGAGGGGTGGGTGAATCAGTATTATCAAGTTCTTTTAATAAATCTTCCTTATTTATTCTTTGAATTATTTTTGCATGTCAGTACCATAAAATAATGAGCATGAACAAAGAAAACAGATAGTCACACCAAAGAACACAAGATGTAAGGTGGAAACCCAATGTGGGTGAAAACCACCTGCTGCAATATGTCTCTATCTTCTTTCAAATTAGAAACTCCTTTTACAATGGTTTTGTACTGGTGCAGTCCTTTACCAGTACGCAGGCTGCAACCTGCAGAGAGCTACAACTCTCTCTTGTTTTCCAGTCTCTCCTGGAAGGGAGCTACAAACCCCTACTTTTTTTTTTCAAGGACCACTTTTCATTAATTTTCAGACTGGATCCAAGAACATCAAAAACCCATCAACTACACTTGCATCATCAATCTCTGATTTCACCAAAGCCAACCCGCATACAGATCTGCAAATATTTCCTTATAACTTTGCAGTTGTTACATCAGACATACCCAGATCATAACATGTGTAAAATAAAACATGCATCAATAATTCAGACCCAGATTATTAGATTTATAGATCAAGCGTATGCCACATATCACAGATCAAAATCATATAGAGATACCACTATTCCAACCTTAAGATTCTGACCCATCAATAGAGCTTATCCTTCTCCTTACGCTCAGGTTCCTTCTTCATTCAGATCCAGATCTGCACCATAACCCAATCACAATATTCCAGATCTAGCACTTTATCAGATATTCGATAATTCAGAAGATGCTTTGCCAAATGATCTCCTTCCTCTTTTATAGTCTTAGGCCTTTCACAATACCACGGGCCAAAACCATAGGATCAAAAAACTGTTGGACTCATACCATGAACCAACCATGAAAGTACGTGAGATCAACACTTTTGACGAGGTACCATGGTCCAAAATCATAGGTTCAAATACCAAGGACTAACTACCATGGACCAAAGGTAAGTTCTCCAACATATACGCGCTTTTCCTCATAGGTTCAAATACCAAGGACTAACTACCATGGACCAAAGGTAAGTTCTCCAACATATACGCACTTTTCCTTGCATAAAAGTGCGTGAACTTTTTCTCTACATGAAATAAAATTTTCTCTGCATAAAAGTGCGTGAACTTTTCTCTACATGAAATAAACTTTTCTCTGCATAAAAGTGCGTGAACGTTTCTCTACATGAAATAAACTTTTCTCTGCATAAAAGTGCGTGAACTTTTCTCTACATGAAATAAAATTTTCTCTGCATATAAGTGCGTGAACTTTTCTCTACACTATAATTTATTATCTGAGATGAGTGGGTTGCCATCAAGTACAACATATGTATCATAATGCCAACAATCTCCCCCTTTGGACTTGATGGCAACAACGACCAATCACTCTCCCCCTTTGACATCAAGTGCAAAGGGTTATGCTCCCCCTAACTATAAACCAGATCTGCAAAGAAGAACCATAATCCATGACCATGAAAGAGATAGAGACGTATTGTAGCAATATTCAGACCAGCATCCATGATCTCCTTCTGTACTTCCTCCATAATGCCAACAATGCATGATATGATCCCCCTGAACCTATGCCATTCGATCTTTGACCAATCTGCAACCCAGCACATGTACGCATATACTTCAGATGAACCTTGCGTACAACCAACAATTAGAAGAGATTCAACAACAAGATGATGCATCAACAACCCCCAGCTTTTGCCTGAGGTATTCAAAGGTCTCCCTAGGCAATGGTTTGGTGAGTATATTAGCAACCTGTTCCTTAGAAGGAACATACTCCAACTTGACCTTTTGTTCAAGCACTTGTTCCCGGAGAAAGTGATACTTGATTGGTATGTGCTTGGTTTTTGAATGCATGACTGGGTTCTTTGAAATGTTGATTGCACTTGTATTATCACATAAAATGGAGATGGGTGGTGTACAAGTGATTTGAAAATCCTGCAAGGTCTGCATCATCCAAAGGAGTTGAGTGCAGCAAGATGCAGCAGCAACATATTCTGCTTCATTTGTAGACAAGGCAATCGAACTCTGTTTCTTGCTGAACCAAGATACTAATCTGGAACCCATAAAGAATGCACCACCACTTGTTCTTTTCCTGTCATCCATGCTTCCGGCCCAATCTGCATCTGTATAAGCATGAAGTGTGAGATCTGTATCTCTAGGATACCATAAGCCATAATTTTGAGTCCCTTGAAGATATTTAAAGATTCTCTTCACTGCCTGAAGATGAGTTTCCTTCGGATTTGTTTGAAATCTTCCAACTATTCCCACTGCATGCATGATGTCTGGTTGGGTACCTGTCAAATAAAGTAGACTTCCAATCATAGATCTGTAGGTTGGTTGATGCACTGCTACTGATTCATCATTTGCACTGAGGCTACATCCTGTGACCATGGGTGTACATACTGGTTTTGCATCTTCCATGCCATATTTCTTCAAAATCTGCTTGAGATACTTGGTTTGAGACAAAAAGATCCCTCCTTCTTTTTGTTGGATTTGCAAACCAAGAAAATATGTCAGTTCTCCCAGCAAGGACATTTCGAATTCTTTCTGCATCACCAAGGAAAAGCTTTGACTCATAGCTTCTTCATTGCTGCCAAAGATAATGTCATCTACATACACAACAAGTATCAGCAATTTTTCATTTTCAACTTTTATATAAAGATTGTTGTCTGCTGATCCTTTTGAAAAACCTTGTTGATGAAGATATTTGTCCAAACGATAGTACCAAGCCCTTGGAGCTTGTTTGAGACCATAGAGAGCCTTTTTCAATCTGCATACAAGATTTGGATCATTTCCAAGAATGAAGCCATCTGGCTGCTCAATGTATACTTCTTCTTCCAAGTCTCCATTTAGAAAGGCTAATTTCACGTCCATTTGAAATACTTTGAAGTTTTGAAAGCTTGAGAGAGCAAGGAACATTTGGATGGCCTCAAGTCTTGCAACAGGAGCAAAGGTTTCTTCAAAATCTATTCCTTCTTGCTACGCATACCCTTTACAAACAAGTCTGGCCTTGTTTCTAATTACTTCTCCATTTTCATTCAATTTATTTTTGAAGACCCATTTTGTCCCTATAACGTTCTTATCCTTTGGTCTAGGAACCAGCTCCCAAGTGTTGTTCTTTTCGATCTGCTCAAGTTCTTCATCCATTGCTTTGACCCAACATTCATCTTTGCATGCCTCTTTCACATTTTGTGGTTCAGTGGAAGAGAGTAATGCCAAATAGCTTGAAGCTTCTGCAATTGTTCTTTTTGTTTGTACACCTGCTTCTTTCTGTCCCAAAATCTGAGATTCAGGATGATTCTTCTGAACATATCTGGATGGAGTCTTCTCTTCTATCCTTATCTTCTCCTCTGGTTCTTCTTGAGGTTCTTCTTCTTCATCATTCTATCTTTGAGGATGGCCTTCATCTTCTTCGATATCTTCATGATTTACTTGCCTAGGAATGTATCCCTTCTCATCAACCACTACATCAATGCTGTCAACAATTCTTCCAAGTCTTTTATTGTAGCACTTGTATGCTTTGCTGTGTGGAGAATAACCAAGAAGAATGCCTTCATCTGCTCTAGGTTCAAGTTTTCCAAGTTGCTCATCAGTATTTTTAATATAGCATTTGCTCCCAAAGATTTTGAAGTGCTTTACTGAAGGAGTCCCACCATACCAGAGCTCATGAGGGGTTTGAGTGCTGTTCACTCAGACATTTGTTTTGTTGAGAATAATAACTGCAGCATGTGCTGCTTCACCCCAGAAAGTTGCGGGAGTTCCAGACTCATCAAGCATAACACGAGCCATTTGTTGGACAATTATGTTCATTCTTTCCACCACTCCATTTTGCTGAGGAGTTCTAGCTGTAGAGAATTCTCTTCTTATCCCATGTTCTTCACAGAAATCGAAAAATTCATTTGAGGTAAACTCCCCACCTCTGTCGGATCTAAGGCACTTAATTTTGTATCCTGATTCATTTTCAACCAAGGCTTTAAAGGATTTGAATTTTTCAAATGCTTCATCTTTGTGCTTCATAAGTCCTAACCAGAAAAACCTGGAGAAATCGTCAATGAATAATATCAAGTATTCTTCTCCTCGAGGTGTCCTTTTCCTGAATGGACCACATGTATCTGTATGTACTAGCTCAAGAGGCATGCTAGCTGATCCTTCCTTCTCCGGAAAGGTAGTTCTGGTTTGCTTTCCAAACTGACATGATTTGCATATGGTGTTGTCTGGAACTTTGATATCTGGAAGACCACGAACTGCCTGATATTTGCATGCTTTCCTTATTTGTGAAAAGCTTAGATGCCCCAACCTCCGGTGCCATAACCAGTGCTCATCATCCTTGCTCAGATAGCATTGTTGTTGTCCTTCTTCAAATATGTATAGATTATTTGGAGTTCTTTTACCTTTGATCACTGTTTTACCTGTATCAAGATCACGAACAAGACATCCATTTGATCTGAATATCACCTCAGTTCTTTGATCACACATCTGGTTGACACTTAGAAGATTATGTTTCAATCCATCAACATACAAAACATTTCCAGCTTTGACCTTTTCTTTTAACTGAGCAGTGCCTTTTCCTTTTATAGTTGCAGGAGTATCATTTCCAAAAGAAACTTTCTTTCCTTTTTCTAGAGCATAATATGATTCAAGTTTTTCTTTATCACCTGTCATATGCTTTGAACATCCACTGTCAATGTACCATAGATTTTCCTGTCCCTCTGCATAAAATGCTATCCCACATCTTTCTGTTTGTGGTTCCTTTATTCTCCATGTTTTGGTGCTTGAGGCTTGTTCCTTTGTCTGCTGAAACTTGCTCCTGCATTCAGAATCTTCATGACCAAAGTTATTGCAAATAGAACATTCAACTTCATTTTCAAGAACCACAAAGTTGTTATAGGTACTTTTTGTAATCCTGGTCATACTTCTTTGTTTTTGATCTTCTCTAGTCATGATCGTTTTATATGCAACACATTGAGCTTCTTTGTGACCAAAGTTATGGCAAGAAAAGCATTGTCCATTGAAGAAATTTCTGCGGTTATCAAATCTTCCGGCCAAACGATTGTAATTTCTATTGTCATTCATTCTTGAAGCAAATTGAGACGATTTTACTAGTGGCTGGTTGTAGCTTTTGTTCATCCTTAAGACGGATTGCCCCTGATTTGCCTGATAGTCTTTGTTTGTAATTGGTCCCTGCTTTATTTGGTGATCTCCATTGTGCTTTTGCTCATTCCTTCTTGCTGCATCAAGATAACTCTTTGAGGTGGATGCTTGAGAAGTTTCTCCATTATAGCCCAGACCTGTCTTGTTTAGAGGAGAACGTTGTACATTGCTGATCTCATCCAGAGTTTCAGATCCTTTGACAAACTTAAGATTAATAGCCTTTGTTTTCTCAATCTCTTTTCTAAGACCAACAATTTCACCTTCTAACTTTTCAAGATATTTTTCTTTTTCATCAATTTGAAGTTGTAGAGTATCAATGATCCTATTCTTTTCTTCTATACATGTCTTGAGTCTATAAATTTCTTCACAAAAGCTATCCACATCTATAGCATCCATGTAATCATCATCTTCAAATGCCATTAAGAGTTTATAGTCATTACCTCGTTCATCTTCGTCACTATTTGATAGACCATCACTATCTTCATGAGTGTAGTAGCTTTTCTTATTTGCAATCTATTTCTTGTTCCATCTAGCAGGTTCCTTTCCTTTATCCTTATGAGGACATTTTGCAGCATAATGACCTACTCTTCCACAAGCAAAGCATTTAAAAGGTAACTTACCTCTGAACCTTCCAGTTCCCCTTTGAAGATTTCTGACAAAATTTGATTCTTCTTCTTCTTCTTCTTCTTCTTCTGGCACGTGACTTGCTTCATAATAGTCTCCTTTGCCTGAAGCCTTGAAAGCAGCTTCTCTTCTGTCTGATGGACCTCCCTTTCTCATTTCATAAGCAGTTAGAATTCCGTGTAGCTGAGACATAGTAAGAATTTGTAGATTTTCTTTTTCTTCTATTGCAGACACTTTAGATTCAAACTTGTGGGACAATGATCTTAGAACTTTTTCAACCACAATAGCCTCTTTTATTTCTTCACCCAAGTTTTTCATGCAATTAACAATCTCATCTACTCGAAGGAAATAGTTAGCCACACTTTCATCATTATACATTCTGAGATTCTCATACTGAATCCTGAGGGTTTGAATTTTAGCACGCTTTACCTGTTCATCTCCTTCGTAGCTCAAGACAATCTTGTCCCATATTTCTTTTGTGGATTTATATTGCATAACCTTCACGAATTCTGTTTGAGATAAGCATCCCAGCAGAGTATTGACTGCTTTAGCACTTGTTTCATATTTCTTCTTTTCGGCCGTATCTGTAGGAGTAGCTGAAGGAAAAGTGTAGCCTGTATCTATGATATCCCAAACTTCTGTACCAAGAGATTGAAGATAGGCAGTAACTCTTACCTTCCAATAATTGAAGTTTGTCCCATCAAAAATTGGTGACCTGATTGATGCTTCCCTCTCGTAGTTGCTCATGATGAATGATCTTCCTTCAAGCAATCAAGCTTCTCTGAAGGACCTGCTCTGATACCAATTGTTGGAAATAATACTGAGAGGGGGGGTGAATCAGTATTATCAAGTTCTTTTAATAAATATTCCTTATTTATTCTTTGAATTATTTTTGCATGTCAGTACCATAAAATAATGAGCATGAACAAAGAAAACAGATAGTCACACCAAAGAACACAAGATGTAAGGTGGAAACCCAATGTGGGTGAAAACCACCTGCTGCAATATGTCTCTATCTTCTTTCAAATTAGAAACTCCTTTTACAATGGTTTTGTACTGGTGCAGTCCTTTACCAGTACGCAGGCTGCAACCTGCAGAGAGCTACAACTCTCTCTCATTTTCCAGTCTCTCCTGGAAGGGAGCTACAACCCCCTACTTTTTTTTTTCAAGGACCACTTTTCATTAATTTTCAGACAAATCCAAGAACATCAAAAACCCATCAACTACACTTGCATCATCAATCTTTGATTTCACCAAAGCCAACCCGCATACAGATCTGCAAACATTTCCTTATAACTTTGCAGTTGTTACATCAGACATACCCAGATCATAACATGTGTAAAATAAAACATGCATCAATAATTCAGACCCAGATTATTAGATTTATAGATCAAGCGTATGCCACATATCACAGATCAAAATCATATAGAGATACCACTATTCCAACCTTAAGATTCTGACCCATCAATAGAGCTTATCCTTCTCCTTACGCTCAGGTTCCTTCTTCATTTAGATCCAGATCTGCACCATAACCCAATCACAATATTCCAGATCTAGCACTTTATCAGATATTCGATAATTCAGAAGATGCTTTGCCAAATGATCTCCTTCCTCTTTTATAGTCTTAGGCCTTTCACAATACCATGGGCCAAAACCATAGGATCAAAAAACTGTTGGACTAATACCATGAACCAACCATGAAAGTACGTGAGATCAACACTTTTGACGAGGTACCACGGTCCAAAACCATAGGTTCAAATACCAAGGACTAACTACCATGGACCAAAGGTAAGTTCTCCAACATATACGCGCTTTTCCTCATAGGTTCAAATACCAAGGACTAACTACCATGGACCAAAGGTAAGTTCTCCAACATATACGCACTTTTCCTCATAGGTTCAAATACCAAGGACTAACTACCATGGACCAAAGGTAAGTTCTCCAACATATACGCGCTTTTCCTTGCATAAAAGTGTGTGAACTTTTTCTCTACATGAAATAAACTTTTCTCTGCATAAAAGTGTGTTAACTTTTCTCTACATGAAATAAACTTTTCTCTGCATAAAAGTGCGTGAACTTTTCTCTACATGAAATAAACTTTTCTCTGCATATAAGTGCGTGAACTTTTCTATACACTATAATTTATTATCTGAGATGAGTGGGTTGCCATCAAGTACAACATATGTATCATAATGCCAACAGGTAATAAATGGCATGTTCATGAACTTCGTCATCGCCTTACACCAATACCATAGCAATAATGCTAGAAGTCGCAACTAGATAGAGGAAATAATCACGATGATAGTTTAGAGGGTGCAATAAAGGAACATTAATGAGGACAACTTTTAGGTCATCAAAAGACTTTTGGGAAGTATCATCCCAAAGAAACAGAGTTCCTTTCTTAAGTAAGTGGGTGAACCCTAAAGCTAGCACAAAGCAACGAAGCAAATTCACTCTCCCTTGCAAACTCTGTAATTGATGCAATGAAGAAGGAGGGAGTAGATTAATAATAGCCTTGAATTTGAGAGGATGAAGATGAATATCATCCTTTGAAATGATAAAACTGAGAAGTCGTTGGGACTCAACATAGAAGACACACTTATGCGGATTAAGTCGAATGTTATATTGTCTACAACGAAGAAAGATTTGTCGAAGATGATTGGGATGGTCATAACGCTTACGTGAATGAGTAGGAAGATCATCCAAATAAGGTTGAACTATGTTTCTAATGTCATGAAAAGAATAAGACATCCCTCGTTGGAAAGTAGCCCCAACAGTCTTAAGGCCAAAAGGGAGCTTTTTATACGAAAAATTCCCCCATGGACAGATAAATACGGTCTTGTGTTGATCAACCAGTGCAATGTTTATCTGGTTATCACTATAAAAGCCATCCATAAAGGAAAAAATCACACTCCCAAGACATTCATCTATAATATGGTCTATAAAATGAGTGGGATAATTGTCCTTAGGATAGGCACGATTAATATCACAGTAATCAACATAGACCCAAATGGTGCCTTGTTTCTTAGTCACCAGTACAAAATTGGACACCCAATTTGTTAGAGGTATAGGATAAATAAATCCATCTTTAAGAAGTTTTACAATTTCTCCCTTGATGGCGACCTCTTTCCTAGGGTGCACAAGACGAAGCTGTTGACAAATGAGCTTCGCGTTAGGATAATTCGAAATTTCATGCATGACTATACTTGGGTCAATGCTAGGAATTTGTTCATACGACCATGCAAAAACATCTTGAAACTCTTGAAAAATATGAGTATAAAGCTAGATCTCATCAAGAGAACAAGTTACCCCATTATGAACGTTTTCAAAAATACCAGGCTTAAAAGAATGTCAATAGGCATTGTTTGAGTAATATTACCCATGTTCCCTTCCGACCAGACTTTAGGGGTCATGATAGGCATATGAAATGGTTGGGTCAGGAAATGAGAAGAGAACTCCTCAAGACAGGTAGACATGACTTCCTAGCTAGATAAGAATGAGGAACGATGACGAGTATCATTCCAAGGTGCTTCCTCAAGAGACATAATTTCAATGGTACTTTCATCAGTAGGAAACATATTGATTAAGGGATCAGAAGAATTCAAAGAAACAAGCCAAGGATAATGAGAATACATGTTAAGAGAGGTACCCAAAGTAGTGTGATTAGTAGATGCCAAAGTTGAAACAATATCCACATAATTAATCTCGTCGGGGATTAATAGCATGACATCACCCCATGAATCAACTTGATAAGGAGGGGGAAATACCCAAGGATCAAACTTAACTGAGATCATGTTGACTGATGCAACATGCAGAGGTGGGAGAGGAAAAATACCCATTAAGGTAGTATCTTTAAAAATTCCATCCCCCACACTCTAATATGGAGCACCTGTATGCTTCACGTAAGGAACATTTCCATTCGAGGAGGAAGAGGAAAAGAAAGACAATTGGGCAACCCTGACGATTTTCCCTTGAAGAGGAAAATAGAGCACGTGGAATAGAGAGGAGTCTACAACATGCATAGCATGGGTCCAACTCCTCACGAGTAGAAGATTATAGTTAATATTTTCATCTAGAATTTCTACTTTGACATGAACTGTCTTTCCTTCCAAGGTAATGGCAAGATTAGGAAGGACACTGAATGGTCAAGAATTGTGTCCATCAAAGGCTTCCAACATGTTAGTGGATTGGTTTAGGGTAGGAGAACCAATTTCCTTCCAACAAGACACAAACATGATGCATGTAGAAGCACATTCATCAATGACAGTCATGTGAATTGTCTTTTCATTAATAATCACCTGAATGAGAAAGACAACCTGATGAGGTAAGCGTGGAACATGGTTTTCCAGATCAAATAAAATGAGGTTTCAATCAGATGGATCAACACCTCCAATGGCTGGCAGTAATGCTTTCCACTGAGAGGGACAACTTTGAAGGACCTCGAGAGCAGACATGGCTAATAGCACTTGAGCCAAATCCTCAACAATATTGTAGTGCTGAGTAGCTCGAGCATTTGGATTATATGAGGACTTTTGTAGCACACCTCGAGAGGGTGGTCAGATAGCGAAATCAGGATTAGGTTTCTCTATATGGAGAGGACCAGAACTAGACACGATAGAGGAGGAATGGGGTACTTTATTTCTCTTTCCCTGCCGTTGAGGTTTGATAATCTTTTGAGCTGGTAGCCACATTTATAGGCATATTCATAATAAACACTTGGGAACCCGAGGAAGTGAAAGACTAAGGCTGGTCTATCATTTGTGTTTGCTGGGATGGAAAGGGTTATTTTAAGATAGCCAATGTCCCTTTTAGTAAGCGACTAACTTTAGATCATCGAGGATAATCCTTAGTGTAATGATCCTCCTCACATATGAGGCATGGATACTTCAACTTTCTTTGAGAAGCATCGCCAATAGAAGATTTAGGAGGCCCTTGTTTAAAGGCATCAGCTTTGGCCTTGCCTTTGCCCTTCTTTTTACCCTTAGAGGTTTTGTCTGCTGTGGTAGACTAGACAATGTGAACCTTAGAGGTTTTTACTAGGACTAGGTGAATTTCAAGAGGGATCATTGGAACCAGTGCTCGAGGCCGATTTCTGCTTGGAAGAATATTTCACAAGATTCGAAGACATGGAACCAATCACGCCATTAACATGTGGTGTAGCCGGAGACTTCGATGCTGTCAAATATGATGATGGTCTTTCAGCATCGGGTAACATCTCATATAATGTGATAGATTGCGAGTAGACTAGGTCTAAATACTAGGCATGAGAGATGGATTTCTCCTCAGTAACACACCCACCCATAGTTATGTCCCTAGCAATTGGGCCAATGAATGATTTGGTGAACCATTATGTCAGCAACTGATTAGCAATTTCAAACTTGATCAGGCAACGCTGACGTCTCCATTCATGGATTGGATTGGAGATATGGTTCGCGGTGTCTTCTTGAGTGACATAAGCAGATAGGTCCCAATTTCATAGCGAACTAGCAGCTGGAAATGAGTGAGAAAAGCCATAGTGAGAGTGTTGAAGTCACTATAGGTACCCCAATGCAATTCGATGTACCATTTTGCTGCAACCCCTATAAGAGTTCTTTGAAAAAGTCATAGGTGGATAGAATCATCGACATATGAATTGGAGGAGCACCAAAGGTGATATGTCATCATGTGGGCTTGTGGATCCTCCTTTGTTTTTCCCTAAAATTTGGGTCAATCGCTTGGAACTTTCGTTGGAACTGGAGGCCAATAAGGTGAATGAAGGATAAGATCATTAGTGAGCCTTGAAACATCTAGTAGCTCAAGAGAGGCTAAGAATGACAATTACGTATTAAAAGGCATTTGGGGTCTTTGAGTAGACCCAAACTGAGGAACCCATCCTTGTTGGTAAGGATTTCCCCCCCACAGTGGATGATTTTGTCCATATGGAATCTGATTTTGGCCCCATTGTACATTACCTTGCCCATAAAGAGGATTTTGTCCTGGGTAGACTTGATACTATCCTGCCATAGGCCATTGATAGGCGTATGGGTTAAAACGTTGTTGATCTTGTTGACCTTGGACTTAAGGATTTTGAACTTGTTGACCCTGGACGTAAGGATTTTGCACCTGCTACCCCTGGACATAAGGATTTTGAACTCGCTACCCCTAGACATAAGGATTTTGAGCCCGCTGCTATAGGTGTTGACCTTGAACTTGGAAAGGTTGACCTTGGCCCTGAACGGGTTGACCCTGCTAATATGCATATATGGCCTACTGCTACAAAGGTTGGCTCTGTTGTTGCAAAGGATGGCCTTGAGGCTACTGCAAAGGTTGGATTTACTACTACAAAGGATGACCTTGTGGCTGCTGCAAAGGTTTCCCTACTGCTGCAAAGGCTGGCCTTGCAAGGATGAAGGTTAGGAGGATTTCTGAACAAACTGTGTCTGCAGCTGCAAAGGTTGTTGCAACTGTTGCAAAGGTTTCCCTTGTGGTTGTAGCAGTTTTCCTTGCTGCTACAATGCTTGCCCTTGCTGCAATGAAGGTTGCCCTTATTACTGCAAAGGTAGATGGATAGTTCCTAGATAATTCGTGAATTGAATCTGGCCATATCCACCAGGCATAGTGGATTGCACAGGCTGAACATAGGGTCCAAATTGAGGAATGTAAGGTGGGGTAACTAAGGCTTGTGAACCATATGGAACATAAGCCAGTTGGAATAGAACCTGAGCCATGTATGGCTGTTGATATTGGATGTTACCTGACCCAGATAGATCAACATGGTTAGGAATAACACCCTAAAAAGGGTGATTCATTCCAACCATGTGAGTTTGTGATCCACTCACATTGTTTTGGCCCGACATAAGGGAAGCATTCAAATCTTGCCCTCCAGGTGGTGGCACAATCTTTCTAATCACTAGAGGGGTAGAAGAACTTACCGAGACTATTGGTTGAACTGGAAGAGTCGACTGAAATGACAAAACACGGTGAGATGGAATGATCGGTTGAACCGGAATTGAAGTGACTCTAGTTCGTACAATCGGTCGAGAGGTCATGTTCTGGATGAATGAACCTGATGTATGCATGGTGCCAAAGGACCAGATAGGATTCTGATACAACGACGAGGCACTAGGAGTGCCCGAAACCAACTGAGCTAGAGAGGTGTAAGCATGTGACAATAAGGGCTCACTAAAATCAGGATAAGAAAGAGACGGAATGATTCCTGTATAAGAGAAAATTTCTGGAGGAAACTCATATGCCCGCTCATCACCCACTTGAGGAGTGTGAGTAGTAGAAACTTCCGACTTACTCGGAGAGGAGATTGGGATTTCACCTTCTGACTCCATAGAAAACAGCCGACAACGAGTCAAAGATGAACGAGGAGACAACTCCAACAGAACACCAGGCTGATCATACGGACTATAAGGATGTTGTGGAGATACTACAAAAGGGTCTCTAACCAGTCCTTGCGGACTATCAGAGGTCTACAGACTCTCAGGAGTCTGGATAGGATTATCAGGGGATTCTGGGCCAGATTTGTAAGGTGATCCAGTATCTGACGGAGGTAGATGAGAAGACAAAGGTTGAATAATCAGAACAATTCCAAATTCAACACCTTTATCCTCAAGCGAGTGTGTAAGTTCAGGGAAAGTTTCTTCAGATGACCATCCAGATGAAGGGGAGGAAGAGGAATGAGGCGAACCTGATGGTTCAATCACGTTGAATTTGTCTCAAACAAAAAGAGAAGATATATTAATTTCAAGGATTTTAAAATATATTAAGGATATACTCATGATGTGGTCCAGAATATAACTATCAGGAATGTGATGTGATTGTGGGAAAAAAAAAAATTAGGACGCTGAAACAGACTGATGCATTTTCATGTTTTAAGAGTTGAGAAAAAGGCAAAGATGACTCTAGTCACTTTCGGTTTGAACGAGATTGAAAGGACAAGTGCTCGATGATATTTTAAATTTAAAGAGTCAAAATGACCAAAATGACTGCTCAGGATGATCTAGGGAAAAAGGATTACCAGGTAACTGTGAACTGCAGAATACCTCCCGGTGAACCGAGAAGTATGGGCAAGCAATCTCCCTGAATGTTGTGTTTGGTGTATCACGTTTACAAGGTGGCAGACTCGGTTTCCTGTGGATAAAGGATTGCAAATCTAGTGGGTCTCCCTTTATATACGTAATGGTATGGGGATCACAAGTCTATACTAATGCTATCTAATACCGAAGCGAACGACAAATACTATGTTTAAATATGTCGGAACATGTCTCTAGCCTAGACCTCTAAAAATGAGCATTTAGTTTCAAATGCACCTTAGGTTAATTGAATATATTTTAAAGGTTGATCTTGAAATTAAGTCTCAGTTTTTAGGTCCTATCGATATCACCTGAAAAACTCTTACATGCAACTATATGAGACAAAACCCTTTCAATTCTATGAATGCTTACACTAATTGGGAGAAGAGAAAACAATCAATGCAATAAACAAGCAACTGAAAGTAAGATGAGTCTTCACTACTTCACTTTTAAAACAAAATAATGAAAATTGTTTCCACTTCCTACACTTCCTATCAAATGCACTTCAACTAATCCTTTTAACAGTAAAAGAAGTTCATTTCGTTTTACATACTCATGATGATGCAATTATAGCTTTCAGTGATGCTACTCAATGCAACATATAAATTAAACAAACTAGAATGATGTATTTTCTTCAATGGAATGCTAAATGAATATTTCACATGAAAATTTCAATGATCATTTCCAAACACCCAAACATCAATCAAATTCAAAGCACGATAAGAAGAACTCCTTTCAAAGTATGCGAAGACTCAATCGAAATAAGCTGAGTAATGTAATTTGTGCTCAGAAAAGAGACGTTCAACAAGAGAAGAGCAAACGAAACTTTTTCACTTGTTCAATTGAAGCCAAAGCAAGATAGATGCAAGGACTAAAAAATGAAATGCACGAAGCAGTTAATCAACAACTTGACTTGATGGGCAAATAAACAAATGAATGGACAATGACTTAGATGCCCTAGGGACACAAACCATCCAAAACTCAAAAAATAAAGTAAGGCAATCTCAAACCAATCAAGAAAAAAAATCAAGCTCACAAAGCATTCTAGCCATGGAGAATAAAGGAAAACAAGCTAAGAAACAGAATTTAGGAGGACAAGACACACTGGCAATGATTTAAGAGAAACCCTGATTTTAACCTATAGGAATCGACACAACTTTCTAACTAGAAACAAGCGCCAGAAGGGGATGTGGTGCGACTGTTCAAAAGGAACTCACGTTGGTCGGCTCTATTGTTAGCAAATTAATAGTGATGATCGAGGAATTCAAAGAAAAAATAAAAATTTGCACAAACCAAAACCAGACCTGTCACTCTAAATTGAAGAATCAAAGCAGTAGATGAATTGAAGTACAGATTACAAAAGAGAAAGAGTAAAACAAGAAAAGTTGCCACAAATCATGAAATAAAGAGCAATCCCAAGAGAGGGATGGATCCACAGTATGGTCGCCAATTTGTGGAGTAGGAAGATTCTCTCTGCAGACAAAGACAATCCCTCTAGCCCAAGGGAGAGGGTCTAGCCACAAACAAGACAATCTAATATAAGTTCTGTTAGATTGAGAATGGATAAGATCCTACCTCTTGTATCACTAATCCTGGTTTGATGAAGTCCTTGTGTCTTTGCTCCTGCGATCATCTCCTTAATGTAAATCAAGCACCTAAAACAAATGGAAAAGAAACCAAAGCACACATGATAGCATACAATATATTCAACCTAATTAAGAGGTTAAGGAGTCTTAAGCTACCAACTAACATATGTAATTGATATAGGAAACAAAATATCAGTGGTATTATTATGAAAAAAAGAAAAGTACAACCTTCGCCTTAATGTTGCAGGTTTCCTTCGACGTGTCCAAGTTCCAACACCACTAATAGCATCTCATGATTCACCCTCAAACAATGGAAGTTCAAGTCTTCTTCCTCTTTGCTCCAAACCAAACAAAACTACAAGCTTATTCTCCCTTTATAAGCACAAACTAGAAGGCTAAGGTTCTCAAGATGGCTATCAAGATTTTGCAAATTATTCCAGCCCTTTCGTTAGCTAGCCGAGGTTGAAAAAGGAGAGGTTTATATAGCTTGAGAGAGGGGATATGGATCCTCTTATGATGGGAGAGGTATTATCCCTTTTGGTTTGTTCCAGTTTAATAGGGCAAAAGATCCCATACAATATCTCTCGGCTCTATCTCGACTAACCATTTACCAGAGTTTCGTTCACGAAGCTTCTAGACCTGGAAGCATCAAATCCATTTTTAAAAAAATTCCAAAAGAGGGTCGACGTAGGTTGTGAATGGATTACCAACATCGTTCGACACTAGGCCCAGTGTTAGACTCTGCAAATCATCACAGGGAAGAGACTGAGTGATAACGTCGGTATTGAAAACTGAGTTTGAAGGAATATTCTTGGGAAATGATGTAAGAGGGAAATGTTATGCATATGAAGAGGGATGTAAGGACATGTTCTTCATGACAAGGAAACACATGAGGGTCACTATAGAAGTCCTCCAAGATCAAGGAACATGGAGTATAGAGATAGTGAAAAAATGTTGTGTAAAACTCCTTAAAAAAGGAAACAAGGTGTCCTGAGCATATTTCTTTTCTCGTGTCAAGCTCGTTAAAAAATGAAACAAGGTGCCATGAGCATAGTTCTTCTACTATGTCAAGCTCGTTAAAAAATAAAACAGGTTACCATGAGCATAGTTTCTTCTATGTTTCAAACTCGCATAAACATTAAACAACACATGAAAATATTTCTTTTATTTTGTCATCTTCATTTCATCCTATCACATGATCATCTTCCTTCCTTCCTAGTGAACATATTTGTATCATAAACCAACAGTCTATCTAGGTCCATGAGAAGAGTTGGTAGACGAATCAAAGTGGGGCGGGGGATGCCTCTACCATTACACTGGGGGCAATGTACTTATCTCAAGCATAATTTTTCTCTGTTTCAAGCTTATGTAAAAATGAAACCACACACACTCAAGCATAGTTTTTTCCCTTTGTTTCTAGCTTGTGTAAAAATGAAACTACTCTCAAGCATAGTTTTTCCTATGTTTCAAGCTTGTATAAAAATGAAACCTATTCTCGTGATTTCCATTTTTATTATCCTTTTTTTCCATATGAGCCTTGGTTTTTTCATTCCATCATCACCACCTAATTGGCCGATGGTTCACTTTCACTTGGTTTTTTACCCTTTTTTGAGGAACCACTACGATGAGTGATCTTATTAGCTTTCATCTTGACCTCTACAAGTTTTGAGTAGTACCATCATAATCGAAACCAATTGCTACCCTTTATACCACTCTTTCCTCTGGGAGGATTTTTATTTAAGCTCTTTTCAGACTCCAAAAATATTAAAAGATTGCCAAGCACTTATCTCTTTCTCACTCGTTAAAGTAAATGAAAGAACATCTACCCATTATAAGTTTAGCCCTTTTCCAGACTGGATGGACTATTTACAAAAAATAATAATTTAGTCAAATGTGGCTAAAAGGCTATCCTAGGTATTGTTTTATGCCTTTTTGGGCCCAAGGGACTAAACTTACATAAAGGAACCTCTCAGAATTTTATTTTTCGCCTCTTTTTCAAACTCTCTAACATGAAAAGGAAGTTGAGTTACACCTTTGCTAGACTCGTAAGAAAATAGATAGCAGAGGACTTGTCAAGCATGACGAGACTGAACCACTCCTCAGAGTTCGTTAAAAATACTTGGAAGGATTCATCCAAAGGCTGACCTTATAGATCAAGCATATGTTATCCTCCTCAAGCTTGTTAAAAATAAAGAGGTACTTGCTAGAAATGGTGGGGAAATTGGGGAAATAACACATGAAACTTGTTTATGGTAGTGAGTCACTCTTGAACATGAAAATATTTTACCTCTATGACTACTTTGGGTTGGGGGATTCACTTGCCTCTCTATTGATTACACCCCATTGAAGGCCTTCGTGATGGGTCTTTGAGTCAATGTTGCCAACTCCATTAAGTGTTACCAATATGTTCAAGAGAAATTCCACCATAATTTGACATTTGCTACAATACCTTAAGCCTTCTTTCGTGTCTGTTGCCCTTGAACCAGCTTTGAATCATAACATTCTATCTCAAATCTTGATACTCATTTCATGTCATTGATGGGGAATACATTAAGCCCTCCTATGATGGGTCACTTCCTATCTACATCAACACATTACCTTGGAATTTGACTTAGAAACTCCCCTTAGTGCCTTGGAACTTGCATGCCTCAATGGAAAGTTTCCTTGCTTTTAATGCTAGGTTCTCATCATTGACCTTCGACCGAAAGATTTTGTGAGGTGTTCAACTTTAGCTCATCTATTCACACCTCATAAATTACTCTTAGTACCTTGAGGGTCATTATCATTATCAATGGTTCCTCTCGCATCCATTCACGACTTTCATCATTAGATTGTAATCAGATGGTGTCTACCATGTTTGACTCTATCACATCCACTCACATGGTTAGATTCATACTATTGAGTGATGAGGTAGAAGACCTCAGATCTAGTTTCATCCATCCGAGCTACAATTTCAGGATCCATACAAGATCTACAAAGTATGATGGCTATGGTCATACAGAAAGTCATCCAAGCATGGGTCCACTATATGTAATCAATGGATGTGACTTTGATCATTGTACATGTAAAATGACTTATATGTTGATTATGGGTATGCTTACCCCAATGATGATATCATGATGATAATGTATTGTAACAGCCAATTGATGATCTCAACCAGTCGATTATTGATACAAGCTTTTCACATGGTAAAGTACTTTAGTCCTTAGCCACAACTTCTGACTTTATACTTTAGGGGGGAATCTATTGCAATCATTTTGAACAAATGGCCCTAAACCCAGATCTATCATCATCCATTGACACCTTTCAATCATCCCTTACAAAGCCAAAATAAGTCACTTATAGAAGTTACAAGAATATTGGATTACATTGGCTAAAAACCTTAATTTTGTGGGTCATCACACTTACCCTTATTGGTACAATTATATACATAATATATCACCAAATATCAAAGTATCAACCAAGGATCGTAATCAGTAGAGACGATGCACTATATATTCCATAAATAGGTAATATATCTACTTGTATAGTATAGTGGAAAAGAAAGTAACTTAAATCAAACTAATCTCAATCCTTAGATGTTTAAAGCTTACTTAGAAATGAAAAATACTATTGTAAAATTAAAGAAGAAATATGATATTTATAATACTTTACCAATGAAATACATGCTCTCACACATTAACTAATGCACAACTTTAACTGGTACCAGAAATCAATCATTAACAAGTACAGGAAACTATATGCTACAAAACTAGTACGGGAATCTATCTACTATAGGAATTAATCAGTGCAGGAATTTAACTCAACAAAAATCCAAGCAAGAGTATGAACTATAATGATGGACTATTGTCTATTCTAAAAGATGTATAAACCTACAAATCAAAAAGCTCAGTAACTATAACTTTATCATGCAAACTAAAGAAATTTGATTTACCTATAACACAGAGAATCAATCTACTAGTATTTAGGAAAAAAACAAATATAAATAAATTGATAACACTTTGGAGTTTGTATTTTTACCTCTGTGGGCTTTCCTTTCATTGCCTCTAATGTGTTTGTAATAGTCACTCCTGCACCTCTGTCTTTAATAGTCGAAATTCCTTCTTGTGTTTTACCCTTTTCCTTAGGGTTCTTTTTCAGTTTCCATCGTTGTCCTTCTTCTGCCTCTTGAACCACATCTGATATGATATTGTCGACTTCATGCTCACATTATTTGGCCTTTTCCTTCCGGTACCTACCTCTCTTATCAGGTTTCTTGTTGCTTTCCCCTATTTCACTACTCACAGATTTATGAGTATTTCCTTTTGGGTCTTGGGTAGGGTTTTTTGAAGGGAAGTCTCGAGTAAGAAAAGTTTTCTAACTGTTTTTTATTTTTCTTAGTTCATGAAAAATTAACAGTTTGATTAGCCCATGATGATACAAGCTTGTTTCTAGCTTCTTAGAGACCGACTTGACTCCTTTTAACATTTTATGCAAACTTTTCCATAAGAAGAAAGGAAAATTGACCTGAGGACCCCCTTCAAAATGTAGTAGCAGTATTAGATGGTACAAGAAAGTAAGAGAATACCTACCTTCACTCGTCAAAAAAATTTGAAGGCTAGTGAGAATAGTCCATTATTCTTGCTTGATTCCACTCCTCAAAATCCCCTTTGAGCGATCTGAAGTTGATTGAATTGACACCAGGTATGTCTTCCATAGTTATTGGTAAAATGGCATACCTTTGAAATTATTTTCCTTGCTTTGAGGTAGCCCTATAGCCTTAGTGATTGAATCATCATTCACCACCATTTCAAATCTCCCCAACTTGACTTTCTCACTGTCAAAGTTTTGGGAAAACATTCTAGAAACCTCATTCTGGTACCCACCAAATTTCTCTAAAAAGATCACCCATCCATCCTATTTCTATTTAGCTTTGCAATCCTGATACTCCTGCAATTCTTTGTATAGCTGAAAGACTGGATCACGGTGGTCAACCCCCATGCCTGTTTTCATAATAGGGTCTCAAAAATGGACAACTAGGGTTTATTACTGGAGGCTCAACACCGAATGCAGACAAGATTGGGTGCAGTTCGAAAATGTGGATGGATATGGATGGGGGATAAACAAGAAATGATTATTATCTAGAAACATCTTCAGTCAAATCACTATGGTGATGATGAGGGCTGGATTCATGGTCAAATAATACTTTAGATAATCAATATTTGTTTGTGGGAATAGTGAGTTGTAGGTAGTGTTTAATGTAATGATAGGGAGTGAGCAATTTTATGACTACATACACATTCCTTTATGATTGCGTAGCTAACAGGGAAGAGAAAAGTGGATGATGTTAGATTTGAGGTACATAGTGATAAAATAATGATAACTAATTGTTATCATAGTTACAAAAGGATAAATACATCCAGGTTCACAGTTGGAGAATGATAGGAGGAATTGGTTGCAAATGTACACGGAGATAAAAAAAAAAAATTAATTCATAATTTTTAAATGATTCTTATTTAGAAAGAGTAAATACAAATTAACTCATTTTTTCTACCTAATGATGATACTTTATAAAACTAAGGACAACAATTTCAATATATTTATATTAATATGCAGCCTGCAATACCTGTTACAAAACCAACTCACAAAAATATAGAAAAGATAGATCAACGACTTAGAAATAAGCCTCTTCGAGGGGGAAACCTCTTTTACATTAAATAAATGAACAATTCATGTATGATTGAAATGACACAACATCCTTTCTATATATAAGAGTCTAAGGGGTCACAATATACTCAGAGCCGACATAACAATAATAATGTAAGGGCACCACAATAACAATAGTGGGCTTCTATGGGGCACAACAATAACAATAAGGGGGCTACACTAATAACAATGTGGGAATACACTAGTATTATAGGGACCTAACATGCCCCTCTCCTTTAAAAAAATTATTGTCCTCAATCCTTGAGTAGTTCTGGATTATTTTGTATAAAATTCTCATCCTCCCATGTGGAATCTTCCACGGGTAAGTTCTTCCACTTGATGAGATACTCTGAAATTGATCGATTTCATAACTGTTGTTGAGTCTTGAAAATGTCATTCATTTCCATTACACTTTCACTATTATGTCCATTATATCACCTCCATTTCACTACTATGTCACCACATTCATCCCACTTTCATTATCACTGGGCCACATTTATGTTTTTCCAATCTTTATTAATTTCTAAGCCTTTTAAGTGAATTTGTGGTTAAACATTAGAAAATAATGTGCATATGCTTATACTTAACAAATGGGTTGAGGTTGTTGACATGTGTAGGTTGAAAGGAGACTTCTAGAAGACCCTTATGCGGCACTCTAAGGCCAAATTCGAATTTGGTTGGAAAGAATCATGGGATCATGAGGATATGTGTCACATCTCCTAATTGTATTGTAACTCTAAAAAGACATGTGTCTTATCAGTTCCTATTTTGATTAGGACTCTAGAGGTAGAGGAAGAGATTCATGGACTATCATTAATGAGATGGCTCTCATCTTTTTGTATAAATAGGAGATCTCTCTCCTTCATTTGTTAGTCTTTAGTCCCTAGTTCTTAAGTTTGTAGTTCTTCCTTGATGGCTTTTGAAAGCTTTGGAGAACTTTGTTGTACTTTGTACTTTTGAAGAATTTGAATAAAGCTTTGATGTTCTCAACATGGAAGGAGATGTGAAGTAGATGTCATGGAGCATATTAGAATATAAGGTAGAGTAGATTTCATTTTGTAAATAATGTAAGGTAGAGTAGATTTCATTTTGTAAATATTGCTTTCAAGTTTGATAGATTAGATTTTTCATTCATGCAATTTTAATTCATGCAAGTGTGTTCAATTTTTCTTTGATTTCATTATGTTATTTGATTGCTTTCAAGTTTGATAGATTATATTTTTCATTCATGCAATTTTAATTCATGCAAGTGTGTTCAACCGGTTGATTGTAGATTAGTGATGCACATAGCCTTTTAATGACTAATGACATGATAGAATCATCTTGTCCTTCTGCTGAAGCAGCAAGGATACTGGGTCTCATAGTCACTAGCTCATTGTTTGGTTGTTGCATTCTATTTTGTTTGTAGATTAGTGATGCACATAGCCTTTTAATGACTAATGACATGATAGAATCATCTTGTCCTTCTGCTGAATCAGCAAGGATACTGGGTCTCATAGTCACTAGCTCATTGTTTGGTTGTTGCATTCTATTTGATTGTAGATTAGTGATGCACATAGCCTTTTAATGACTAATGACATGATAGAATCATCGTGTCCTTCTATTGAAGCAGCAAGGATACTGGGTCTCATAGTCACTAGCTCATTGTTTGGTTGTTGCATTCTATTTTGATTGTAGATTAGTGATGCACATAGCCTTTTAATGACTAATGACATGATAGAATCATCTTGTCCTTCTGCTGAAGCAGCAAGGATACTGGGTCTCATAGTCACTAGCTCATTGTTTGGTTATTGCATTTTATTTTGATTGAATTAGCTGTATATTTACACTTTTGTTTAAATACTAATTCCATCAATAACATGTTTTAAGTTCTTTTGAAGTGCTAAGTTTTGGAAGTTACCATTAGGGACATAGGCCTTGTCTTGAAATCTTTATCCATACTTGTCCTTTAAAAGTATTCTTAAGACCTTAGAATAGGATTTCTATTTGCATTAAACACTTTAGAAAACCAACAAGAACAAAACCCCAAAAAAACAACATAAACTATAAAACAACAAAGTAAGAGAAAGGTTAACTAAGCACATATGGTGCACCACACTTCATCAGTTTACGATACCCGGATTGATAATTTATGTAGAGCAATTTAAGACATTAAATTGACTAGACATTTTGGCGCCGTTGCCGAGGAAGTGTAATTAGGAGACCTTATTTCTTACATCTGAAATTTTTTTTAATAATTATTGAGTATGCTCTCCTCCTGCACTTTGTGTGATCTGGAGGATCAGAAAAAGGATTATTAAGTAAAAAAAGAAATAATAATTCTTGAGTATGCTCTCCTCTTGCACTTTGTGTGATCTGGAGGATCAGAAAAAGAATTGTTATGTAAAAAAAAAAAAAAAAAATAGAGGAGACAAAATAAACTTCATCATTTCAATTGATTCAATAAAAAAAAAATGAAACTCAACTGCTTTGATAGGTTCAAATTGTCCAAAATTGTCTGGTTATGCTTTGTAGTGGTCTTCAAAACACTGTATCCTGTTTTAATAAGGTTTTGCAACTTAGCTGCGGAAACTGCCCTGATTTCGCAGCTAGCTGAGAATTCCGCAGCTGTTTCAAGGTTTAGCAGGTTACAAGCGTCCAATGAAGAAATTGACCACATGGGCATCTCCAGAATTGTCCCGACATGGATCCTATCCTAGTCACCCAGTTCATATCGATGAAAAATCAGCCTAAGACCTCAGTCAAAGTCTTGTTTTTAGCATGTTTTTCTTGAAGTATTTGCTGCCTGAAATTGAAAATCATTAATTCTTTTTATAAAATTTTACAATTTTAGAGAAGAAAAAAGAAAAAGAAAAAGAATCTATGGCTATCCTCAATCCTATATTTCATTGTGGCCTTAATAAAAAATAAATAAAAATAAAAATAAACGAAAAACAAAAAAACAAAAACAAAAAAATTTGCAAAATCCTTCTCTAGTTGTCTGCCTGACATTTGTAATCAACGGTAGTAGGTCAATGTTAGTGGAAATCTTAAACACTCATATATATTCCATCCATTGCTGGAGTACCATTAGCATTGTTACAACTACTATTTCTTATGTCAATCATTCCTTCCATCCCTTAGTCCAGCTGGAGCATCCCTACTGAGACCATACCTATATGGAGATGCTTGCCAAACATTTGTGAGAAAATCAATGGCCTTCCTTGTATACCAGTTAGTTTGTAGGTATTTATGGTGCAGGACTTTTGCAACAAAATTGTGAATGAAAAAAAGACTCTAAAAGCTAAGTTGTTATTCATTTCCATGGTAGTATTGATATATATCTAGAGACATGGAAGATCTTAGAGCTACTGCGTTAGAGGCAAATCTTCAATGGCGTCTTCCTGAAAGTGAACAAAACAACTGTGAATATGTTGCAAAAGGAGTGAAACATATGTGCTTTATGACTATCCCGATTTGAAGAATATTAGAGCACTGATTTACATGAATAGAAAGATAAATACGCAGAGGATTCCCCTGACAGACAACGTTGTTATTGAACAGGTTTTGGGATCAGTTTGGAATCACTTGTACTAAAAGCTAAGTGAAGTTTCCAGCTACTCTAGACTGATTAGGATTATGTGCATTCCAAAATACATTTCCCAGTGCTTCATCCCTGTTATCGTACCTGTGTAATACACTTGACAGTAAAACTCAGAAAAATGCGTAAACAGCAGAAAAACGTCAAATTTAAAACGCTCGATTTGCCCAAACAGAGATGAATTTCAAGAAAATAAAACATGGGTTTTTTTTCCAGGTGGGTCAATTAGATAACCCAGAAACCGTTTGAAGAAATTTGTGGCGGTCTGGGAGAAATCTTCGGTTCTTTGGAGCCCATTTTTGTCTGCCGCGTGTGAAAAAAATCAGTGTTTTTTTAAACAATTGTGACCATATTTCGTTTTCCTTGAGAAATCTGCTCAGATCCGTTTTCCTTGGCAGCCAAGTCATCCACGGTGTCACTGAATATGAGGAAAAAAAAAGATTTTTATTAAATGAACAGAGAACAATTCATACACGGCACGCTTTGGTTGTTTGAGATAACACGTCTTCCGCCACCCGTCTTCCATTTTTAACTCAAACTCGCCCACATCTCCCACCATGCCTCACAACTTCCGTCTTTTACTCATACTTCATTATGCCAAGGCTGATTCCGTTGTTTGTTTGGTTGAATCCGTGAATGGTTTCTTCAGGCAGTTTCATGTTACGCTGTGTCAAACCTTCTCCATTCCCCGCTAACACAACTGTTATCACTTCACGTGCTTTTGTTGAAAAAGTCAATTCGTCAACACCTTAACTTTCTTTTGGCTGATGGTATAAACTATAAATGTCACACATAAACAATCTGAATCTGTATTCAATTGATTTGTATTATATGAATATCAAAAGGCATGCGATGATACAAAATCCGTCAGCACACGAAAAAAATGCAGCAAAAGAGTAAGTACCATGGTTTGCTCCATATGCCACTGCAATTCACAGAGTTCCTACATGCAAACAATGAAGAAAATAACTTGAAACTGATGGTTGACTGTTGCAGCCATTTTCCGCAGCTGATTCAACTTTCCGCAGCTGGCTCAACTTTCCGCAGCTGGCTCAACTTTCCGCAGCTGTTTTGTTAAACTCTAGGTTGCAGGTGTCATCAAGCAAAACAAGTCACATGGGTAGCTGGGGGAATGTTGGTACATAGATGGTGTCCTATTCATTCGATTAAATTTGATGAAAAAGACCCCGGTCAAAGGGAAGTCAAATTGTGTGTTATCACTAAGTCGCCACACTGAGTCGCCACACTGAGTCGCTGCATGTCAAGAAAAAATAATAATTTTGAATCAATGAAATGAACAAGTTATTTTCTCAGTTTTCTAAAGGTATTGATTAATTTTGGATTGATGATGAAAAATGAATGGCTAACTTTGTATCCAAGATTTTTAGCTACAGAACTGTACACATTCCGCAGCGAAAGTCCAATTCCGCAATTGTTCCCCAATTCCGCAGCCAGAAAAACCTCATTGTTCAAATCAACCTATCTTTCTCATACAAAATCAGATTTAAATGATTTAAGTATCATTGGAAAGATCTCAACAAGATCTACACAATGAGAAAACCATCATTAGAGTTTGAAATGGAAAATAATGAAATAAATTGCTGAAAGGAAGCAACATTCAACTTGGGGCACCAATTCCAAAGCAGGTATAAATTCTTTTAATTTTTCTTTTGAGAACTTGTTTCATTAATACAAATTCTTTTTTTTGTGTGTAAATATCATAACTAGAGAGATTGATCACCTCTCTCCTTTGGTAATCTTACATTCCATTGCAGAAGAAGTATTAGTTTTTTTGCAGGTTCCAGGAGGAAGGATAAATGACTACAAGAGAATGGTGTCTCTCTAAGAGACCAATTTGTTTCATAAGAGGATGATCAACAACAAAGAGGAAATATGTTGATGCAAAATCAGATCCAAACACTTGAAAAACTTTCAGATACTATTGTTTCCATCACATCCATACTTCATAATAAACCATTCACCTCATTTTCCTCCATATTTTCCATTTACATTCACATACACTTTCCATCTCTTTTTGTCCATTCATAACCCACAAATAAAAGCAAGAGGCTCATTCACATGCTTATTGCCCATTGCCATTTCTGCTCTCCATTGCCATTTTCCATTTTCATTTTCCATTCCTTGTCATTTTCATTCCGCAAATAAGCCCTGCTTCAATTCAAATTATTGAGTCCATAGTCCTTTGAGTCTAATTTCTTTGTAAAAACACCTTGAGGCTTGCATGCCTTAATGGCAAGTCCTCATGCTGACAAAAAATGGGAATACATTAATGTCCCTTGTTCGTCAGATCTTCTAGGTGACTCGACTTCAGCAAATTCATTCGTACCTAGTAAGATGTGTTTGGGCATCTTGACTCTCATTGTCATCAATGGTGAGAGTTCTCGTGTTGACTAGTGGCATCCATTAATGGCCACTAAGCCAACAATTTCCTACTATGTTCGACATCAGAACATCTTTTCACATAGTAGGAATTGTGCCAATGAGTTTTGAAGACATGAAGACTATTATTTTCAGCATTTTGGAGCAGATTCAACAAGTTTTAGTAGAAGCAGTAAAAGTCATCTTATCTCTCTATCCATGATTCCTCTTGTTCAGCCACTTGAAGAAGAATATGATCAGAATTTTCAGCCACTACACATACAACTCATCCATTCCAAAGGGTAAGTGAAGGTACAGCATTTTCTAACTTTTGACCATAGAATTCCATAAAAAGCTAGAATGATAATTGTTGGAAAAACATTTCTCTTCCTCATTTCATAAAATTGCCAATACCATCAGTTGTGGGGGGGGAATACATTCAAATTCATATCTTTCCATGTCCATATCATATTCAGGAGCTCACATACTTCCAACATATATTAATTATTACATTGCTATTATGAGCATACAATGGCTTTTGAAAAAGTGCTTAAAGGATAAATTGGATACAAACAAAATCATGGTTGTCACACAAGAACCAACCATCATGCAATCCAATAAAGATATACTTTGCAACAATAATCAAAATATCATTATGCAAAGTTCAAATATCAAAATAGAAGGCAACAAAAAAAAAAAATGGTTGTAACACAAGAACTAACCATGTTGTAATTCAAGTGAAACACTTTGCAGAAATATGAAGTTATCAAATGATATCATGCAAAGTTAAGCCAAAGCTCAAGGATCAAAAGAGTTAATGTAATATATATTGCATGAGGACATGCAATAGCTTCAGTTGGGGGGTATGTTGAGTCTTGAAAATGTCATTCATTTCCATTACACTTTCACTATTATGTCCATTATATCACCTCCATTTCACTACTATGTCACCACATTCATCCCACTTTTATTATCACTGGGCCACATTTATGTTTTTCCAATCTTTATTAATTTCTAAGCCTTTTAAGTGAATTTGTGGTTAAACATTAGAAAATAATGTGCATATGCTTATACTTAACAAATGGGTTGAGTTTGTTGACATGTGTAGGTTGAAAGGAGACTTCTAGAAGACCCTTATGTGGCACTCTAAGGCCAAATTCGAATTTGGTTGGAAAGAATCATGGGATCATGAGGATATGTGTTACATCTCCTAATTGTATTGTAACTCTAAAAAGACATGTGTCTTATCAGTTCCTATTTTGATTAGGACTCTAGAGGTAGAGGGAGAGATTCATGGACTATCATTAATGAGATGGCTTTCATCTTTTTGTATAAATAGGAGATCTCTCTCCTTCATTTGTTAGTCTTTAGTCCCTAGTTCTTAAGTTTGTAGTTCTTCCTTGATGGCTTTTGAAAGCTTTGGAGAACTTTGTTGTACTTTGTACTTTTGAAGAATTTGAATAAAGCTTTGATGTTCTCAACATGGAAGGAGATGTGAAGTAGATGTCATGGAGCATATTAGAATATAAGGTAGAGTAGATTTCATTTTGTAAATAATGTAAGGTAGAGTAGATTTCATTTTGTAAATATTGCTTTCAAGTTTGATAGATTAGATTTTTTATTCATGCAATTTTAATTCATGCAAGTGTGTTCAATTTTGCTTTGATTTCATTATGTTATTTGATTGCTTTCAAGTTTGATAGATTAGATTTTTCATTCATGCAATTTTAATTCATGCAAGTGTGTTCAACCGGTTGATTGTAGATTAGTGATGCACATAGCCTTTTAATGACTAATGACATGATAGAATCATCTTGTCCTTCTGCTGAAGCAGCAAGGATACTGGGTCTCATAGTCACTAGCTCATTGTTTGGTTGTTGCATTCTATTTTGATTGTAGATTAGTGATGCACATAGCCTTTTAATGACTAATGACATGATAGAATCATCTTGTCCTTCTGCTGAAGCAGCAAGGATACTGGGTCTCATAGTCACTAGCTCATTGTTTGGTTGTTGCATTCTATTTTGATTGTAGATTAGTGATGCACATAGCCTTTTAATGACTAATGACATGATAGAATCATCTTGTCCTTCTGCTGAAGCAGCAAGGATACTGGGTCTCATAGTCACTAGCTCATTGTTTGGTTATTGCATTCTATTTTGATTGTAGATTAGTGATGCACATAGCCTTTTAATGACTAATGACATGATAGAATCATCTTGTCCTTCTGCTGAAGCAGCAAGGATACTGGGTCTCATAGTCACTAGCTCATTGTTTGGTTATTGCATTTTATTTTGATTGAATTAGCTGTATATTTACACTTTTGTTTAAATACTAATTCCATTAATAACATGTTTTAAGTTCTTTTGAAGTGCTAAGTTTTGGAAGTTACCATTAGGGACATAGGCCTTGTCTTGAAATCTTTATCCATACTTGTCCTTTAAAAGTATTCTTAAGACCTTGGAATAGGATTTCTATTTGCATTAAACACTTTAGAAAACCAACAAGAACAAAACCCAAAAAAAACAACATAAACTATAAAACAACGAAGTAAGAGAAAGGTTAACTAAGCACATATGGTGCACCACACTTCATCAGTTTACGATACCCGGATTGATAATTTATGTAGAGCAATTTAAGACATTAAATTGACTAGACAACTGTCAAGTTCTTGTTTCCATTATTTATTTAGGTTCCAATATGATTTTTCCTTCCTCGTCAAGTTTTGGCAATATTGTTTGAGTTGGGAGCTTGTCACCTATAACCTTCTTTAAGCATGAAACATGGAAAACTGGGTGCACTCTCGAAGATGTAGGAAGCTCCAATTTGTATTCCATAGTGCCAATTTTTTGCAACACCATGTAAGGATCATAATACTTTGGTGATAATTTATTATCCTTCTTAGCTTGCTTGAGGGACATTTGTTTGTATGGTTGTAGCCATAAAAATACCCAGTTGCCTACGTCAAAACTTCTTTCGTTGCATTGTTGATCCACCTGTTGTTTCATTCTATTCTGTGCCAACGTGAGGTTGTCCGTTAAGAATTGGAGAACTTGTTGTCGATGCTCTATGTGATCTTCCACTACTTGAACCTTAGAATTTTCTCTTAAAAATGACATGATGGATGGTGGGTGATATCCATAAAGTGCCATAAATGGGGTCATTTTTGCTGCAGTATAGAAGGAAGTGTTATACCACCATTCAACCAGAGGTAACCATTTGACCCATTATTTTTGTTTATCAGATACAAAGCAATGAATATATCCATCCAAACATTTGTTTACTATCTCAGTTTTCCCAACTGATTGAGGATGATAAGATGAGTTATGAGATAATTGAGTACCCAGACAAGAAAATAATCCCGTCCAAAAATTTCTAGTGAAAATAGGATCTTTGTCACTTATAATAATCTTTGGGTTTCCATGTAGCTTTTGAATTGTTTCCATAAATGCAATAGCAACTGTATTGGATTTAAATGGATGAGATAATGCACAAAAGTGTGCATACTTGGTAAATCTATCAACTACCACCATGATGACACTCTTTCCTTCGAAGTTGGGTAAACCTGTGATAACATCCATTGAAACCTCCTCCCAACATTGACTTGGAATGGATGAAGGTTGTAACAAACCCAGGGTCTTAATTGTCTCAACATTATTTTGTTGGCAAACCAAGCATTCTGCCACAAACGTTTGAATATCGGCTTTAAGGCCATCCCAAAAAAAATCCTTCTTAATCCTGTGGTAAGTTTTTAAAAATTTTGAGTGCCCTCCTAAGGGAGAGGTGTGCAATTCCAGAAGAATCTTTTGTTTGAGTTGGGAATTCTTATAAAGGTATAAGTGATCTTTTTACCATAATGAATCTTTTTCCAGCTAAATGTATTAGATGTACTATGATCTTGCTGTAACTTTTGAATGAGTTCCCACACTTCTACGTCATTCTTCCATTCATCCCTCGCTTCGGTTATCCAATCTGGTTGGATAATAGAAATGGCACAAAGCAATGCTTCCACATCCTCGTCCTTTCTTGAGAGTGCATCTGCAACAACATTTTTCTTCCCTTTTTTGTAGATGATTTCAAAGTCATAACCCAACATCTTTGTGACCCATTTTTGTTGTTCCTCTGAAGATAATCTTTGTTCTAAGAAGTATTCAAAACTATCATGATCTGTTTTTACCATGAAGTGCCTTCCCATTAGGTAAGGTCACCATTTCTTAATTGCATGTAGTATTGCCAACATTTCCTTCTCATAAATAGCTTTGTGTAAATACTTTTCTTTGATTTGATGACTTTCAAAAGCAACGAGTCTTCCTTCTTGCATTAAAACAACTCCAATTCCATTTCCCAAGGCATCGCATTCCACAATAAATGTTTTTGTGAAGTATGGCGTAGCTAAGATTGGTGCTCGGAAAATTGCCTCTTTAATATGCTCAAAGGCCTTAGTTTCTTCTAGAGTCCAAGAAAATGCATCTTTCTTCAGTAATGTTTTTAGAGGTGCTACTATTCTCCCATAATTCTTAATAAACTCATGATAATACCTTGTCAACCTGAGAAATCCTCGCAGATGCTTTATGGATGTGGGGATTTTCCATTCCTTAATGGCTTTAATTTTGTTATGGTCTACCTTAACACCCTCATGAGATATAATATGACCCATATATTTCACCTCTTGTACTCCAAAGAAACATTTGGAGGTTTTTGCATATAATTATTTATGCTCTAATAGCTTGAGCACCCTAGCAACATGTTGAATATGATCCTTCCAAGACTTGTTGTAGATTAGTTTATCATAAAAAAAATACTAACACAAATTTTCTAAGGAAGGGTTTGAATATGGAATTCATCAAACCTTGAAATGTAGAAGGTGCATTGGTAAGGCCAAAAGGCATGACCAAAAATTCATAATGACCTTCATGAGTTCTAAATGCTATTTTCAGAACGTCTTCAGTTTTCATTATTATTTGATGATATCCTGAATGAAGATCCAACTTGGTGAAGTAAATTTCTCCATGTAATTCGTCCAATAATTCATCAATGACAGGAATGGGAAATTTATCTTTAATAGCGAGCTTGTTGAGCTTCCTATAATCTAGACACATGCATTATGACCCATCCTTCTTGTGCACCCATACTACTGGAGCAGAGAAAGAACTTTGACTAGGTTGAATTATACCAGCCTCTAACATTTCTGCAACCATACATTCAATTTCACTCTTTTGGGCATAGGGATATCTATAAGGCCTGATGTTTGGAGGATTACTTCCTAGAATCAAATGAATACCATGATCATGATTATGAATGGGTGGGAGGCCTTTGGGAGTCTCAAATACCTTGGAATGATTGTCCGAGACTTTTTGGAGGTCGAGAGAAATAGATGATTTCGATGTTTGAACCTCGAGAGAACATAATTGTGTAATTACGACCTGTTGTTATTTCTTTAAAATCTTTGTCATGCTATTAGAGCTAATTATCTTTCCTGGTTTCCCTGTGATACCCCTTAATTCAACTTCTTTTCCTTCCCAATTTTTTTTTAAGAAAAGTTCTTGAAAATTAAAAGTTAATGTACCCAAAGATTGTAACCATTGGATTCCTAGTACAACATCAACACCACCCATTGGAATAAAATGGATTGGACTATTCAATACATATTATCCCATGGATATCTTGATATTATGGCATTTGCAATCATCACTTGACACTTTGGTGTTGGATAGAGGAAACAATTTAATTCCTTTTCTATTTTACAATGAATAAAATTATGGGTACTACCTAAATCAATCAACACTATTACCTTTTTCTTCATGATATGTCATTCTATCTTGAGAGTTTGAGGAGTGGTAATTCATGCCAATGAATTACAAGATATGGTCGATTTAATTTATTCTTTCTCCGGGATTGATTCCTGGTGTATATCCTCCTCTTTTGATGTTTCTTGTTTCTTTTCTCCCTCCTCTTCACAATCTATGTAGAATAATTTCTTCTCAGCAAACTTATGACCTTTAGTGTATTTTCTATCACAACTATTATTATCACTCAGGTTGTCCCTTTTGACTCCCAAAGGGATACGGCCGAGGTAACCACAAACCAATCTTTGGACTGCAGGTCCTAGCCTACCTGCAGTCAGAGAGGACTCTCTCTTTAGGATTTAGCTTTGTTTAAGGGATGATTTTAGGCTAGATATGATGCACATGGGTTTTGTTTGAGTTTGGTGGGATGGTTGATCTATTCAAGCAGAGTTGACATGCAAAGTGTAAGAAGTTCAAACCATTGGGCATGGAGTCAATGAATGTGAATTGAAGGGTGTGTTTTCCTTTGCAGAAGAGGGGAATATGGAGCAGGATAGCTACACATGGCACAATGATTAATGCTTGAACAAGGATGAAATGGAGGTCAAGGGATGAGAGGCAATTAAGGATCTCTCATCCAGCCAAAGAGGGAAAGTGGATGAAGTCTAAATAGGAGCAATGAAGAGTTTCCTAGACAACATTCATATGTGAAGGAAATAGCTTAAACATGATCAATTAAGTATGCATATTCATCACTAATTCGGAGGAAAACATAGAAAAGTTACAAGAATTGAGCACAGAGGGCATGAAAACCATTTCTAAACTATTCCTTCTTCCTGCAACTTAGATTATGATATATAGATGATACAAATACATATAAGTTGACAATAGAGGGAGGAAAGACTTATTGGACCATGAGCAAACACGAGAATTCCATATCAAGCTCTTCAGTCATTGAAAGCACAACCAGCCAGTTCAGATGCAAATATTCTAGCAATCTTTGATTACAAAAGTTCTTAACCTTATAGCGCAAGTCTGGAATGAGAAATACAACCAACCAACCCTTTACACTATCCAAAGGGTGGTATAAATAGAGAAAATATCTACAACAGCAGATCTGATAGCAGATTTGGAGAAATGAATGCTTCTAACTTAACATTTATTACAAATAAATGAAAGAATGCCTATCTAACAGCTGTGCAGGGACTGCAGCCATAAGAATGAATAAATTATTGGTCTTTTGAGCAATGCGCTGGCACTTCTGCAATAACTGTGCCTTGGGACTTGCTGCGCTGCTCATATGTGTCTCTGTACACTGTCTCTGCAAAATCTGGGCTTTAAAACACTTGAACTGCCTCTTTAAGCGATTCTGCTGCTACCAAGTGGCTTTAATGCTCATAACTGTGATCTGGTGGGCTTTGATGGCTCTGAGCTGCTTTATTGACTTTGATGGGGGCCTCTTTAATGTTCTGCTACTTCGGGCTGCTGATATTTTGATCTGATACTCTTTGCCACTTCCTCTGATACACTTTGACACTGAATCAGGCCACTTTCTCTCTCTGATACTCTTTAACTGTCTAATTGCCCCTTTATCTGCCAATTTAATGCAAGAATAACTGCTGCAAATGCTTCCGTGGCCTTTGGGATGCTATCGAAACTTGGCCGATCAAAAATGATGCCTTTAAACTGATAAAATTCCATAATTGATGGAGAAGCAGCGCTCTGGAGGCATCTGAGGAGGAATCATGCCTTTAGAAGTGTTTTTTGGGCCAGAACGACTTAGAAAATTGTTGCAAACACCATTGTTTCTTCTTTGCTAGGCGGGCGCAGTCACCGCATACAAAAACCTTTGAAAACGGCCCATTTCTAAATAACACAGAAAATGTGTCAAAAACATGAAATTTTAATGAAAAATTGGCTTTGGTGGGCACTGCGGACAACTTTAAGTCCTGGTTGTTGGGTCCGGCGCGGGCCGATCTAACGGCCCAGATCTCATCGCAATATCGGCGTCGAGGCAGACCGGAGGGCGACCACATAAAACTTGCGATGAGCGAAACAAAGGGCGGACTCGAAATGCTTTGAGGCCCTCTTTATTTTATTTCGAGTCCGGCCCATCGGCGGAACCCAAAACAAAATGCCTCCGAAACTACACGAACCCGACGGGCTATAGGCTCCTTCTTTATGGATTTCGGGTCCGGCCCGTCGGCGACTTCAATCGGCGGATTTAATAAAAAAGGGTCTGTGGACCCGACACACCATTAAGCTCTGCTTTATTGTTATTTCGGGTCCGTCATTTCAGAGCCTTTCGCAATGCAAACTACGCATATGTATGGGATCGCCCGACCTCCGACAGTGATATCGCATCGGAGGGAGGGCACTTGCCTTCGGAGAGCTGCCATATATGTTAATAATATGCCACTGCCCCCTCCCGATAGCGATATTGCATCGGAGGGGGACCAAAAAGAGCATTTTCTCTTCGGAGCATGCATTTTATTACAATGCAAAGAAAAATGAATTCAGAGGGGTGGCCTTTATGCTTATGAATGGTTTGTGAGCCATCGGAAGGGGTCTGATGGCCCAAAAGGAAGGATTTTCTCATTTTTTGAAGGTTTTTAATGATTTTTGCATGGTTTTTTTGGGAATTTTCATGCCTTGGAAGGATTCCAAAGGCATTAAGGAGGCATGTGATGTGTTTGAGAGGGGCAATGAGGGTTCTTACTAAGTTTCAGATAAACTTAGCAATTTCCAAGGATGTATATGGTTATCTTTCAACCAGGGGGAGGGGATAAGTATATAGGGGAGTAATATACATAGTTTTAGTAGGGGAAGGGGAAATAAATAGGGAGCTACATAGTAAAATTAATAGTTAATATGACAATGATGAGAAAAAGCGCTAGGAATGATGTCTTAGGCTATCAATGGGGGAAAATGACTGATAGAAGAAGTGTGTACATTCCTTGAGTGAAGCAGATCTTCACCAAGGCAAATGATATGGAGAATGATGAAACTAAGAGGTATCAAGCAGATCTTGACCTCTTTTAGGGGAAGTTAGTGAGAAATTTGGGAAAAGAGGAAGAAGGGGAAGTTAGACATGCATCGCTTGAAATCCTCCAACTAAAAAAACTGCCTCAAACTAAAAATGAATTTCTTACCAAAAATTGGAACACAGCAGTGGCATTTAGACTAGCACGCTTTCATGGACAGTTCTTTGGCCATCTGTAGCAAATATGGAGCATTGCAGCATGCATAGAACAACATATTTGGCATGTAAAAATGTCGATCATTAAAGATGATTAACCTACTGCAGCAGGAGGCTAACAGTGGCTCCACTTAGGGATGGCTTTTCCTTGTGAAAAGCCAAGAACAGTAGGTCAGACTGCCTTGTATTCAATTGTTGTTGTGTTCTGCAAAATTCCCTTGGTTGGCTGCCTTATTGATCCTACCTACCTACATACCCTAACCAACACTTACTTTGCTGTTAGGTGAAGTGAAATAACCAATGCAGCCATTTAAGCAAAATAGACATCAGTGAGCTTTGTTGCTTGTGCTTGCCGGTGAGAAAAACTAAGATCTTGCAATCTGATGTGGCTTTGTTAATCTTTGAGAAGATCAGGAAGCTACTAACCTCCTTTGCTGTGTTTAAACACTGTACAAAACTGTCCTGCAACATATATATACAATTTCTAGGCTCAAATAAAGAACTGTACAAAGGTTCAAGATCGCTACCATGCCTTGGAGTCGGGAGATCATCAACAAATCGATACTGAGCCTTGCAGCCTGCTAATGGAGAAAAGCGCTGATCTCTTTCATCAGTCTTCTTGCCAGTAGATAGGTCATTCAAAACATGCAGAGGTGCTTGCAATTTATTACAATCTGGCTCGAATAGGACTTGACTGATCTGTGCAGGCTTCTCCTCTTCTTCTTCTTCGAATAACTCAGATGGCTGAAAACAAAGAGGCAGGGGATCCACTTGGATCATTTGATCATATGTTGCTGCTTCTAACTCTTCCTCAATCTGATATTTGATGGCTCTTTGGGGCTGCAAAACTAGAGGCAATACCTTTGGAACAATATTTTGATTAACCTCCAGGTGGTCAATAGCAACACAAGGTGACACTTGATCATACACAGCATGATAATTATCCCTGATAAATTGAAAAGATTCAAAACAAAATGGTAAAGTTCCTTCGCTGAAATCAAAATTTTCTGCGCTTTCCTCCTTTACTTCATAGCTGAACTAGGCAAGCTGATCATTACATTCAAGCTGCTGAGCCTGAACTTCGCTTCCTACCAAAATAGGATCTGATTCCTCTGCAAAGCTGATTTGGTTGTTAGGCTCATAATCATCATCATACAGATCATATTTGGTCAGACAGTTGAAAGAAGAGAAGTTATTATATTCACACAGTATATCAGGAGACTGCTCCTTCACATATGGCTCTATGAATATGTCATCTGATTTGTGGTAGGTTTGTTCGCGAATGTCACTACTTTCCTCTTGCACAACAGATGTGTCCTGGCACTCTAAACTTTCTACTTTCATTGTGATCAACTGCATCATTTCTTCTGACTTTTGTAACACACTATGAAGTCTTTCTTCTTGCTCTGCCTTGCGCTGTTCTTCCCTCCTCTTTAGATTTGCCTCCACGTCCACGGCTACGTCCTGCATCTATTTCAAAGTGGACGGGCATCTTTCTCTCAAACAAAATTCCATTTCTGGATCAAAATCTCTTGGATATTGCAATAGAGCCATATCAGGGGGAGGCCTAATATTCAATGGCATAGAGAGATAGACTTGATTGAATCGATCAAAAAATTGTTGAACCGACTCATTTGGAAGCCTTTCTAACTCATCATAGTCTTGAATGAGTGAGAGGAAACTAACTTTGATCATCCATCTATCAAGGAAGAGCTTGGAACACTACTGAAGATTTGAGATGTTGGCCTCAGGCAATGCTTTAAACCAAGTCCTAACTTCGCCTTGCAAAGAAAGGGCAAACAGTCTAAGACTAACATCTTCATCTTCCACTTCGAATATATTAAGATAATCTTCAAAATCCTGGATATGTTTCTGGGCAGTAATACCATTCTCTCCATCAAATCTAGGGAGATACTCAGGATGATTTGCAAGCAGAGGATTGAGCACGGGAGGCAAAATGAGAGGCTTATATCTATCAGGAACTTTACGAGACACAGGAGTATATACAGGAACTTTAAGACTAGGCTCTATTTTTGGTTCCTCCTTGGCTGTATGATGATATTCAACAGCATTTGAAGACTGCTGCTCTAATGTGAAAGAAGGCTTTTCAACAACATTTTCCAAAGGAAAATCATAAAAATCTGATATAGAATCGTCTTTAAAATACAATATACACAGCAAAACTTTATGGAGAAAAAACATGACCTCTTGGATAGTAATCCAGGTCAAAAGCCTGATCTGCTCATATATCTCTTTTGTGTTCATTTCTCTAGTGGAGTCTTTATTCTGAGTGGAGTCGCCAGGTGGATGAATTAACCTTGAAGTGCCTGATCTCTGTCCACCGTCACAGATCAGAGCTAAACATGAGAAGCTCTTAAGAAAAGGGACACTTTCTCCAGAAAACAAGGAAAACTGATCAAAATTGGGGTTATACAGTAATAAACAAATGATTTCAGGTCCCCAGTGGAGTTGCCATTATGTTATCACTCAGGTTGTCCATTTTGACTCCCAAAGGGATACGGCCGAGGTAACCACAAACCAATATTTGGACTGCAGGTCCTAGCCTACCTGCAGTCAGAGAGGGCTCTCTCTTTAGGATTTAGCTTTGTTTAAGGGATGATTTTAGGCTAGATATGATGCACATGGGTTTTGTTTGAGTTTGGTGAGATGGTTGATCTATTCAAGCAGAGTTGGCATGCAAAGTGTAAGAAGTTCAAACCATTGGGCATGGAGTCAATGAATGCGAACTGAAGGGTGTGTTTTCCTTGGCAGAAGAGGGGAATATGGAGCAGGATAGCTACACATGGCACAATGATTAATGCTGGAACAAGGATGAAATGGAGGTCAAGGGATGAGAGGCAATTAAGGATCTCTCATCCAGCCAAAGAGGGAAAGTGGATGAAGGCGAAATAGGAGCAATGAAGAGTTTCCTAGACATCATTCATATGTGAAGGAAATAGATTAAACATGATCAATTAAGTATGCATATTCATCACTAATTCGGAGGAAAACATAGAAAAGTTACAAGAATTGAGCACAGAGGGTGTGAAAACCATTTCTGAACTATTCCTTCTTCCTGCATCTTAGATTATGATATACAGATGATACAAATACATATAAGTTGACAACAGAGGGAGGAAAGACTTATTGGACCATGAGCAAACACGAGAATTCCATATCAAGCTCTTCAGTCATTGAAAGCACAACCATCCAGTTCAGATGCAAATATTCCAGCAATCTTTGATTACAGAAGTTCTTAAGCTTATAGCGCAAGTCTGGAATGAGAAATACAACCAACCAACCCTTTACACTATCCAGAGGGTGGTATAAATAGAGAAAATATCTACAAAATATCTACAACAGCAGATCTGATAGCAGATCTGGAGAAATGAATGCTTCTAACCTAACATTTATTACAAATAAATGAAATAATGCCTATCTAACAGCTGCGCAGGGACTGCAGCCATAAGAATGAATAAATTATTGGTCTTTCGAGCAATGCGCTGGCACTTCTGCAATAACTGTGCCTTGGGACTTGCTGCGCTGCTCATATGTGCCTTTGTACATTGTCTCTGCAAAATCAAGGCTTTAAAACACTTGAACTGCCTCTTTAAGCGATTCTGCTGCTACCAAGTGGCTTTAATGCTCATAACTGTGATCTGGTGGGCTTTGATGGCTCTGAGCTGCTTCATTGACTTTGATGGGGGGCTCTTTAATGTTCTACTGCTTCGGGCTGCTGATATTTTGATCTGATACTCTTTGCCGCTTCCTCTTATACACTTTGACACTGAATCAGGCCACTTTCTCTCTCTGATACTCTTTAACTGTCTAATCGCCCCTTTATCTACCAATTTAATGCAAGAATAACTGCTGCAAATGCTTCCGTGGCCTTTAGGATGCTATTGGCGCTTGGCCGATCAAAAATGATGCCTTTAAACTGATAAAATTCCATAATTGATGGAGAAGCAGCGCTCTGGAGGCATCTGAGGAGGAATCATGCCTTTAGAAGTGTTTTTTGGGCCAGAGCGACTTAGAAAATTGCTGCAAAAACCATTGTTTCTTCTTTGCTGGGCGGGCGCAGTCACCACATACAAAAACCTTTGAAAACGGCCCATTTCCAAATAACACAGAAAATGTGTCAAAAACATGATATTTTAATGAAAAATTGGCTTTGGCGGGCACTGCGGACAACTTTAAGTCCTGGCCGTTGGATCCAGCGCAGGCCGATCCAACGGCCCAGATCTCATCGCAATATCGGCGTCGGGGCGGACCGGGGGGCGGCCACATAAAACTTGCGATGAGCGAAACAAAGGGCGGACCCGAAATGCTTTGAGGCCCTCTTTATTTTATTTCGGGTCCGGCCCATTGGCGAAACCCAAAACAAAATGCCTCTGAAACTGCGCGGACTCGACGGGCTATAGGTTCCTTCTTTATGGATTTCGGGTCCGACCCGTCGGCGACTTGAATCGGCAGATTTAATAAAAAAGGGTCTGCGGACCCGACACACCATTAAGCTCTGCTTTATTGTTATTTCGGGTCCATCATTTCAGAGCCTTTCGCAATGCAAACAACGCATATGTATGGGATCACCCGACCTCCGATAGCGATATCGCGTCGGAGGGAGGGCACCTGCCTTCGAAGAGCTGCCATATATGTTAATAATATGCCACTGCCCCCTACTGATAGTGATATCGCATCGAAGGGGGACCAAAAAGATCCTTTTCTCTTCGGAGCATGCATTTTATTACAATGCAAAGAAAAATGAATTCGGAGGGGTGGCCTTTATGCTTGTGAATGGTTTGTGAGCCATCGGAAGGGGTCCGATGGCCCAAAAGGAAGGATTTTCTCATTTTTTGAAGGTTTTTAATGATTTTTGCATGGTTTTTTTGGGAATTTTCATGCCTTGGAAGGATTCCAAAGGCATTAAGGAGGCATGTGATGTGTTTGAGAGGGGCAATGAGGGTTCTTGCTAAGTTTCAGATAAACTTAGCAATTCCCAAGGATGTATATGGTTATCTTTCAACCAGGGGGAGGGGATAAGTATATAGGGGAGTAATATACATAGTTTTAGTAGGGGAAGGGGAAATAAATAGGGATCTACATAGTAAAGTTAATAGTTAATATGACAATGATGAGAAAAAGCGCTAGGAATGATGTCTTAGGCTATCAATGGGGAAAATGACTGATAGAAGAAGTGTGTACATTCCTTGAGTGACGCAGATCTTCACCAAGGCAAATGATATGGAGAATGATGAAACTAAGAGGTATCAAGTAGATCTTGACCTATTTTAGGGGAAGTTAGTGAGAAATTTGGGAAAAGAGGAAGAAGGGGAAGTTAGACATGCCTCGCTTGAAATCCTCCAACTGAAAAAACTGCCTCAAACTAAAAATGAATTGCTTACCAAAAATTGGAACACAACAGTGGCATTTAGACTAGCACGCTTTCATGGACAGTTCTTTGGCCATCTGTAGCAAATATGGAGCATTGCAGCATGCATAGAACGACATATTTGGCATGTAAAAATGTCGATCATGAAAGATGATTAACCTGCTGCAGTAGGAGGCTAACAACTATAACAAAGCCCTTTTGCTAATTTTTCCTCCAATTTTTTTGGTGTCAACCTTGTAGGTTGTGGAAGACTAGGACCAGTAACACTTCCATATTTATAGTTGTGATTGGTAGACTTCCTTGTTGCCATGATTTTGCTTTCAACTTTTCTTGCCACCCTGGATGCCTTCTTCAGGGAATCAAGTTCCCAAAGGCGAACCTCATGTTGGATGTTATCTCTTAAAGTCCCCATGAAGACATCAATCCTATATTTCTCTGGAATATCGATTACCCTAATATTCAATTTTTTGAAGTCTTCAATGTGCTCCTCCATTGAACCCTTTTTTTTGAGATTTATCAATTGGCTAAAGAAGGTGGTTTTCTCTGTATCTTCATAATGTGATATCATTTCTTCCATAAAAATTGACCAGGTGACAAGTGGCTTACGAGAACAAAGCCATCTATACCATACAAACTGATTGGGTTCTAAACGTAAACATGAAATGCGTACCTTTTGTGAGGGTTGCACATCATGTAGATCAAAATATTGGTCCATCTATATTATCCAAGTTACCGGATCCTTGCCATCAAACTTCCTCATCTCTATATTTGGAATGTGGTGGTTTTTAAACCCCACTTGGGAGTCTCTAAAATCATGATTGATATTTCTTTTGTTTGCATCATGATTTTCATGGATTGCCTTGTCACCAATGGGACACCTTTCTTCTAGCAACTTTGTCAAACTTTCTTTTGATCCTTCTATCTTGACATACATCATTGCTTCCATGTCTGATTTGAAAACATCATCAAAAACTACCATGTCCCTTTTTATACCATCTATCTTAACATTCATCATGGCTTCCAATTCTTTTTTTTTACTTTTTGCGAGAGCGAAATTTGTTGCATTTGGTATTGCAATTTTTATATATCATGTTGCATTTCTTCCTCTTCTTCATGTGTCATAGTGGATCTTGTGGGTTTCTTACTAGGTGTTTCCATTTTATTTCTTCGTGACATCAATTAATGATAATTATGCTTCACTATGCCCTTTTAGATCACTTCAAACTATTTTTTCAAACCAAACTTATGAAAAAAAAAAATTAAAAGACTACACACTTTTTTTGTTTTGCTTCATAGGAGCTCGATATTGAATCTGTTGTTTCTCTGCAATTTCGGATCTACAAGGTCTACAATTTCGTCCTACGGTATCCCTCTGAAACCTCTTTCCAACCCCATAGTTCTTATCAATATTGGAGTATTCAAGAAATAGTTAGGCTAAATCCCCCACACTGACCTTATTATAGACTTCTTCTATAGAGCAAACTTGTACGAAGTTCCACGTATCACTATTTCCACCTTCAGACCTGAAAATGCTACACCAAAAACTACAATTCGTCCTCTTTATGTAACTTCTTATGAAATTTCAAACTAATACTTAGAGAGAAAGTTATGACGATTTTCCCAAGGTCAGTTGTGTGGGATGTAATTCAGGATCCTGTAAAAACCCTAACTTCCTTGGATCATATCTTCAAAAATATAGCGAGAGAAGATTTTAACGTCAAACTTGAGCTTCACCAAGATATTGGCTAAAATGGGTTTTAATTTCAGAGTCTGAAACTTTGTAGAAAAAGATTATAGAGAAAAGACCACGATGCTCTATTTGAGATGGAATTCTGGAGCTTGCAAAAACCCTAACTTCCTCATATCATATCTCCGAAAATATAGCGAGACAAGATCTGAAAATCAGACCCTAGGTTTAGAGTGATTTCATCTCAAATGGGTTTTGTTTTAGCTTCTGAAACTTCGTAGAGAAAAAGTTATATCAAAAATTCCACGATGACCTGTTTGGAGCAGTGAAACCCTAGAATCCAAGCTCTGATACCAAGTGTTATGAAACCAGCTCACAAAAAGATAGAAAAGATAGATCAACGACTTAGAAATAAGCCTCTTCGAGGGGGAAACCTCTTTTACATTACATAAATGAACAATTCTTGGATGATTCAAATGGCACAACCTCCTTTCTATATATAGGAGTCCAAGGGGTCACAATATAATCAGAGTCAACATAACAATAATAATGTAAGGGCATCACAATAACAATAGTGGGCTTCTATGAGGCACAAAAATAACAATAAGGGGGCTACACTAATAACAATGAGGGAATAGTGGGATTCTGTTGGGCACAACAATAACAATAAGGGGGCTACACTAATAACAATGTGGGAATACACTAGTATTATAGGGACCTAATAGTACTAGTACTGGATGCCTGAATTTTCTGTTTCTTTCATGTTTGAAAGATTCTCCTAGTAGACAAGATGTTCTGACCCATGTTAGCTCAGTTGATGGCTAATATGTTCTAGCTTCACACTGTAGATGATGGAAATGATCATTATTTATGATTTCTCAGGCTAATTCAGATTGCTGGTGCAGGATCTGTTTACTAGGTAATAGAATAATACAGTTGTTGATGTCTGCAAATTTTGTGAATCATATAGGTATAAAAGCTCCTTAAATTGCAATGGAAGTGGTGTATAAAGAGGGAAATTTGTTGGTAAAGTCCCACACTCTATAACAAGGAACTACTGTAACTGGAAACACAATATTTCTATTGGTGAGATGCAGAAACTTTCTCTTTTCGGGATCAGATCATGGTTCCCCTTTAACACTTCCATTTTATTGCAAAATATAACCTAACTATTGTTGTTATGTGGATTTTTCTTGATCCCAGATCAGTTAATGCTCACTGGTATTTTCAGTTTTAAGGAGTCTGAAAAACTTAAAGAAAACTCCATTTCACTTACACGTTGATTTTTCTTGAGCTCGGGCTAGTCGTGCTCACTAGTGTTTTCAATTTTAAGGAGTTTGAAAAAATTAAAGAAAACTCCATAGGTTCCTTTTCCATAAATAATTTACCAGGGTTGGTTAAAGGAATAAACTTGCACTTGGTAAATGAACTCCTTTATTGTTTATCTATAGGGAAGGGATCACGATTAGTCACACAAAAAAACTTGTATTCCTACCTACCTACATATATACAAATTTGAAAATAATCAGTAACTTACAATGTTGACTTAGTAGGAGGAGCATCCCCCTCACTTACTGTTGAGACTCATAATTGCTTCTTTTTTACACCATTTTTACACCTATTTTACTCCTTTTTTATCATCACAATCACTCGATGGGAAAAAAATCACAAAATTCATGGGATGGCAGGTATATAAAAGTCTTGTATTTCATAACTTAGTAATGTTCTTTATTATTAGTCTAATTTTGGTTTTAGCTACTGATTGGGATGATTCTGTGACTAATGTTTGATTTTGAAGCTAAGTCCATTGTTTCATAGGTTCTAAGGTGCTAGCTGGAGAGCGAAGTATATGGAAAGGTGGAAATCAATGCACTCAAGGATTACCTCCTACCTTCATGAACCAGATCAATAAAGGAAGCTTCCAGTTACGTGGTCAAAGGAAAAAGTCAACTCTTCCACCTATAACAAGTGAGCGAGGAACAATATATGCACCTAATGATTTTATTTTTTAATAGAAAATTGTTAGCGAATTTCATTATGATATATTTCCTAGTTAATTTTAGTATTTTTTAAGCAAAGTTAGCCATGAAGCTCTGAACATTTAATGATACGAGATTTATAAAAAGACTTTGTAAGCGAACATAGAAAAAAAAGAAAAGAAAAGAAAGAAAGTGATTTTTGTTATGCGATAGTGAGAATTAAAAACTTTGTTTTCAATTCAATTATAAAGAATACTTCTTATTTTGATGCATGGTTGATTGTTCATCTCATGAACATCTACTTGTGGAGGGCCCCCTCAAGTAGTAAGGTTCTTTTATTTTTTTTAAGTAGAAATTCTTATATTATTTCGTAAGCTTATTTTCTGGATGCATCTTGTAGAACATTTTCCTTTATTAATTTTTGAGTTAAATAATAGTAGTATGATTGTCTTGTTAACTAATTTTCTTTATTGATTCAGGAGCACATGAATTGAGTTTAATAAGTAATGATAACAACAGTGAGAGTTTGGATTTAGATTGTCCACATGGGGTAGCTCAAGCGGCAAGGGCCGTGGAAATGAAGTCTCACCGAACCGGAGATCTTGGGTTCAAATCTTGGGCTACCCTTCCCCCGTAGAGGGGTTCATAATGGACATGTAAATCAGAGAGTCCCACCCCAGCCTACAAAAAAAAAAAGAGAGTTTGGATTTAGATTAAAATCGTGATTCTTAAAATAGGGGATTTGATTACAGGTTTTATTTCAAGCAAAAGTGATTTATTATTTTGAGAAAGCGAGAATGCATTTTCAATTCATTTTGGTTTTTCATGCAAGAGTGTGTTATTATGATAGATAAGTTGATTCCTTTAGAAAATTGAGTTTATTTCAAAGCATAATTTAGACATATAGCAAAGAGAGAGAGTGTGTGTGTTTTCCTGAGTTAAATTTCATTTTACAAGTGTGAGATTGATTTATAATTCTTAGATTTTCATAAGTTGTGTGAATTTCATAATTAGATATAATTTTATTAAGAATGAAATTAATTTTCATAGGTGTGGGATTGGTTTACTTTTATGAAGAGTTGTGAAAGTTTCTTTTGAAGCAGAGTGTGAGATTTTCCATAAGTAGTCTTTGATAAAAGAGTGATCATTTTATTTTCTAGGAATAATTTCTCTACTCATGTGGATTCCAATAACTTAATTTAGAATCTATATTTCGATAACTCAGTTTAATTTAGAGGTGTGAATAATAACACAGGACCTCTAGCACATACAATGCACTTACACTTCATCAACTTACTAGCCCTTGTCGATAATTTATGCAAGTAATTAAAAGTTAATGAAATTACCAAACATTTTGGCACCACTGCCGGGGAAGTGTAAATAGGAGTCTTGTCCTTTTATTTAAAAGAAAAAAACAAAAATGATATGCACAGGGAAATAGATTCTAGAGGTAGATTTGTAGGTAGAGGTAAAAGTTTAATTCCAACAACATCACTCACCCCACCATGACCTCGTAGTGTCACACCACCCACTCAAACTCATGTTCCATCATTTTTAGGAAAATAGAAACTTCCTGAGGTGCTTAGATCCAAAATCCAACCTAGAGATTCACCAACCTCATCAATCGAAGCAGTAATAGAAGAAGAAGATCCTACATCCCCAACATAAGGAGTAGTTTTCCTATCTTCAACTGGAGAAATACTTCTAGGATAAGAGCTAGAGATCCCCAGTGGAGAAGAAGAGGAAGAAACTTATTTTAACTTACCATTGATAGAAGAACCATAACTAAAATAACTAGAAGAAGAACCAGAAAAACCAATTTTGGAATCCTATATTAGTTTTGAAGAATCTACAGTGGCTAGAGAAGGGAAAGGGGAGGTACATAATCTTAATGGTGAACAACCTAGGATTGGAGGAGGAGGAGTAAACAAAGGTGGAGGAAGAGGTAGAGGTGGAGGAAGAGGGAGAGGAGGAGGTAGGGGAGATCTAGAACCCTTTGGATTTCCTATCCTTAATGAATATACAACAGCTACAATTAAAAACATCTCACCCTCCATTCTTCCAAATGTTCATGGATTAATAAGTGAGGATCCTGAAACATTTCTCTTCGAGTTTGAAGTCTTGTGTAGATCTTATTATTACTTGCTTGACCCTCAAAAGTTGAAATTGTTTCCAACAACTCTTAAGGATACAAAATTAAAATGGTTCATGAGCTTAGGAGCACATTCTATAAGAACATGGGAAGAAATGAAAACTACATTCTTAGAGAAATATAAGGATTATTGTATGCCCCGCAATCTTAAGGACCAAGTATTTAAAATGATGCAGAAAGAAGATAAAAATATTGAAGATTTCATTGAAATATTTGCTTATAATGTTAAAAGGGATAAAATGGATGAACTAGATGAAGAAACTTTGAAATCTCTCTTATTAAAATCCATTAGAGATGAGTGGATTTATCTTCTCAATTTGATGGGTAAGGGATATATTCTCAGTTATCATTTGGAGAAATTTGTGAGTTATGTATACACATTTCAAGAGGTAAGGCAAGATCCGAGAAAAATCCAAGAGATCCTCTCATATCTAGGATTAATAAATCTGTAGTTGGGACTGTAAGTAGAGTTGAGTTAGGTAATTTTCTTGACAACTTTAAAACATGCATTTGGGAAGTCTTAGTGAACAAATAGATACCCTTAAAGTGAAAAACAAGGAAAATGTTGAAAATGCTACATTGTCAATCTTTTGTCCCAAATGTAGAAATAAACATGCTCTGAGAGAATTCCCTATTGAATTAAAATGTGTAGAAACCTGCGTTATATATGCAGAAAATCATGATACAAAAGAATTTCCTTCAATACCAGGTCTTAAAGTAGTTTATCAAGAGGAAATGATACCAAATCAGATAGATCCCCTCTGTTTTATTACTAAGAGACCATGGAAAAATTCACAACCAAATATGACTGAGGGATTTAACACTCAAGCATTTTCACAACCATCACAAAAAAATTGGACTGCACCCATGCCATGGAAATCTTGGCCTCAACCTTGGGCACAAGGATGGAAAAATCCTTATGGAAAATATCCCCATTATCCTCAATGTCAACAACCTTACCCTGTTTTTCCACCACAATATTTTCCTCAACATGTTCAACCAACTCAACCTCAAAATCGAAATCCACAAATTTCATTACCATTCCTGCAAAGACCAAATCAATTTCCTTCTCAACCACTCTTGAATCCAAATAATAACAAAAATTCACAACTTGTTCACAATATGGAAGGACAAAATTTCCAAAATTACATGATAACTCTACTAGATCTAAACAATGTCCAACTTAGATTTGGTAGAGTATTGGAAAAGAAGTCCCCAACAATTGTGATTCAGGAATCTAAAAAAGGAAATTCCTCTGAAAAAGAGGAGCCTCTCAATGAAAAATAAAAAATTCAAAAACAAGTCACCCCTACACATTATGATGACATTCCAACTCCTATTATGGAACAACCTTCAATATCTATTTCAAAACCACATTTTCCTGAAAGATTTAAAATTGATGAACGGGTAGAAAAACATATTTTATTGCCTGATTATGATATGTTAGATGAGTTGAAGAATTTTTGTATAAAAAATCCTTTGCTACAAGCGATTATGGAAATACCAATTTCTGAAAAGACAATTAGGGAGTTGAGTATTAAAATACCAGGAAGAAAGAGAAAAGAAATAAAAGAATTCAGTTAGTTGGAAAATTTGCAGATATCATGACGGGAAAATCAACTATTCAAAAATACCTTGATCGAGGAAGTCTCGTTGTGAAAACATGTATCAATGGTATCGAAATTCCAAATACATTGATTGATTTAGGAGCAGCTATAAACATCATGAGTAAACAAGCTATGAATCGATTGAAACTTCCTAATCTTCAATATACACCTACATTACTGCAATTAGCAGACATATCTGTTATTAAAGCTAATGGTGTATTAGAAAACATTTTTGTATCCTTAGATTATTGGGAGTATCCTATTGATTTTATGATTCTAACACCCAAGAGTAACTTAGGAGGACATCCACTGATTCCAAGAAGACCATGGTTAGCTACACTGATGCCTTTATAATGTTTAGATCTGGTGATATGTTTATTTTTTATGGAAGTTCAACAAAGAAATTCACATTATATCCTCCTGCAAAAACAACAATATAAGTAGAAAGTGAAGAATGGTTAGATGATGATATTGATATATGAAAAATCTTTGTTACTTCACCAATAAATGAAGAAGATCAGATTTTGAATTTAATAGAAAATAATGAGTCTTCCTCATATTGTGAATCGGATCAAATTTTTCAAGAACAATGAAATATTGAATATTTATCATCTTCTCAATTATATTTACATTATATGAAAAAATTTGGAAATTATTCCAATAGAAATCTTCCCATAAAAAAACCTTGAATATCAATAATCTAGAAGAATTTCAAAAGAAAGATTTAATAAAGATGTTACAAGAACATTCCTCTACTTATGCATGGGAATACACTGACATGAAATGAATTGATACTAATACTTTCATATATCATATTTACACTGAAGAAAATTCTAAACCAATCTGATAGCCTCAGAGAAGAATGAATCCAAATTTGAGACAAAAATGTTAAAGAGGAATTACAAAAAATGTTAAATATGAATTTCATCTATCCAATATCAAATAGCCAGTGGGTTTCACCATTGCTAATTGTTCCTAAAAAGAATGGAAAATGGAGAGTATGCATTGTATATAGGGCACTGAATAAAGATACCTTAAAATATCATTTTCCACTTCCTTTCATAGATCAAGTTTTAGACACATTAGCAAGAAAGAAATATTTATCATTTCTAGATGGTTTTAGTGGATATAACCAGATCCAGGTAGCTCTAGAAGATCAAGATAAAACCACTTTTACCTATCCATGGGGAACCTATGCCTACTGAGTACTTCGTTTTTGGTTGTGTAATGCACCCACAACATTCCAAAGGGAAGTTTTAGGAATTTTTTCTGATCTAATTCATGATTGTGTGGAAGTTTACATGGATGATTTTACTATTTATGGAAATTCTTTTGAAGAAGCTCTTAAAATTTTGGAAAAAGTTCTCATTAGATGTAAGGAAGCAAATATCTCATTAAGCCATGAAAAATGTTTTATGATGTTTACTGAGGGGATTGTTTTAGGACACCATATTTCAAGAAATGGAATTAGAGTGGACACATCTAAAGTAGAAGTTATTTCTAAATTGTCAATTCCAACTTGTCAATGAGATGTTAGAAGTTTTCTTGATTTTATTGGTTACTATAGAAGATTTATAGAAAATTTTACCAAAATTGCATCTTTGCTTTTCAAATAGCTCACAAAAGATTGTAAATTCAATTGGTGTCCTGATTTCCAAAAAGCTTTTGAAACATTGAAAGAAAAGATTTCTAAAGCACCCATTCTAGGAGGGCCAAATTGGAAGTTACCTTTTTACTTTTGAACATATGCTTCAGATACAACATTAGGAGTTGTAATAGGACAAAAATATTTAACTCCTTATACCATTTACTATACCAATAAAAGTTTGACTCCTGCAGAGTTAAACTATACTATCACAGAAAAGGAGTTTTTAGCTGTTGTCCATGCCATCAACAAATTCAGACATTACATCACTGGCTATGAAATCTTTGTACATACAAATCATTATGCAATTAGTTACTTAATGAATAAACCTATCACCATTGGTAGAATTACACGATGGTTATTGTTGTTACAAGAATTAAATATAACTATTTTGGATCGACCTGGGAAACAAAATATAGTTGCTAACTTTCTATCTAGGATTCAAAATGATAATAATGATATACCTGTAGAAGATAATTTTCCTGATGAATATATTCTTGCAGTATCTATTAAATCTCATTGGTTTGCATATAATATCTTTCTCCTCGAGAGAAAAGGAAGGTAATTCAAATTAGTTCATCTTACTCATGGATAAATGGAGAATTCTACAAAACAGGGCAAAATATGATTATTCAAAGATGTGTCAGAGAAGATGAAGTGCCAGAAATATTAAAGGCTTGTCATGATGAGACATGTGGAGGAAAATTCGCTGACAAAAGAACTACTTATAAAGTCCTTCTCTTAGGATATTATTGGCCTTCCCTTTTTAAGGATGCCAAATAATATGTAAAGAGATGTGATAGTTGCCAGAGAATGGGGAAACCTATTCCTTCAGATAAAATGCCTTTACAACCTCAAGTACTCATTGAACCTTTTGAGAAATGGGCTCTAGATTTTGTTGGTTCAATTAATCCACCACACAGACAAAAAAGATACATTCTTGTTTGCATTGATTATGTTAAATGGGTAGAACCTAAAGCACTTTCTTTTTCTACTGAAAATGTTGTATTTTCATTTTTTTTTCGAGGATATTTTTACTCGTTTTGGTGTGCCAAGGGAAATTGTGATAGATCAAGGAACTCAATTTACATCCAATTTGGTACAAAAGATAATGGAGGAATATAAAATCAAACATCATAAGTCTGCTCCATATCATCCATAGGAAAATGAGCAGGTGGAATCCGCCAATAAAGTAATTGAAGCAATTCTTACCAAGACTATGCATCTGCATAGAAGATACTGGGAAGAAAATCTTCCAGAAGCTTTATGGGCATACTGTGCACATGGAGAAACACTACATGACATACTCCCTATGAACTTGTTTATGGGAAGCAAGTATTATTTCCTATTGAGTTCCAGGTAAATACCTTCAAGTCAACAGTTAAATTAGGTCTTGATCCATTTGAAGCACAGAAACAAAGAATGAACCAGTTGAATGAACTAGATGATATTGGACATGATGTTATTCCAAGAACCAAAACAGTTCAACAACAAATATCCAGGTGGCATAACAAGTACATAAAGGAAAGAAAATTTCAGCCAAGAGATTGGGCATTAATTTTTGGCTCAAAATTTAAAGATTTTCAAGGAAAATTTCAAACTCATTGTCTTGGGCCTTATGAAATTAAAACTGTCTTTGATAATGGTGTAGTTAGGATCAAAACCATTGATGAAGAAAGAGTGACCTTCCCTATAAATGGTCATTGATTGAGAATTTACCACAAGCCATTGACAAAGGAAGAATTTGTTAAAAACCTACAAGACAATATTGATTTGAAGATGATTAAGAAGGATTTTCCTTCCTCTCCAACTTGATTTGTAAAGCTTTTTCTTTTCTTATTTAAAAACAAATAAATTAATATATATAAACATGAAAACCAACTTTGTTGGCACGTTTATACAGAAAATCAAGTGCAAAAACCAAGTAATTTTGACACCCTAAATGTTCTTTTTCAATCCTATTCTAATTCGCATTTTCTCTATATCCCTCTTTTTATTTTCATAGCTACAGAATTGTTGAGAATCTGCAGCTTTGATGAAATTTGTAGCTAATTTTGACAAGAATCACCAACTGGGATGATTGAATATTTTAGCAGAAGGAAATGATCAAGTCCACATTGGAAGCATCTGAGGACAATTTCACAAGAACAATCAAGTATTAGAATCACAAGTTTGAAGGAATGCAAATATTGGATTTAATAATAAAGGTAAAAACATTACATTATGAAATAATATAGACGTTGTACCACCATTTGAAATAATGATTACTATTCTAACTTCAGATTGAGTTATAAATATCATGTCATATCAATGAAGTTAGCCCGAAAATCCCATTTTCCATTCATCATCACGCAAACACTTCAATTTTGAAGCCCTACTTCATAGATAATTACGCTCACTCATATCCATTATACTTTGTTTCTCAAGTTCTATTTTACTCATTTCCTTGAGCTATTTCACTCAACTCCATTTTCCATTTCTCTCTCTTATCCATACTCATATTTTTTAACCTAATACCATTCCAAAACCCTGTCAAAGAAGCAATTGTGAAGCAAGACTTTGCCAATATGGGAGTCATTGTTAGAGTAGAACCGAACGGAAATAAATTTGTGGAAGGCTACCCATAGGTTAAAAAAATAATACAACAAGTGTAATGGCTAGGTTTTATAGAAAAATTTGATGGTTTTGACAAAGAGGTAACCAAATCTTTTTCTTAAGCCTTTGATGCAACTGAAGCATAAATTGGGGACATCAAAATTGTCATGACAAATTCCTTCATGGTCAAGGTGATTGGACTACCCAGAATTGGCAAAACATGGTTCAAATACAAGATTATGAAAGGGAATGAATGGAAGGAATTTATAAAGAACCATGTATGGATACTACTAATTTTAAAAAAGGTATTACGAGCACAAATATAAAGAGTAAATGGAGGAATTTACTGTTATTTATTAAGAAGTTCATTACTTGTGAAGGAAGGTTTGGTAGCATGTTTTTCTACCATGTTCATTTAATGATGCACTTTCTTGAAGGAAATGAAATCAATTTACCCTATTTTCTACTTAATAGTTTGAGGAAGATGTGTGGCAACACTCAAAGGAAAATCCAGTCCATTGAAAATGCTCTATATCATCATGGCCTTGTAAAGATGCTTATCGAAGCCCATCTTGAGAATCTAGGAGACAACTGGGATAATTTTCTAATTAGAAATCATTTTAAAGAAGTTGAGAAAGAAGAACCAAGTAGCAATAAGATAAGGAGAAGCATAAGAAAATTGTTTGAAAACCCTACGAATAACCCACCTCAACGAGAGCAAAATTTAGAAGATGAAATTCCTCTTGCAAATGTTTTAGAAAATATGAAGAAAAAACTGTTAGAAGAAAGAAAGTCAGTGAAAAAGAAGAAAATACACCCAAGGAGAAAACAAAGGAAACAAATAAGGCCAATACAAAGCAGAGGAAAACTAAAAAAAACTCCTCTCTCATCTACCATAATGAGAAGCGCAAGACTTAACAAAATGGTAAAGGAGTCATCTCAACAATTCACAGAGTTTGTTAATTTGGAAGAGTAGGAGGAACCAGAGGTCCCATCACAAATTGTCCTTACACCAATCTCTTGTCCGACAAGAAAAACATTAGAGATTGATCTAGTACAGCAAGAGATATGACTATATTGAGTCTCTAGAGAAAACAGCTACATAAAAGGCATCTTCTTCTTCAATTCAAGAATAATAAATTCAGTTTGACAGTTCACAAGAACGTCTAATTGTGAATACTTTGAAGCAAGAATTCTTTGAATTAGAGACACTAAACATACATCTAAAACAGGAACATGAGACATTACAGGTGCAAAATGAAATTCAAAGAACCAAAAATGATAACATTTTGTTGCATCTAGGTTTATGGTATGAAAAGAACAAAAAGTTAAAGGAGAAGAACAAGTCTCTCAAGAGGAAGATTATAAGATTGAAGTACAAAATTTTGATGAAGAAGCTGAGGATGAAAATTGCTAAGAATAAGGTAAAAAATACAAACTTGGATGTTCTAGCTCAAGTTTCTGAAGGAGCGCAGTGACAAAGAAAGACTATCAATTTTGAATTTTTGCATGAGAACATGCAATGACCTCTGTGTGGGGGAATGTTGAACCTCATAATTGCTTCTTTTTTACACCCTTTTTCCACCTATTTTACTCCTTTTCGATCATGATAATCACTCAACGGGCAACAAATCACATAATCTATGGCATGGAAGGTATATAAAAGTCTTGTATCTCATAGGTAATAATATTATTTATTATTAGTCTAATATTTGTTTCAGCTACCAGATTAGGATGATTTTAAAACTAATGTTTGATTCTGCAGCTAAGTCCATTGTTTCATAGGTTCTAAGGTGCCAAATGGAGAGTGAAGTATATGGAAAGGTGGCAATCAATGCACTCAAGGGTTACCTCCTACCTTCATGAACTAGATCGATAAAGGAAGCTTCCAATTACGTGGTCAAAGGAAAAAGTCAACTCTATCAGTTATAACAGGCGAACAAGGGACGATATATACGCCTAACGCATTACTTTTTTAATAGAAAATCATTAGCAAATTTCATTATGATATCTTTCATATTTAATTTTAGTATTTTGTTAAGAAGAGCTAGGAGTGAAGCTTTGAACATTTAATGATACAAGATTTATAAAAAGACTTCGTAAGAAAACATAAACAAAATGATTTTTCTTATGTGACAGTGAGAATTAAAAACTCTGTTTTCAATTCAATTATAAAGAATCCTTCTTATTTCAATGCGTGGTTGATTGTTCAATTAGATCTCGTGACCATATTCTTGTGGAAGAACCCCTCAATTAGTAAGGTTCTTTTATGTTTTTAAGTAGAATTTCCTTATATCGTTTTGTAAGCTTATTTTTTAGATGCATCCTGTAGAATGCTTTCCTTTATTGATTTTTGAGTTAAATAGCAGTAGTGTGATTGTCTTGTTAACTAATTTACTTTATTGATCCAGGAACACATGAATTGAATTTAATAAGTAATGATAACAGTAATGAGAGTTTGGATTTAGATTAAAATCATAATTCTTAAAAAAAAGGATTTGATTACAGGTTTTATTTCCAGAAAGAGTGATTTATTATTTTGAGCAAGTGAGAACATATTTTCAATTCATTTTGGTTTTTCATGCAAGAGTGTGTTATTATGATAGATAATTCGATTCCTTTAGAAAATTGAGTTTATTTCAAAGCATAATTTAGACATATAGCAGTGTGTGTGTGTGCTTTTTTGAGTTAAATTTCATTTTACAAGTGTGATATTGATTTATAGTTTTTAGATTTTCATAAGTTGTGTGGATTTCATAATTAGATATATTTTTTATAAAAATGCAATTAATTTTCATAGGTGTGGGATTGATTTACTTTTATGTAGAGTTGTGAAAGTTTATTTTGAAGCAGAGTGTGATATTTCCATAAGTAGTCTTTGATAAAAGAGTGTGATCATTTTATTTTCTAGGAATAATTGATCTACTCATGTGCATTCCAATAACTTAATTTAGAATCTATATTTCGATAACTTAGTTTAATTTAGAGGTGTGAATAATAACCAATGACTTGTAGCACATACAATGCACTTACACTTCATCAGCTTACTAGCCTTGGTCGATAATTTATGCAAGTAATTTAAGGTTAATTAAATTACCAAAAACTTACTAACTGCATTTCTGAATTTTGAAGAACATGTTTGATAAACTCTTATTTAGACAACGATTTATGGTAAACCTTTAGTCTGTGCCAATTCACTATGAAAGAAGTCTGATCTGAATCAATAGTTTTTATCTTAACTAAACCATTGTCATAGAATGTATCTACCTCATAAGGTCCCAACCACTGTGTTGACAATTTTCCTTGGAAAATTTTAAATATGTTGTCATAAAACAAGGCCCAGACACCTGGCTAAAAAAACCTACTCTTAATAAACTTATCGTGCCATTTGGTTCTTTGATCCTGAACAAGAATTATACTTTGAAGAGCATCTTGTCTAATCTCATCCAATGCATTCACTTGCATTAACCTTTGTTTTTTTTCCTCATCCAAATCCATTCCCAGTTACATTGCAATTTGAAAGTTTTTACTTGAAATTCTATAGGAAGAAATACTTTTTTCCCGTACACCAATTCATAGGGAGTATGGACTATTGTGTTTCTCCAGGTTTTCCTATAGGCCCACAAAGCCTTAGGTAACCTATCTGCCCAATCTTTATGATGCAGTTTTACTTTCTTGGAAAGAATGGACTCGATTACTTTATTGTTAGACTCTACCTGTCCATTTTCCCGGGGGTGGTAAGGTGTAGATTTCTGATGTCTGATTCTATACTACTTTGTAATAGATTTGACCAGCTTGGAAGTGAATTGAGTGCCCTGATCAGTTACTATTTCCCTTAGTACACCAAAATGGACAAATATGTCTTCAAATAAGAAATCAACAACAAAATTTTCATTAGCAGAGTAAAGTTCTTTAGCCTCTACCCATTTGGTGATGAATACCTATGCTTGAAGAGGCATTTCATCTGCTGGGATAGGTTTGCCCATTCTTTGACAATCCTAACAACTAGTCACATATTTCTTTGTGTCCTTAAAAATAGTGGACCAATAATACCTAGATTGTAACACTTTATATGTAGTTCTTTTGTCGGAAATATTTCCCCCACATGACTCATTATGGAAAGCTTTGAGAATTCCTTTCATCTCATCATCTCGTACACATCTTCGGATCACCAGGTTTGGTCCAATGCGGTATAGACAATCCTCATGCCACATATAATTAGCACTAAGTTGTATGATTCTCTGTTTTTCTCTTGAAGACAAATTTTGTGGCAACTTTCTTGTAACCAAATAATTAGCTACATCTACATACCAAGGAGTGTAAGTAGAAATATAAAATAAATTTTCATCCAGAAAATCATCATTAACTGGTGCACTGTCACCTGTGTGGATAAGTCTAGATAGAAAATTAGCAACAAGATTATCTTTCCTGGTCTATCAATGATAGTAATGTTAAACTCTTGTAGTAGTAACAACCATCTAGTAACACTAGCATTAGTGATAGGTTTATTCATTAATAATCTAATAGTTGAATGGTCTATGTGTACAAAAACTTCATACCTGGTTATATAATGTCTAAATTTATTAATGGCATGAACTACTGATAAGAATTATTTTTCAGTGACAGTGTAGTTTAATTTTGTAGGAGAGATATTTTTGCTGACAAAATAGATAGCATAGGGAATTTGATTCTCTATTTGGCCCAAAATAACACCCAGAGTTGTGTCTGAGGCATAAATATATATATATATATATATATATATATATATATATATATATATATATATATATATATATATGAAAAGGGAGGGTCCAATTTGGTCCTCTCAGAACTGGAGTAGTTGACAGTTTTTGTTTAAGAGTTTCAAGGGAAATTTGACACTAAGAATCCCACTAGAATTCCACATCTTTTGTTAATAGTTTGAACATAGGAGCAACTATTGTTGTAAAATTTTGAATAAATATTCTATAATATCCGAAATTCCCTAGAAAGCTTCTAGCTTCTTTTTTAGAACTGGGAGTTTTGATTCGAGTGATTATTTCAATCTTAACAGGGTCTACTCTTATCCCAGTACCAAAAATGTGATGGCCTAATACAACACCCTCAATAAGCATCATTCTAAATTTTTCATTGATAAGGGCAAGGTTGGTCTCTTGACACTTGATTAAAACTTTCTCTAGGTTGGCTAAAGCTTGTTGGAAATCTTCCCCGTATGCTATGAAGTCATCCATATAGACTTCCAGACAATCTTGGGTTAGATCAAAGAAAATAGCAAGGACAATACTTTGAAAGGCGGCAGGGGCATTGCATAACCTAAAAGGAAACACCTTGTAGGATAATTACCCAACGGACAAGTGAATGTAGTCTTTTCTTGGTCTTTGGGTGCAATTTGAATCTGATTGTAGCCGCTAAATTTGTCCAAGAAGGAGAAATAACTTTTCCTAGATAAAGTATCCAATACTTGATTGATGAAAGGCAAGGGAAAGTAGTCTCTAAAGGTAGCCTTATTTAGTTCCCTAAAATCCACACAAATCCTCTATTTACCATTTTTCTTAGGAACAATGACTAGCGTTGACACCCACTTACTATCGCAAATAGGTAAATGAAGTTGTCATTTAAGAGCTTTTGAAGTTCTTCTTTCACTATGTCTTTTAGGGTTTTTCATCCTTCTTTGAGGCTCCCTATCTGGTATAATATCATCATTTGTGTAGATGTGATGCATGCAAGTGTCGGGGTGGATCCCATTCATGTCAGAATAATCCCATGCAAAAGCACCACATTGTATTTTAATCATTTGAATCATTTGTTCTTGTTGCACTACTTCTAGACCAAATTTAATATATAGACACTTTACAGGGTTAATTTCAACAACATGGACAAGAGATTCTTTACCTTCACCTATTGTTGTTATGGAAAAAAGTGTGGAGGTAGAAGGCTAATATGATTCCTTAAATTCAGTGTTGAAAATGTGTTCATATTCTTGAAAGAATTGTGGAAAATTAATACATCCCATTGTGGCTAAAAATAAGTTCAAAAATTGATCTTCATTTGTTCTTGAAGACCTTTAGGTTGTTCTATTATTAACAAGGGTTGAGCACATTCCTCCTCTCCATATGGGTTTTCTATCCATAAAGGGATTTCTATAGTGGGTTGGACAGGAGGAAATAAAACAATCTCTTGGTTTTGACATCCATTGGAAATTGTCATCTCTCTAGAGCGACACCCAATAAATGCATCAACAGTGGTCAGACAGGGTCGACCCAGTACTACTGGATGTCCAGGTTTGGAGGATTTTGGATGAATCACAAAGACGTCTACATGATATTCCCAGAAAGCTAGTACGAGTGTGATGTCATCGAGGCTTCCTACAGGTCTAAGGATGGATTTATCTGCTAATTCTAATAGTGTTTGAGTTGTGCTCAAGCCTTCTAACTAAAAATTTTGCATAATATCCACAGTCATGACATTTATCGCTGCACCTAGCTCGACAAGAGTGTTTGGTAAAGATATACCATTAATATTTATAGCCACTATTGGATTCCCAAGATCAGTATATTTACAAGGCATCTCTGATATGGTCTCTAACAACTAGCCAACTACCTTTATAACAGGAGGATCCTTCCTTTTTCTTCCCAATTTTTTTATGAAAATATCCCTTGCAATATTGGCATAGATAGGAATGTCTTTGGTAGCTTGTAGCAAGGGTATCCTTACATAAATATTTCACAATTTAGCTTCTAAATCATATCCTAGTGGGACCTCAGGCTTTTTGATAAGTAATCTCTCTAGATTGGGTGGTTGAGTAACCTCCTGATATGATTTAGGTTGTGTGGTAGAATTGATTGGTGCTAAATGAGGGTTTTCTTCTTCATCGGGAGGATAATTTTACTCTTCGCTAGGTATGTCTTTATCTTTGGGAGGTTGAATCTCTCATTGTTCTTCCTGAATGATCATTGCAGGTCCTATTTTATTTAAGACTTTCCCAAACCTCAGTTTAATTTCATTTATTGGGACTAAAGTGATGGTGTGGGTAGGGAAGGTTTGCAGCTCCATATTATGTACAAGTTGAGTTGGCCTATTATTAGGGTTTAGAATCAATTTGCAAGTAATTGAGTAGGTCGAGGAGGATTTTGGTTCAGTGGCATTTGTTGTTGGTTTGGATTCATGGGTAGAGTAAGTTGTTATGGAATTGGGCTCATGGGAAACTGTTGTTGAGGAAATGGAGGTAGTAGGGGTGGATTAAACCCTGGCAGTAAATAAGAAATATTTGGAGGATATTGTGTGTAGGTTGGATAAGAAGGTGTTCAGTATGTTTGTGGAGGGATATTCCCATAGGTAGTCCCCCTCCAACCTTTTTGCTAAGAATGTCCTTGTGATGTTCGATGCACCCATTGAGAGTAAGGAATTTGAGGGGCCCACTACTATTGTGTATACTACATTGGAGGGTACTAGAATATGGAGGGTTTTGCTGCCTCCATGGTCTCCTAGTTGGATAAGGTGAATCTTGCAGTTCTGTTCCGCCTTTGTAAATAGATTGTAACCAAGGAAATGAAGGGAATTCAACATTTGGGTGATTAGTCATACAAATTCCACTGACCTCTATGAAATTAATAGGGAATTCCTTTTCAGGATGTTTCTCTTTACTGTGAGTAAAAAATATGGCTAAAGGAATGCTTTCCTCTTCCTGTTTCCTCCTACTATTGAGGGTATCTAGATGGTTACTAATTGTAGTGAGAATACCAATTTTAAGATTTTCTAGCATATTTCCCAACTCTATCCTGGTTACACCACTTGCGGTTGGTTTAACGACTCAACTTGTAAGTTTTTTTGGACTCTTCCTAGCTTTGGCTTGACTACTGGAGTACTTCTTACAGTAATCTGAAATCTCGGAATATGATTTTTGATAAACATTGCCAAAGATTATGGGATTAAGTACTTTTATGCAGTCATCCCTTACACCTTTCATAAAGATGGTTCTAATTATGGTTGTGTTGAGAGAAACTTGCTTGGTATTTTGGTAATTGTAAAGGAACCTTTCTAAGTAGTCTTCTAGGCTTTCTTCTTAGGTTTGCTCCATTTTAAAGATGTCATTCTTGGCATCCCTAGGCCTACAGTAATCCTGGTATTTCTGAAGAAAGGTTTCTTTCATATCATCCCAAGATAAAATAGTGTGTTCCCCTAGACTCATGAACCATATTAATGTTGAGTTTTTTAAGGTGGCTGGAAAAAGTTTTAACTTTTGAGCATTATCCATATAATTATAACTTCTACATAGTATATCAAATTTGAATAGGAATGCATCAGGATCCTCGGATGATGTACCATGGAAGTGGGGTAATGATGACAATGAAATTTTCTTCATGGTGACATTCTTGGTAAAGTCAAGAATTGGAAATCCAAACATTTCTGCTTCACTAATTTCTAGATTTTCAACTCTTTATCCTTCTCCATCCATATTCTCGTTCCAAAATTTTAAAGTTGTGGAAATAGGTGATGTCTCTCCTCCATATGATGATTTAGCCACTGGGTTATATGGAATGTACCAATGTACTATCACAACTACAGTCTGAACTTCCTCTACTACTATCTTTGCTTCTCTTCTAACCTTCTTTTCTTCAGGCTTATTTACTGATGTCCCATCTACTACTTGCTGAGGTGTATTCTCAATTTGTACCATAGCGTCAGATTCACTGTTGTTCTTTATATCTCTTATTACTACCACCAAAATTTTCTCCTTTAGATTTTTCCTTGCATAGCGATTAGTAGAATTAGTTGGGCTAACAATTTTGGGACCACATAGGTTTTCTGGTCATGAAATCAAAACATCAAAATTTAACTACTTACCTAAAGAGAGGACAACTTAACTTTGGAGAAACCCCACCAAAGTGGATGTGAAGGTTCTTACCTCTTGTCTTACCATCTTCTCTCTGCCCTTAGGTCATCCTCGATATCACTCAAAAACTATATTAAAAAAAAAAACCAAACCATTACCTCTTGTTGTTTACAACTCCCTGGAAACAACACCAAAAATGTTGGTGCAATTATATACATAATATATCACCAAACATCAAAATATCAACCATGGATCATAATCAATAGAGTTGATGGACTATATGTGCCAAAAACAAGTAATCTATCTACTTGTCTAATATAGTGGAAAATAAAGTAACTTAAGTCAAACTAATCTCAATCCTTAGATGTTTAAAGCTGATCTAAAAATAAAAAAATCCTATTGTAAACTTAAAGAAGAAATTTGATCTTTATAATAATTTACCAATAAATACATGCTCTCGCACGTTAACTAATGCACAACTTTAACTAGTACTGAAAATCAATCTTTAACAAGTACATGAAACTATATGCTATAGAACTTGTACAGGAAACTGTCTGTTACAGGAATTAATTAGTGCAAGAATTTAACTCAACAAAAGTTCAAGCAAGATTATGAACTATAACGATGGACTATTGTTTGTTCTAAAAGATGTATAAACCTACAAATTGACAAGCTCAGTAACTATAACTTTATCCTGCAAACCAAAGCAATCTCATTTACCTATAACACAGAAAATCAATCTGCTAGTCTTTAGGAGAAATACACACAACTATAAATATATTGATAACACTCTTTATTAAAGAATTAGTTCATACAATTCTTTAGACACTCTTGTATTCAAGAAATTACTCCTTCACACTACAAAAATATATATCTGCTAATTCAGAAAACAGAGTATTGATACAGTACTGAAAACAAAATATATTTACAATAATACGTAATGAATGATGATGATAAATTAGATCACACGACTATTGAAACAAAATGTTAATTGCAATAAACTACAGAAAAATCTCATCGAGATGATGTTGGTGGGCCCTTGCCAAGACCAACCGATAGCTTAAAGAAACCTACAGTCTACTAAAATGTAAAACATAATTTCATAACGGTCGCATCTGTATTAATCTTTGGAAGAAGAGTTTACAAACGATTCCTGAGTGAACTTAATAATATAATCAAATGTTATATACTAACATAACATAACATCATATATTCTCTTTCCTATCATCTATAGGTCCTCATTAAATAGAGAAACGAACCATTTGTATAAAAATAATAGACAAATCACAAGGAGATCAATTTCATTTTTCTTTACGTCCCATGTTTTATCCTTATGACACGTGTCATAGTGCATGAGGATAAAACATATCTTTGTAATTTTATCACATTTACCAATTGTCGATTTAAAAATACACAAGAGAGATCTTGGTCAAAATTGCATGCTCCGTTCTCCTGGTGTGGGTACTAGATCACCATCAATCTCGATACCATAATGTTCCAAAACTCTTGTTAGGAGTATAGGATGAGAAATATGCAGTACAGGTACCGGACAACTACTGCGTTGTGCGGGAATGCTTGTCGCCAGCTGTAGCATGGGTACTGGATGAAGGGATGGTCAATGAACGAAGTCTATGTATAATAAAATTCCATCATAACTTAATCAGATATTTATAGCAATTTAATAAATGCTCTAACCATTAATAAATCATAAAATTATGCTTAAAGGATTTTATACCTCATGTACAACAAAAAGGTCAACAAGGCACAGTCCATGGTGTACTACATAGATAACTTGGGATATTTATGGAAAAATAGGTGTTAGGGGAGGAAAACGGGTTGAGAAAACGAAGGCTCAACGACCCTTAAGACAAAATGCATTGACACATGGAAACTACGCTAGCCAGCACAGGTTGCTTTCCCAAAAAGTGCGATGAACACATGGAAATGAGGAAAAATAAAATAAAATTTTGAATTTTTTCTCTATAGAAACTTCGGAAGTGGTTTCAACCATTTAGTGTTGGATCACATCTCAAACTCCTACCATTGAGATCATATCTCTTATCTCCTAGAACTTACCTCCCTCTAATGTGGATCTAAGCCCTAGAATGGTAAATTCAAAACCACCTCATTTACTCTATAAATTAACTACCTCCCATAGAGTCTGGGTTGGATTTTGGAGACTCTAAATTATTCCCTTATGCTGCTCAATTTTGTCTAGAGGTCCATAATCCATCCATGTAATTTAGGTGTGATTGAAGGCTTGATATTGTGGCAAAGGAAGGACAAGATAGCTGGGAGAGATTCACAAGGTCAAGGCCTATAAGGGTTGTAATATTTTCCTAATTTTATTAATACACAAGTGAATTATTCCTCATATATTTATGTCTTATTTATGCATATGTAGAGCACGAATCCTTGGATTCTTATTTAGAGTTGTTTGTATATGCTTTTTTGTTTTTTGGTTCTCTTTCTTGTTTTGGATGATTTGCAGGTTCCACTTCTAGAAATTAGATTTGGAGCTAACAAGCCGAGAGAAGGAAGAAGCTTGCATTGGATTCCAAGTAGGTTTTCTTCCAATATTTCAAACATCTCTAAGGAAAGAATTGTAGTTTTGTCTTGGTTGTTTCTAGACTAAGCCACTAGGTCTAGGGAGATTGCTTTTTTCTGTAGAAGGAATTTATCCAAAAAACACCAATCTCAAACCTTTCAAAGCATAAGAAGTGTTAATCACACCTAATTCTAACTTTATCTACTCTATAATAATAGATCTATCAATCGCTTGAAATCTAAATACAACATGTGATGAAGGGGAAATAAAACATATTTATATTCAAATGAAGATAAAATTACATCAATCAAGAAAATGTATCTTGAGTCTCGATTGAAGCCTCTCCTATCTCCTTTCTCAAACTTGTCCCTGGTCCTCACACAACCATGAGAAGTATGCTATTTGAAGGCTAAAGAGTCTCTTCGAAAATGAGCAGCATATGTTTGTAAAGTGATTCTGTCTCCCTTCATCCCTTGAGAGGCATTCCTTAAACATATTAACGGAGGAGGCTAGAGGATGGGTCTCGATATTTAGAACTTAGAAGTCCCAAGCTTAATACAAGTCCCAAATATCCTTACGCGATATGGCCAAGTCATCCATCACTAATATTTTCATGAAAGATAAAATCTGAAAGTCTCTAGAGGTGTTCAATGGCTACTAGTGATGTAGCACACTACTAGTCTCTCCTCGTCAGTGATGCATCATGTAATTGGTTTCTCCTTTCTAGTGATGCAACATATAACTAGTCACTCCTTGCTAATCTTGAAATGAATGGCTAGGCACAAGTTTCAAATAGTGCAAGGAGAAACCATCCTTATAAACTATGAAAATTGAGATTCCAAGGGTAGAAATGTTATCTCAACATAATCACTCTAGTAGGTCCTCAATGAGTCTTAGGGGTGGAAAATAGAGTTAAGATTCCCTCTAAAATGTTAGGCTATAAGAGGAATTATTAGCCTAAACACTTTATAATAAACATAAGTAGCAAGGTAGCACAAAGAAGGAGATACAATTTAAGGAACTAGTGAGCACCTACAACTAATTATTAACCAACATATATAGATACATGGTTACCTAGACAATACATTGTGGATCCATGTAACAGTGTACAAGACCATGGCCATGAAAAGTTACATGGTGGGTCCATGTCATCAAAAATATCATATCCATGAGAAAATACAATGTGGATACATGTCACAATATAAATAAGGAAGACAACTTACACTAATGAGAGTGCTTAAGTAATTTTCATAATACTCATAAGATAGTGATATACTGGATCACAACTTGGGAGTGGTAGCATGAATGAGTAATGTGCCCTTGAAGCCCAATATTTTCATATAAACCATGATGGTATGATTCTACATTATGAAAATGGTTCTGTCAATGTAGAAGATGCTAAAACCTATCTAAATACCTATCATTAATGAATACCATTAACATATGTGAAGGGAACAACAAATAATGAAAATGGAACCCAAGGAACCTAATACAATCTAGTGAGTGTGAATAGAGTAGTTGATGTTGAACACAAAGAATCAAGTGATCATGTGTCAATGAGGTAAGCCCATTTCCCATTATGAGGAAACTTCCCACTGATGATTGCAAGCTTCAGGGTACTAGCTAGTTTTTAGAACCACTTCCTACATAATAGTTTATGTTGATAGGAATAGATCCATCAAAGGAGGGACTTGATATGCCCCCATAAATTGGCACAAATTGTACACTAAGAGTCGTTGTGAAGAAAGAGATAATCACCAAGTACAATTGACATAGTGATGGCCAACATGGAAGCTCAACAAGAGATGAAAATGGTCAACTCAAGCTTACTTCCATTAAAGACATAACATGACAGACTAATAACCTAGAATCATAGATTAAATAGCGCCACTGATATATTGTGACAATGCATGAGGCATTGAAGCAGTCTCCATAATGAATAGAACAATAACAGAACAAAGGAGTATATGGCCCATATTAATGGTACATATATTGAGAAACCAATAACACAATTGTGACACAAATATGCAAAAAAATAACATGTTCAAGGGCAATGCATATGATTGTTGCTTCCCCTTTCCCTTTACAATTTTTTAGTGTCTCCAATGTGGATTTATGAGCACAAAATATAGATAAAAATATGCTTGATAGGTGTCTTTTTTCATAGCTTAATGAGAATGAAAACGAGTTTAAAGTATGCTCAATAATGTATTTTCAATGATTTTATGACTATGGAAAAGAGATAAAAGTTTACTCGATTGGGCCTTTTTCATGGTTTCGTTAGCATGGACAAATTTAAAAATAAGGTGATATAGAGAGAATGAGTGGCATAATGGCATGAATCTATTTTTCAAATTGGTGCAACCAACCTATGAAAAGTGAATGCAAGAGGGTGCTAGAAAGTAAAATCCATGAAACTAGAGATTTTGGGTATTAGTGGAGTTGTAAATTATATTTTGGAGAAAATATATCTTGTAGACAAGTGAGCACTCCCTTATATTTTCCCTTTATTTGAGACATATTGTATGATAGACATTGCATGGTTTTCCACTAGATCTAATGTGACAAATCCTAATTTATGCGTTAAGAGAGAGATCAAAATGAAAACCTTACTCCTAATGGTTGTATTCATATGATCTGGTTGATGTAGCTCCAACTCCTAGTACCTGGTGCCTACACACAAGAAAACAACTTACCAATCCTAAACCTCTCTAAGCATAAGGAATATTAATCACGCCTAGATCTAACATGATATACTCAAGAATACTAGATCTATAAATCACTTATGCATAAACATAAATACAACATGTGATAAATTGGAAACCAAACATATCTATATTCATATGAAGAGAAACATCAACCAAGTAAAGTTACCTTGATTCCTAATTGAAGCCTCTCCTAGCTCCTTGCTCCAACTCTTCCTTGGTCCTCTTACAAGCATGATAAGTATAATATCTTAAGGTTGAAGAATATCTCTGTAATCAATAGAATAAGTTTGCAAAGTGATTCTTCATCCCTTTCTCCATTAATAGGCCTTCCCTATACATATTAATGCAGAAAGCTAGAGGATGGATCTAGATCTCTAAAACTTAGGAACCCTAAGTCTAATACAAGTCCTAGATCTCCTTGTGAAAGTTTTCCAACTCATATCGCACTAATCTCATGAAAGATAAAATCTAGAAGGATTTATAGGTAGTCACAAGCTACCAGTGATTCAACAGATGGATAGCCACTCCTTTCTAGTGCTAAAAGGAGTAACCACTCACACCATGCCAATAGTGCAAGGAATAACCATCCTAATAAATTACAAAAATTGAGAATAAGGGTAGAAAGGAAATGTATCAACATGATGACTCTAGCGGGTCCTTAATGAGTCTCAGGGGTGGAAAATAGAGCTATAACAAACCTAAATGTAGACATGCTTTTTTAGGGAAGATTTAAAAAAAATAAGACTTGAAGTGAATGAATTTCCTAAAGGGAGTAAAAAATCACTTAAGAAAATCAATATATTTGAAAGGGAAGATTCAAAATTCAACCCAGATAGGACAATGTAGCTGAGTAGATTCACTGACTGCAAAATAAATAAATAAATAAATAAAAATAAAAATAAAATAAATAAATAAATAAAAATGAAATAAATAAATAAAAATAATAATAATAATAATAAATTAATTAATTAATTAATTAAAATAATAAATAAATTAAAATTAAAATTAAAAATTTAAAAAAATAAAAATAAAATTAAAATAAAATAAAATTAAAAATAAAAAATAAAAATTATAAAATAAATAAAATAAATAAATAAAAAATCATATCACTTAAATAGTTCGATGATGTATTATGACACATCTAGGGACCATGCATGAAAATTTTCATGGCATGTTTCTCCTCCCTTAAAAAAAGTTACAATTTTTTTGTTTTCAAGCTCTAAGTGGTAGCACATATTGAGTCATGTGAATCCCAAGCTTCTTTGAAAGATGAGGAGGATTTTATTTACATAGATGAGACTATCACAAATAACAAAATAGTCATTAACATGAATTTCAATTAAAATTCCATTAAAAAGTATCTCAATACTCTAATGGTAGATTTTCAAAGCAAAATTACGAGGGAATTTCAGTGCCACGATTGTTGACAGTGGTATGAGATTTAATAGAGAAAACTTGTATACTTGGCAAAGAGATATCGAGCAATAGGGTGGCCATTTTCCCCTCGCAAGACTTATAATCTTTAAATTAGGGATTCAATCTAGATCAAATAGTAAAAAATGCCAAATCCATCCATAAAAAAAAAATAGATGGCCTATTAATATAACTATGACATAGCCCAAGGGTTAGAAACCAGTCATCACCAATATTTTTGAGTATTTGGCTAGCGTTGTGCCAATAGGTGCCTAATTTGAATCCCCCAAGTGGGGCACACTTTTACTGGGGACATCCACATTTGTGGGGAATCATTCCTCAAGTTTTCCCATAAAATTTTTCTTGGAAAACAATAATTATTAAAATTATTGCTTAAAATATTTAAATGACCGCAATAATTTAACTTTTCTCAATTTAACGATTATTATTATTAGTGGTTACTTTTGGAAAACAATAAAAAGAACACATTTAATTAAAGAAAATTATAAATAGTAATATCTTTATTATTTATTATTTATTATTAATATTTTTATAAATCTATTAAACTCAAAGGTAGTCCAAATGTTTACTTGTCAAAAAAAATGCATTGAGTAGTTAACATGAAATTGAAATTCCAAACTTGGATGCGAGATTTGAAATAGGAAAACCCCTCAATATTTCAAAATGACATATGCAAACTCACCATAGGAAAACTCTAATACATATTTATTTAATTATTGATATTTTGTTTATTCATGATATCATTCGTCAAGAGAAATTGAGTCCTTGATTATGAGGCAACAACAATTCCAACTACTTCACACTTGTCATAGTATACTATTTACATAACTTGATTCTCTACTGATAAGCATGGGTGAGAGTGAAAAGTAACATACTTAGAAAGGCACATTTTTGTGGGTATAAAATATCACATTTTTGCAAAGCGAGTGTGTGTTGTTGCATGTAATTTATTTTTCCCTTCTTGCAATTTCATGACTTGTAAGTTGTCCCTCTCATTCATAGTTTGGGGTTCAAGAACCTTATTTTGATACAACATTAACATCACATATGTGGAAATGAGTACATCACAGACCAAAATGAACCCTTGCCAACTAATGAATTTGCATTCAATAATTATAATTATGCTTATGTGAATCTATATATTAGATATGAAATCCTTAACATCGATTAAGATATAGATGGAAAACATTTTATTCTTTCCATCATAATAAATATTAAAGGAGTTAAAAAGTTAAAAATTACAACAAAAATTAAGAGATAAATAATGTACTTATTAGTTACATGGAGTTAATAACATGAATTTTTTGATGGAGTCAATCCCATGGAAGTTGAGAGGTAAATGATTTGTATGATATTCTCAACCATTTCCACATCAAGAGGGCCATTCTCAATTATTGGTTGAAGAGGCTCTTGACCTTGTATTTGAGCTGGACTAAGTTTTGTAATTAGAGGAGTAGAGGATACAATAAGAGTAGAATTTAACTCTTACATGATAACAAGTTTATTGCAAAAATGTGTAAGTTTGAGGTAGTAATAAGAGTAATGACCATACACGTTGAAGAAAGTATAATGGTGATTTTTGCATAAAGACAAGTTGTGCTTATATGATTTAGGAAGGGTGGAATTTACCATGGGAACGAATGGTTTTGGTTCCATTTCATCCAATTTATAAGCCCCTTGAGCTTAAGAAGTGAAGGATAGTTGTTGGTAGCCTAGTCAAGTAGATAACATAATGCATATGGAGGCAATACTTTAGGTGCACTAGTTTGTGTGGCCACAACTATACTTTTCTTATTTACGCCCCCTCTCTTCTTAGCTTCCCCCCATTTCCAAATGTTTGCCTAGCAGGAGTAGACTCAGGTTCGGGTTCCATAAATGAAGCAGGTGAAGGGGCCATAATAATAGGTCTAAACCATGTCAAAGCTAAGTAGAGTTGTGATCAAGAGGGTGGGGTAGGGACCAGAGGATCCAAGTACCAAAATTGAATCCCCAAATTTAATTTAGTCAAGTCCAATATGACCATAACTAGAACACTAAATATTCTTAGAGGTGGGAACAAGAAGGGAATCTAGCCAAAGGGGTAATGTCTAGGGGCACCCAGGTACTCGACCTTCAAATTGCAAGTGCAGGTTGTTGGTGAGTTGGCTGCAAAGAAGAATCTCAAATCCTTTGAGTAGCTTGGGAGGTAGACACCTTGCACACTTGGGAGGATCTAGGTGTATCAAAGAGAGATGATGGGCCATAACATCCCCCAATAATGTGGATTCTTTATAGACCTATTGACAAGCATAGAAATTCCACCTTCAATAGGGAGTTACCACTCGATCAGGGTCCCAATTAGACCCCTATCCATTTGGGTTGGAGGTACTCTCCAGAAAAAAGTTCCAATTTCCTATATTACACTAACCTAGATAAATGATAAAAAAAAACTAAAATAAGGAAAATATATGACATAACAAATTATATACAATATATTATCAAAATATTACAAATTGTTGTATGTGTGGGTGTGAAGGGCTTTAGATTTTTGAACAACATTGGAAGGGTAATCACCCAAGGGAAGTACTTAAAAGGTAGAACAAATGTTTGGGCTCTTGTTAAAGAGATTCTAAATAATCATGTGTGTGTGTCTATATATATATATATATATATATATATATATATATATATATATATACATACATACATATACATATACATATTTATTTATTTATTTGCATGTAATCAGCTAATCTATTTTACAAAAATGAAACCTATCTAATAAATGAAAGCAATTCATTTAGCTATCTCTTTGAATATAAGAAAGAAAATATCGATTTATTTAAAGACAAAATAAATCGCAACTCTATAAAAAAATTCAACAATTTATCACACTTTGTTGTTTCAAAAGAGAGCAAGGAAAGCGCATTCAAATATTCAACAAAAAACGACAAAAAAAATGAATGAAAATTACTAATGAGAATACCAATAATGCATTAAATAAATTTCAAAAGGCATGTTGTATTTCAAACATTGATACATCAAACGTTGCAATTCCCAGTGGTCTTCAAAAATTTGAACTGTAACATTTGATTCACAAAATCAATATCATCAAGTACAAAGATTTCCAATCCTTACTCCAACATAAAGGGTTGTATAAATACTAAAATTACAAAAAATATGATAATACTTGTTTTTCTAAAAGTAGAAAATCTGTAGATTTTCTTACATAAAAGAACTTCAAGTAATATCTTGTTGATTTGTCTAAATCCCTATGTTCATTGGGAAGATCATTTAATCTTCTTCCACCATTTTAGTTACTTGCTCTAAGTCACCCTCCCTTTTGGCAGGAGCAGTTTCTTTGATGTACCAGGATCATTGAAAGAACTTGTTAAGTATATGTTGTAGATGGATAAGCATGAAACTTTGAAAGTTCAATTGGCATCGAGAAATACATCTCTCAATATATCTCTTCTTTTGGTTATATTTGGATGAAAATTTAGAAATTAATTTCCTTTGTTCAAATGGATACTAAATAAATCTTTGAATATCTTATGTGTCTCAAGTATTCATTTCTTTGATTTTATCACTATCGAATGACCTATTTTCTTCCACTATGTGTTGAAAAATGTTTGATGGTAATCCTTACATAAGTCCTTTGATGAGCCTCATCATTGGGTAACTATGTGGACCTTAGAACACCTCCAAGCTTATTAAAATCAACTATTCTCATAATTCCTTCCATATTTTAATTATATTTTTCTTAAAGAGATGAGTAAAAGTAAGATGTTATGTCTAGTGGTCTAATGTGCATTGATTGCAAGTTTTTGAGAGAAAATCATGGCAATTTTGGATAATTAAGGGCAGAAATCGAATGAGACAAGGAGGAGACTTTGTAGGAGATAGATCCTCCTCATTTAATCCTCACTCATTCGAATATTCCTCCATCAAATCACACTAGATCAGAGTTGCAAGCAGACGAGTCATGAAGATCAAAAGGCAGCCGAGCTAGCGACAATTAAGAGTCAGTTCATCTTGAGTTTGGGGCCAAGCCTCCCTAGATTTAAGGAAGTTGTTGGAGACTTCAGTTGTATAAATAAGAAGGCTTAGAGTCTCATTAGGATTCATATTTTTTTATGTAAGAGAAATAAGCATTTTCAAGTTCAAGACTTGTGGAAGACATTGTTATGTAATTTTTCTGATATGATAATGAGAATGAGCATTTCCTTTATCTAGCACTGAGTTGACTCATAGGGCTAAAGCTCTTGGGTTAGGACCCAACCCTAGCAACAAAGGCTCCTCTTCTTGTACTTGTATTCTTAGTTTATTTCATAGATTAATGGTTGAATTGGTTTCATCATTATTTCATTGAAAGTAGTTGTGAATTTGATTAGTTTGCTTCCATTTGTGCCTTAATTTAGCATTAGCTTAGAAAGATAAAGTAAGACCAAAAAAATTTTAGCAAGTGGATTTGACATCACTCCTCCCTTCAGGGACCATGGTTTGAGGAAAGAACTCCTATGCAGCCCCAAAAAAGACAGAATTATGATTTCTCATGGAATTTAGGGTTTTCTGCTACTTAGGCCAGCATCTTTTCAGTTTTCAAGAATAGGATTCAATTGTCATCTCTGATATCTTCAGCCTTGTATTAGATCTCATAGTGTTCACATTATTTTGCAAGTATTTCCATGCATGAACTAGGCAACTAGATAATGAATTTTTGTTTTCTTTAGTTGATTGAAAATATTTCTTGTTTGACATGATTCATGGATAAATTCCAGTGATTGATGTAGTGCGGGGAGATCTCCTGACCAAAAAATCCATCCTAACCTCATCCATCGAAGATCATCACTTTTTTCCACTAAGTCCCTCAAACAATTCATCTTTCCATAAGAACAACTTTCCAGGTTTGTTGAGCAAATCCAACCATCTTACAAACTCTATTTTGAGCTCTGAAGAAATATTAGTCACTCCCTTGAATTATTTCTCCCAACATTCACCTTCCCTAAGCCCTACACCACCTTCCAAACCACTCCTATTTCTCTCAGCCGAATCTTGTAGGAATGAATGGGATCTCGTAGGAGCATAAGGACATCCTGTAGGAAGCATTAGGACATCCTGTAGGATGACCTGTAGTGGCCTGTTTTGAGGCAAAATTGTGAAAAAACATCCAGGAAGATAGGAGAAGACCGCTACTTGCCTCCCAAGCCATCTGACCTTTCATCACCATCTCTAACCCACCTGCCACATCACCAAGAGGATTTAGCATTCATATTTTTCACACAAAAAAGGGACAAAAAGGAAAAAAAAATTATTGTGTTCATTTACATGCACAACAATAGAGTGTTTGGTTATTTATTGTATGTCTAGGACAATAGAATTACACACATGTTAACTTAGCATTCTTTTGAAGTAAAGCCTTTTAACAATTAGTTGGATGAGTGGTGTTTAAGCATTTGATTTCAGCCTTTCCTTACTACAGTAGACAATATTTCAATTAATGCAAATTCCCCCTTTCCTCATTGATAATCAAGCTTCTTTTGAATCAATAGAAGGTTGGTTTGAGAAATCATAGTGGACTATCACCAGCATAATAGTGACAAAGAGTGGAACCATCACATCTACTTATGTATACAACATTGTCACCTCCAAGTTTGTACGAACCCCAGGTTGAGAAAGTAAAGTTGGTAGCCCCAAGAGTTGTAACATTCTTTGTTTTTTATTGAGTGATACCTTCTTGGTTCATTTTCTGAGTTTCCTGTAGGTTTAGCAGAGTTTCCTATAGGATGGCCTCTACTTCTTGTAGGTCCTTTTGTGTCTCCTGTAGGAGACCTTTTCCCTTTGATGAGGCAGACCTTGTGATAGGCCTCCCAACATAGGTGATGGGAGATTTGGGAGAATATTTTCATGATGATCCTTATCCTTGATTTTTCTCAAGAGGAGCTATCTTCTCTTGCTGCTTTCATGAGCCTTCAATGACAATAGGAATTTTGGTGGGTGTTTGAGGTCTCCCTTGCTTGATTCTTGTGCTTTTTCTTGTCCTAAAGCACAATGGGGTTTGTCTTTGTCTATTCCCTTTTGGCTTGATAGGTGTACTTAGGTCAGTAAGAGCAGTTGCTGCCTCTTTCTCAGAGGGTTTTGGCAATTCCCTTTGTGATTCTTCCCCCTCTTTACCTTGAACTTTTGACCTTTGTTCTTCTTTCTGTTCTATTTCCTATTTTCCATTCTCCTCCTCATCCTTGTCTTTCTCTTCCTCTTCTTCCTCCAGTTCCCCATTTTGTTCATCTGTTTCTTCTTTTGTTTCTTCTTCTGTCTCTTCTTCATTTTCCGCCTCCTTTTCTTCCTCATTTTCCTCCTTTGTTTCCTCTTCATCCCTCTCACTAGCAGTGGGGATTTTTCATATTCAAGAGCTTTTATTTCTCCCTCTACCTGCATGTCTCTGAAAGTTATCCATGTAATAGGGAGTCTTAGGTTTTGGAGAGAATCTTCTAGAATAAGTTTGATTAACCCATGATGGGCTAGCTGTTGATGTTTTCCTTCCTACACTTTGATGCTCAAATCTATCCTTGATTGAAGAAGAAAGTAGGGTATACTTAGTCTGTTTTGAGGAGGTGTGTCTGCTCCAAATGTCAGTTATTAGAGAGCCTGAAATGGTATCCATATACCACACCATATCTCCCTTCACATGATGTATATTTAATAATGTGGTAGCTAACTTCATTCCAAGGGTATGGAAGGATTCCTTTTCTGAATCCATTTTGTCCTCCATTGCCTCCTCCCCTTCCAAAAACAATTTCTTCTTTGTAAGGGTGTTGTTACCCTTATCTTCTTTTCTCCTAGGAAACCTTAAAGGAAGTGTGGTGATTCTACTTATGACCTCAGGGGTGATTTCTACTGATAGGCATTTCACCATAGCAGTGGCATGGGTCCTAGTGAGGGGTATGAGTGGGAGAGCAAAGTCTCTGGCCACCTCATCATCGTATTCCCTCATTCTTTCAAAGAAACCCATCCAATTGTGCCTTGTGAAGATTTCTACTAAAGGAGGGCGCTAATGAATTCTTACTGTGTTTGTGGGTTCCCCCTTGTTAAAACCTCATGTCATCTTTCCCTTGGTAATTGTGGAGGCTTGTATGGGTATATTTCGAGAATTCTAGTTGATGAGAGATTTAAAATGACAACTCTGCAATATAACTCCCATACACTGCAACTTCCTTAACCAAATGGAGGATTTTTTCTTTATTTTAACTGGAAAATATGGGAAGGTATAGCTACTACCTATTAGTTACTATCTAATGCGTCCAACCTTTGATCTTTCCTCCCTAAATGTCCACTGATAATTCTATAGATGACTTCTCTGTATCCTGTAGGATCATGTAGGTTTTCCTGTAGGTGCCTCTACGCTGCAAAATACTCATTGTCTTTCCTGTAGATCTTGCTTCAAGAGGCCAAGAGAAACCTTGTTTCAATCAATCCTCAAGATTGTGAATGCCTTATTTTCATGGAAATCAAAGTTTTATTTCCTCATATGGGTGATCGTGTGTGATGGTGCGTTGGCTGCCTAAGTACGAGCACCCACTTTTGGAATGTTGGTCCCACTATTACTCCATCATTCATCCTTACCTTGTAATCATATCCCACTTTGATCATCCATAATTTAACCATTTTTGGCCTTATCTCCTTTTTCCTATGATTTGACTACTACCACGTGTGGAGTTGTCTAACTGTTTTCTCCTCGACTAGCCAAAGGTGGCAAATTTCACTGGCCACCTTTGCTTATAAAACCAACTCTTGCATAATCCTACATTTTTATCATATTGTGCTAATGAGGGAGTATAAGAAAGATGACATACATGTGGATAAGATGCTTGATGATGCTTCTTGTTGGAGAATGATGTCCCTGTCCAGTGTATTCGCTGCATATTTTTCGTATTAGACTCTTTTGATGCTTGTTTTCTTTGATGTGCAGGTACTGGAGAGTGATGTTGATGATCTTGTTGCTACTGTTGAGATCTAGAGGAGCTTCCTTGACATTGGGATCCGTATGCTGAATATGACTACAACCCTTTGAAATTTCCTTTTATGGGATAGGCTGCTACAGGATTTCCTACAGGAAACCTGCATGATGTTCTGTAGTTGCCTCTCCCCTAAACTTTCATTCTTCTATTCACTTCTTGAGCATAAGGATTGTTGTCATGGGTAGAGAAGGGGTCTTGTGATTGGTAGGTGAGAGGTATAGCCTTCAAGTATTGTCCCCTTATCCTCTGTTCTCACCCTCTTATGTTTGTTCTTTCTTTTTTGAAAACTGTAATCTTTTTGGAATTGACTTATTAGATAAATGCAGGGGTAACATGGTGGTGAGCGGCATGGTGATGAGGTGGTGGAGTAAAAAATTTATTTTTTGACATGGGTTGGTCATCCCCTTTCTCTAGAGTCACTTTTATTAGGATTCCAAAGCCACTCTAATTCCTATAGGAAACTCTTGTAGGTTTTCAGGGAATCTTGTAGAAGACACAAAGCCTCTGTAAACTGAGCTGGAGGAGTTCATAAATGGAGGGATTGATGGGATAATGAAGTATATGGGATGGAGGAATGAAAATATGAATTGTATAGATCCTTCTACTCATTTCTAGTTACTATGATCCTCCTCCTACTGACTCACAAACAACATTTTCAAAAAAAAATTTCTCTATTTTTTTTTTTGAAAACAACTAGTCTGCTTCCAAGAGGTTTTCATCCTAGCTGCTTGCCCTGGGTGCCTCAAAAGAGGATTTCACCTATAGATATTTGTTTCTTTTCTTTTCTTTTTTTGATACCATTGAGCCACCTCAAGAGGTTTTCAACCCAACAGTGGGAATCAAGTGCCTCATGGAGGTTTTCACCTGAGTCTCTTTATTATTTTTTTCTTTTTATTTTTTCAAGAACTTGATGGGGCAGAAGCGGAGACTTGCTCCACCACATGAGGATTATTTTCATGGGTAGAGAAGGGGTCTAGTGATTGGTACGTGAGAGGTATAGCCTTCAAGTATTGTCTCCTTGTCCTCTGTTCTCACCCTCTTTTGTTTTTTTCTTTTTTCTTTTTTGAAAACTGTAATCTTTTTGGAATTGACTTATTGGATAAATGCAGGGGTAACATGGTGGTGAGAGGCATGGTGATGAGGTGGTGGAGTAAACCTTTTATTTTTTGACATGGGCTGGTCATCCCCTTTCTCTAGGGTCACTTTTATTGGGATTCCCAAGCCATTATAATTCCTACTAGAAACTCCTATAGGTTTTCAAGGAACCCTGTAGGATTACAGGGAATCTTGTAGAAAACACAAAGCCTCTGTAAACTGAGCTAGAGGAATTCATAAATGGGGGGATTGATAGGCTAATGAATAATATGGGATGGAGGAATGAAAATATGAATTGTATAGGTCCTTCTGCTCCTTTCTAGTTGCTCTGATCCTCCTCCTAATGACCTGAAAACAACATTTTCAAAATTTTCTTTTCTCTATTTTTTTTGAAAACAACTAGTCTGTCTCCAAGAGATGAAAATTCTAGCTGCTTGCCTTGGGTGCCTCAAAAGAGGATTTCACCCAGAGATTTTTTTTTTCTTTTTTTTTCGATACCATTGGGCCTCCTCAAGAGGTTTTCAACCCAATAGTGGGACTCAGATTCCTCATGGAGGTTTTCACCTGAGTCTCTTTAATATTTTTTCGTTTTATTTTTTCAGGGACTTGATGGGGTAGAAGCTGAGACTTTCTCCACCACTGTCTTGGTGATGTCATTGATGAATTATTTCTTTGACAAGGACTTCTCGTAGACCTTCAATCTATACCCATTGACAAGTAAAGGGATAGCCTCTGCATCAATGGTTCTTATCTGTGTTGAACCATTATCATGACATTTTTCTATGACGTCAGGTCCTAACCTTCTAGTCCTTAACTTGCCTTTAAAATCCTTGTACCTGGAATCATACAATAGAGCCCAATTACCTTATTGAAATTGTTTGTCCTTTATGTTCTTGTCATGCCAAATCTTCCTTTGAACTTGAGTCACCTCTGTGTGTAAGAGGGCCTACATCCTAAACTCATCTAACCCATTCAGTGGGAGAAATCTCTCTTGTTGTGTCCTAGTGAGATCTAGATCTTTCTATGTTGCCATTCTTAAGGTGTTGTATTCAAATTCAATGGACAGTAGGGCCTTGTTCCCATATACTAGCTCATAAGGAGTGAATCCAATGGTGGTCCTCCAGGTGGTATTGTAGGCCCAAGTGGCGTCAACTAATCTATCTGCCCAGTCCTTTCTGTTGCTGTTAATCACTTTGGTTAGAATGCCTTCCAACGCTCTATTGGTTACCTCCAATTTCCCATTAGCTTATGGGTGGTAAGGAGTGGATGTTATATGCTTGATCTTGTGTTGGCTTAACAAATTTTCAATCATGTGAGATGTAAACTAACTGCCTTGATCAGTGACAAGTTCTCTAGGGTACCCAAACTTGTAAAATATATTTTCCCTTAATAACTCAGCCACTTTCTCTTCTGTTGCTGCTTTGATAGCCTTGGCTTCAGCCCACTTGGTCAAATAGTCAGTGCAAACAATGATGTATTGATTTTGCATCGATGGAGGGTCAATGGGTCCAATGAAATCCATGCCCCACTTGTCAAATGGCTTTAAAGTCACTTGAGGTTGCAGAGGCATTTCATCCCTTGGGGTAGGTTTCCCCATCCTTTGGCACCGATCACACTAACTGGTATACCTCCTCACATCCTAGTGAAGGGTGGGCCAGTAATAACCATCTTGTAGCACCTTGAATTTTGTCCTTTTGGCTGCAAAGTGACCTCCACAAGGCCCATCATGATAGGTTAGGAGGATGTCAAAGACCTCCTCCTACTTGACACATATTCTCAAAACTTGATCTGGGTCTTATTTGAAGAGGTTGCCCCCAATCCAAGTGAATGGGGCGCTCTTCCTCACAATCTTGCTTTTCTCTTTGGAGGACAAATTTGGTGGAAACTGTGCAGACACCAGGTAATTTGATATGTCAGAAAACCATGGAGAGAGAACTGAAATGGTGAATAAGTGTTCATCCAGTAATTGATCATCAACCATTCCTTCCTCCCCTGCAGGCAAAGTCAATCTGGATAAAAAAATTGCAACAACATTCTCCTTTCCAGGCTTATAGTTAGATCAAACTATTGTAATAAAAGTAACCATCTAATAATCCAAGCATTTACATCAGGTTCATTCATCAAGTATTTGATTGTAGCATGGTCAGTATGCAAAAATGTTTGGTAACTTGTAATGTAATGCCTAAATTTGTTCAATGAATGCACAACAGCTAGGAGCTCCTTTTCAGTCACTGTGTAGTTCAGTTCAGCTTTTGACAGATTCTTACTGATGAAGTAAATGGCATAAGGTAACTTGTCATCTATCTAGCCTAGAGCTGCTCCTATGGCTTTGTGAGAGGCATCAACATGTATATGGAAAGGAAGGGCCCAATTTGGGCCTTAGAGAATAGGTGTAGTGGTCAACTTGTCCTTTAGGGTGTCCAAGGCCTCTTGACAACTTTTTGACCATAAAAATTCAGAGTCTTTGGCCAATAACCCAAATAAAGGAGAAGATAACTTGTTGAAGTCTTTTATAAATATCCTATAGTATCCAGCTAAACCTAGAAAACTTCTGACATCCCTCTGTTTTTTGTGGAGGTGGGACCCTTTGGATGATGGCTATCTTTTTTGGGTCCACCTCTAGTCCTTTATGGGATATTGAATGACCTAGAACAATCCTTGCAGTCATCAAGAACTCAGATTTTTTGGGACTGAGGAACAAGTTCATTTCAATGCATTTTTTCAGCACCTTACCCAAGTTGGACAGAGCCTCCTAGAAATCACACTCATAGGGTGTAAAATCATCCATATAAATCTCTACTGCATCATGGACTAGCTCGACAAAGATACTCAGGACTGCCCTCTGGAAAGTGGAAGGGGCATTGCATAGGCCAAAATGAAGTACACTATAAGTGAAAGTACCCCAAGGAGAGGTGAAGGTGGTTTTATCTTGGTCCTCCAGGCCATCTATTTATTGGCTTGTTGGGGCCTGACCAAGGTTTAGAGTTAATTAGCCAAAAAATCCCTGTACTACTGGCCCTTTCGGCAACAGTCCACGGAGCGCGGACTGAGGTCTCACCCGAGGTAGTATGGGGCGGTGCTAGAACTAGGTTTATGCACCTTTGAGATGTCTTAGAGGTTGAACTAGTCCAACTGTTAGTCCCTTCACATAGGTTACTTCGTGCACTTCCCAAGCCTTCATGCCTTGATATACTTGCCTTCACGCAGCCCTAACAAAGGGCTGTGGAGCTTCCGTGCTGCTGGAGCAGCGCTCTACACTATTCCCCTAAGTCGTAACTGAGATCTTACTTATCTTCCTATGCCTAGTCAATTATCTTCACGTAAATGGATGTCTTACATTATATTTATTTATACAACACATTCATAAGAGTTTGCGCAACAAATAAACAATACACTTGCAATTTATACCCAATCATACATTAAAACAAGAAAAGATACATAGAAATATGGTAAACTTCTCTTTATTAGTTATTCCAACAGTTACAAACTCGACCTGCCCTGCACACTCAGCTGTAGGGGTCTGTGAACTCAATTGCGGACTACTAGGCCTCTGCGCACTCAGCTACAGAGCCTTCTCCTATTCTACGACCCGAAGACACCCTTTACACTTCGACTCAATCTATTACACTCATCATGCTTCCATTCTATTTTCTATCTACTCTACTTAGAGCCTCACTCTATTTATACAATCCCGTGGTCCGCGGACCATGGGTAGGTCTATCAAGCCAACATTACATTACAAGGACGAGGGCGGACAACCCTATGACTCTATTATAACTTCGCGCTCCGTGCCCACAATTCATGGAGCCTTTACAAAGGACTTGGTCAAAACTTGGGCTTTAAGTCCCAAAACATGCCTTAGGGGATTTCATGCCCAATAGGCCCCCAACACAAACATCGTGACTCACCCTCGAGTAACTCTATCGGCGTGGAGATCTTTGCATGGATTCCCTCCAACTCTATCAGTACTACTGCAAGGTCGGCAGCGCACTGAGCGGCTGCCTGTTGGTTCTCCTATACGCATTGTTTGAAGACCACGGTGTCGGAACTGCTTCCTTGCATCTATGCCTGTGTTCCCTACATATCTGCGAACTTGCCTTAAATTGCTTTTGTGATGGTGAAGGCTTCGTTGATCCAAGGCTGAATGCGTGCCTTCAGGACTGCTTCTTTGTAGCCGCGTCCACCTATTCTGTCAACACTTTGGCCTGTTGCATCCATGTGAGCCTCTGAGTGAGGGCCACTATCTGCGCAGTTCCTTTTACATTATCGTACTAGTGCTATAGTTCTCGCACCTTTGTTTCTAAGCGCTGGATGTTGGGGTCCTCTTGCAGGTTCGTGAGGACCTCAAATGACTCCAACATTCTGGGGCAGTCTCTCACTGCATTGCCGATCTCATCCAGTCCCATTGTAATAACGCTGGCACGCTGCTCTCTTACTTCTAGACGGGTGGATGGCTACGCCTTCAACCATAGCTCTGCGATCTAAAGGGTCAACTCCAGCTGAACCTTTGTCATTTCCTCTGACACCTTGTGCAACCCTGCTGGTAGCCTGTGGATGCGCACCTCTACTGGTGTATCTGCTGGAATGGCCAACTCAGGGATGCTTTAACAAGCTTCATCCAGTACCTGTATCAACTATCAATTCTGTAACACCACTTCGTCGCGCTGCAAGTTCAACTGTTCCATGTTGATTTTCTGCTCACTTAGTACATGCAATGCGCGGCTCTCCCTAGCCCGTAGTTCTGCAATAATCCCATCTTGAAGAACATATAATGTCTCCCACGGGAGTGCAGCCATGTTGATGCCGATACCCTTCAGTGTGCTAATCGTAGGCCTGTTGGCCTCATTTGTTGTCACCAGTGCCCCTTCTGGCAACACTATGGTATTGGTGACTCAAGCGTGCAACATCTGCTATGCTATCGTTGTCTCGACTGCGAGGCTGGTCGAAAGGGTATCAGCATGAGGAGTGCACACCTGCAACTCTTGCAGCTATGCTCAGAGGGCCCCCAACACAATTTGGTTCTCCTACACAAAATTCTAGAGGGCCTCAGAGGTGACATCACGCACTGTCTTGTCGATGTCATGCAGATCACCCTCGATAAGGGTGATCGGGTCAATAGACAACTTCAATGCCTTGACCTTCTTACACAGCCTTGTCATCTCGGTCGGGTGCTGGCACTTCAGCTGTGTTAACGTGGGTTGTGGGTCCGTGCCTCCCTCATCTGCCTCTACTTCCTGCCCATGGGAAGGCGGCTTTTGGCCCTCGCGCGCCTTCGCAGCTACCTCTTGTGCTGCTGCTGTTGCTGTGGCCTTTTTCTATTAAGCTGATGTTTGTGCAGCATCCCACGCCTCCTGTGCTGCTGCTACTACTGCCTCATTCCTTCTCTTCTCTACCAACTGAGCCATGCGCATTTTGGCCTCCTCTTTCTTCTTCTCCATCGCAGACTTCTCTATTGTCGTGATGTCTGGAGCGCGCCACTCTGGCGGCCATGTCTCCAGTACATTAAAGATTACATCATCCGTGGCTACAAATGGTAGCTCTCTCTATTGCTTAGCCGGGTCCTTGCACACTTTGATGTATATGCTGTGGAGGTCTACCTTAAACTCTACAAAACTCTGAACGTTGTTGTAGACAGTGGGTGATAACCATGGCTTATGGTTGATCCCCATTCTGAGGTTCATCTCCATGAACACCTAGAATATCTTACTATTGCGGATCCTATTTGCATCCTTTATGGCCCAGAGCGAAGCATACTTCGCAGCCTCTGGAAAATCCCTGTCAATTGTGGGGAATTGACTATCCTCCAGCAATTCCCCAGCCACAAGCACTATGGACAACAAAAGCCATGCATAATGGAACGTTTTGCCTTGTTCTTGAGCTTCGCGGAAATTCTCCAAGAATTTCTTGCAGAGGAACTCGAACCAGTTAAATTGGACCCCCTTCACACACTACTCAGTAAGTGCTACCACCGACGTGGGTACTTCATCCACACAGCACTTGTGCAAAACCTTACCTGCCAGTATTTGGGTTGCCACTCGTACTTCTTTGTCAATGATTCTAGATATGGTGTAACCCCTCTTCTTCTTTTCCAGTTTATGCTTCTTCTTCATGGCCTCCGCGGTGACCATATCACTTATTTTCCCCTCCAAGGTATCTGTGGGGTCTTCTCCTTTGCATGGCAGCCGGGTGATGTGGTGAATCAAATGTTCTGTGATGGGGATGGGCTCCACCAGCCACAAACACCCATCATGCACCAAGCAGAGCAACTTCCTGATGACGAATGTTGTTATTGGGGCACAGTGGAAATGCAGCACTCAGAGCAGGTTAAGTAGCCCTACCTTTTCCACTCCATGCAACCACTTTTGTGGCTCTAATTCACTAACCCCCACTGTGGTGTTCTGCTTAGGCTTCATGAGCTACACGGTCTCTAGGTGAGGGAACTTCTTGTGGTCAGTGAGGTCCCAATCTTCAAATTTTAATCTAGGCACCCGTCCCAGGTGTGTGACCTCAAAAATGATGTTATCTAGGAGGAGCTGGGTCTGGAGAGAGCTCTTGCTCTCGTCAAGATCCTTGGCCACTTTAGCCTTCCCCTTCCATGGGGGGATATAGGTAGGAAACTTTATTAGAGGGTGTGTAGCCTCAGTTTCCTCCTCCATGCCTTCATCCTCGTCTTCTTCAATGATAAGGTCCTCCATGTCTTCCTCCACCTCATCAGTTTCTATATTAACGACTTTCCCTTTCTCCTCCATTCTCAGCCTGGTGCGCAGTGGGTTTCATGGGGACACATGTACGGGAACCATCACCTATTTTTCTTTCTTTGGTTTTGGCGTGCATGGTGATTTCGGGATTTTTGCCATGATCTCGGCGCCTTCAGGGGCATCCCCTATAGTCAGGGCCTGCGCGGCCTCTTCGGCTGTCATTTCTGCAATTTCCATAACTTCCTCAGACATTGTCATCATGTCTGACCAGAAATCTATCACTCGCATACTTAGGGGCTCGATCAACACTCTGCACCAGTCGAACAAGGCTTTGCTCAGGCTACGCAGGGTATACAACTGCTCAATTCACAAATAGCCAAGTGTTGTTTTTTGGGAAACCCTTTGTAATTTATAGCACCTTTTGAATTTGAATTCGACTGTTCCCCCCAAATCTGGTTCATTAATGCTTCCTTGGTGGCATATTTTCCAAAATCTTGCCCATAAATTGCGTCTTAAATGCCTGCCGCCCGCCCCATTTGGTCTCAAGTTGAGCATCCCATCGTGAATAGTGACTCCAACAGTCACTTTCAGGTCAACCACACAGCAGCGCATCCCCCATTGCGCAGTCGCGGACCTTGTGACACTTTGCTTCTACGCGCAGCTCCAACATCGTGCAACTCCCGAGCAGAGTAGTTTATAGTCCCACGCCTCCTTTCAACTACCTGGAGTGCTAAGACTGTACTTCCCTCGGCTAGTCAGGTGGCCGCTCCACCTGTATATGATTTCCTCCAGTCATCCATCACTCTTCCTAGAAAATACCCACCTTTTATTGTTACTGGCGGCGTTGTTCACTTTATCATCTGCAACACGCCATCCTGGTTGATTCGCTTAGTAATGTGCGGTCCAAGCCAAGGCATCAAACTGATCAATTCATGATGATAGTCCTCAAACTTGTCATTGTGATCGTGCACACCTTGTCTTATCACCCTGGTCTTCTTATCAAGAAAATCTTCCTTTATCTCGTCCTCCAGCTTCTTGACTTCTGCTTCTACTAGAGCATTTTTCTTCCTTAATTGCGCCCTTTCTTTCTTAATTTCTTGGAGCCTAAAATTTCCCTGTTGGATTTCTTCTTCCAAGGTTCTGCGAACCGTCGTATCTACTGATTCTGCCATGTGTGGACTAGGCATTTCATGTGCTATGGGGATTACAATGTTCGCTTCATACTCTAACCTTGGCGGTGCTTGCGCTGTCAGGTTCTTGCATGTGGTCCTATAAGCCCACAAAACCACTGGTACACGCAGGTCCCAGTTAGCTTGCTTCACATTGTGGACCTTGTTCACTGCTTCACACACTATGTTAAAGGCTTCTGCATGGATAACCTTCTGCGCACTTGGTCTTTGCATACTTTGTGGTTCCAACTGGAGGGGTTGTTCGCACCATTTCCTTGTCTGCACCTAGTTACTGACCGTGTCTCCTAACATTAAGACTGTGTGCATCCACACAGGTTTGCACCATATGCTTGCATCCATCTAAATAGGTGGGCGCGCAGACCGTTTCATCCAGAAATCTTGTCTATTTATCACATTTGAGGCTTCCCAAACCGCATGCACATCATCCTCCTGCATTCGTGCCAGTCCTAAAAACTTCTTTGGTGCATACCCCACCACCTCGCAGTCGTAGCACGCAGTACCCATTTAAAAGCTTTGAAATGTTGTTGTTCTGACACTTCTCTTTCAAATCTGCTCTGGAAGTCATCCACCTCAGTTAACCCATCAAACGTAGGTAGATCCATCACTTTTGTCGATACATAGTGCAATGATCTCGTCATCATGTTATTGTTTAGTGTGGTTACCTCATGTAACCAGTTCTACCATCATTATATTTCCTCATCTGAATCTGATGTGCATGAGCTTCCGCACTCCCATGAGATTCTTCCATCTGCGGTCAGATTCACCCAGTCTTGCTCTTGCGCAATTATCTTGTAGATGCAGTCCAAGTCATCATCATTATCGTAGTTGCGCACCGGCTCCATGTAGCACGATCCTTCTGCGGGGTCCAAAGGTACAACTATGCGTAGAGACTTTTTCTCAAAAATTAGCTTGCGCTTCTTCAGATTTATCACCCCATTCATGTCAGTGGCCAAATCTATTCCTAATAGCGTAGGGTAAGGATGTTGTCATCAACAATCTCTATCACTTTGAAATTTGTTAGCATGCTTTCTCCTTTGATATCTACTATGATTCCCTGCAATCTCCCCATAGGTAGGATCTTTTTTTGGTTCTCCATTCGCAGTTGGATAGGAGACCATTGTAGTGTAAGCCTTACCATGCGCTCCCATGTCTATTTCGGCAGGGCGTTCACGTCCGATCCTAGATCCAAAATCACTTGGTCCATCTCATATTCCCTAATCTGCATGGTCAATCTCATCTCCCTCCTTGTTCACGTCGTGTGCTTTCCGAGCTTCCAGACTACGAGCAGTTCTCCTTGCGTGGTCCCAGCGTATCTATTTATGAGTTCTTGAAGCCCTTTTACAACCTTGTTGTTGCACAGCAGCTTCATGCATGTTTCCAGGAACGTGGTGAGCATTGATGGGTCCATTTCCAGCTCCAGTCTGTCTTTACTTCCTGAAGTGGAGGCATCAGTGAAGCTCCTGTTGGCTTTCATGAAGGTTTCCTTAGTGCACTCCAAATCAAACTCTGGTTCCTTCGTTGGAGCCTTGTGAACCCAAGTACTTTCTTCAGGCTGCTTGCCTTTGTCATCTCCTATTGTAATTCCACTTTGGAGCACAATATTCACATTAGGGTCTTCCTCGCGTGGCTCAGACCTCATCATTTGCAGGTTCTAGGTCGGGGGAGGTTGTAGTGCTCCTTTATCACGCAACCTCGCTATCAGTGTGGGACAATCCTCTGTCTCATGATCAAACAACGTACAATACAAACATGATGGCCACGTCAGATTCGTACAATCATGGGCATAATGTCCTGGCCCTTCGCAATTGTAACATATCAGTTATCTGCAACCCCTTCTTGGTCCTCCTCCACCTCGGCCTCGTCCACGCCCTGAAATATGGTTCATGCCATCCCTATGCTCTGGTCAAGGGGTCATGTTTCGGCTTGAACTCTATAGGTAGGAGTCCATTCCATCATCGTCTCATAACTTCTACAGGTGCACCCATCATGTCCCACTGATTTACAGAAATTACAGAACAACTACTGTGAATTTTGCGTGTACTTCTGCAATAAATGGTAGTTATCTGTAGCATGCTTTCCTCCTATCTAACAAATCGCACACCATAATGCAGGCATCGTGCTCATTCCTACTTGTGCCTCCGGTCTCAATGGCATTGGTCCTCCTCCTGCGAGGTAATTCGCGAACATCGGGCAGTGGTCCTTGTCATGTCCTTGGCCCTTGCACTTTACGCACCATACCTCATCGTGCACTTCTGGGAAAGCTGTCCTGTCTTGTTTCAAACTCTGCATCTCAAGGCAAAAGTTTTTCAACTACGCATGAATCTGCTGAACTCCCAGGTTGGGATCTTATATCAGGGTCTCTTGCAATCTCATTGCGACCTCCAAGGCCTCGGCCTGAGTTGTTAGCCTATACGCGTTAGCAATGCTACAAACCATTCGCGGTGTTGTCCATCCGTCAATGTCATGTTAGCTTCATGAATTGTGTACTTCAGTCTTTGATCCAATTCCCAAGGGGTCTCACCTAGTAGCATTGTGATTTCCTTGAACCCAATGATTGATTGTGCCTCTAACTTTGGCTTGCTAAATTCTTTGTTTAGCGTAGCTTGGATATCTGCGATCCCCGTATTCGGATCGTCATTGGAATGCTTAATGTACCAGGTCAGCGCGTGATCCTGCATAGCGCTGACCAACGTTTCCTTCTTTATATTGTCATCCGTGACTTCCAACGCTTCCCATACAGCTTTTATCACGAACCAAAACTAGTTCGGGTCTTCATTCCCTACTCCCTTGAACACTAGAAACTTTATCGCACTCGCCATATTGCTTCGCGGTGGTGGCGAAGGTGGTATGGGTGAAGACGGGGGTGAAGACAGTGAAACTGGTAGTGGTGTGGGTTGGGGTGGTATGCGCGGAATTCTCTGCCTTATCAAATTGATCACACTTCTTGGTGAGACCTTCGCAAGCTCTTCTTTGCCCACTCGCGGAGGTGAAATCAAGGGGCTAGTTTCTAGCTCTGTACTACCTTTGTTTTAGTATATTCTCCCACTTCGCGTAGCCCAAAACATAAATTTATTCACATAACCCGTTTTTTGCACAGAAGCATTTTAATCCAAGTGTTCAAAGATTTAACGTACTTACCTCACAACCCTTTGAGGAAGCATCGTTCTGCCTCACTATAGCTAGCTGAAGTATCTACCGTGAACTCAATGATGAATCCTCCTATAATTCGATTGAGCCAGTGATCAACAATGCATGCAATCTTATCCTTCGATGCTTCCAATCTGCACACCAATTCCAGAGTCCACACAATAGGTCTGTCGAGCTTACACTTTCCTTGGCTATCTACTAGCTTCACGATCCACTCATATCGCTTAGTAGGGAAAGATGCAAAGAAAATTTCAAGGATCTCTGCATATAAGTAGTAGTCTAACCAATATTCCTTTGATAATCATGGATTACTATTTTCCTGCACCGCAAACTCATGAATCTTTCTGTCCAACCAATCTTCAATTCCTTTCTTTGTTGGATTCCAGTGATACGACATCAGACATCTCTATGCAGATCCCGGTCCTGGCAATGAAACCATTTGTTGGTTTGTTGGGGCCTGACCCAGGTTCAGAGTTAATTAGCTAACCAAATCCCTATACCAATGACCCTTTCGGTAATAGTCCGCTGAGCACGGACTGAGGTCTCACCCAAAGTAGTATGGGGAGGTGCTGGAACTAGGTTTCCGCACCCTTGAGATGTCTGAGAGGTTGAACTAGTCCAACTGTTAGTCCCTTCGAGCAGTTTGATTCGCGCACTTCCCAGGCCTTCACACCCTGATATACTTTCCTTCGCGTAGCCCTAACCAGGGGCTGTGGAGCTTCCGCGCTGTTGGAGTAGCGCTCTGCGCTATTCCCCTAAGTCGCACTTGAGATCTTACTTATCTTCCTATGCCTAGTCAATTATCTTCACGTAAATGGATGTATTACGTTATATTTATTTATACAACACATTCATAAGAGTTTGCGCAACAAATAAACAATACACTTGCAATTTATAGCTAATCATACATTAAAATAGGAAAATATACACAGAAATATGGTAAACTTATCTTTATTAGTTCTTCCAACGGTTACAAACTCGACTTTCCTTGCGCACTCAGCTGCAGGGGTCCGCACACTCAACTGCGAACTACTAGGCCTTTGCACACTCAGCTACAGATCCTTCTCCTATTCTACGACCCAAAAACACCCTTTACACTTTGGCTCAATCTCTTAGACTCATCATGCTTCCATTCTATTCGTTATCTACTCTACTTAGAGCCTTGCTCTATTTATACAATCCCATGGTTCGTAGACCATGGGTAGGTCTATCAAGTCAACATTACATTACATAGATGAGGGCAGACAACCCTGTGACTCTATTATAACTTTGTGCTCCATGCCCATAATTTGTGGAGCCTTTACAAAGGACTTGGTCAAAACTTGGGCTTTAAGTCCCAAAGCATGCCATTGGGGATTCCATGCCCAACACTAGCACTTGATCAATAAAAGCTAGAGTGAAATGGTCCTTCTTTGTTTCTTTTTTTAACTCTCTGTAATCAACACAAATCCTCCACTTCCCATTTTTCTTTGGGACCAACACCAAAGGATAAACCCACTCACTGTCCGAGATAGGGTAAATGAATCTTGCATCCAAAAACTTTTGCAGTTCTTCTTTGACTATATCCTTGAGAGTTGGATTCATTCTCCTTTGGGGTTTCCAGACTGGTTTTCCACCTTCTTTGATATAAATGTGGTGAGTACACATTGAGGGGTGCACTCCCTTCATTTCCTTGTAACTCCAAGCAAAGGCATCCAGATGTTCCCTTAACATGTTGCACAACTTTTCTTCTTAGTGTACAGAAAGAGAGGGGTTGATTTTCAAAGTTCTCTCAGGGTCTAATTCTTTTTTTTTTACAGGAGTAGGGTTTGAATCAGCTAAGCATAGATCAATATGATGGTTGCTCTTGGTTTCCTTTACTACTTCCTCTAAGGACAAGGTGTTGTGAGTTGGAATTTGGAGCATGTGCTCAATCAAATCATATTCATCCAGTTTTCCTCCTCCCATGGAAGTTTCTAGGGTATATAGTTGGGTTGAGTAGATTTCATATTCTTCCTCCTCTTTTAGCCATAAAGGTAAGTCATGTTCTATATATGGCTGAGCAGGAGGGTACAAGACCAACTTCTTGGACAGATGCCCATTTTTGATAGTCATATTTCCAGCCCTCTAGCTAATGTAGGCATCAGCAGTGGCTAATCAAGACCTCCCAAGTATGAGAGGATAACCACTAAGCTTGGCCTTAGGCTGGAGAACTAGGAAGCTTGTAGGGTACTCCTAGGAGTCAACAGAGACCATCACATCCTCAACAATCCCCTCAGGGGCTACTGTGGAACGGTCTGCAAGTTGCAAGACTGTTGCGGTCTTTCTTAATGAACCCTAGAGATTGAGCTTGAGCATGGTGTCCTTAATCATTACATTAATGGTAGCCCCAAGATCAATCAAGGTGTGTGGGACAATGGTGCCATTGATGTGCACATCTACTACAGGGCTTCTAGGGTCCAAATACTTTGGGAAAATTACCTTCCCCAGCATTAATTCAGACAATTGTCCAATGACATTAATGGTAGGGGTGTCTCTTTTTCGCCTCCCTAGATGTTTGAAACACTTCTCTTTAATCAATTTGTTGTAAATAGGTACATCCTTAATGGCTTGGAGAAGTGGAATTCCTACACATAGATTTTTCAATTCACCCATAAGTTCATTCTCTTATGGGGTTGGCTGGACTGGATGAGTTAATCTCTTAGGAAAGGGTGGTGGATTCACTTTAGGCATGCTTTCCTCTCTTTCCTTCTCTCTCCCTATGTGGAGATGGAGGTTGGTTGTCCAGGAGTACTCTCCCAAATCTTAGGTTGATTTCCTACATCTCCATGACATAAGCAGGATAGGATGTCTCTCCACTGTATACTTGTTGTGCATGTTTTTTGTTCGGGTTTGGATTTGGTTAGGCAGGCATATGAGGTTGTTTAGGTGGAGTAGGGTGTAGAAGCTATGGTTGAGTAGGAGGTGAAGGAAATAAGGCTGGAGCATTGTTGTATGGGGGCCTCCACCCCTGGGGTGGTGCATTCCATTGAGGCTGTGGCAGATTATACGACTGAAATGACTAGTTGGTTGGCTGGGAATGGTATTGAGGTGCAAAAGACCAAGGAGAAGGTGTAGACCAGGAGGGATGAGTAGGGGGGCCCAAGAGGGAATGGCTATTTTCTGGTTAGGGTTGTAATATGCATGGGATGACCCTTGCATGTCCTTCTGGTATGGTCGAGGCACATGGTGTCTCCTTTGATTTATGTAGCAAAGTTGTTCAGTCACCCCTTCAGTTCCCTGATACATAGCTTTTAGTCCAAGTAGAGAAGGGCACTTGTCTATGGAATGGTTTTCTTCACAGACCGAGCAAATTTTGATCAGGTTTAATGGACATTCATACCTAGGGTGCCTCCTTGTGCATCTAGGGTAGAATATGGCTAATGCTATCTCTAATTCCTCATGATTTCTCTTGATGTGCATAGTGTCCATTTGTACGGCAAGGGTTTGCATCATTTCACTCTTGAAATCTTCCAACATATTTCCAATTTCACCATTTATGGATGTGTTGGAAGAGGATGAGCTGTCCATTGGTTGGCTACATCTACCCTCTTTCCTAGCTTCCCTAGAATGGTTCCTAAAGACAATCTTGATATCTTCATAGGGTAGCTGGTAGATGTCCCCTCTTGCTAGCAGGTTTAGGGTATCCAGAAGATCTTCCCTTACCCCTCGAAGAAGGACTAGCTTCAGTGACTCAGGATCAAGTGTGCACCTGGCCCTCTTGTAGCTAAGTCAGAATCTTTCTTCATAATCCTCTAGGGATTCATCATGCTCCAAGGTCATCCTAAAAATTTCCTCTTTAGTGTCTTTGGACCTGTAGTATCCTTGATACTTGTTGTTGAAGGCTTGCTGCATTTGAGCCCAGTCATGAGCCTCATAAATGGGTAATTATATGGGCTCATTTTACCTCCTAACCTAGTCAAATCAACCATTCTCTTAGATTATTGTATGATTTTTTGATTATATTTATGCTTATAGAGTGAGCAGTTATTGTGCCATGTGGTGTAACATGTATTTAATGCATATTATTGATGGATTTCAAGGTAAAAGTCAAGGATCCAGTGGAAAAATGGCAGAAATAACTCAAAGTGGATAGAGGAGAGGACTTATAGGAGGGAATCCCCCTCATTTATTACTCCTCACTTCGAATTCCCTTTCATTCAGCTCAGAGTACAAGCAGCTGAATCATGCACTAGAAGGTACCCGCGCAAGTGGAGGATGTTTGACCATTATCTTGAGTTTTGGGAGCCAAGCCTCCCTGATTTTAAGGAAGCTATTGGTAGCTTCATTTGTATAAGTAGAGAGACCTAGGGCCTCACTAGGGTCAGATTTTTGCTTATGTAAACTCTGCTCAAATTTAGAGCTTATTATTTTTGTGACAATTTCATGTAATCTTGCTATTGTTTTGAGAATAAAGATGGAATCATTTTTGAGCTAGCACTAAGTTACCTCAGAGGGCTGAAGCTCTTGGGTTAGGGCCCAATCCAAGTATTCAAGATCCTCTTTACTTTTATTTGTATGCCTTGTTTCAGTTTGTAGATTAGTTTGTTGTTAGATGTATTTCTCTTATGGTTAAGAATAGGTTGCTTTTGATGGTTTATTAGTTTGCTTCCATTTGTGCTTTCTGTAGCAGGTTAAGCAGTGATAAAGAGAAGATTCAAAAGGCTAGCAACAGTGCCTTGGCCTCTCTTCCTCCCTCTAGGACCATGATTTGAGGCAAATACTCTCTTGCTACCCCAAAAACACAGATTTTCCTCCTTCATAGGACTTCTAGTGTTTGCAACTTTTTAGTAGTCCAGCTTTGCTTCGCTTTAGATATTCTTCATCATGCTCACTTCCTGATTTGTAATAGTCTTCTTTCATGCTTTCCTTTCCTACATCATTTCTCAGCATTTCCTTTCATAGATCATAGTTTAGACCATTTTTATACAAAACTTTGTTTTTCCTAAATGCATTCATCTCACTTGTTGCTTGATTTCCTTGGTTGAATGTCAATTTCTATGCAGCAGATCTCTTCCAGCAGTAGGTCAGCTTATCAAAAACCACACCCTCCATCTGATCCATGCCCTATAGGTCTCCCAAATCTCACCTCAATTCTGCCCTAGTTTCCTGCTTTTTTCCATAGAACTTCTTCTTCTCTCCTTGAGAAAACCCAATCATCTTTCTCTCTCCTGGTGATTCATGGTAGACCTTAGGTGCCCTAACACCTCATTCCAACCTTCATCCACCTTTTCCACCCACTCTCACACCCTCAAAACAGTGAAAACTACTCTCGGCCTCCTCCTGTAGGCCTCCTATAGTTTCCCTGTTTTCCTCCTGTAGATTTCCTGTGTCCTCCTATAGATTTTCCTGTAACCTTTTGTTTTGAAGGCCGAGTGTGGGAAAAGCCTCCAGAAGGCCACCTGAGACCTCCTAGGACCCATCCACACTATCCTACATCCTCTCAAGTCCCAAAACTTCCCTTCCATGCCACCTATTCGCTGCCACACTCAAGCACAATAAATTACATGCATGTCAAATTCACATAAAAATCCAAAAATATGTTTTTTGCTTATTTACTTCTAGAAATAGCATAGTTAGATGTTGTTTACTTCCTTGAGTAGGTAATGGCATTCCTTTCATGGGTTTCATAGTGCTTTATGCAAAAGTAGAATTAGTTGGTTAATTAGGGTTTACTAGGTTTGCTTTACATTTCAGTCTTTCTCCTTTCTGCAGTTAGAATAGCATCTGTAGAGTAATCTTTCTTTCCTTTCATCACATATAGAGCTTCTTCTGGAATCCATAGAATTTGGCTTGAGCTCCTAGTGATCTTGTGCCGGCTAACCAAGTGACAACCTGCAGTGAGAACTGGTACTTGTGCATACAGCACTTATGCTTCCAAGTTTTTTACGAACTACCGAGTTGCTAAGAGTAAAGTAGGTAGCCCAGGAGTTGTAGCATTATTGCTGCAATACTGGTTCTCACCACTTTTTGGCACTATTTCTGGGGATGCGTCAGAGTATTCTGTGATTACTGCTTTCTTCTATTTCCTATTGCAACATTCTGCTAATAGTTTCTTTCAGCAAAAGTAGACTAGTCATTCTTTTTCCTTCAGTTTTGCATTTCCTTGCTTTCCTTTTCAATTCTGCAACTTTCATTTTAGCAAGTTCATTTCAGTTAGTTGCAATTTGTTTTGTTCAATCAATTTCAGTTTTTACAGTTACCGTTAGTGTGGAGAAAAAGAAACAAAAACCAACCAAAAAGATTTCCTTTCATGCCTCATAGAAATAGAGATAACTAAGGAAAAAAATTTCCCAACACCCCCACTGCTTCACACAGCCAACCTTTTCTCTTCTTCAACGGCTACGATCAAGAAGAACCCTTAGGTGAACAGCCAGACATATTTGAAGAACCTATAGGGTAAGAAGAAGAAGAAAACATACCTTTGGAGCCAATGGCTGAAAACAAAAATGCTAGGGGGAATGGAGAGAGAATAGAGGGTACCTTTCCCATTTGAGAGACCAATGGGGACACCAAAATGAAGAATATAAGCCCTTCCTCCCTACCTCATTTCCATGGTCTGACTACAGAAGATCCTGACACCTTGTTGTTCAAGTTTGTTGTCATCTTTCGAACATATGACTATGTAGAAGATGAGAAAAAGTTGAAATTGTTCCCTTCTACTCTAAGGATGCAGCACTGCGCTGGTTCATGGGATTACCTAGCAATAACATCAAAACTTGGGCTAAGATGTAGCAAGCCTTTAACAACAAGTATCGAGACTATTGTAGGTCAAAAGATACTAAAGAAGAAATCTTCCGAATGACCATAGGAAGTGATGAGTCCCTGGAAGACTATGAAGAGAGGTTCCAGCTCAGTTACAAAATGGTCAGGTGTACACTTGACCCTGGGTCTCCGAATTTGGTCCTGGTCAGGGGAATTCGGGAAGATATTTTAGACACCCTCCATCTACTAGCCGGGGAGACATATATCAACTATCCTATGAGTACATAAAGATTGTTTTTAGAAACCATTCTAGAGCAGCCAGAAATAAAGGTAGGGTGAGTCAACCCATAGCCAATATCTCTTCCTCCAACTCATCCATTAAAGGAGAAATTGGAACCATGCTGGAAGACTTCAAGAGTGAGATGCTACAAACTCTTGCCATGCAAATGGATCCCTTACATATCAAAAGAAAAAAAGAGGAAGCAGAGAGGGCTTTGGCCATTTTTTGCCCTAGATGCACTAGGAGGCATCCTAGGAATGAATGCCCATTAAACTCTATAGAGGTTTGTTCAGTTTGTGAGGAAAATCATTACACATATAAGTTCCCTTCCTTTGCCGGACTTAAAGTTGTATATCAAGGGGATGAGGGAGTCACTAAACAGCTCTATTACATAAACCAAAGAAGGTCGCATGGACCTAGACCATACTAGCAGGGGATACAAGGGACATCTTAGTTATACTAAAACCCCAACCAAGTCACCTCCATACCTTCTTGGGGACCTCTTGCTCATCCTTCCTAGTCCACGCCTCCTCCTTGGTCCTTCACATCTCAATATCATGCCCAACCAGCCACCCATTCATTTCAATCCTACACTCAGCCACAACCTCAGTGGAATGCATCTCACCAGGGGTGGAAGCCCTAATACAACTCTCTTCCTGCTCTTTTGCCTCCACCACCTACCTAACCACAATCGTTACCTTCTGCTCCACCAAAGCAACCCCAAATGCCTATCCAACCAAATCTAAACCCGAACAACAGACACGCTCAACAAGTGTATAGTGGGGAAACTTCATGCCCAACTTATGCTATGGAGATTCAAGAAATTAACTTGAGATCTGGGAAGGTCCTCCTAGATAGCCAGCCTCCACCCAGGGAGGTTGAGGAAGATAAAGAGGAAAGTGAACCTAAAGCAAATCCACCCTTTCCTGAGAGACTATTCATGAGAGGCCAACCTACCCCAGAAGAGACTGAACCCTTGGGAGAATTGAAACATTTATGTGTAAAGATACCACTTCTCCAAGCCATAAAAGATATGCCTATCTACAATAGGTTGATCAAAGAGAAGTTCTTTAGGCATCCAGGAAGGCGCACAAAGATGCCCCAACTATCAATGTCATAGGAAAACTGTCCAACATGATGTTGGGGTAGGTAATCTGTACAAAATATCTGGACACTGGAAGCCCAGTAGTTTATGTCCACATCAATGTCACAATGATCCCGCATACCTTGATTGATCTAGGAGCTGCCATTAATTTCATGACAAAGGACACAATGCTCAAACTTAACCTCCAGGGCTCCTTGAGGAAGACCACGATAGTGCTGCAACTAGCAGACCGCTCCACTGTGACCCGTGAGGGGATTGTGGAAGATGTGATGGTCTCTGTTGATTCTTTGGAGTACCCTGCTGATTTCTTAGTTCTCCAGCCAAAGGCAAAGCTCATTGTGTATCCTCTCATCATAGGAAGACCCTGGTTGGCTACAGCCGATGCTTATATCAGCTGTCGAGCTAGGACCATGACCATCAAGAATGGGCATATGTCCAAGTAGTTGACCTTATATCCTCCTGTACAACCCTTGCTATAACATGATCTACCTCTCTGGTTGGAGGAGGAGGATGAGGATGAAGTTTATTCTGCATCGCTTTGTGCATTGGAAATCGCCAAGGGAGGAAAACCGCAAGATGAGGATGATATGATTGAAAATTTGATTCGGAATCCACCTCCCAGTGTATCACCATTAGAGGACATAGTAAGAGAAACCCAAAACAACCCCTCAACTAATCTCTATGTGGCCGACCCCACTTCTCTCTGTGTCAAAAATATAGAGTTCGGCCCAAAAAGAACACTGAAAATTAATCCATCCCTATCTCCTGCCCAGGAGAAGGAGCTATGTAGCTTACTGAGAAAACATCTAGATGCCTTCGCCTAGAGTTATAAGGAGATGAAGGGAGTGCACCCTTCAGTATGTACTCATCATATATACATCAAGGAAGATTCCAAACCAATCAGGAAGCCTCAAAGGAGGATGAATCCAACACTTAAAGATATTGTTAAGGAAGAACTGTAGAAATTGCTTGATGCAAGATTCATCTATCCCATCTCTGATAGTGAATGGGTCTCCCCTTTGGTACTAGTGCCAAAGAAAAATGGTAAGTGGAGAATCTGTTCGATTATCAGGAACTGAAAAAAGCCACTAAAAAGGACCATTTTCCTTTACCTTTCATAGATCAAGTGTTAGACAGTCTAGCAGGGAAAAAGTTTTCTCCTTCCTAGATGGGTTTAGCGGATACAATCAAATTCAAATCAGCCCGGAAGACCAAGATAAGACCACTTTCATTTTTCCTTGGGGTACTTTTGCATACCAGGTCCTTCCTTTTAGTTTGTGCAATGCTCCAGCCACTTTCCAAAGAGTGGTATTGAGTATATTTTCTGAACTAGTTCATGGTGCAGTAGAAATACACATGGATGATTTTAGTCATGGTTCTAACTTTCAAGAAGCTTTATCTAACCCAGGAAAAGTTCTAGACAAGTGTATTGAGATGAACCTATCCCTCAATCTAGAAAAATGTGAATTTTTTATGACTGAAGGGATCATGTTAGGTCATGCAATATCTCAGCAAGGACTGTAGGTGGACCCCAACAAAATTTCCATCATCCAAAGGGTCCCACCTCCTCAAAAGGTGAGAGATGTCAGAAGTTTCCTAGGCTTAGCTAGATATTACAGGAGATTCATTAATGATTTCAACAAGCTAGCCTCTCCTTTGTTTGGCCTCTTAGGCAAAAATGTTGAGTTCATATGGTTAGAAAACTGTCAAGAAGCCCTAGATACCTTGAAGAGAAAGTTAGTGACTGCCCCAATTCTCAGAGGCCCAAACTGGGCCCTACCTTTCCACATTCACACAAATGCCTCGAACAAAGCAATAGCAGCAGCTTTAGGACAAATTGATGAAAAGTTACCTTATGCCATATACTTTATAAGCAAAAACTTGTCAAAGGCAGAGTTAAACTATACAGTGACCGAGAAGGAACTCCTAGCTATTGTGCATTCCTTAAACAAATTCAGACATTATAACACAGGCTATCAAACCTTTGTGCACACTAATCATGCCGCAATTAGATATTTAATGAACAAACTAGATGTAAATGCTCGCATATTAGATGGTTGCTTTTACTGCAGCATTTTGATCTGACCATTATCGATAAGCCTAGTAAAGAAAATGTTGTTGCTGGCTTTTTGTCTAAAGTAAATTTGCCTATAGGTGAAGAAGGAATGGTGGATGACCAAATTCCAAATGAACACCTCTTTGCTATATCAGTACTCTCTCCATGTTTTGCTGATATAGCAAACTACTTGGTTTCAGCACAGTTCCCACCACACCTATCCTCAAAAGAGAAGAAAAAGATAGTAAGGAAAAGCGCGCCTTTCACCTGAATTGGGAGAAATCTATGTTAGTGCTGGAATCTGCCTTAGGTTGAGGGAAGGCGAGACTCAAGGCCACATCAAACCAAGCTCAGCCTCGTAGCTAGCCTTACGAGGAAAGGAGAGGGCTCTCTCCAGGTCTATCTCGACAAAAAGTCTTCAAAGGAGCTGAGATGACTTGTAATGGATATTGATTTTAGGCTAGTAAATGGATAGGTAGGTTTGATTTTAAAATTTTTAGGGGTTTTGTTGGAGAAAAGGGAAAAAACAAATTTGGGCTTGGGGATGAGACCAGATCTTTGCAGATTTCGAGTTGGGGCAAGGTAGGTAGTAGCTTTAATGTTTTTTTGATCATATGTATGGATGGATTATAATGACAAGGAGCTGAAAAGGGCAAGGGGAAACAGGAATCCTCTCCAAATTGGTGAAAAAATATAAAACTAAACAAATTTAAAGGCAGAGCACTAAAATCAATGGATTCAACCTCACTTACTCATTCATTTAGTTTCAGAAGCAAAAGAAGGGAATGGCATACATTAAAACATTAAAGAACTTACAAATAACTGAGAGAACACACCATCAAAACTGAAAACCACATGAATCCCAACAGGTGCTGCAAAACCTCTGATCTTTCCTTAGCCAAAATATGAAAAATATGTACAATAGTGTGCCAAAATCTTCCCAAGAGTCCAACCTCTGCTACTGACTAAAGATCTACATAATATAGACCATTCCAACCCATTATCTAACCTCTAGGGGTCGAGCTCCTCCTTCTAGGAGCAGTTTGAACCAAATCTAAACATGGAGCAAGAATCTAGGTGACCAAAACAACCTGCCTCTAAAAAGAAGGAAACTGATTCATTACATTAAGTTTTTGCTATTTTGTGAATGAATCATCTAGAATAGGTAAATAAGTGCCAAATTTACATCATATACATCAAATTACATCAAGATAAGTCACATACTACATCAGAAGGTGAAACTGGTGAAAACTGGCCGAATTCCTGAGCTGGAGGATGAAAATTTGACCAAAAACCTCTATGCGTAGCGCACCTTTCAGCCTGTTTTTGGGACACTTCCCGACATCAAAATCAAGCTCACAATAGCTGGTTGGAAAGCCCTGGGTATTTTCTATCCATACCAAGTGGAATTTCCCAATTTGGAGCTCATTTGCCCCTTCAAAATTCCATTCTCCCACAAGTACTTTCTGCTGGTGCAAAAGGTGGCAGAAAGGTGATTTTCATGGTGTTTTTGACCCTTTTGATCATCCAGAACTTGATGAAATGCTTCAGAAATACTTGAGCATGCATAACTTACCATGAAAAATCCAAAACTATAAATTTTTCCTCCAGAAAGTGTCCCAATCATAAGCAAGCGCATCGACGCGCTACACGTTGGGCTGAAAAATCTATTTTGCAAGCCAAAAATTTTAAAATGACAAAAATTTCTCTCAATTTGCTCAAATTCGGAGGAAAGACCCTCCATCATGTATCATGCTCAACCAAAGAAGATTCGGTCAAGACTTGGAGCTGATCATGTGTTTTGTGCCTCTTTAGTACCCTCCTGGTGTATGCAGTTTCAGTTGTAGAGTCATTGCCTTGGTCATATGATGTATCGGTGCCCGCCTCCATGATGTTGAAAGTCTATGCAAAGTGTATGTTTTACTCCTCAAATGTGTCACATGTGTATCAAAGTATCATAGAAAATCCATAATGAGAATAGTTTTGTCAATTGAGTTTGCCCAAAAAAAAAACAGTGTGAAAATGACAAAGGCCGTAACAATGGCAACAATGATGTAATGGCAAAGAGAGGGCGTGAGGCCAAGGTCGAAAATAAGAATGAACACCACTGAAAATAGATGACACAGGCATATATTAACCCACATAGTCCCTAAGAAGTTTTTGGCTTCATTTTCTTCAAACCCTAAGAAGTGAATTTGGAAACCAACAAAGGGTTTTACATTTCACACTTTTTTCTCCACATTCAACACACCATAACCATGTCTAAAATTCACTGAGCAATCATAAAGGACCTACTTGCAAACAGTTGGAGGTGATTTGGCGTGAATCCGGATGAAGGAGAAAATATTTTTGGCTCTGAATTTTTATGTGTAGCGCGCCCCCAATGCGTAGCGCGCATGTAATTTTACACAGGCCTATGAAGCCTAGTGTGTAGCGTGCTCCCAATGCATAGCGCGCCTTCTCTGTGCGTAGCACGCACTTCCACTTCAACTCCACAACCTTGAAACGCTTCCACTTTGTCTTCAACACTCTGATTTGGTTTTGCTTTGGGAAACTTGTGAAAATGATTTGTTTTCCATGCTTTATATGGGTTATAAAATATCTCATACAATATATCTCATTAAACCATAACCCACTTTTATAATGTTCAGCTTTTGTAAGCCTTCCCGGTGTCAAAATTGGGCGCAAGATAGCTCGTTGGAAAGATATTTGAGTCTACTTTCGAAACCAATTAGAATTTTTCAATTTGGAGTTCATTTACCCTATCAGAAATCAAATCTCCCAACACTACTTCCAGCAGGTGCATCAATTCTCCTGAGGCAATGGTATTCTTGACATTTCTAAGAAACCATTATACCTGTGTAAAACGTGAAGGAGTTTTTTCTTCCTTGGAATTTTTTAAACAAAAACCTCTCTCCTTTTTCCAAAATTCATCTTTTATTGCTCTAAAACATCATTTGAGTGAAACCTATCCCGATGTGTGAAACAAGGGATTTTGTCGAAATGAAGCGAAATGAAGGGGATAAGGGGCTTCTAAATTCTTGGGGAAATCTTTGGGAGTAGGGAGGGATATTATGAAGTAGGGTAAAGTGGAATCTCATAGATTGAGTGAGGGGAAGGGGTCCAAAAGGGAAAAACACAGGCCTAGCCTAGAAAATTGCCAAGTTGTGGCAAGAAACTAGGGTTTGTGGAAAAATGAGGAATTTGAGGGATCTCAGTGATGGGAAGTGTTTGATAAGGTACTTTAAGGATAGGGGAAGGTGTATGAACATATGGATACAAGTTTTGCTAATGATTTGACCATCCAAGAGAAATTAGCTTCAAAACCCTATGAGAGAGAAATGAACCTTGCCTAGGCGCAACTGAAGCATGAAAAAGGTGTAAAATGACCCAATGTACCTGACATGATGATAAAAACCCTCTGAATGATGATAGACGCAGCTGAATATTGACATAGACTGACATTTGGGCAACTTTGAAAGGAGTGAAATCGAACCCTATACCTAATGCCTAGTGACCAAATTTTGCTTGAAGACTCACTGAAATGACAAAATTTGACTTTGACACCTTAAAATCACTTTGTAAGAGCATGTTTGATCAATGGAGGAAGGCTGGAAAGACTGACACTAACAATCTCTTCAAACTTGACCCAGATCAGATCTTGAGAAGATGTGTCAAGGAGGAGGAAGTCTTTGACATCCTCCTGACTTGTCATGACAGGCCTTGTGGAGGTCATTTTGTAGCAAAAAGAATTACCTTCAAGATATTGCAAGCAGGTTACTACTGGCCCACTCTTCATCAGGATGTGAGGAGATATACATGCCAGTGTGATTGGTGTGAGAGGATCTGGAAACCTACTCCAAAGGATGAGATGCCCATGCAACCTCAAGTGACCTTTGAGCCATTTGAAAAGTGGGGCATGGACTTTGTGGGGCCTATCAGCGCTCCTTCAAAGCAGAAACAAAACATCATTGTGTGCACCAACTACCTGACAAAGTGGGTAGAGATAAAAGCAATCAAAGCAATGATAGAGGAAAAAGTAGCTAAATTTTTTATAGAAAACATATTCTACAAGTTCAGGTATCTGAGAGAGTTGGTCATAGATCAAGGCAGCCAGTTCACTTCCAAACTGATTGAAGACCTACTCACACATCATAATATCAAGCACGGGACGTCCACCCCTTATCATCCACAAGCCAATGGGCAAGTGGAGGTCACTAACAGAGCATTGGAAGGGATCCTAACCAAGGTAGTGAGCAACAGCAAAAAATACTGGGCGGACAGATTAGTTGAGGCCACTTGGGCCTACAACATCACATGGAAGACCACCATCGGGTTCACACCCTATGAACTAGTCTATGGGAAGAAGGCTTTGCTGTCAATAAAATTTCAGTTCAATACACTAAGGATGGCAGCTTAGCTGGACCTGGACCTCAGCCATGCACAGAAGGAAGATTACTTCAGCTCAATGGATTGGATGAATACAAATTGCAAGCCCTTCTCCATACAGAGGTAGTTCAGCTTCAAAGAAAGATATGGCATGACAAAAATATCAAGTAGAAGCAATTCCAAGACGGAGATTGGGCACTACTCTATAATTCAAGATACAAGGATTTCAAAAGAAAGATGAGGACAAGATGGCTGGGACCCTACACTGTGGAGAAATGTAGTGACAATGGTTTAGTTCTGATCAAAACCATTGATGATGAAGCCATCCCCATGCTTGTCAATGGACATCGGTTGAAGGTCTACAAGAAACCCCTCTCCAAGTGAGAGTTCATCGAAGATTTGAATAAAATAGTGATGGTAATGGAGCATGTCTTAGCCTCGAATTCACCCACTCACAGAAGTAAAAGAAAAAATAAAAAAATAATAAGGACTCAAGTGAAAACCTCCATAAGGCGCTTAAGTCCCATATTTGGGTTGAAAACCTCTTTTGAGGTGGCTTAGTGATGTTAAAAAAAAAGGGAAAAAGAATAATATCCCTGGGTGAAAACCTCCCTTGGAGGTGCCCAGAGTAGGCAATTAGGGTAAAAACCTCTCTGAGGCACCCTAGTTGTTTTTCAAAAAAAAGAGAGAGAAAAGAAAAAATGAATTTTTGTTGCATTGCAGGTTTGCAGGAGGACTACAGGGAGCAAAATAAGGTGCCAAATGAACCCTGACATTCACACCAACACCTATCTCACCTTCTCCACACCTTCCTCCATCATATTTGGCATCTCTTTCACCCCACTGTAATTTTTTTTCCAAAACTGTGTTTTCTACAGGAGGCTCCTGTAGGAATTACAGAGAGCCAAAAATGTTTGTAGAAGGAAATTTGAGGGACCAGGAGAGCTTCATGAGGAACTTATCATCCCTCTTACCACCTTCAAGCCTCCTTTCTATTATTTCCAAGCCTGCATCACACCCCCAAGCATCATTTATTTTCCTATCTAAGAAAAACATATAAAAAAAACAGTTTTCCAATATGAAAAAAAAAAAAAACAAAAAAAAGGGGAAAAAGGCACCAATAACCATACCTGAGGCTTACCTATTTTCCCTCCATCATGCATGACACCTTTGGCATTATTCTTGAGCTCCAAGCACAAATAAAAGCTGTTTTTTCAAGGGGAGAAGAAGCTACATGAGCTCCTGTAGGAATTCCTGTAGCAGTTGATCCCATAGAAATCCAACACCAACAGCAAGAAAGTGCAAACATGAAGGTTGAAAAGGCACCTGAAGCTTAGATCTAGCTAGAGAAGAACCTGCACAAGCACATAATCACACATTAGCTAGCAGGGATAGCATTCAAAAAACGAAATAAAGGCATGCAGCAAAGAAAGCCACAACACCTCACATCAAATACACTCAGATCATAGGTAAGTAACTAAGTCACTCCTCTATTTTCATTTGCGTAATTAGAAGTAATGCAAAAGAAATGAGATGGTTGAGATTGAACGAGGGAAAGGTGGCTAGTTAACTTGGCCAGCTTCATCTAGTTGACTCCACTCATCCGAGATGTCACCCACACGTGCGCACAGTCAACTCTAGCACAAGATGCCAAGGACAAGTAGTGGAGGAGGTGTGAACTCCAATGCAATAATGAGGGATGATTACGAGGAGGGGCCATGATGACCAAGCAGGTGAGGACCAACGGTCCGAATATGGCCAACGTATACCTTGCCGGCTCAGCACTCATCACCAAAAATATCCATAGAGGGTAATAAGTACTCCTCCCTGAGCATTCTCACCACCTTTTCCATCATTCTCTCCTCGTAACTCAACTATAGCAGTCTCCTTGTGCCCCCACAGCCTCGTAACCACCATACTCCATCGATCTCTCCCATATTCTTGCTCTTAGTGTTTTCTACAGGAGCACCTACAGGAAATCTATAGGAGGGATAGCAAGCTTCTACACGAGGGGCAATGAGTCGGTTTTAAGGGAGAAAACACAATTTTTAGCACGATTTTTGGTCTAAAGAGGTAGGGTTCATGCATGCCCCCTTTTTAATATCAATACATGAAAGAAGTGGTTTCAATTTGAGGAGGAAATAAGTCTTTAGGAGAGGAGAAAATACATAAAAATAAATTAATTAATTAATTAAGTAAAATAAAATAAAATAAAAATAAAAATAAATAAAATAAAATAAAATAAAAAATAAAATAAAACATAAAATAAAATAAAATTAAAAATTAAAAATTAAAAATTAAAATAAAATAAAATAAAAATTAAAAATTAAAAATTGAAAATTAAAAATTAAAAAAAAAAGGAGAATTTGCTTATTTAGAAAAAAAAATAGTCTCCTATGTTTCTCTGTTTTTCTCAAAATTCTTTGTCTCCACCTCCATATTTGGTTTTCCAGAAGAGTATAGACAATATGATAGGAGGGCTCATGAGAAAGGAGCCCACTAACTCCACTAGGCTCCATGCACATCCTCAAGTGGTGGACATATTCACAAGGGTAAACTGGATGAATTTCTTTGAGAAATTTCAAGGGTTTGATGAGGAAATTGCCCAAGAGTTTGTTCTCTCTCTGGTCCCTCACACAAGAACTCATGTAATTGTCACCATTAGAGGTCTTTCCATGGAAATAACCCCTAAATTTATCAGTAGGGTCACCACCCTTCCTCTTAGGCTGCCTTGGATAAAGATGAGAAACCAATTGGCGAGGTTGAAAAGAAGAAATTTTTCCAAAATAATGAAACCCCTGTTGAAGATAAAAATGGCATTAGAAGGGATAGCATACCATATCCCTGGGATGAGGTTAGCTATCAAATAATCAAATACATTTCCTGTGAGGGGAGGTACAACATCGTTTATGGTTATCACTTTAGAATCCTCCAAGAATTAAGGTATGGCATGGACACTCCAGTACCTCAGAAGCTCAGTATCCCCTACTTCCTCCTGTAGTCCCTCATTGACTCTAGAACTAAGGTACAAGCAGGAAATTCAGAGCAGCTAGCTCACCATGGCTTAATCAAAATCTTAGTAGAGGAAGCCCTCCATACCTTTACACTCCCTATATCATGTGAAGTTTTCCGAAACATGACAGCTGAGGATGACATAAAGGCCTTAACCTATGATGTCAGCCCTACTGGCAGTGAGGAGGAAGAACAACAAGGGGGAGAAGGTGGAGCCAGGGGTGACATAGTAGAATAAGAAAGGGAGGAGGAAGGTACTGAAATAGAGGAGGAGAGAGCTAAAGAAACAGAGCAAGAAGAGATAGAAAAAGAGACAAAAGAAGGAGAAAAGGAGGCAGAAAAAGAAGAACAAGGAGAAGAGTCCCCTGAGACTTTGGAAAGGGAGGCAGTAGCTGCCCTCACTACCCTCAGTACGCCAATCAAGCCAAAGAAAAATAGGAAAAGATAGACCTCCATGTATTTCAGGGCTAAGAAGAGCACAAGAATTAAAACAAGCAAACCTCGACCCTCTTCAAAAGTGCCAATTACCATTGAAGATTCACCCTCTGCCAAGGGAAAGAATCTCCTTCCAAGACACCTATATCATATGAAAGGGGGAATCCTAGATCTTCCACATGGAAGGAAAAGGCAGTACTACATGACCCAAAAATAGTCCTACAGGAGGCTCAGACAGTTCTACGGAGACACTGTCAAAACTACAGGAGACCCAAAAACTTGAGAAAATGATAGAAGGACAGCCACAGGTGAAGGAGGAAGCACAAGAGAGACAAGAACCTGATCCCCAGCCTAGTCTTGCCTCCTATTATAATCTACTTGAGGGAGGAAGGATAATCCAACAGAAATTTGCAATTCCACAATTTTTTTGAATTGGAGAAAGAAAGAGTGAGAACACATACGTGGATGTAGATAGCCAAATCGAAAGGAGTTGAGGATGTTGGCCATATGAAAAACAAACTCAAGGAAATCGGCAAAGAGTTGAGTGCTCTCAGAGACAGGGAAGCAATTACAAGAAGTCACCTTGAAATTGAAAATGAATTGCTAAGGAGGCAACTACAAGAGAAAGAGACCCAGCTGGCATGCATCGCCAGCTTATCCATGGAGGCATTACAATGCAGAACACTAGCCAAATCCTATGGCCTCTATCTAAAGGACTAATGGTTACAATTCCAAATAAAGACTTTGGCATAAAGAGGCACAATGCCTTTCCAAGACTACAGGAAATTCATGGATTTGTGTGACCAAAGCACCTCAGAAGATAAAGCAAAGATGGCATAATTATACTTACACAACATGGCCCTCACAAACATGAATGTGTGGGATCCTAATCCAAGCTAGGGGACCTGAAATTAATGGCCATGGCCTCATGGATGAAAAATGAAGAATTGAGGGTAGCATAAATAAAAAGATTGATGATAAAGGAGCAGAATGAGCCATTAATGATAAGAGCTGAGCCATCAGATCCTATGGAACTCATCAGCACACACAACCTGCTTGCCAATGACCCTCATATTTCCCCTAGATATCTCACCAATCAGGCACAAGCCATTACACACTTTGAGGATATGCAAAGGCTACTTGGGGATGACTGTGTGCATGAATGCATAAGGAGATGTAACACCTTACCACACAATTTGCAGATCAGGGAATATCGTTTCCCCATGAGGCTGAAGGAGGCATTGAAAAGAGTGCCAATGTACAAGCGCTCCATGCAGAGGCTGAAGGTCAACTGGATTGGCCTCAAACTGAGTCCCCCACTACTGTTAGGCATGCTGGAAGGTAGAAGAGAAGAATAAGAGGAAGAGCAGTGGAAGGACATAGACAGGAAGGCAGGATTCTATGGCAAAGAAGAGCAAACCACATTAGAAGTCTGGGATGCTAGGGAGGCCACCAGGGCCATAAAATATGAGGAGATTGACTAGGTTGCTCAGAGGATTAGCAACACCTTTAGTAGGGGTGTGATGATGAGCCTCATAAATGGGTAATTATATGGGCTCATTTTACCTCCTAACCTAGTCAAATCAACCATTCTCTTAGCTTATTATATGATTTTTTGATTATATTTATGCTTATAAAGTGAGTTGAGTTAGTTATTGTGCCATGTGGTCTAACATGTATTTAATGCATATTATTGATGGATTTCGAGGTCAAAGTCAAGGATCCAGTGGAAAAATGGCAGCAATAACTTGAAGCCGATAGAGGAGAGGACTTATAGGAGGGAATCCCCCTCATTTACTACTCCTCACTTCGAATTCCCCTTCATTCAGCTCGGAGTACAAGCAGCTGAATCATGCACTAGAAGGAAACCGAGCAAGTGGAGGATGTCTGATGATTATCTCAAGTTTTGGGAGCCAAGCCTCCCTCAATTTAAGGAAGACGTTGGTAGCTTCATTTGTATAAGTAGAGAGGCCTAGGGCCTCACTAGGGTCAAATTTTTGCTTATGTAAACTCTGCTCAAATTTCAAGCTTATTATTTTTGTGACAATTTCATGTAATCTTGCTATTATTTTGAGAATAAAGATGGAATCCTTTTTGATCTAGCACTGAGTTACTCAGAGGGTAGAATCTCTTGGGTTAGGGCCCAATCCAAGTAGCCAATCTCCTCTTTACTTGTATTTGTATGCCTTGTTTCAGTTTGTAGATTACTTTGTTGTTAGATGTATTTCTCTTATGGTTAAGAATAGGTTGCTTTTGATGGTTTAGTAGTTTGATTCCATTTGTGCTTTCTGTAGTAGGTTAATCAATGATAAAGAGAAGATTCAAAAGGCTAGCAATATTTCCTTGGCCTCTCTTCCTCCCTCTGGGACCATGATTTGAGGCAAAGACTCTCTTGCTGCCCCAAAAACACAGATTTTCCTCCTTCATAGGACTTCTAGTGTTTGCAGCTTTTTACTAGTCCAGATTTGCTTTTCTTTAGATCTTCTTCATCATGCTCACTTCGTGATTTGCAATATTCCTCTTTTAATGCTTTCTTTTCCTACAACATTTCTCAGCATTTCCTTTCATAGATCATAGTTTAGACCATTTTTATGCAAAACTCTGTTTTTCCTAAATGCATCCATTTCACTTGTTGCTTGATTTCCTTGGTTGACTGTCAGTTTCTGTTATCACCTAGAACTACAGTCACATGTATATAATTTTTGTCCTAAGTTCACTGTCAAAAATGGGTGTCAAATGGTTTTTGTCCTATGTTCTTACTTAGGGGTCATGTTTCTAAAGGGTTTTGATGTGAATCATTCTCAAATACCATTGGTCATCCTCCATCATGATTGCATAAGCCATGTCTTATCTTGTACATGTCACTGGTCCTTTCCGTATTTTCGCAGCGCAGTCTTATTGGTTAATTTTGCAACGCAATTATTATTTAGCCATTTCGCAGCGCGTCAGCATCCAGCCATTTCGCAGCGCAATTTGCCAATTTATAACTAACTGCGCTACGAAATTGGGGAATTGTTCAAAACCATAGCCAATATCTCACCCATATCACCTTTGTCACCTATGGGTTTTGTGAGAATATGATATATGCATAGAAAAGCTTGTTTCTGCAAATTGATGGTGAAGTTTGTAATTCATCTGAGTTATGGCTACAGGTTTGCTTGCCTTCTAGTGAGAGTTTAAAGTTTGCTAACCAGGATAAAAGTCCTCAATCAGCTCCACTGTCAATGACAGCTGATGTTAATAGAAAGGTGGCTTTTGAATAAGGTGCCAATCATAAGAAGGAAATCACACAGGTGTATAATAGAAGATGATGGAAAGCGGACAGTTTATGGCTACCTTGCCAAACCATCAGACATGATCCAGATTAAGCCATTCATAAGTAAATTGTCAATTGAAAGCTACATGAAAAAGGTCTTGGAACCCATTCATCTATATGTTCAGTTAGTGTGTGATGATAAATGCTTTATTTGGTTTGACTATGGAGGAAAGATTCACCAATCAAATTGAATTAGAAGAAGGTGAACTAGTTGAGCAGAGTTGGGAATGTCGGTCAGATGATCCAAATCATGGCCAAAAGACTGCAATTGATATTAACAAGGATGGAAAAGATACTACAGATCATACAATTCAAGGAGGTGCACCACAGCAGCAAAACATTAAAAGAGCGCGTGGTGATTCAAATCATAGTCAAAGAGATGCAATCTTATGCAAAGATAGAAACAAAAGTGAACATGTCATTATGCGAGAGAATGTACAACCCCATCAAAGTTGAAGGATTGACATTTGATAGTGGATGTTACAACATCAAGACAGGACCAAGATGTCTTATTGAACTCATGAAGTTTGACATGGGAGGTTCTGCAGCAATTCTTGGTGCAGCAAAGGCTATTAGTCGAATTAAGCCTCCCGGGGAGGTCCATTTCATTGTTGCTGCAGGTGAAAACATGATTAGTGGCACTAGTATGCGGCTTGGTGACATAGTTACAGCTTCAAACGGGAAGACAATTGAGGTAAATAACACGGATGCTGAAGGCAGGTTGACATTGGCAGATGCTTTGGTTTATGCATAGTTTCAAGGCAGGCATATTTCTCTGTTTTAAGTAGTCAACTTCCAGGAGGTATTTAGAGCAGCTGAAAGAATATTTTCGAAAATTGAAAGAGGTTTTTATTCCTAACATACTGAACTAGAAAAAACTCTTTCAGTTTCTTCAAATTGATTATGAGCTGGGAGAAACGAGTGACTAAAGTTGCGCTATGAAACTGTTGTAGGTGCAGTTTTTAATTTCCTGTTTTACACATCTTCTTCAAAGACAAATTCTGGGCAGCTGGAGTAGTGTTTTAAAAAACCAAAAGAGGTTTTTGTTAAGTACGGATTGTTTCACAAAAACCTCCTTCATTTTTTCCAAATACGTCTTCTGTGAGAAATTACGAGCTCTGTCTCAAGACATATTTTTCAGCCAGAACATATGGGAGTAGTTGGTTCGATTGCAGATTTATGGGTTAAATATGAAGCTGAAGTGAAGGAAGTTTTCTCAAATGATAGTGCTACTAAAGCTGTTTTTGAAGATACCCTTGATGACAATGAACGTGAGCCTGAGAGCTGAAAACAATGCCTTGAAGAAGGAGGTTGTAAATTTGAAGATACAGCTAGGTCAACTAGCTCACTGACTTGAAGAAAAAGGTGCCATTCTTAGTTTTGGGTCAATTTTGTTTAAGCTCCATTATTTTGAAGTCATATAAGTCTTTGATACCTATGGAATAAGTCTAAAGAGTTAGAAATTCAAGCAAAGAATGCCTTAAGACAAATGCACTCTGTTTTAGCAAAAACAGCAGTTTCGTAGCGCGCTATGAAACTGCTGTAGGTGCTGTTTTATAAGAAAAACAAAGAGTTTAATGATGGGGTCAGTGAATTTTTGAATGAAATGCCTCAAGAATGTAAGGGAGACCATACAAGACTCTCCTAGCTATTCAGAGAGTGACAAGTGTACTTTTTGGAGAAAAGGTGAAATATTTTGTCTTTAGCTAAAGCTTTGTTAAAGGTACTTTATGACCGAATTGTTAGGGTTCTGGTTATGGTTTCCGGTGATTTGGTTTGTACACCTGTTCAATCCACAAGGCTTCCAGCTCATTGGGAATATGGTGATATGGGTTGTTTTTGAAGAATTAAAGAGCTGGGAACATGTTCTTTAAGTAGTGAAGAATAGTGGGAGACAAGGACCGTGAAAACAGGGCACTTATCTTAATTGATTAATGAGCCATCTACGCAGCCAGTATCCAAAGCCAGCTTGTTCAGTGTATTCTCCTCCAACATATCTCGGCCAAAACAGAAAGTATACAGGTGTCAAGAATCAGAAAGTGATCATGCTACGAGGAGGACAGATTTGAGTTTTGGATAAATTAGGACCTTTTGTAATTACAGTTCAGCACTTATGTAATTAATGAATTAGTTAAACAGTAGATAGGAGTAGTTAATAGCTCAGTCTTCGAGCTCCCCTCATGCTGGAGGAGGAGGCTCAAGATGGTTAAGAATGTATTTCTATATATAGATCAGATTTGGATGTAATAGGGGTTGGATGTTTTTGAAGAAACAGAGTTTATATTGGCTTATGTAAAGACTTGTTACAGTGATATAAAAGACTACTTTTTCTTCTCAGGATTCATACTTTGTTCAGATGCTCAAGATGTATGTGGCTTTGTTTTATCCTTTATGTTTTACAGCTTTATAGATACACAATCACTCTGAATTCACCTAGCTGCTCAGATTTCCTGTGTGTATTTATGAGTTGAGGTTCATTTGAGAAATGTTTTGAGTGTTTAAACATTACATGCCCTGACTTCCATGAATGAGTAGTTTTATGGTTTACTGAAATGGTGTTTGACTCCATAAGCCGAATGGAAGAAATCTTATGTTGTCTGTCCAACCAGCATGTTTATTAAGTCTTCATTTCAAGAGTTAGCCCCCTTAGTGTTAATCATAATCAATAGTTTGTTTTGAGAGAGCCCTCTCAGACTAGGGAGGCTAATCCTTAGTCAAGAGTCTGGTCTGAAATAGTTACATAGAGTCTAACTGATAGCAGCCATCAGTACATGATTTTGTGATAACAGTTTCTATGCAGCATATTTCTTCTAGCAGTAGGCCAGCTTATCAGCAATCACACCCTCCATCTGATCCATGCCCTATAGGTCTCCCAAATCTCACCTCAATTCTGCCCTAGTTTCCTACATTTTTCCATAGAACTTCTTCTTCTCTCCTTTAGAAAACCCAGTAATCTTTCTCTCTCCTGGTGATTCATGGTAGACCTTAGGCACCCTAACACCTCATCCCAACATTCATCCAACTTTTCCACCCACTCTCACACCCTCAAAACAGTGAAAACTTCTCTGTGCCTCCTCCTGTAGGCCTCCTGTAGTTTCCTTGTTTTCCTCCTGTAGATTTCCTGTATCTTCCTGTAGATTTTCCTGTAGGCTTTATTTTGAAGGCCAAGTGTGGGAAAAGCCTTTAGAAGGCCACCTGAGACCTCCTAGGACCCATCCACACCATCCTACATCCTCCCAAGTCCCAAAACCGCCCTTCAATGCCACCTATTCGCTGCCACACTCACACACAATAAATTACATGCATGTCAAATTCACATAGAAATACATAAAAATCCACAAATATGTTTTTTACTTATTTACTTCCAGAAATAGCATAGTTAGATGTTGTTTACTTCCTTGAGTAGGTAATGGAATTCCTTTCACTATTTTCATAGTGCTTTCTGCAAAAGTAGAATTAGTTGGTTAATTAGGGTTTACTAGGTTTTCTTTACATTTCAGTCTTTCTCCTTTCTGCAGTTAGAATAGCATTTGTAGAGTAATCTTTCTTTCCTTTCATCACATATAGAGCTTCTTTTGGAATCCATAGAAGTTGGTTTGAGCTCCTAGTGATCTTGCACCGGCTGACCAAGTGGCAACCTGCAGTGAGAACTAGTACTTGTGCATATAACACCAATTCTTCCAAGTTTGTTACGAACTACCAGGTTGATAAGAGTAAAGTAGGCAGCCTAGGAGTTGCAGCATTATTGCTGCAATACTGGTGCTCACCACCCAGGTTGTGATGCTATCCCTAGGTAAACCCATGAACTAGTGCAGATCCTTGAGAGTGGATGGGAATAATTTCAACTTCTGCTCATCAGTGGTGTAATCATAAGTTCTGCATATGACATCGAACACAAATGAAGTATCTGGATCTTCTGAGATTAGGCCATGGAAATGAGGAAGAGCAGAGGAGCTTATGTTTTTCATCTTGGTATCCCCATTAGTTTATCTGATGGGAAAAGCACCCTTAATTCTTTCTCTATCTCCTTTGTCATTTCTATTTTCAATGATTAGGTCAATTGGAATGGGTTCTCCTACTTCTTCTCCCCTTATAGGCTCTTCAAAAATCTCTGGTTGTTTGCCTAAGGGGTCCTCCAATTCCCTATTCCTACGAGGCATGAAAGAAGAATTTTTATTTTTTTTGTGGTTTTTTTCAAGCTTTGAGACTAATTACAGGATTGAAATAACAAACTAAATGGAAACTAACTACTAAATGAAATCTCACTTGCAGAATAGAAAAGAAAGCGGACCACTTACAATTACTTTTGCAGAAATGAAGCTAATAGCAGAATGTCAGATATAAGAAATGGAAGAAAGAAAGAACAAATCACATCTTACTTAGACACCTCCCCGAAAACGGCGCCAAAAAGTGATGAGCACCAGTATCATAGCAATAATGCTACAACTCCTGGGGCTACCAACATTACTTTATCAACCCGGGGTTCGTACAAACTTGGAGGTGACAGTGTTGTATACACAAGTAGATGCGATGAGTCCACTCTTTGTCACTACTAGGCTGGCAATAGACCACTATGGTTTCTCAAACCAACCTTCTATTGATTCAGAAGAAGCTTGATTACCAATGAGGAAAGGGGGAATTTGCACTAACTAAAATATTGTCTACTGTAGTAAGGAAAGACTGAAATCAAATGCTTAAACACCACTCATCCAACTAATTTCTAAAATGCTTTACTTCAAAAGAATGCTAAGTTAACATGTATGGAATCCTACTGTCCTAAGCATACAATAAATAACAAAACAATCTACTGTTGTGCATGTAAATGAACACAATAACTCTTTTTTCCTTTTTGTCCTTTTTTGTGTGAAAAATATGAATGATAAATCCTCTTGGTGATGTGGAAGGTGGGTTAGAGATGGTGGTGAAAGGTCAGATAGATTGGGAGGCAAGTAGGAGTCTTCTCCTGTCGTCCTAGATGTTTTTTCACAATCCGGTCTCAAAACAGGCCACTACAGGTCATCCTACAGGATGTCCTAATGCTTCCTACAAGATGTCCTAATGCTCCTACAAGATCCCCTATATTCCTACAAGATCTGGCCGAGAGAAATAGGAGTGATTTGGAAGGTGGTGTAGGGCTTAGGGAAGGTGAATGGTGGGAGAAATAAGGCAGGGGAGTGACTAAGACTTTTTCAAAGCTCAAAACAGAGTTTGTAAGATGGGTGGATTTTCTCAACAAACCTGGGAAGTTGTTCTTATGGAAAGATGAATTGTTTGAGGGACTTAGTGGAAAAAAGTGATGATCATGGATGGATGAGTTTAAGATGGGGTTACTGGTCATGAGATCTCCATGCAATGTTGGAATTTCTACACTGCATCAATAAATGGCATTTATCCATGAATCATGTCAAACAAGAAAGATTTTCAATCAACTAAAGAAAACAAAAATTCATTATCTAGTTGCCTAGTTCATGCATGGAAATACTTGCAAAATAATGTGAAACACTATGAGATCTAATACAAGGTTGAAGATATCAGAGATGACAATTGAATCCTATTCTTGAAAACTGAAAATATGTTGGCCTAAGTAGCAGAAAACCCTAAATTCCATGAGAAATCAGAATTCTATCTTTTTGGGGCTGCGTAGGAGTTCTTTCCTCAAACCATGGTCCCTGAAGGGAGGAGTGAGGCCAAATCCACCTGCTAATATCTTTTTGGTATTCCTTTATCTTTCTAAGCTACTGATAAAGTAAGGTACAAATGGAAGCAAACTAATCAAATTCACAACTACTTGCAATGAAATAATGCTAAAACTAATTCAACCATTAATCTATGAAATCAACTAAGCATGCAAGTACAAGAAGAGGAGACTTTGTTGCTAGGGTTGGGCCCTAACCCAAGATATTCATCCCTCAAATTCAACTCAGTTTCGGATCAAGGAAATGCTCATTCTCATTATCATATCAGAAAATTTACATAACAATGTATTCCACAAGTCTTGAACTCGAAAATGCTTAGTGCTCTTACATAAAAAATCTGAATCCTAATCAGGTTGTAGGCCTTCTTATTTATACAAATGAAGTCTCCAATGACTTCCTTAAATATAGGGAGGCTTGGCTCCCAAACACAAGATCAACTAGCTCTTAACTGTCACTGGCTCGACTGCCTTTTGATCTTCATGACTCGGTTGCTTGCAACTCCAAGATAGTGTGATTTGATGGAGGAATATTTGAATGAGTGAGGATTAAACAAGGACGATCTATCTCCTACAATCTCTCCTCCTTGTCTCATTTGAGTTTCTGCCCTTAATTATCCAAAATTACCATGATTTGCTCTCAAAAACCTGCAATCAATGCACATTAGACCACTAAACATAACATCTTACTTTTACTCATCTCATTAAGAAAAATATAATTAAAATATGTAATGAATTATGAGAAGAGTTGATTTTAATAAGCTTGGAGGTGTACTAAGGTCCATATAGTTAACCAATGATGAGGCTCATCATCACCCCCATATTGAAAGTGTTTCTCATCCTCTGAGCAACTCAATCTATATCCATGTCCTTCATTGCTCTGGTGGCCTCCCTGACATCCCATGCTTCTGTTGTAGTTTCTTCTTCCTGTGAATAAAATCCTGCCTTCCTCTCTATCTCTTCCCACTGCTTTCTTTCTTCCTCTTCTTTCCTTCCTTCCAAGATTCCTAAGAGCATTGGTGGGCTGAGTCTCAAGGCAATCCAATTGACTTTGGGTCTTTGTAGAGCTTTCTTGTACACGGATGTTCTGTTTAGTGCCTCTCTCATTCTCTGAGGAGAATGGTATTCTCTAAGGAGAATGATATTCTCTGATTTTTAGGTTGTAAGGCAAGGTGTTCCATATCCTTTGGAAAGCTTGCATGCTTTCATATCCTAACAACCTGAACATGTCTTCAAAGTGTGTGACTTCTTGCTTTTGGGCAGCAAGGTACCCATGTGCAAGCTTAGGATCTTTTGCAATTAGGTTGTGGATGTTGATTACATCCATTGGGTTAGATTTCTCAACTCTTATAATGAGGGGTTCTATCTCTTCTCTAGTCATTACCTTCTTCATCTCTACAGCTCTTGCCTCCTCGTGATTCATCCATGATGCTAAGGCTATCAATTGCAAGTCCCCTACTTTTGAATTTGGGTCCCACACATTCAAATCTGTCAAGCCCAAGTTGTGTAGGTAAAACTCAAAAAAAATTTCTCTATATTCGAGGGTGATTTGATCACAAAGATCAATGAATTATCTGTAGTCTTAGAAAGGCATAGTGCCTCTCTGTGCCAAAGTCTTAATTTGGAATTGTAGCCATTTTTCCTTAAGATACAAGGCATAAGAATTTGCTAGCATCCTGTACTAGATTGCCTCTAAGGATAAACTAGCCATATCTTCCAATTGGCTTTCCCTTTCTTGTAGCAGTCCCCTTAGCCACGCATTCTCTGCTTCCAACTAAGATTTCATAATTGCCTCTCTATCCCTTATGCTGCTCAGTGCTCTGCCCATCTCCTTTACTTTCTCCTCCGTGTGTCCTACATCCTCCACTCCTTTAAATTTGGAAATTTGCATCCACTTGTGTGTTCTTGCCCTTTATTTTTCAAGCTCAAAGAATAAGGGGATGGAAAATTTCTGTGGGATGACCCTACCCCCTTCAATGAACCTATAGTAAGAGTCAAGATTGGGTTGAGGACTAGGTTCTCTTAGTTCTAGGTCTTCCTTATTTGTTTCTTTCTTAGTGATACCTTCTTGGTCCATTTTCTAAGTTTCTTGTAGGTTTAGCAGAGTTTCCTGTAGGATGGCCTCTACTTCCTATAGGTCCTTATGTGTCTCTTGTAGGAGACCTTTTCCCTTTGATGAGGCAGACCTTGTGACAGGCCTCCTAACATAGGTGATGGGAGATTTGGGAGAGGCTTGTCTTGATGATCCTTCTCCTTGATTTTTCTCAAGAGGAGGTATTTCTTTTGCTGCTTTGGTGAGTCTTTAATGAAAATAGGAATTTTGGTGGGTGTTTGAGGTCTTCCTTGCCTGATTCTTGTGATTTTTCTTGTCCTAAAGTACAATGGGGTTTGCCTTTGTCTCTTCCCTTTTGGCTTGATAGGTGTACTTAGGGCAGTAAGAGCAGTTGCTGCCTCTTTCTCAGTGGGTTCTTGAGATTCCCTTGTGGATTCTTCCCCTTATTTTCCTTGAATTGTAGACCTTTGTTCTTCTTTCTATTATGTTTCCTCTTTCCCATTCTCCTTTTTATCCTTGTCTCTCTCTTCCTCTTCTTCCTCCATTTCCTCACTTTGTTCATATGTTTCTTCTTTTGTTTATTCTTTTGTCTCTTCTTCATTTTCCTCCTCCTTTTCTTCCTCATTTTCCTCCTTTGTTTCCTCTTCATCCCTCTCTCTAGCAGTGGGGATTTTTGCATATTCAAGAGCTTTTATTTCTCCCTCTGCCTGCATGTCTCTGAAAGCTATCAAAGTAATAGGGAGTCTTAGGTTTTGGAGAGCATCTTCTAGGATAAGTTTGATTAACCCATGATGGGCTAGCTGTTGATGTTTTCCTTCTTGCACTTTGATGCTCATATCTATCATTGATTGAAGAAGAAAGTAGGTGTTTCTGCTCCAAATCATAGTTCTTGTAGGAACCTGAAACGGTATCCATATACCACACTGTATCTCCCTTCACATAATATATATTTAATGAGGTGGTAACTAACTTCATTCCAAGGGAATGGAAGGATTCCTCTTCTTACCCCATTTTTGTCCTCCATTGCCTCCTCCCCTTCCAACAAGAATTCTTCTTTGCAAGGGTGTTGTTACCCTTATCTATTTTTCTCCAAGGAAACCCTAAAGGAAGTGTGGTGATTCTTCTTATGACTTCACGGGTGATTTCTACTGATAGGCATTTCACCATAGCAGTGGCATGGGTCCCAGTGAGGGGTATGAGTGAGAGAGAAAAGTGTCTGGCCACCTCATCATCTTAACCCATCATTCTTTTAAAGAAACCCATCCAATTTCGCCTTGTGAAGATTTCTACTACAGGAGAGTGTTGATGAATTCTTACTGTGTTTGTGGGTTCCCTCTTGTTAAAACCCCTTGTCATATTTCCCTTGGTAATTGTGGAGGCTTGTATGGGTAGATTTCGAGAATTCTATTGGGTGAGAGATTTAAAATGATAACTCTGCAATATAATTCCCCTAGACTGCAACTTCCTTAACCAAAAGGAGGATTTTTTCTTTCTTTTTAATTGGAAAATATGGGAAGGTATGGCTCCTACATCCTGGTTATTGTCTAATGAGGCCAATCTTTGATATTTCCTCCCTAAATGCCCACTAATAATTCTGTAGATGACTTCTCTATATCATTTAGGATCATGTACGTTTTCTGTAGGATCTTGTAGGTGCCTCTACACTACAAAATACTCATTTCCTTTCCTATAGATGTTGCTTCAAGAGGCCAAGATCAACCTTGTTTCGATGAATCCTCAAGATTTTGAATGCCATCTTTGCATGGAAATCAATGTTTTATTTCCTCATATGGGTGATTGTGTGGGATGGTGTGCTGGCTGCCTAAGTACGAGCACCCACTTTTGGACCATTGGTCCCACTATCACTCCGTCATTCCTCTTTAACTTGTAATCATCTCCCGCTTCGATCATCCGTAATTTAACGATTTTTGGCCTTATCTTCTTTTTCCTTTGATTTTACTATTGCCACGTGTGGAGTTGTCTAACTATTTTCTCCTCGTCTATTGGCCGAAGGTGGCCAAGTTAACTGGCCACCTTTGCTTATAAAACCAACCCTTGCATAATCCTACATTTTTATCATATCGTGCTAACGAGAGAGTATAAGCAAGATGACATACCTATGGGTAAGATGCTTGATGATGCTACTTGTTGGAGAATGATGTCCCTGTGCTATGTATTTGCTGCATATTTTTTGTATTGGCCTATTTTGGTGCTTGTTTTATTTGATGTGCAATTACTTGAGAGTGATGTTGATGATCCTACTAGTGCTATTGAGCTCTGGAGGAGCTTCCTTGACATTGGGATCCCTATGTTGAAGATTACTGCAACCATGTTAAATTTCCTTTTATGGGACAAAATGCTACAGAATTCCTATAGGAAACCTACAGGATGTCCTGTAGCTACCTCTCCCCTAAACTTTCATTATTTTCTTCACTTCTAGAGCATGAGGATTTTCATCATGGGTAGAGAAGGGGTATAGTGATTGGTAGGTGAGAGGTATAGCCTTCAGGTATTGTCCCCTTATCCTTTGTTCTCACCCTCTTCTATTTGTTTTTTTCTTTTTTGAAAATTGTAATCTTTTCAAAATTGACTTATTGGATGAATGCAGGGGTAACATGGTGGTGAGAGGCATGGTGATGAGGTGGTGGAGTAAACATTTTATTTTTTGACACAGGTTGATCATCCCCTTGCTCTAGGGTCACTTTTCTTGGGATTCCCAAGCCACTATAATTCCTATAGGAAACTCTTGTAGGTTTTCAAGGAATCCTGTAGGATTACAGGGAATCATGTAGAAAACACAAAGCCTGTGTAAAATGAGCTGGAGGAGTTCATAAATGGATGGATTGATGGATGATGAAGAATATGGGATGGAGGAATGAAAATATGGATTGTATAGGTCCTTCTGCTCCCCTCAAGTTGCTCTGATCCTCCTTATGTTGACCTGCAAACAACATTTTAAAAATTTTATTTTCTCTCTCTTTTTTTTTCTTTTTTTTTTTAAACAACTAGTCTGCCTCCAAGAGGTTTTCATCCTAACTGCTTGCCCTGGGTGCCTCAAAAGAGATTTTCACCCAAAGATCTTTTTTTTTCTTTTTTTTCGACACCATTGGGCTACCTCAAGAGGTTTTCAACCCAACAGTGGGACTTAGGTGTGTCATGGAGGTTTTCGCCTAAGTCTCCTTATTTTTTCTCTTTTTTTTTCTTTTTTCAGGGACTTGATGGGGTAGAAGCTGAGACTTTCTCCACCACCATCACTGTCTTGGTGATGCCATTGATGAATTCTTGCTTTGACAAGGGATTCTTGTAGACCTTCAATCTGTACCCATTGACAAGTAAAGGGATAGCCTCTGCATCAATGGTTCTTATCTGTACTGAATCATTATCATGACATTTTTCTATGACATAAGGTCCTAATCATCTAGTCCTTAAATTACCTTTAAAATACTTGTACCTGGAATCATACAACAGAGCCCAATTACCTTCTTGAAATTGTTTTTCCTTTATGTTCTTGTCATGCGAAATCTTCCTTTGAACTTGAGACACCTCTATGTGCAAGAGGGCCTACATCCTAAACTCATCTAACCCATTCAGTTGGATAAATCTCTCTTGTTGTGCCCTGATGAGATCTAGATCTAGTTGTGCTACCATTCTTAAGGTGTTGTCTTCAAATTCAATGGATAGCAGGGCCTTCTTCCCATAGACTAGCTCATAAAGAGTGAATCCAGTGATGGTCTTCCAGGTGGTATTGTAGGCCCAACTGGCATCAACTAATCTATTTGCCCAGTCCTTTTTGTTGCTGCTAATTAATTTGGTCAGAATTCCTTCCAGTGCTTTATTGGTTACCTCCACTTGCCCATTAGCTTGTGGGTGGTAAGGAGTGGATGTTATATGCTTGATCTTGTGTTGGCTTAACAAATTTTCAATCATGTGAGATGTAAACTAACTGCCTTGATCAGTGACAAGTTCTCTAGGGTACCCAAACTTGTAAAATATATTTTCCCTTAAGAAATCAACCACTTTCTCTTCTGTTGTTGCTTTGATGGCCTTAGCTTCAGCCCACTTGGTCAAATAGTCAGTGCACATAATGATGTATTGATTTTTCCTAGATGGAGGGTCAATGGGTTCAATGAAATCCATGCCCCACTTGTCAAATGGCTCGAAAGTCACTTGAGGTTGTAGAGGCATTTCATCCCTTGGGGTAGGTTTCCCCATCCTTTGGCACCAATCACACTAACTAGTATACCTCCTCACATCCTGCTAAAGAGTGGACCTGTAATAACCAACTTGTAGCACCTTGAATGCTATCCTTTTGGCTGCAAAGTGATCTCCACAAGGCCCATCATGACAGGTCAGGAGGATGTCAAAGACTTCCTCCTCCCTTACACATCTTCTCAGAATTTGATCTAGGCCTAGTTTGAAGAGGTTGCCCCCAATCCATGTGAATGGGGTGTTCATCCTCACAATCTTGCTTTTCTCTTTGGAGGACAAATTTGGTGGAAATTGTGCAGACACCAGGTAATTTTCTATGTCAGCAAACCATGGAGATAGAACTTAAATGGTGAATAAGTGTTCATCTGGTATCTGATCATCAACCGTTCCTTCCTCCCTTGTAGGGAAAGTCAATCTGGATAAAGAAAAATATGCAACAACATTCTCCTTGTCAGGCTTATCAATAATATTTAGATCAAACTATTGTAATAAAAGTAACCATCTAATAATCTGGGCATTTACACCAGGTTTATTCATCAAGTTTTTAATTTTAGCATGGTCAATATGCACAAATGTTTGGTAACCTGTAATGTAATGCCTAAATTTTTTTAATGAATGCACAACAACTAGGAGCTCCTTTTCAGTCACTGTGTAGTTTAGTTCAACTTTTGATAGATTCCTAATGATGAAGTAAATGCCATAAGGTAATTTGTCATCTATCTGGCCTAGAGCTTCTCCAATGGCTTTATGAGAGGTATCAACATGTATATGGAAAGGAAGGGCCCAATTTGGGCCTCAGAGAATAGGTGCAATGGTAAACTTGTCCTTTAGGGTGTCCAAGGCTTCTTGACAACTTTTTGACCATAAAAATTTCGGAGTCTTTGGCCAACAACCCAAATAAAGGAGAAGTTAACTTGTTGAATTCTTTTATAAATCTCCTATAGTAACCAACTAAACCTAGAAAACTTCTGACATCCCTCTGTTTTTTCAGAGGTGGGACCCTTTGGATGATGGCTATCTTATTTGGGTCCACCTACAATCCTTTCTGGGATATTGAATAACCTAAAACAATCCCGGCAGTCATCAAGAACTCACATTTTTTGGGACTGAGGAACAAGTTCATTTCAATGCATTTGTTCAGAACCTTACCCAAGTTGGACAAAGCCTCCTGGAAATCACACCCATAGGGTGTAAAATCATCCATATAAATCTCTACTACATCATGGACTAGCTCGGCAAAGATACTCAGGATTTGGCCTCACTCCTCCCTTCAGGGACCATGCTTTTATCAAAGATCCTAGGAGCCTCAGAGCCCTTTTGTATCATTTTCTTTCGTTCTTTTCACTTCTTATTCACATGCATCTCTTGTTTTTATTTCTTTCTATTTCTGCATTTAGTATTAATGATTTCTTGTCATAGGATCAGGTTAAATGGTTGATGTAAGTTCTTTTGCATGATCACAAGCATCATTTCATCCTTGGAAAATCTTTTGAAGGGCATAGTAATCATTGACCTACTTGGATTAGCATTCTTATTCCCAAATCTAGATTTTTGGAACTCCTTTGTGGCAAAGAACAAGCAAATTTCTGCTATATTTTAGAGCATGCTAACGAGCTTCAATTGAGTTTTTTAAACTTTCATTAAATGAAAAAAACATTCTATTTAATAACAAAATTTACCCCATTGAGTTTTCACTTGAATAGGTTATGCATTTGATGGATTTAATAACTCACTAGTTCTCGAATTTCTAGATTTTCGACTAGTAACTTTTTGTTATTTTTTAGCATGGGTTAACAGAGGTCTTTTTGAGTGATTCCACTTGGAATGGGGACATAATACATCCTAGTCAATAAAAAAATTTGTACCATCCAATTTGGATTTGATTTTCTTGGTCATTCAATGAATTATAATTTCATATAGTAAATCTATAACATCCTATAGTAGAACAGGCGATCTTGTAGGAGAACTAGGGGATCCTATAGGAGAACTAGTACATCATGTAGGAAATCCTGAAGTGGCCTATTTTGAGCCAGAATTGAGAAAAATCATCATTGAAGCTGGGATTAGGCCCCTACTTGACCTCCAAGCCATAAAAATCATTGTACCCCTCTTCCTCCATACCTTTCTCCCCTGCCAAAGAGCAATGAAAGATTAGCATTTGCATTTATAAAGCAAAAAGATTTTAAAAATGAGTTCTTTTATATTTACACATGCACACATCAGTTAGTACTCTCTAGATCAGATTTTATGCTTAGATTAGTTAAAACATCACATGTGACAAATAGGGTTAAAATAGGGTTCTTTTGCAAGAAAAGTGTGTTAATAAGTAGATAAAGGATTTCATGTTACTTTACAGGAATTTTTAAATTCAGTCTTTCATTCCTGCAAATATGCAACATTTCTTTTCTCTCATGACAACAAAGGAAGGACACATTGTATGCTGCACATATAGTTCCAATACCTCTTAAGTTTGTATGAACCCCGGGTTGATCATTAAAGTCAGTAGCCTTGGGAGTTGCAACATTCTTGTTGCAATACCGAGGCTCATCACTTTTTGGCACCATTGCAAGGGAGGTGTCAAAGTATGCATTTTTTTCTTTCCTAGTTGATTCATTTATTTTTACTTTTTCCAAAAGCAAAAAGTAATTGCATTAGGCATATTTCATTTAAAAATAGAAAAGTGCATTGCTTTAGTGTTTTCATTCAATCATAAAAACAAAAAATTCTTCAATAGAAACCCACCCCCACATTTGATCAAGTGGTGTAGTAAGAACCACGTCACCATTCACTTTTGCAGGTAGAAGAAGAATATGGAAAAGAATGTAGAAGAAATGGATGGAGATGATGACAATGAGGAAGATCCTCTCGGATTTCCCATTCAAGATATTGATGGTAGTGTGCACATGAAGAACATCCCTCCATATTTTCTTCCAAAATTTCATGGTCTAAGGTCATAGGATCTGGAAACCTTTCTCTTTGAATTTGAAATTGTTTGTAGATCTTATGGTTACTTATTAAAAACTCAAAAATTGGTATTTTTTCCTACAACATTGAAGGACAGAGCTCTTAAATGGTTCATGAGTTTAGGGAATAATTCAATAAGATCATGGAATGATATGCAAAAGATATTTCTAGAAAAATATAAAGATCATGATCTTAAAGAAGAAAAATTTAGAATAAATCAAGGAGAAGATGAGAGTCTAGAGGATCTAATAGAGAGGTTCATGTATAATGTTAAGAGGGAAAAACTACATCATTTAGGATCCGACACACTAAAAACCCTCTTACTTAGAACAATTAGGGATGAGTGGATTGATCTCCTTGATCCCATGAGTAGAGGTAATGTATACCAATTATCATTTGAAGAAATTTGTGAAACTTGCAAACACATATCAAGAGGAAGGGCAAGAGTAGGTAAATCAACATCAAGATCGGTAAGTCAAGCTAAACTTGGAAATTGGCTTGATAACTTTAAAACAGATTTTCTTAGCAATCTAAGTGAACAATTAGAAATGTTAAGAATACAAAATGAGCAAAAAGAAGATATTGATATTCGTTTTGTCCCTGCAGAATCAAATGATGTTAAATGTTGCTCCTCATTACCAAGGTTGAAGGAAGTTCACCACGAGCAAGTCAATTGCCAATGTATCTATGTTATGTAGCTCCAAGAGGACCATGGCAGCCTAGTCAACCTAGTATGATGCAAGAGTCTAATTCACAAGTTCAAGGCTATGCATATCCACCTCAAAGTAATTGGAACATACCCTTTCCTTGGCAACATTGGCCATCTCAACCCCAAAACCAATATTGGCAACAAGGTTGGCAAGGAACTTATGGGAGCCATCCACAATATCCTCAGTATTTTCCTCAATATCCTCCACACCCAGCTCCATGTTATCCTTATCATTCATCTCCACCACAACCACAACCCCAACCACATCCATCTCAAATATACACTCCCACTCAACTACCTGTACCACCATTTCCAAACCCACACATTGAAGTAGCTTAGCCCACTTACAATGCTAAGGTACAACACTTCCAAACATCTCCTCTTGAGCTCAAATTCACCATAGCTCAGGAAGAGTATTGCAAAAAAGAGATTATCTTGATATCATTCAAGGACCACATCTAGAAGAAGAATATTCGAATGAGAAGACCAAAGAATCATGCGTTGCACTTGATGAAGAGTAGACATCAAAATCAGAGATTGAGAAATTCCCTCATGGTTACCATCAAATCCTCCATGTATTCAAGAGAAAAATCAACAAAAAGAGGAATATTTGAAGGTCATCATAGAACAAGACATGAATAATGATCCAGATAAGCAAGAAAACCAAGGACATCAAAGTTATATTGAGGTTTGATTCCAGAAAATCAACAAGATGGAGCATCACTCTCTTCTTCAACTATGCTTAATCCTTTCAAAGTCAAATCATTTGGTCTCTGTAATCCAGGTATATTTCAAAGCATACATTTCAAGCCTACACATCATTTTGTCTGTCATCTTGATGTGCAAATGGATCCATTGGAAGTATTATTATACTTTAAAGTTATTTTGTTTTTCAAGTACGCTAGGGTAAAAAAAAATGAAAAATAAGAGAAAAATAAAAATAAAAATCTCAGGTGAAAACCTCCTTGGAGGCACCTTAGATTGGCTCATTGGTTGAAAACCTCCATGAGGCAGTCAATGGGTTGGAAAAAAAAGAAGAAGAAGATCCTAGGTGAAAACCTTCTTTGAGGTGCCTAGGTAGACCTACTAGTTGAAAACCCCCTTAAGGTGGCTAGTAGGCCTAGAAGAAAAAAAATAAAAGAGAAAAAATCCTTTCTCCATTTATCTCTTTGATGAATGTAGGTGCTCTCCAACATCTATAAGGAACAAAAACAAGTTGCCACCAAAGAAAGATAAAAATAGGTCAAACCTAGTCATAAGAAGTCAAATTTTGACTTTCTCCTCCTTTGTTCAAATGCTCCAACAAGGTGAAGGCCATACCAATCCATCACCCTCATCTATTTCCACCATCCATTCTCAATCTTTTTCCCTTCAATTTGCTTGTTGTCCTAAAAAACTACAAGAAGGCTCTGTTTTACTACAGGAAACAAAAATACATAGAGCGGAATTTTTTTTCCCATAACTTGAAAACCATGCATCCATTTGCCAAGTTGTTTCAAGGGGAGATGCATATGGGTGATGGTAACATGCTCAAGCAATTTCAGCAAATTCTAGTGCACTTTTTTCGAGAAAACAACCTCCATCATCTACAATTATTTTTTCATTTTCTCGATATCCATGTACCCATTAAAAAAAACTATTTCATGGGGAGATGCATATGGATGGTGGAAACATGCCCAAGCAATTCCAGCAAATTCCAGCGTACAGTTTCCAAGAAATTGACCTCCCTCACCTTCAGCCTTTTTTAGTTTTTCTCGAGATCAGTGCATCCATTGAACAAAATTTTTTTATGGGGAGGTAAATAATGATGATAGAAACATGTTCCGAAAGTTTCAAGTCAATCCATTATACCATTTGGGAGATATGGACAAAAAACACGTGCTACAAGAGGTTGTCCTAAATTACTACAGGGGTTTCCTATAGTACTACAGGAAGTTCTGAAAATCTACGGGAAGGCCGAGAAGAAGCTACAAGAGGCAATATGATTGGAGAAGTGGTTCAAAAGGTCAGGTATTATTTAGGGAAGGTTGATATAGGTCCCCCAACACCACTTTCATCACTCATCCACTCCATCTAACCAAAATCCATCTTCAAATTCCACTCTGCCTTACATGAAAAAAAAAAAAAAAAACCTCTAGGTGAAAACCTCTTTTGAGGCACCGAGGGCAGGAAACTAGGATGAAAACCTCCTTGGAAGAAAACTAATTGTTAAAAAAAAAAGATACAGAAAAAATGGAAATTTTGTTTTGCAGGTCAGCAAGAGGAGGATAAGCACAGCATGAGAGGGATAGAAGGACCTACAAGAGCCATCTTTCAATCCACCAATCTCATATCTTCTGCTATTCACCTATTCTTCCACTTATAAACCCCTCTAGCTCATCTTACACAAACTCTGTGTTTTCTATAGGAGTTTCCTATAGGAATTACAATGACCTTGAAAGTCCCAAGAAAGGTAGTTCAAGATCAAGGGGATGACACAAGCCTGTGTCTCGATGAAAAACCATTTACTCTACCACATCATAGCCATTCCTTTCATCACCATGTAACCCCTGTATCCATCAAAGAAATCAATTAAAAAAAATAGACTACAAAAAAAAAAAAAAAAAAAAAAAAAAAGAGAAAACAAATAGAAGAGAGAGAGAAGAGGGAAAGAGGAACAATAACCAGAGACAATATCTCATACCTACCATTCCCTATCACCATTCTCCACTCATTTCAACCTCCCTTATGCTTCAGAGTTGAGATAAAGTATGAAAGTTTAGGGGAGAGGCAGCTACAGGACATCCTGTAGGAAATCTTGTAGCAACCTATCCCACAAGGGAATCCACACAGTTTGTAGCCATCTTCAAAACAAGGACTCCAAGGATGAAGAAACTCCTCTAGAACTCAATAGAAATAGAGGAAGCCATCACCTACACATCAACAAGAATACAACCCATTAGTAAAATAATATCAACAAAAAAGAAAAAGGCATTCAAGAAGATGTACCTGAGTCATGAGAAGCACAACAATATCAACTTAGCAGCAGCATGCATGTCTCTCCAACAACCATCAGGTAGGTACAGGTATGCAATATTCTTGACCCCTTCTCTTGAGCATATTATAGTTAGAAATTTGTTGTCAATGCATGAGAGATGAGGTTTTATAAGCTAAGGATGGGTCAACAGTCTCAGCCACCTTCAACTAGTTAATTGTAGCTCACTCCTTCATTCATGCAATGTTGAAAAGTCAAATTATGAAGGGTGATTATTTCAAGGAATGAGGACAATAGTAAAAGAAGAATTTTTTGCAAAGTCCAAGTCACCACAACACTCCAAGCCCTCCATCCACTTGATATTCACTATCTATCCATCATTCATCCATCCCATTTCATAATTTCAAGAACAAGCCCTATCTCACCCTGAAAATTTCTTAAAAAGGAAAAAAGAGCACCCTCTCCATTTTCACAAACCTACATCATTTCTCATCAGTCCCATACAATTACAAGACTCTGAAGGAAGAAGGAATGACTACTACAATAAGGAAGAATGGCACTAAAAGAAGGAAGAAAGGAACAAATGGTGCTAAAACCAAAAAAAATACAGTGCCTAAGACATACCTAATCAAAACATAAAAATCCAAGGCCATTAGGTAATCATCTATGCCACAAGAGAGAAGAAGAAGGAAACAAAAGGAAATGAGGCATCCACCATAAAAAAAGAACTCAAACTGCAGTGATGAAAATATACTTTCCAAGATGTCTTTAATATCTTTCAAGCTTTTGTCCAAGGCGTAAAAGATGTTGTAGAAATGAGAGAAATTCATGGGAGGTAAGTTGAGGGCATGCCCTAGGCACAAACTATCAGTTATGCTCAAAAACGATTTCCTGTAGTTTTAACAGGGTTTACTTTAGGCTTCCTGTAGTTTTGACAAGAATTACTACAGGATGTCCTAGTTCTCATCTAAAGGCATTTTGAAGGTGTTAGAGGTGTCCAAATGGTGGAACAAGGTAGTAGAAGGTTGATAAAGGTTTGGAAGACCTTTCCAAACTGAGAAATATTCAAGAACCCATCTTGAATAAGGGGAAGAAGGCAAGCTAATGGTCTCAAGAAACAATGATTTTTCTTTGCACAAATATGTTTTGGGGCGTGTCCTTGCAAAACTTACAACCAAGCTTCTTGATGCACAAGGGAGAGACCACCAAGGCCATGAATGATGCACAATGAGGTCACTAAGTTGCTCAAAGGATGAGAAACACTTTTAGCAGGGGGTATGATATGCCTCTAAACTAGACATAAATTAAGGCCCATGCCTATAAATTAAACATAAATTAAGGTCCATCTAACCATCCTTCAGCATATTAAATCTCTCTTCTTGCATTAGATAATGTATTTTTAACTTCAATATATTCATTAGGAAGGTTTATGAATAATTTCATATTTGTGCCTAATGTTACTTATTTTTGTGGAATATTATGAGAATATTGGGCAGATTATGAAGATTTGGAGGAGGAGATAATTTAGGGACTTTCTCCCTACTACACGAGCATCAATAATAAATAATAAATCAACAAGATATTATGGAATTATGGCATATATTATGGAACTCCAATGATTGAGAAAATATAGGAATGTGTTCCCTGCCATTTAATGCAGGTTCCTAGTATTGGGGACCAGATCCACTAATTAAGGGATTTTGGTGGGGAAAGCTTCCTCCTTTCATGGGGAATGATTCCTAATCATTTTATATAAGTACCAAGTTGAATTTTCCTCTAGGGGGGGATTTTCATTAGTGTTCTTGTGGAGATAACTCATATTTCTGTAGCTCCATTGTATTTTCTTGCAGGGATGTAATTGTATTGATGAAAATAATGAAGATTGGTGTCATGTTCAGCTTCTAAATCTGGTTCTCCTCCATAGGTCTCTGAGATTCCTTGGGCTTGGCCATCCCATAAAGCCCTTTTGTATCATTTTTTCCTTCCTTTCACTTCTCATTCACATGCATCTCTTATTTTTATTTCTTTCTATTTTTGCATTTAGTATTAATGATTTCTTGTTGTAGGATTGAGTTAAATGGTTGATGTAAATTATTTTTCAGAATCACAAACATAATTTCATCCTTGGAAAAGCTTTCAAAGGTTATGGTAATCATTGAGCTACTTGGATTAGCTTTCTTATTCCAAAATCTAGATTTCTGTAACTCCTTTGTGGCAAAGAACAAGTAAATTTATGTTATTTTTTAGAGCATGCTAACTTGCTTCAATTGAGTTGGTTCCACTTGCATTAGATCACAAAAAAATTCTATTTAATAACAAAATTTACCCCATTGAATTTTCACTTGATTAGGTTAGAAATATGGATATCTTAGGAAAATTCTACCAAATACCTCCACCACTTCAAACAACCAACCTTCCCTCTTCTTCGATGGTTATGAATTGGAGGACCTCTTAGGCGAAAAACGAGAGATTTTTGAAGAGCCTACAAGGGGAGAAGAAGAAGGAGAATCCATTCCATCTGACCTAATGATTGAAAATAGAAATGACAGAGGAGATAGAGAAAGAATTGAGGGTGCTTTTCCCATCAGAGAAACTAATGGGTATACCAATATGAAAAGCATAAACCCCTTTGCTCTTCCTCATTTCCATGGCCTGACCTTAAAAGATCTAGATAATTTCTTGTTTGAGTTCGCTATCATATGCAGAACTTATGATTACACCACTGATGAGCAGAAGTTGAAATTATTCCCACCCACTCTGAAGGATGCAGTCTGACCTGGTTCATGGGTTTACCTGGGGATAGCATCACAACCTGGGCTCAAATGCAGCAAGCCTTCAACAACAAGTATCGAGACTACTGCAGGTCCAAAGACACTAAGGAAGAAATTTTTAGGATGACCTTGGGGCATGATGAATCCTTAGAGGATTATGAAGAAAGATTCCAACTTAACTACAAGAGGGCAAGGTACACACTTGATCCTAAGTCACTAAAGTTAGTCCTGCTCTAAGGGGTAAGGGAAGATCTCCTGGATACCTTAAACCTGCTAGAAGGAGGGAACATCTACCAGCTACCCTATGATGTTATCAAGACTATATTTAGGAACCATTCTAGGGCAACTACGAAAAATGGTAGGGGTATTCAACCAATGGCCAGCTCATCCTCTTCCAACACATCCATAAAAGGTGAAATTGGAAATATCCTGGAAGATTTCAAGAGTGAAATGTTGCAAACCCTTTCCCTACAGATGGAAACTATGCACATCAAGAGAAACTAGGAGGAAGCAGAGAGAGTATTAGCCATCTTCTACCCTATATTCACAAGAAGGCACCCTAGAACTGAACATCCATTAAACCTAGTTGAAATTTGTTCAGTCTATGAAGAAAACCACTCCACAAACAAGTGCCCTTCTCTACCTGGACTAAAAGTTGTGTGTCAGGGAAATGAAGGGGTGACTAAACAACTCTGCTACTGTCATGCGGAAAGAGTCAATTTTGCGGACAAAACTGACCTCCCTAGAAGCTAAGGCTTTCTAGTGACAAACAAAACAATCAAGCACTATCTTTCCCTAAATATGCATTTAAAATACAAGCAACCAGGTGTTTAAAGCATACCTTTTAGTCCAACGCTGTTTGTAGCAGCCAAGCCTCTCCGATCCAGATGAGCTCCTCCTTCTCCTTGAAGCCTGCATTCACTAACAAGCAAACGATTACATAGCACCTGAATAACTCATATAATAAAACATATTCATCATAAAGACCAAGAGTATATGAAACAAATTATATATAACAACTTGTTGAGAAAAATGAACTTAATTGTATTAATTGGAAACAAAAGAAACCATTACAACCAGTGCCTTGGTGTTGTGCAGGTCCCTCCCAGGGTCCAGTAAGAGTTCTCCTTTACTTTGATCAGCTCACTGTTATAGACATTTTTGTGCCTTACAGCATTGAGCATAAAATGTCCATAATCTGAGGGATCCAAAGTCCCTAAACATGTTGTTCCTACCCCTAGAGGAACAAGGCTAACAAACCACAGCAATTCACAGAAGTTCTCCACCAGAAACTTCTCAAAAACAAGTCAATTCAGGATCAATTCAGTGGCTCCACTAGCTGTTTGTGCTGAATGTCAAAGCCAATACTGGCTACCTACGTTGAATGTCAAAGGCAACACTGGCTACCTACGCTGAGCGAGAGTTGACATGTGGCAAGTTCATTCCACGAGGTGTCAAATCCCAGGAAGCTTCCAAAATCTTCCTCAATGACACTTGCCTCAGGGAATTTGACTGGTGATGAGTAAGAGGTTCCAAATCTCCAAGTGGAAGCAAGAACCTCCAAGTGGAATCAAGAACTGACAGAGGGAGAGGACACTAGTCAGATCTCAAGCTAACTCATCTTCTCTCCAAACATCTATATATGGATCTCTCCTCCATGAGATCTAGAGGCTGGAATTTTGTTATTGCAAAGAATTGTTGTTGGTTTGAGATTGGAATCATTGGGTGCTTAATGCTTTGAAAGGGGTGAAGATAGGAATTCCATTTGCTGGGAAGGAGATGCTGGATTGGAGCCCTCTGGGTTGTATCTCTTCCTGAACCTTGTTATTCATCAATAAAGCTATCTTGGTTTCTCCTATATACTGATGTATTTTTGATGTATGATTGCATTAGTATGTTTAGTTTATTTCTAATCCTGAACTAGTTATGAATATGAATCCATGTCTTGTGTAGTGTTCTCTTCTTGTGATCTTGCAGAAACCTCTTGAAGCTGGGCGAGCGAGAAGGCAAGTAGCTGGGAACTCTCCAAGAGAAGAGAAACCGGATCGAGGGACAAATGGAAGACACCGGTTAGTCCATCCATCTCTCTTCATTCTTAATTCATAAAGGAAGAATACTAGAATAGTTGTCTCTGTTTGTTGCTAAGGCACTGTCACACCTTAGGTGGATAGGATCGTCCTGCATAGGCATTTTTCCCCACAACAAATTGGCGACTCCGCTGGGGAGATCTGTTTAGTCATTTTATTTGTGTTTCCATCATTGTTTGTTTCATAGACTCAACAGCAGCAATCGAACTGCATCTGCTATTCTCAGATGCAAGGTAGACAGCTGCTGCTTTGATCCAATCACTGGATTTGTCTATGATCTGAACAATGGACTCACAAATGATTTGATGATCCTTTGTGGTAGATCTTAGTACTCCCTCAAAGCATCCCTTTGATTGTACCTTGCTTGTTGCTTTTATTTGGCCTGAAACACTGGATTAATCAGCAATCTGTGACCCAGAACCCAGTGAGAAACTCTCGTTTCTCCTTCAGCGCGACCCCTGTGAAGAGGTTCTGCATTTCAACGCAGGTCCCGTGAAGGCTACCTACGCTGAATGTCAAAACCCCTGTGTTGAGGTTGCGCTGATCCAGTTAGGCCTTGTGCAGCTGGGGTTCTCTGCTCTGTTTTTCCTTGTTTTGATCTCTGATTTTTGCAGCCTGTAACCAGCATAGGTACCAGTCTGATAACTCCTTTTCTCTGCTTAAATTCCGCCTCCTTTTGTACAAAAAGACTGTGAGTGTTTTTATGTGTTTGTGGCGTCATTTACAGTCTTCCTTTGCAAGAGTGAAATAATCGTCCTGTAGCCCTTGATTCAGATCTGTTGATTGTGATCTTAGGAGAGAGTTCATTGGCTGTTTACAGTTGATTATACATTTACTTTTGCTTTTGGTTTGAGTTTGTCTCTTTTAAGTGTCGAAACAAGTATTCATTTCGAAAATCGTTAAGTGTTGTAATCTCTTCTACCCTCTCTGATTTTGGAAAAGTAAACTTGTTTGTATTTGTCATTTAAAAGCAAATTCAAAGTTGTACAAAAAGCTTTCTTTGTAGGCATCAATACTAAGAAAGCGGAAAACAAACACCTACATTGTGCATTTGCATCTTGATAGTTTGCATGTTTGGTTTAGGAAAAGTGCATTAGAGTGTGCTGATTGCTCTTTGAGAAAAGATGGTGTCTTTCTTTTCCCTTTGTAGCTAGGATTTTCATAGTTGAAAAGATATAAAGCTTGCTTATCATCTTTAGACTGCATTTAGGAATTGTATCATACATCTCGTGGTGATCCAGAAAGGCAAACTTCTAAAAAGATCAACCTAAAATAAATTGAATGAACTTAACAACGCTTTGTAACATAACGCACAACATAGAGGTCTAGGCTAGAGATGTGTTCCGGCGTCGTAAAGCCTGGTGACTGTCGATCTCGTTGATGGTGGGTGATTCCTCCTGAGGGACGATAGCGCCAGTACGGATTGTGCTCCCACGTACCGTCACGTATATATTGGGAGACCCCTATAGGCATAAAACCTTTATCTTTAGGAAGCCGTGTCGGCCGCCCTACTGATCGCAATGCACTGAACACAGCATTCAGGAAGATCGACCACCCGTACCCTAAAAAGTATTCTGCGGTTTTGCGAAAAGTTTGGCACACCCTCTACCTAGAACTCCAGAGCAGTTCCTTTTGGCCTTTTTCAGACTCTATAACGGAAAAAGTCCATCCGAGCATTTGTCACTTCGGGCTCGTTAAAACATCGAAGGAGACTAGAGTCATCTTTTGCTTTTTCTCGACTCTTTAAAATTGAAAAATCAGGTTGTGTCTAAGCGTCGTTAAAATTTATTTTAAACGGAATAATCATCACCATTCCCTCGTTGATCTTCGAAGTTAGTCTCTTTTCATCGTAAGTTCTTGTAGAATCGCTAGAAAATCTTTTGGATAGACTAGATATGTCTGAACAACCGTCGACATCCAGGACTGTGTCATCCGACACAGCAGCGGCAGAGCCTCCTGCTGCTACCCAAACGATGTTCGATGGTATACCATCTGTCCCGGCAAGTTATCAACAACAAGCCGGAGTCCCATCAGGGACTGCTTCGACGACATGGTTAGTTCCTATTTCTTCATCCAGATTATCATCTGGTATTTCTTATGTTGAAACTCAACAAATTGATCCAAAGTGTCTTCAAAGGCCAATCTGCCCTTTAAGTACTGGATTGCCACCATACGGAGGGTAGTATGCCTTTTCATTGTTCCCTCCCGGAGAACAACCATATGGGAGTTTACAACAAAGTTCAGGTCAAACTGGAATTACATCCAGCGGTTGGGTACCAATAATGCCTCAGCAACCAAGGGTTGTATATTCAATGCAACCAGTCCACCCTGTGTCGAATATTCCCACTATACCTGCTATGGTTACTGCGTCGCAAGTACAAGCGCTACCTGTTGTATGTCAACCCCAACAACCTCAGGTTGCAATACAACAGCCTCTTGTCTCAACGACTCAATCACAACCTCAGGTTAGTGCCTCCTTATCTGGAGCGACTCAGGATCAAACAAGTATTGTGACTCCTCATCTTGGTCAATCATCCAGTATTGGTCAACAGCAAATGGTTCAACAACCAGAGCTGGTTCAAACTCAACAACCCCCATTCCAGCAATCATATCAAGGACCTGAGCAACAAGTCTTTGTAAGTAATGGGCAATCACATTTCCAAAGCGGTAATCAACAACCATATTATAATGGTTATGCCCATCAACCTTGTCAAAGTTGCCAGCATCAAATACATTATGCTGGTATGCAAAGACCCACTGCTCAGGCGATTCCATCTTATCCTGGGTATACTTCGCCTAACCTGAATCAACAGTTGCCCGTTGTAGCAACTCTAGAATTACCAGATCTAAACCGGTTGACGAATGATCCAATTGCTTATGCCCCTTGGTGGCCAGCGATTCCGCATAAACTTCCGTCAGATATTCCTAAATTTAATGGAAATCCAGGTGAAGATCCGTCGAATCATGTGATGACATTTCATCTGTGGTGTTCATCAAACACCCTAAACGATGATTCGATTAGCCTTCGCCTTTTTTAGAGGACGTTAACTGGTCCAGCGGCAAAATGGTATATTGAATTGCCTAGAGCTTCGTTCAACAACTTCAGTACCTTAGCCACGACTTTCTTAACCCATTTTCAATTACCGATAAGGTATGAAATGGGAACGGAACTCCTAACCAACTTCAAATAGACAACGGCCACTCACATATCTGATCATATACATGAGTGGCGACGTCGTCGTAGGATGGTAAAAACGTACGTTCCCGATCAGCTATTAGCTGAATGGTTTATCAAATCCTTACTTCCTACAATCACGGAAGATGTGGCAAAGGGGGGAGTCGTAACGGAAGAGCAAGTCATCGCTCGTGCGCAATATCTGGACTTGGTCTATACTCAGTCTGGCACGCTCTACGACAAAATACCTGACGCCCCTAGACCGGAATTCTCAATTCCTCCTCCTCCTAAATCAAACAATGACTCTCATGCCATCGATGGCGTGATTGGCACGACAGACACGAAATCGACAAAGGCTACATCTAAAAGGGCCTGTAAGATTTCCAGTCAAAATGCAAATGAGGAACTTCTTGCCTCGGAAGTAAATGCTGCGTCGACCGACAAGGGCAAACAACTGAAGCAACCAGGGGGCAAGAAGAAAAAGAAAGGGAGAAAAAGGAAACCCCCTGCGGGGTGTCATATATGCGATGAGGATCATTGGATGAGAGATTGTCCACATATAGCTGAAGTTAAGAAACTCTTTAAGAGTTCAAAAACCTCAGCAGTATTGACTGATCCGTTTCCAAGCCCGGGTACCAAACTAGTTGCTAATCAAAATGCTTCCCGATCCCAAGTGCTTATGTTGTCTATCTCAAAGCAGCAAAATGATGCTTTGGCAAGGAATAAATATTACGAGAATCCACAGGTGTCGAATAACAAGGCTAATGAACAACCTAGTAGTTCGACAACAACTTTGACCAAAGTTGTGCCACCCACCATTCCTGAACAAATGATAAAGTCGCCAAAGGGAGGAGTGTACAAGTCGACATTTAATCCTCGTGCAAAAATAGCACAGAATTATAATATAATAGAGGACCTGGCCCAATCGCCATCCGCTATGTCGATGCTTGAGGTACCGCAAAATTGCCTCTCCCAAGAGCAAGCTTTATTATCAGCAATAGGTGAAATTGACCCAATGGACTCCAATCTTGTGGCCTTTGATCATAAAGGATATGACCCTCAGTTACCATCTCAACTAGATTTCCTTATTCAAGTGAAAGCCCTCAACAAAACTGTTCATCGAACAATTATTGATGAGGGGGCATCTACGTGTATTATGTCGATGAGTTGCTGGAAGAATTTAGGCTCACCACCCTTGTCGAGATCGTCAACGACGTCAAAAGCATTTGATGGACGATCATACACTCCATATGGTATTTTAAATAACTTGCAAGTTGAACTAGGGGGCAAAACAATAGGAATTGATGTTGAAGTAATTGATGGAAACCTCGATTACAACATCCTACTGGGAAGGCCCTGGATATATGCCATGGCCGCAGTTGTGTCGACCTACTTTAGGAAGATTGCATTTCCCTTTCAAGGAGGAATTACAGTCGTCGACCAACAAACTTTCCTCCCCGATAGTTCGCAAGTTACGGGAAACATTCCAATGATCCATGGAAGCAATCATTCGCTTCAAAATATTGGAGTAGGTCTCCTAAAAGACCCTACCTTAATGGGTACTTTTGCCCTACCGCATGCAAGTAATCTGGCGGAAGTGGCCACAGTGGAAACCTACAATATGAAATCTTCTATATCTAATGGATTCGGAAGATTCCTAAACATTTTGTTAGCGTGGATCATCGCCCTAATAGAAATACTGTAAATACAGTGGGCTCCGAGGATGGTTCTAATCTCGTGTCAACCTCGTTAAAAAATGAAACAAGGAGCCATGAGGATAGTTCTTTTACTGTGTCAACCTCATTAAAAAATGAAACAAATCCCCTTTTTCAAGTCTCGAAGGTAAACCTTCATTCCAACCACCAAGTTGAATGTAATGAAGCTTGGGGGGCATGCACCTCGATTTGCGTTATTATGCTAGGGGCATGCAAACTTATATCGAGCAGTTTTAGCACACAGTTCATGCTCGTTAAAAAATAAACGCAAGATCCGAGCAGTTTTAACGCGGACTTCATGCTCGTTAAAAAATAAACATAAGCAATGAGCAAGTGTTTCCACCAGCGTTTAAGCTCATTTTCAAATAAAAAATGAACCAATTTCTGGTAAATAACCACTGTGAATGTAATATCATCAGCCATTAAAGCCTTGGTCGTGTTTGCACCGTCACCTCCACTTTTCCATTGGCCGATTGTTCAACTCCATATGTTTGTTTACCCATTTTGAGGAACAGCTGCGAAGAGTGATTTCACTAGCCATCCTTGTGACACTGCCGTGATTGGAAAATTCCAACCTGTACCTGGAATCAGCTGCTAACCTGTTTCATCACTCATTCCTCAAAAGACGAGTCTTCTTTAAGCTCTTTTCATCTGACTCGTAAAATATGAAAAGATTTTCGAGTCCTTGGCCTTCCAGCTCGTTAAAGGGACAGGAAGAGCTATCCCTCCTCTAGATTTTAATCTTTTTGGACCTGAGGGATTATTGCACAAAAAGATCGAGCGCTTGTTTTATTCGGCTCGTTAAAACTATCGAAAACTCATCCCTTCTGTATTGTTTTATACTTTTTCGGACCTAAGGGATTAGATGACGAAAAATGAATTTTGGAGTTAACTTTATGTATCTTTTCAGACTCTCTAAAAATGAAAAGAACCGAGTTATCTTTGTCGTTAGACTCGTTAAAATCATTAAATAGCGACAAGCTTGTCTTTAGACGAGAACGAGTTTCACTATCGCTAGGCTCGTTAAAACATAGCGATGGGCTTGCCCGAAGGGCAAGTTATAGAACAAGCATATGTTATCCTCCTCAAGCTTGACAAAAATAAAGAGGTACTGGTCAGCAATGACTGGGGAAAAATTGGGAGAAACTCAAGAAAACTTTGATGGTAGCAAGTCGCTCTTGAACATGACACTTTTCCTCCGTACCACAATCGGGTTGGGTTGTTTCATTCACCGATCACATCCATGGTCTCGCCATACCATCCATATTTGGGGTAATGCTACCGATCCATCGCATCAGTGTCGCCATATGTTCAAGAGAAGTCGTTCAGAAAAGTCAACCGTGTCCCATCCACTGCCGTACGTTATCTTTCATCCTTTCATGACCGCCACCCTGAATCATATGTCACAGATCGTTTTCACCTCCATCAAAATCATTAGCTCTGTTCCGTGTCACTGATGTGGGATTCATTAAGGCCCTCCTTTGACGGATCGCTTCTTGTCGACATCAGCTCATTATCCAAGAAGTTGATCTAGGAACAACCCCTTCAGTACTTTGAAGCTTGCATGCCTCAATGGCAAGTTTCTCACTTCCGGCGACAGGTATACATCAATGACCTTCGACCGAAAGATTTTGCGTGGTGTTCGACGCCAAGTCCTTTATTCACACCACGTGAATTGTACTGCAGTACCTTGAGGGTCATTATCATTATCGGTGATTCCTCTCGCGCTTGTTAACGGTTTACCTCATTGACCGGTAATCAAGCGATGCCTTTCCATGTTCGACTTCAGGACATTTCTCACATGGATCGACTTGTACTTAGAGTGAAGATCGAACGAGTTTTAAGATCCCGGATCTAGTTTCATCCATCCGGGCTGCGATATATATTCAGGAAAGATAAAGACATTGACATGTACATCATTGCAGCAGATAATCATCCTACCCAAAGGATGATAATTTCATAAAAATTATCAGTCTACCACCAGACGATTGTCTGTTCTATGTACAGAAAAATGAATTTATAAAGCTGAGCATGGGAATGCCCGCCTCAGCTAGATCATGAAAGCAGTATGAAAAATAATGTATTGTATTGTATCTTATTACAGGTCTCCTCCCAGCATTGGATGAACTTCGGATCCCCCTGATAAAGCATTTCACCCGATAAACGGCCTCATACTTTAGGGGGCAACTGTTATAGACATTTTTGTGCCTTACAGCATTGAGCATAAAATGTCCATAATCTAAGGGATCCAAAGTCCCTAAACATGTTGTTCCTACCCCTAGAGGAACAAGGCTAACAAACCACAGCAATTCACAGAAGTTCTCCACCAGAAACTGCTCAAAAACAAGTCAATTCAGGATCAATTCAGTGGCTCCACTAGCTGTTTGCGCTGAATGTCAAAGCCAACACTGGCTACCTGCGCTGAATGTCAAAGGCAACACTGGCTACCTGCGCTGAGCGAGAGTTGACATGTGGAAAGTTCATTCCATGAGGTGTCAAATCCCAGGAAGCTTCCAAAATCTTCCTCAATGACACTTGCCTCAGGGAATTCGACTGGTGATGAGTAAGAGGTTCCAAATCTCCAAGTGGAAGCAAGAACCTCCAAGTGGAATCAAGAACTGACAGAGGGAGAGGACACTAGTCAGATCTCAAGCTGACTCATCTTCTCTCCAAACATCTATATATGGATCTCTCCTCCATGAGATCTAGAGGCTGGAATTTTGTTATTGCAAAGAATTGTTGTTGGTTTGAGATTGGAATCATTGGGTGCTTAATGCTTTGAAGGGGGTGAAGATAGGAATTCCATTTGTTGGAAAGGAGATGCTGGATTGGAGCCCTCTGGGTTGTATCTCTTCCTGAACCTTGTTATTCATCAATAAAGCTATCTTGGTTTCTCCTATATACTGATGTATTTTTGATGTATGATTGCATTAGTATGTTTAGTTTATTTCTAATCCTGAACTAGTTATGAATATGAATCCATGTCTTGTGTAGTGTTCTCTTCTTGTGATCTTGCAGAAACCTCTTGAAGCTGGCGAGCGAGAAGGCAAGTAGCTGGGAACTCTCCAAGAGAACAGAAACCGGATCGAGGGACAAACGGAAGACACCGGTTAGTCCATCCATCTCTCTTCATTCTTAATTCATAAAGGAAGAATACTAGAATAGCTGTCTCTGTTTGTTGCTAAGGCACTGTCACACCTTAGGTGGATAGGATCGTCCTGCATAGGCATTTTTCCCCACAACACTCACCCACTTCCAAATGAAGCTAAGAAAGGATGGGAATCTCTCCTCTCAAGCTCTATAAGGGAGTCCTAATTTCAGCAGCATCTACCCTTAGGAATGTTCAGCTTTCAACCTCCCCTCCCTCTGGCCCAATGCCTGTATTTATAATTCTTTGGAGGAAGTTAATCAGGTCCACCATCAATGGGATAAGCCTCTCTTTCAATGGGATAGCTCCCCTCTTGATGGGATAAGTTCCTCTTTCTTTGGGATGCATGAACCATCTGGAGGCGCTCAATCCATGTCAAACCATCTTCTAGAATGCTCTAGATTCGACCACAAGTAACTTTTTTGAAGTAAAACTTGCGCCTTTTGACCTTTACAGGAGTACGCACCCACCCCTTTACAGACAGAGCGTACAAGTACGCAGGTATTGTGAACTTGAGGTGCGTACACGCAGGTAAGGGTAAGAGAAACTGCGTAACCAGAGTTAATTGAATTTTTAAGGACTTTCTCTCTTTCTTGGAGTTTGACATGAGGAGCAGAGGTATAAGACTTGCCAAGGAGGACATTATGACAGTTGATGGAGCCATACCGACTGTAAATAGTCATGGTGACAAATTTTAGTGTAACAGATTGCCCCCTAAAGTGCGAAGCCTGTAGTAGATTAGGGTTTCATATCATCTAGGAAGGGTGAAGCACTTTATCATTTCAAGGATTATCTTGTGGAGAGCCCAGTCGGAACCTGCAAATATTCAACACAAAATACATATATAAGATCATATCATCGCTGAGGTAGGCATTCCCATACTCAGATTGAAAACTTTAACTAACAAACTAACTACTGCTCTAATATAGGAATGATTTCGTAGTACATCATAATCATAGACTCATGTAGACACAGTATGGACGTAGCCATCTGTTTATGATTAGTCTACTATATAATGAATACAAAACTCCTCGCAGCCTGGATGGTGGAAACTAGATCCAGGGTCTTCATTTCTACTTCCCGAAATAGTACGATTCTATCCATGCGAATAAATGAGTTGATGTCGAACATGGTAGAAACCACTTGATTACCAGTCGTTGATGTAAACTGTTAACAAGTGTGAGAGAGACCACCAGTGATGTCAATGGTTCTCAAAGTACCCAGTACAATCCATGAGATGTGAATGAATGTGTTGATGTCGAACATATCATGAAATCCTTCGATCGAAAGTCAATGATGTAAACTGTCGTCAAAGGCGAGAAACCTGCCATTGAGGCATGCAGATTTCAAGGTACTGACGATTTCTATATCATCTTTCTAGATAATGTGCTGATGTCGATAGAAAGCGATCCGTTGCAGGCAAGCCCACAACACGAAATCATAAATCAAGTTGAAGAATTTAGCTGTAAGGACTGACTCAGGGATGGTCAAAATGGATGACAGGTATTTTGCAGATGAATGGTTTATTTGCAGTGACCTCTTGAACACATAACGACACAACAGATGGCTTCGTGACGAGTGACCCAAAGTTAATACCCAGAAACCGGCTGAAGATTTTCAATGTGGTTTGATCAACTTTAAGACAAAGGATTTCCCAACCCAGGTGAATGAAAAGTGTCGTGTTCAAGAGTGGTGATAAGGTTTTTCTGAGACGAATGATAACAAATAGGCTCATTTTTCTCTCTTTTCCCCCACCATTTCTGGCAAGTACCTCTTTATTTTTTACAAGCTTGAGGAGGATAACATATGCTTGATTATAAGCTCATCCTTCGGATGAGTCCAACTTAGTTTAGATTCGAACCCTAAGAAGGAGTGGTCTGTTCCTGTTTGTAATCGAACAGGTCCTTTACTGTGAAATTTTAACGAGTCCAGTATAGGAGAAACTCGGCGTTTTTCATTTTTAGAGAGTCTGAAAAAACTTAAGAAGACTCCAGGGTTGAACTTTTTCATAAATTTGTGTCTCCCAAGCCCGAAAAAGTATAAAAAATACTTGAGAGAACCGCTTGATCTTTACGACCAAGGAGTACTTTCATGATTAGTGTCTCTGACCTGAAAAGTAAAAAGCGATCAAGGACACGTCGTTTTATTTCCAATATCGAATTTGAAACGACAAAAATCCGGCAATCTTTTCATGTTTTTACGGTCAGAAAAGTGCTATAAGAGGACCGTCTTTTAATTCCATTTTAATGAGTGTAAAAGAAACGCTCGGCAACCTTTTCATGTTTTAGGAGTCAGAAAAGGGCTTAAAGATGACTCTGATGTTTTTGTTTGTAAAAAATGACAATTTTCCCTGAAAATCCTTTATCCTGCACAAAAACCAACACATTACTCATACCTGTTTAAAGATAGATAAAAATACTTTGAAAAATACCTTTTCATGGTGAAAAATAAACAAATTTACCATTTATTTACCCAAAAAACCTATAAAAAGGGCTTTTACCATTTCACTGTTGAGGAGAGAAAAAGGGCTTTTGGCAAGAAACTTCCCGTGGAAATTACGGAGAATCCGACCGTCGAAATCGAACGCCGTCTCTTTCAGGTATTCTACAACATCCTCCTCTTCATTTCAATCGATTTACAATTTGTTTTTAGGCCCTAGATTTTATTTTTTGGAGGCTTTGGGGTTTCAAGATCCGCCTTTCGAGGTACGCAGGTGCCACACTAGGGACCCGCGTACCCCTACATTTTCTCAGTTGGGAAAATGTCGGGCGTACGCACCTTGCCTTAAGGGAACCTGCGTATGCACGCTCTGTTCCTAAAGGCGGGGTGCGTACTCCGCACAAAGGGTTTACAAACCCCAAATTCTCCAAATTGGACCAACAATTTTTAATTTCATGGATTCTAATGGATGTTTTTTGGTGTGTATATTGTTCACCATGCTTGATTGGCGCGAGAGAGAGAGCACGAAGATGTTGATTTGGCCGCCATTAGTCATCAACCGTCCATTGATGCTTTGAAGGCATGCGGCCTTTACAAATACTGGGCCATACCTGGCATGAGGGCCCAAGTGCACTTTCTAGAGTGGCTGGTAGAAAGATGGAACGTTCAGGACCAGTGTTTTTATATTGGAGGGCACCAGCTCGAGATAGAGCCCTCAGATATCTACTTCCTCACTGGTTTTGCCAAGAGAGGCGAACTCTTGACTCTGTTCGAGACTAGGCCGGGTGGCCAGTCCATCGCTAGTCTCCGACTAGAGTGGTGTAACACTCAGTCTCAGGAGAAGGGGATACAGATCAAAACTATATCCCGCCCTGAACTTATGGTGATTGCTTTTACAGTTACCAGACTTTGCGGGGCTGCCGCTTTACACATTGCTACTGGATCCCAGATGCGGATGGCGATTGATTGCTATCGAGGCACCATTTTCAACTGGTGTGATGCTGTGTTGGCCAATTTAAAGGGCCAACTGACTAGAGCCAAAAACGGACAGCTAAAGACTTTTGGTTATGGGCCTTTAGTTGTGAGTTTTGGCTTAGAGAGGGTTCCGATGCTGATCCCACAACAGCTCACTGTTGAGGCTGGGCTTCCCCGAGAGCCCAAATTGATGCGATGGGTTGCGGTTATGGCCCGTCATCCTGATGAGGGCACGGAGGTTGTCCGATTTACTCCAGAGTACTTTCACTGGTTAGAGGACCAGGTCTTTTCTATACAGGATTTTCCTTATGCCGGAGTTGATTTTCGTGGAGATCCGGACATGGTTCTTCCACCGGGAGAACAATGGGATGACACAGGTAATTCATTTTCCACAAGTTTTTAAAACTATCTATTTTTTTTATTTTTTATATCGTCTCAAAACTGATAGTAATAATTTTCAAAATGCAGATGTAGGCCCACGTCGTCCAGCCAATCTCCGACCTTTCGAGAGGAGACTACCAGTTGCAGCGGCACCGGCCCCACGGGACGAGGCCACAGAGACTTTAGCCGAGTTGGAACAAGACCTAGAGCGTCTTACAGCAGATATACCAGAGACTACTATAGATGATATTCCTATCAGGCTTCAGCGCTATGTAGTCGGGGTCCCAGGACCTTTTAGGAGGTTCTTGTGTAGGGTGGCTCGTGCAGTGGTGTCATATAGAGATCATCACCAGTGATTGGATGGTCGTTTTGTAGACACATGTGACATTTTGGTTTTTTGTACTTATCATTTTTGCCGATCATAAGGTGTTTTTCAACCTATGATCGAAGACGATGTATTTTTTTGACACACTCCTATCTATATATATCATTATTACCGGCTTATCTTGTTTAACATGTGTGATGAAATGTTTTTAAATTTACATGTATGATTATTGCAAATGTCTATTTAACATTCGAGAAGCAATTGCATCTGCTAATGTATTTAAAGACCTTGGAATATGCTGATATTCAATGTAATCAAATTCACGTTCCAAGAGACACACTCTCAAAAATAACCTTAATAACACTAGATTTCTAATGGCATACACTCTATTAAGTTGTAATACAACGAGTTCAGAATCTAACCTCACTATCAAACTCCGAATCCCGAATGAAATAGATTCAGACAATAACTCAATCACTGCACTGTACTCGGCAATGTTGTTTGTTGTTTGACCGAGGCTCACCCCATGCATAGAAACTAACTCGTCAGAGGCGAATAGATAACCCAAGCTGCGGAAGAGATATTCCGTGTACTACAACAAGCACCATCAGCAAATCCAATGTATGTTTGGAGAGGCATCGACATCTGCAATATCAAGAGTAAAACCAAGATAAGCCAGAATAACGACAAAAAACACACTTTCTAAGCTAAGCACACTGTCTAGAATAACAAACACACCAGCTAGAAAGAAAAACTTAACCTAACTAAAAATTCTCCATACCCATCATTTAAGCATAATACCTCTTTAGGTAAAGTCCATTTCTGGGTTTACCCAAAGAGTCCCCGTCAAAGTCTACCAGCTCATAGGCCCCTTTTGCTAGCTTTCGCTTGACAATATAGGGCCCATGCCACATAGGAACGAATTTTCCAGCACCTAATTTATCATTAGCTTGATCATATATAGCACTATGTCTCCTTCCGAAAAATTTCGAGGGGTCACATTTCGATCATACTGAGCTTTCATACGTTTTGCGTGAGTCTCGAAATCAATCTCATCGAGCTAAGGCTTCTCCTCTTCGATCAGTAACTCGATGGCCATTTGCAGTGACATGCATTCGTTTTAGTTGTGAGTCACTCGTTATCAAAAGCACAATAACATGTTGTGCCAATCGACCGATGAATACCGATTCGTCTCATGATAACTAAAACTTTGTTGATGGACTCAACCAGACCAAGATAATAATGAACTATCGTGACGCAAACCAAAGTTCTGTCATCATGACATTTCAAAAATGGCGCCCATGGTCAGTGATTATCGCTTGTGTGACACCAAACCTAGCAATAATGTGATTGAACACGAAAATTGCAGCTGTCTTGCTGTCTGCCTCGAATGTAGGCATCGCCTCAACCCACTTAGTAAAATAATCTACCGCAAGGATGATATACGCATGCCCCCGGTCGAGTGAGGGTTACATGTAATAAAATCGATACCCCATTTGGCAAAAGGACCAACGACAATTATAGGGTGGAGAGGAGCAGGTGGAGCGTGCATCTTTCAATCAAACACCTGACAGTTGTGGCATTTTCGGACCGCAGTAATACAATCTTTAAACAAGGATGGCCAGAAGTAGCCAGCGCGCAATATCTTTTGGGCTGTGGCATACCCAGACATATGACCGCCACATGCTCCAGAGTGATAGTCATTCAGAACCCTTTCAGCTTCTTCGTGAGTTAAGCAACGTCGAAAAACCAAGTCCGCCCCACGACGATAAAGAGTATCTCCAATAATTTTGTATTGTTGGGACTGGAATCGAATTTTCCGACGTTCCGACTTTGAAACTTCGGGCCGAAAGGATTGGGTCTGGAGATAGACGATGATATCCCCATACCACGGATCTAAAGTGCTGATGAGAAACAAAGATTCGTCCGCAATGGGCTCCTCTGCCACAGTTTCCGTGTCAGCACGCGGGAAGTCACACATTAACTCTGCAAAAACTAAAGATTTCTTAGACTTAGATTTTTCAAACTCCAAGTCGAACTCTTGCAGGATAACGATCCATTTAGAGTACTTGCCCCCTAGCAATTGTTTAGTCAAAATGTAGATCATAGGGTTGCAATCCGAAATGACTGTAGTTTTACGGAGTAAAATGTAGTGATGAAAACGTTGGACAGCTTGAACGGCTGCCAATGCCAATTTCTCCACATGTGAATATTTGAGCTCAGTTGGATTTAACGTCCGACTAAGGTAATATATCACATGTTCGTCCCAAATTCGTCTTCCTGTACTAAGACCATTCCAATGGTGGAATGAGCGGCTGCGAGGTATAAAAAGTAATCCTGGTTGTAGTTGGGAGGATGCAGCAACGCTGCATGGGTCAACGCGTGCTTGAGTGCATCAAAAGATTTTTGAGCTATCTCATCCCAAGAGAATTGAGCGTTCTGTTTCAACAACCGGGTAAAACCCTTTGTAACCTCGGCGTAGTTAGGAATGAATCGTCGTAAAAAGTTTGCTTTCCCCTGCAAACTTTGGAGTTGGCGAAGACTCGAAGGAGGAGGCAATTTGATGATAGCTTCTACCTTCGAGGGATCGACGCAAATGTCGGCTTTCGAAACTACAAATCCTTGTAATCAACCCACTTCTATACAGAAGACACATTTGTGTGGGTTCAACCGAATATGATAATGCCTACACCTCATGAAGATTGCTCGTAAATGGACAAGGTGATCAGCTCGATGTAATGAATGAGCAGGCAAATCATCGAGATGCGGTTGCACAATGTGTTTGATGTCATGAAACGCATAAGACATCGCCCTTTGAAAATTTGCTCCGGCATTCTTGAGCCCAAAAGGTAATTTGCAATAAGCAAATGTCCCCCATGGACAAATGAAAGCCGTTTTTGGTTGATCGGCAGGTAGAATATTGATTTGATTGTAACCAAAAAAACCGTCCATAAAGGAAAATATTTCACTGTCAGCACAATCATCAATTATTTGATCGATATAGGCTGTTGGGTAGTTGTCCTTTGGACAAGCTCGATTAATATCCCTATAATCGATGCATATTCTTATTGTTCCCTGTTTTTTGTTAACTGGAACAATATTCGATACCCAATCCGTTAACGGAATCGGATAAATGAACCCTGCTTTCAGCAGCTTCTCAACTTCTGCTTTAATTGCAGCCGCTTTTTGTGGGTGAATCTGACGCAAACGTTGCCGGACGGGTTTAGCGTCCGGGTAAGTCTTGATCTCATGGACAACAATCGCGGGATCAATTCCTGGAATTTCCTCATAGGACCAGGCAAACACGTCGCGGAATTCTTGAAATAGGGCCTTGTATGTATGAATTTCGTCATCTGTACACGAGGCACCTATATGAATGTGCTCAACAATTCCGGGCTTGACTGAAATGTCAATGGGAATAGTTCGAGAGATGTTTCCCAAATTCAGCTCTGAATCAGGATGTTTCATTGGATTCTGAGCTTCTTTGACATATTCAGCTGTAAAGATTGATGAGAAATCATTTTCAAAACGATCATCCTCAGGTAAAAACGAAGATCTGTGATGGAGATCTTCCCATGGTAAATCGTCTACACACAGGATTTCACGAAGTTGCTCGTCAGATGACACAACTTCGGGAAACGCTATTAACTCCGAGGTTGACGTGAAAAGTGATTCCTCACGGACCACATTCATTTTGTCGATTTTGGTTGAACGCGGGTCGGTAAAATACTGCACGACTTCATAGGCAATTTCATATGGACTCAAAGGCATAGCATCACCAAATGAGTCTATCTCAGATTCAGAAGGAACGATCCAAGGATCATCATAAACAATGGTATCTGATGTAATCATATGAATGGATGCAAACGAAGACAATGCGTTGATTGGAGGAAAAGGAAAAGTTCCCAGTAAACCGACATCTTTAACTAATCCTACTCCAACATCCTTATAAGGGATAGTCGTTTTACCGACATGTTGAATACTCTCTGAAGAGGCTGGGTCGGATGAAAAGTAAGCCAGCTGGTCTATTGTTACGATCTTGCCATTATGTGGAAACTTTATTACTCGAAAGACCGATGAAACGACCGCTGTCATAGCGTAAGACCAACTTCGACCCAACATCTAGACTAACGGTTTTTCCTTCAACCCCTATAGGCAAATCCTGTAGAATGCCAAACGGATGAAACCCACGGCCATCAAAGGCCTTAAGAATTGTCGGGGATTGGTTTAGTGAAGGAGAACCAAGCGATCTCCAACACTGTATCGACATAATACACGTGGAAGCTCCCTCATCAATTACAGTCCGATGAATAGGCTTGTTTTTTACTATCACTGGGATCTGGAAAGCCATTTGATGAGGTAAACGCGGTGTACTATTTTCTAGATCAAAGATTATTAGGTTCGGGTTCTGAACATCAACAGCTCCTATAGCCGACAAAAGTAATTTTCGTTGTGCTGGGCATGATTGCTGCACTTCCAAAGCCGACATTGCTGAGGGAGAAACAACTAAGTCCTCAACAATGTTATAATTCTGGGCCGCTCTCACATGTGGATTGAAAGCAGACTTTCGAAGTATACCCTTGGCGGGCGGTTTGATTACTAAGTCCGGGTTAGGTTTCTCGATCTGTAGTGGATCGGAACCAGGAGCTGAGGTTGATGGATTAGAATGAGAAGATTCTGCTTCTTTGCCATCAACATGACTTTTACTACCATAATCTTGCGATCGAGTCGCAATCCTTACATGAGACATCATCAATATGGATTTTTCACTGGCACTCGAGGAAGAACCTATCATCTTACTCTCCTGCTTTGGAAATGGATCTTTCAAAACAGCAGGAGTTGGGGAACCTTTAACGATTTTCACAACCTCTGCCCGATGAGGGCAATCTCTTGTAAAATGATCTTCTTCACAAATAAGACAAGCATATCGAGGTTTGCGTTTTTCGTCATTGGTTTCCGACTTTTCAGTTTTCTCCTTTGGAGTTTTGTATGCTTTATTCTTCTTCTTGCCTTTCTTTTTCCCACCGGATTTTGATTTAGTTGTAGATGACTCTACAGCGTGAATATCAGCGGAAACTTCAGCAGAAGAATCTCCTGTCAGGGAGTCTGGTAAGGTTATAATAGGAGAAGAATTCTTTGAAGACTTCTTCTTACTTTTAGTGTTCACCGTACCAACCATGCCATCAGCAGCATGAGATCCCGAAGGAGCAGCGGCGATTTGATTTGACTTAGGAAGATCTGGGATCTTTTCGTGTAACGTACCTGACTGAGTGTAAACTAAGTCAAGGTACTACGCTTGAGCAATCACTTGCTCCTCAGTAACTACTCTGGCCTTAGCTACGTCTTCAGTAATCTTCGGTAACAATGATTTAACAAACCATTCAGCTAAGATTTGGTCCGGAATAAAAACTTTCACTAACCGCCTTCGACGTCTCCATTCATGAATATGATCGGAAATATATGTGGACGTCGATTGTTTTAATGAAGTTAATAACTCCGTGCCATTATCATATCTGACCGGCAACTGAAAATGAGTTAAAAACGAGGTAGCTAACTGGCTAAAATTATAAAAAGAGGCCCGTGGTAACTCAATGTACCACTTTGCCGCGAGACCAATGAGAGTACGCTAGAAAAGACGTAAGCGGATCGAATCATCCGAGATGGAATTAGAGGTGCACCAGAGGTGGTAAGTCATCACATGATTTGACGGGTCCTCTCCAAACTTACCTTCGAACTTTGGAATGTCACTGGGCAACTTACTTGGCATTGGCGGCCAAAACGGAAGATAATTTATTGGATCGTTCGTTAGGTGCGACAAGTATGGTAAATCCAAAGTTGCGATAAACGGTAACTGCCGATTAGGATCCCTAAAACTCTGGGTCACGAGACCAGTCCCAGGAGGAGGATATCCAGGATAACTAGGAATGGGAATCGCGTTCGGGATATTGTATCCTCCTGGAAAACCAGGATTAACCGGACCGTACTGGGGTTGTTGTGATTGTTGATAAGTGTACCCAGGATACGGTTGATACTGGTAAACTGGCTGCTGGACAGCAGGACCGAATTGGTACTGTCCCTGGTACGGTTGATAAGTGAATTGTGGTTGACTTGTGACAACCGTACTTAAACCAGGTTGTCCTACAGGCATCTGAACCGTAGTTTGAATCGTGGATCCAGACGATGGTAAAGATGTCTGAGGAGTAGATACAAAGACAGTAGAAATCGGAGCTGTCGATACTCCAGAAGTAAGTGGGGTAGATTGAACAGATGTTGCGGTAGTTGCAGCAGTCGTTTGAGATGGAGTACTAGGTGCAATAGGCCTAGACTGAGAAACTACCGAAGGTACAGAAGTTTTAATATTAGCCTGGACTGGTTGCTGGGGTGAACCAGAAACTAAGGGTTGTCCAGTTTGGGTGACCCATAATCGGACTGAGGGTAGGATTGATAACTGAAAGGTACATTTCCCATACCTTGAACATAAGATTGACCTTGGGGTGGTTGGAAACCTTGACTCGAGTACTGACCTTGGGGTAGATACCCTTGAGGTAGGTACTGATACTGGGGTTGACCTTGAGGTATAAATTGATACTGAGGTTGACCTTGGGGTACATATTGAGGCTGGGGTTGACCTTGAGGAATGTACTGCACCATGGGTACATATTGTCCTTGAGGTTGCCCCCTAGACACAATTTGTGTACCTTGAGGTTGCCCCCAGGCGTTAATTGAGGCTGCCCCCCAGGCGGTAACTGACCACCTTGAGGTTGAGAACTGGGAATTGAAACTGACATCATGTAAATGTCTCCTACGCTCAACGGTTTATTACCATTGTTTCCAGTTAATAACCCATGTTCAATGGGTTGAGGAGATGCTCCCGCAAAAGTACTAGAAAGTGACTGATACCCAGAGGGAACAGAAGGACCGCCATACAAAAAGAATTCAGGCGATTGAGTAAACATGGACGACTGACCAGACATATTTACAGGAGTATAAATACCTCTAGGTGGATAAGGAGCACGAGGTGGAGAAAAACTTAACCCTGAGTTGTCCAAATAATTAGTTAAAGAAAGATACCAAGTAGTACTTCTAGGTGGACTGTAAAAAATGGATTCACGCTCCCTTAGATCAATAGTAGGTTGATTTTCAGGGATAGGGACGCCTATTTATTCTTTTGGAGCAAGTTCTTCAATAGCTATCAAACCAGAAGGAAGATTTTCGGTGATGACTCTTTCTACCCTAGGTGAATCAGGAGCACTAGAAGTTAGAGAGACTAACCCCGAGGTTGGAGTAACAGGTTCAGATATCTCAGGTTCTTCGCCTATATCACTAGTAGATGAAAAACTATCAGCAAGCTCGGAAACTGCAATAGCTTCAGGATTATAACCTGTTTCTAGAGTTTGGTAATCAGGATGAACTACCAACGAAGACTCTCCTCCTTCAGGTCAACCTACTTTACTGCCACTAGGAGTTACGAGGACTTTCAAACCTTCGTAATGACCTGGGACGTCTTCAAGAGGTTGGCCCCGAAGTCTACGGGACTTCCTCAACAAATCGGCCACAGTTACAACCTCAGGAGACTGGCCCCAAAGTCTACGGGACTGTCTTGGTAATTCAGCCACAGTTAAAACTTTTAACTACTGCACACGCAAACAAAGTAAAATCTCAAAGCAAACCGCCTAAAGTCTCTAAAGAACCAAACAAATTCGAATCACACGCCTAAAGAATCTAGGGCGTCAAACCATACACAAACAGTAACCTTCCAGACCGAAAACACTAGTTGGTGATGAAATCACACATCGCAGAATTCAGTACAGAAGTGGCAGGTGGAACAGTTACCCCGGCAACCTGCTTAATGAATAGACTGGCACAAGTTCCTCCACTTTAACCGTCTCGAGTGAAGTGAACCCCCCAGAAAATCCAAGTGAGTCTAGCCGACGTCTGCTCCAGGTACAGTGGGATCTTCCCTCCACCGTCACCTTGGGTAGAACCCTAAAGATAATGGTCACTAAGGTCACCAACAGCAAAAAATATACCTGGGGGAACAGTCTACGATCCGATAGCACGCAAGGTCAGAGTAACAAGCTCAATCCCCTTGCCGGCTCCTTGACAATAATCCAAGGTTTACCGACAAGTGACCCCAAGATCCTCGATAATGGTCAATCCGAGGTTTACCGTTTGTAGTACGTGCGTATCTGGTGTCGTTCCCAATGAAGGAGGATTGATCCCCTCACTGGTTCAGACACGATCTCGTGCTTCTCCTTTAAGAGGAGCTTTCCCAGAGCATAAATGTAACTATTGGATTTATCCTACCACAAGATAAGCTACTTGTTTGGTTTTGCTGTCTTGGAGAGTTAATTACTCTCCTACTCCAAGACACTAGCCTGATCTATATTGGTGTTTCAGAGCCCTAGTAAATAAAAAGTTACTAAGTTAATTTTACTTTAAGCGTTAATTTTTATGGCTTTTCTTTAGGACAAAAGGTATTGGAGATGAAACTGATGGTGTGTAGACTCGACTCAAATCCACTAAAAATATGCACCTAAGATGATTTAAACTATCTTTCCTTTTCAATGAATTCCCTAGCTAAGAGAGTTGGAGAATGCAAAATTGATATAAAGACAAATTTCTTGGCAATGAAAATCAAAGAAACATTCTCTTTATCTTTTCCAAAGCACACAACACATGACCACTAATTATTTGCACGAAAACTTCCTTTCTCTTTTCAAAGATTTCAAATGCTACTAAAACAAACTTTCCTCAAAAGAGATTTTTGTATTTTTCCCTATTTTAACAAAGCATGTAAAACTACTTAACAAAAATCAACTTTAAAAAATCTATGAAAATCAAATCAATTTTACCTAAAAGCAAATATAAGAGAAATTTACCTAAAAGCAAATCTAATGAGGTAAAAGCCTACAAAATATAATTCTAGGATGTTTTACTCAGTTACAATTCAACCAAGGACTAGTTCATGCAGAATCATAAACCAGTCAAAAACAAAAATGAAAATCTTTTGTTCTTTTTCTTAAGAATTAAATTCACAGCTTAACCAACAAGCCTTCTCGAAATTCCGCAAAGAGACAACACAAAGGTAGGTTTCTCACAAAGGTGGATTTTATGAAAGGTCCGACTCCTAAGAAGACTGAAAAGACCAGGGATATCCAAGGTTTTTACAACTTCTAAAGCCAAAGTCACTACAGGACCAATACAAAAATCAAACCTACGGCTAGAACTTCTATGAACTTCACTAAAACCCTTGATGCTAATGAGACAAGCTTAGATGAAGACTTCTGACAAATAACCAATGGATCTGGGCAGCAAAAACAAATTATAAACAAAATCTAATGGGTAAAAAGGAAAAAATGGAATTTTCTAAACTTTTGACAGGGGTACGCAGGCAGCCTGTTTGCACAGGTGCGGCCACGCTCTGTGTACAAAGCAGAAGTGCGTACAGGTATGCACTGTGCTTAACGCAGAGGGTGCGTACTGCTCTCAAAACCAAGAAAAATAAAAACTAACTCAACCCTAAGCTATTCCACCCAAATTCACAGTCAATCAGTCAAAAACCAGAAAGAAATTGACTTTTCTCAAATCAAAGTATCAATCAAAAGAGAAATCAATCAAATCCATGGAATCCCCAGTGGAGTCGCCATTTTGTCTTGCGGAAAGAGTCAATTTTGCGGACAAAACTGACCTCCCTAGAAGCTAAGGCTTTCTAGTGACAAACAAAACAATCAAGCACTATCTTTCCCTAAATATGCATTTAAAATACAAGCAACCAGGTGTTTAAAGCATACCTTTTAGTCCAACGCTGTTTGTAGCAGCCAAGCCTCTCCGATCCAGATGAGCTCCTCCTTCTCCTTGAAGCCTGCATTCACTAACAAGCAAACGATTACATAGCACCTGAATAACTCATATAATAAAACATATTCATCATAAAAACCAAGGAGTATATGAAACAAATTATATATAACAACTTGTTGAGAAAAATGAACTTAATTGTATTAATTGGAAACAAAAGAAACCATTACAACCAGTGCCTTGGTGTTGTGCAGGTCCCTCCCAGGGTCCAGCAAGAGTTCTCCTTTACTTTGATCAGCTCACCCACTTCCAAATGAAGCTAAGAAAGGATGGGAATCTCTCCTCTCAAGCTCTATAAGGGAGTCCTAATTTCAGCAACATCTACCCTTAGGAATGTTCAGCTTTCAACCTCCCCTCCCTCTGGCCCAATGCCTGTATTTATAATTCTTTGGAGGAAGTTAATCAGGTCCACCATCAATGGGATAAGCCCCTCTTTCAATGGGATAGCTCCCCTCTTGATGGGATAAGTTCCTCTTTCTTTGGGATGCATGAACCATCTGGAGGCGCTCAATCCACGTCAAACCATCTTCTAGAATGCTCTAGATTCGACCACAAGTAACTTTTTTGAAGTAAAACTTGCGCCTTTTGACCTTTACAGGAGTACGCACCCACCCCTTTACAGACAGAGCGTACAAGTATGCAGGTATTGTGAACTTGAGGTGCGTACACGCAGGTAAGGGTAAGAGAAACTGCGTAACCAGAGTTAATTGACTTTTTAAGGACTTTCTCTCTTTCTTGGAGTTTGACATGAGGAGCAGAGGTATAAGACTTGCCAAGGAGGACAGTATGACAGTTGATGGAGCCATACCGACTGTAAATAGTCATGGTGACAAATTTTAGTGTAACAACTACATAAATCAAAGGAGACCCCATGGGCCTTGGCCATACCATCAGGGCATGAAAGGGTCATCCCATGCATATTACAACCCTAACCAGAACACATCCATTCCCTCTTGGGGGGTCCCTACTCATCCCTCCTGGTCTACACCTTCTCCTTGGTCTTTTGCACCTCAGTACCATTCCCAGCCGACCAACCAGTCATTTCAGCCATATACTCTGCCACAGCCTCGTTACAGATCCATTTGGGCACATAAATCCCATCATCAAAATCAGTGTTTTAAGGGCTCATCAAACCCTAATTTCAGTTGCTACATGCCCTAAACAAGTCACCCCTTTGAATGCCTCCTTCCTAGACAGTTTCATGACATGAAGACATCCTGAAATGACCTCTAGAGGGACCAGTGCAGGTAGGCCCATGTAAGGGTGTGCTGCAAAGTAGTTAAGTCCATGCCAGGGTGCTCTGCAAAGCGCTTAGGCTTCCTTCAACCTGGGTTGGGCGAGTTTGAGCGAAATTCACATAGGGTTTAGGGAATATTCTTATCTTTTGGAGTCATCTAGAAGGTTCCCTCACTTATCAGCTCCTATGAGCTCGAAAATAGATGAGGAATGAGTTAAGGTGCATCCTATCCTCTCATCCCTTCCTCCATGGAACTAATTCTAAGTACGGAAGGCCATTCAATGCCCCATTTATGACAAAACCTCCTTCATCTCCCTATAAATTGACCACTCATCTAAGTGATCAGGGGCTGGACTATGTTGAATTGTAAGGAGATAATGTTGTTATGAGAATTGGCTTGAAGCAAGTATTGTAATGCTACAAGTTTGTCATGATTTTGATGTGATGTGGATGGGATCCAAGCTGGAGGAATGACTTTGAATCAGACACAATGGTTGTAATTCCTTCTTCTATTCAATTAAGTATTTGAACCTTTCTCCAATATGTTTGTATTATCTTATAATGCTTATATGTGTGAAATGTATCTGATTCCATTCATTTATACTCAATAGATCTTTGGCTTTGATCGATTCTTTGTTTTCTGTTGTGTCTACAGGTACTTCTCAAGCGTATTAAGTATGGGAAGGAGCAACAAGATCGATACAAAGGAGACGAGAGGAAAGTGGAACTACAAGTAGGTCTTATCGTCTTCTCATCTTCTCATCTTATCTATTTCTTATAGGAAAAGACTAAAATATTTTAAACTGTTGTTCTAGATATGGCTGCTTATCTAGGGAATTAGTATTTATCCGTAGATACCAAATTCTCTAAAACAAATTGGCAACCATACTGGGGATCGAACCCAGAATCTATTGTCAAACTCTTGCCATTACCAATAAAACTACCAATGCATCAGAAAACACTCTTGCTTCTAAAATTAATTTCGTGTCATCTGACAAAGGAAAAAATCAAAATCAACCAGGATGCAAGAAGAAGGGGAAAAACAAGAAGAAACAAGATAATTCCCCACAAGATAAATCATCTGATTCCTCTACTTCGGCAAGGAAACCTCGTTATCCATGTCTAATCTGTAATGACGAGCATTTTACAAGAGATTGTCCACACCGCTCAAAGGTCTCTAAACTTCTAAAGACTTCTAACACATCTACAGTGTTGATAGATCTGTTTCCAAACCTGGAGACACATTTGGTTGCGACAAACCATGCTTCCACATCCCAAGTACTCATGTTATCCATCACAAAGCCACAAAACGAAGTTTTGGTGTCAAAGAGAAATAAATATTACGGAAATCCACTGTCATTGTCGAATAACCAGGCCACTTCTCAACCTAATCCTTCGACTTTGACTTCATCTGAAAATATTCCACCACCTATTGCACCAAAATTGACAATAAAACCACCAAAGGGAGTTGTGCATAAATCGACATTTAACCCTCGAGCTCGAGTAGCTTAGAACTATAACATAGTGGAAGATCTTGTTGAATCACCTTCTGCTATGTCGACACTCGAGGTGTTAGCGATTGGCAGAATAGACCCTATGAATTCCAATCTTGTGGTTTTTAACCATGCAAGATATACACCACAGTTACCGGCGTAGTTAGCTTTCCTAATTCAAGTAAAAGCTCTCAATAAGAATGTTCACCGAACTATTATTGATGAGGGGGCATCTACTTGCATTATGTCAATGAGCTGCTGGAAAACACTTGGTTCACTGCCATTGTCACAATCACCAACCACGTTAAAATCTTTTGACAAACGAACATATACTCCTTTTGGGATTTTGAGTAACCTACAAATAGAACTAGGGGGCAAAATAGTCACTATTGAGGTTGAGGTAGTTGACGGACCCCTCAATTACAACATTTTACTAGGAAGGCCATGGGTATATGCTATCGCTACTATGGTTTCCACGTACTTTCGTACTATTTCATTCCCTCATAAGGGTGGAATCACAATTATCGATTAGCTTGCCTTCTTTGCAAATAGTTTACAGGCTATGGGAAGCATTTTGTTGGTACACGGACCCCTGCTACCACTTCAAAGTGTTGGAGTAGGTCTCTTTAAAGAACCTTCCCTAATGGGTACTTTTACGGTACCGTCACCATCTGATTTGGCGGAAGTGGAAAGAGTAGAGACTTGCAACATGATTTCCTCCACCTCATCTGATTTAAGGAGGATTACCAATGATTCTGAAGTTGATAGTAATACTGAGGTTATGCCACTAAACCCCATTGAGCTAGCATAGCAATCAATTTTTCTGGCTTGTGCAGCAAACCCAAATCCACTTTCACCAATTGTATGGGTAGACCGTTCATTAAAATATGGTCCTTCTTCGGATCCTTTCTCACATATACATTCTACGGATGAAGGAATCGTCCAATCAATGATGATAGGAGAAGAACCTTGGGAAGATTATCATCATCGTTTCGATCTTCCAGATGACATCGAAGATTATTTAAATGAACTAAACCACCCTTCAGTTGTTGATTTCCTTTCGAATTCAATTTTCATAGACACAGTAGAATCCGAGTGAAACCTGTCAATATTGAAGAAACGATTTCTATTAATATTTTGACCAAGCCTAATGTTGTACATAAAATTCATGTCAACAAATCTTGTTCTCCATCAGAACTTGATAGTTACCACACTCTCTTTCATGAATTTCGAGATATGTTTGCATGGTCTTACGAGGAGATGCCAGGCATTGACACTAGTATTGTTGAACATGAAATCAAAATGTATGTTAGGCTCCTATACTACTAGTGTAACCCCTTATTGTTATTAGTACAACCCACTTATTATATTGATGTACCCATGTAGTGCCCATATTGTTACTATTGTGCCCCATAGAAGCCCACTATTGTTATTATTGTGCCCTTACATTATTATTGTTATGTCGGCTCTGATTATGTCATGACCCCTTAGACTCCTATATATAGAAAGGAGGTCTTTTTATTTGTATCATCCAAGAATTTTCATTTATGTAATGTAAAGGAGGTTTCCCCCTCGAAGAGGCTGAATTCAAAGGCGTTGATCTATCTTTTCTTGAGCTGGTTTCATAACATTTGGTATCAGAGCTTTGGATTCTAGGGTTTAGCTGCTCCAAACAGGTCATCGTGGAATTTTCGCTATAACATTTTTTTTGCAATGTTTCAGAAGCTAACAAAAAAACCCATTTGAGAAGACATCGCGCTAAATCTCAGGTCCGAATTTCAAAGCTTTTTGCGCTATATTTGCGGAGATATGATCTGAGGAAGTTGGTCTTTTTGTAGACTCCTGAATTACATTCCAAACAAGTGACCTGGGGAAAATCATCATAACTTTTTCCCTGAGAATTGGATTGAAATTTCGTAAGAAGGTGCAGAAAGAGGACGGACTTTAGTTTCTTGTCTGTATTTTTCAGAGCCAAAGGACGAAACAGTGACTCGCAGCACGTCGTACAAGTTCGCTCTACTGAACTAGTCTATAATCAGGCCACTGTGGGAGATTTCGCATAACTCGTCCTTGGAGAATCCAATTTGGGTTAGACTGGTGGTATTGGAAAGAGGAAACAGAGGGATACTGCAAGTCGTAATTTCAGAACATAAAGATCTGAAAGTATAGAGTTACAGTCATTTCAAGATCGAGCTCCTAAAATAAAGAAAAAGCAATATGAGGAAATTTGATGGCAAGGATTCGGTAAATTGGATACTTCAGATGGAGCAATATTTTGATCTACATGGTGTACCACTATTACAAAAGGTATGTATTGCATCTTCATATTTAGAACCAGATCAATTTTTATGGTATGAAGGGCTTTGTTCTCGTAAACAACTTGTTACGTGGTCAATTTTCACAGAGGAAATGGTAGCACATTATGAGGATACAAAGAGCAACACCTTCTTTAGAGCTACACCACAACAATTGGAAGAAAAAAGAGAAAAAGGGCTTTGTTATAATTGTGATAGAAAATGCACTAAAGGTCATAAGTGTGCTGAGAAGAAATTATTTTACACAGAATATGAAGAGGAGGAAGAAAAGGATCAAGAAACATCAAAAGAAGAGGATATACGCCAGGAACCCACCCCAGAGAAAGAAGAAATGAATCAGACCATATCTTGTAAAGCATTGGCAAGAATTACCACTCCTCAAACTCTCAAGATAGAAGGACATATCAAGAAGAAAAAGGTGCAAGAAGTGAAAGATCACATCGAGAAAGAAGAAATAAATCCAACCATATCTTGTAGTTCATTGGTCGAAATTACCACTCCTCAAACTATCAAGATAGAAGGACATATCAAGAAGAAAAATGTTCAAGTGAAAGATCACATCGAGCATCAAGAAATGAATCTGACCATATCTTGTAAAGGATTGGAAGAGATTGCCACTCCTCAAACTCTAGACATAGAAGGACATATCAAGAAGAAAAAGGTTCAAGCAGTGCAATATCACATCGAGCATCAACAACAAGTTCTCCAACTTTGAAAGGATAACGCCACCTCGGTGAAAAATCAAATGAAACAACAGGTAGATCAACATCGTAGTGAAAAATGTTTTGATGTAGGTGATTGCGTATTTTTACTACTAGATCTCAAGCAAGTTATTTATGAGAAGGAAATGTTGGCAATACTACATGCACTTAAAAAATGGCGACCTTACCGAATGGGAAGACTCTTCAAGGATGAGGATGTGGAAGCATTGCTTTGTACTATTTCTATTATTCAACCAGATTAGATAAACGAAGCAAGGGATGAATGGAAGAAGGACGAAGAAGTATGGCCACTTATTCAAAATTTGCAAAAGATCCCAATTCAAACAATATTGCCAAAAATTGAAGAGGAAGGAAAAATCATATTGGAACCTGGAGCAATCACAGAAGCAAGAACCTGAAAACTATGAAATCAATCAATTTCAGAGTATCTCATAAAGTGGAAGAACTTACCCGCTGGAGATTCCACATGGGAGCACAAGAATTTTATATAGAAGCATCAAGAACTACTCAAGCATTGAGGACAACGCTTTTTGAAGGAGAGGGGCATGTTAGGCCCCTATACTACTAGTGTAACCCCTTATTGTTATTAGTACAACCCACTTATTATATTGATGTACCCATGTAATGCCCATATTGTTACTGTTGTGCCCCATAGAAGCCCACTATTGTTATTATTGTGCCCTTACATTATTATTGTTATGTCGGCTCTGATTATGTTATGACCCCTTAGACTCCTATATATAGAAAGGAGGTCTTTTTATTTGTATCATCCAAGAATTGTTCATTTATGTAATGTAAAGGAGGTTGCCCCCTCGAAGAGGCTGAATTCTAAGGCGTTGATCTATCTTTTCTATCTTTTCTTGAGCTGGTTTCATAACAATGTACCCTGATGTCAAGCCAGTACGACAGCAGCTTCGACCTATTCATCCAAAGAAAGTTGTTGCAATTAAAGGAGAAGTTGAAAAAATATTGCATGTTGGTTTCATTTACCTGGTACCTCTTACTGACTAGGTTTCCAACATTGTTCTTGTCATGAAGAAACAGGGGGCAATTTGAGTGTGCGTCGATTATAGGGATGTAAATCAGGTATGTCCAAAGGACAATTATCCTACTTTTATCGACCAGATTATTGATGAATGTGTCGAATGTGAAATATTCTCATTTATGGATGGTTTTTCCGGCTACAATCAAATCAATATCCGCCGATAGGACCAATCTAAAACAACTTTTATCTGTCCATGGGGCACATTCGCATATAGGAAACTCCCATTCGGTTTGAAGAATGCAGAGGCCACATTTCAGAGGGCAATGAACTATGCCTTCCATGACATCAAGCACATTGTTCAACCTTACCTTGATGATTTAACTGCTCATTCACGAAAGCGGATTGATCACCCACAACATTTGAGAGCAATATTTTTATAGTTTCGACACTACAAGATACTACTCAATCCACACAATTGTGTGCTTTGTGTTGGTTCTGGTTGATTGCTTGGATTTGTAGTGTCTAGAGAGGGGATTCGACTCAATCCATTAAAGGTTCAAGAAATTCTTGATTTTCCTCCACCTTCAAATCTTTTATAGTTACAGAGACTCCAAGGGAAGGCTAACTTTCTGAGGAGGTTCATTCCTAATTACGCTAAGATGGCTAATGGTTTTACACGTCTTTTGAAAAAGGGGATACCCTTCCATTGGGATCAGGTTGCGCAAGCTTCCTTTGATGCTCTTAAAGATACCTTGATTAAAGCATCATTAATGTATTCTCCAAATTATCAAAATGACTATTACCTGTATCTCGCCACTGCAGATACAACCATTGGCATGGTTTTAGTCCAAGAGGAAAATGGGATTGAACATCCGATTTATTATTTGAGCTGCAATCTCAATGATACAGAAAGTAAGTACTCTTACGTCGAGAAACTAGCTTTGGCATCTATGCAAGATGTTCAGAGATTTCACCATTACATCTTGCTCTAAAAAACCATTATCATTTCGGATTACAACCCTATGACACATTTTGTCACGTCAATTGCTGGGGGGAAAATACTCAAAATGGATAGTCATTTTGCAGGAGTTTGATCTAGACTTCATCAAGTCCAAATCAAAGAAATCTCTAGTTTTCATAGAGTTACTTTGTGACCTTCCCTTGACATCCATTGATTTAACATATGAACCATCGATTTTGGATATCATCATCTGACCCATGGTATGGAGATATACTAATCTACCTCCAGACCCAAACTTTCTGGCCTGATACCTCTTGCTCACAACAACGACGTATCCGATACTAAGCCAAAGATTATCTGATCATTGGCGACACCCTTTACCGTCATGGTATCGATACAATCTTACGGAGGTGCCTCACGCATGAGGAAGCCGAGAAAGAATTGAATGATTTCCATTCAGGGGCATGTGGTGGACACTTATCTCGATATGCAACCGCACAAAGAATTCTTCATGTCGGTTACTTCTAGCCAAGTATATTAAAAGATTGTATTATTTTTTTCAGAAGCTGTCATGCATGCCAGATATATGACCGAAAAACTAGATTACCACCTGCACCATTGAATCTAGTCGTTGTTTTTGGACCATTCACCAAATGGGGCATTGAATTCATGACATCTAACCCCACCTCGGCTCGGGGGCATGGGTATATTATACTCGTCGTTGACTATTTTACCAAATGGACCGAGGCAATGCCAACATCGAACAACAGTGGTGAAACAGATGCTCTTTTCTTTTTTAACCATGTGGTTACCCGGTTTGGTGTACCAAAAGCCATAGTTACAGATCATGGGTCGCATTTTCGCAATCACATGACGGTTGAGTTGACTGCTAAGTTAGGACTATCACATGATAGTTCTACCCCTTATTACCTGCAAGCGAATGGACAAGTTGAGGCCATCAACAAAGTCCTGAAATGGATGTTGCAGAGAATGATAGGGGTTCATAAGTGAAACTAGAACTTAATCCTATACTCTTCCTTGTGGGCATATCGAACCTCGGTTAGAAATGAAACTAAATTCACACCCTTTCAGTTGGTGTATGTTCTAGAAGTAGTCTTACCAATACAATGCGAAATTTCATCTCTCAAACTCACGATTGACCTGCTACCCAACACTTCTGACGAAGAATCACATTTCTTGGAACTAATCCATCTGGATGAAACTTTTCGTGATGTCGCATTGGCTAACGAAGCACATAAGAAACGAATCAAGGCACAATATGATAGAAATGTCAAGCCTTGTATCTTCTCAGAAGGAGACCTAGTCTTGCTTTACGATCGTGAAGCTAATAAACTTGGAGCAGGGAAATTTGAACCAATGTGGATGGGTCCTTATATTGTCAAGCGTGTTCTAGAAAAAGGTGCCTATGATTTAGTAGATTATGATGGGATTCCATTTTCGTAGCCCCGAAATGGGTTGTACCTCAAACATTACTATGCTTTATTGAGTGTAGTAAAACTCATTGTATATATGCTTTCATTGCATGTGTGTGTGTGTGTCTTTTAGAGTGTTTATCTGGTTAGTAATTCGCTTTGCATTTGTTGCAGAAGTCAGAGTCTTCATAACCTTTTGTTGGTTATGCTGATGGTGCTAGTCATAGTACACAGAACCAACCTTCTACAGCATGGGCTATTTTCGCTCCAAGTGGTGAGTTAGTGAGTTTTCAAAGGATTTGTATCATCGGTCGACGAACAACATCGCTGAGTATAGTGCGTTGATTGAACTTCTCTCTGACGCCATTTCACTTGGCATTCGCTGAATCATTGTTAGGCTGGATTCACAACTTGTTGTACTACAACTAATAAACATTTATACTGTCTGAAATCCAACAATTTTTCATATGTTCCTTAGAGTTCATATTTTGGAAAGGCATTTTGTACACATTCAATATCAACATATTTCCAAAAATCTTAACACATTAATTGATTCTCTAGTGAATTATGTGTTAAATAGACATTTGCGACACATGTAAAAGTAATATTTTCAATTCACATCATTAGTTGAATAGGATTGCATATAACCATAGAAAACTCTGAAAGTAAAATAGATAGGTGTTTTAGAAGCTTTCACAAAATTTGTGTCCAAGACATGTTTGGTCATCTGACCCAAAAAACTCAAAATGCATGTAAAACATCCTAAGTAGATCTAGTGGTGCTCATGATAACAGGTCACAACCTATGCTATCATGTGAAAAAGCCTCACCCAATGGCTAGGAACACCAATAGTGTGGCACTGCAGCCTCATAGGTAACTCCTCGATCCGGACATCCAGAATACCAAGGGTTAATCCCTCTATGTGATCTTGCAACTCTGTTATGGTCTCGGCCAAATCTAAGTCCTGGAGAACTGCTCTCCTAATGTTTCTCTATGCTGGCCCACCTACACCCTGTTGGTGCCCCACAAGTCGAATAGCACCCACATCTACATGCATAAGAATTATTTTAGTTTAGTCTTGGAAACATTAAAAACATAAAAACATGTAGAAACTTGAAAAATCAAAAAACACTTTTGGTCAAACAATTTACCCATAGCACCCCATTGTGTTCAAACTGGTAGAATCAAATCTAGATCTCCACGGAAATTCATCCCTGAGTATGGATGCTCCTCGATAACAAGATGTTGTCGCTCGAGCCAACTAAAGAATGCAGTGGAAAAAATGATTGTTGACTGACCTGCATGTCAAGCCATCAATTCAACCCACCTCTACATACGTGGATCTCTAAGACCAGCTACACCCAGTGATACATGTTGTGGTTGCATCAATGGGATTCTCTCTAAGGTAAAAGTGATTAAGATCGAACCATAGCAGAAATTATTCGTCTTACCACTTTTTACCTTGGTTAGTTGTTCTTTTAGTGAAGAAAGCACAGCCTCACACCCATTGAAAACTTTTTTCTCTAAACACTCCAGTGCATACTACATATATGATTTGTTTGCCAGATGTAGTGTCACACTACCAGCCAATTTTTCGATTGTGAAGAGGATCATTCTCAAAGGAAAATCACCTACATCCCTGATGTTTATTTTCCCATCCTTGCTAGGCTGGGTACCTAGCCGACAAAACTGTCTAATATAATTTCTCACTGATTCGCATCCATGGGAAAACCTAGAAACTGAGATGGGGCCACCTCGCCTTGACATTTCGGTAAGAAAGTAAATGTCATCAATGGTAATAGGGATTGTTTTGTCCCTAATGTGAAAATTTTGATCTGTCGGATCCCATGCATGAACAAGGAACTGCAGTAGTTCTATTTGTGGCCTCATTCCAGACAACTTGATGTATTTGAGTAACCCACAATTTTTTAGGGACTCAACTGTACCTGGATTGTTTAAGGCAACCATATCTTGTTCTTCGTGCTCTCTTTCTCACCATGTAATTGAAATTCTGATCCGATGAAAGCTTGAAACACAATCATAAGCTTAGTTAGGATCTTTTCCATGCAAAAAAAAGGACAATTTTTGGAGCAAACAACTAAATCAAACTTGGGAAACTCACCCAGCGCAGCCCAAGCACAAAGACAGTGTGCTTCAGAGCATGAAGCCTTCCATCTGGGTGCTCTTCAACATAGTTTTCGATGTGAAAGCCTGCGTTGATCCCAGGGCGAAAAAATGAAACCCCAAGGGCCCCAAAAAACCCTAAAACTTGCATGAAATGACAAAAGAATGACCTTAAAAGAAAGATGAGAGGTTAAGCTCCTACCTAGTCTAGACAGCTCAAGAAATGGTCTACAGAATCTCTTGCAATTAGCTAATGAAGTTTGAGGTAAAAAACTAGTTCGGAGCACAAAATTGAATGGTAAGTTCCAAATGGTAAAAATGTTATGGTAAAAACTTGTTTTATGTCTATTTCATGTTCATTAATCGAGTAAACATTAGTATTTTCCTATTTCTTCCTATGAAATAGGTATTTTTAATCCATTTGGTGGTGTTTTGAGCAGGTTTTGAAGCTAACTTACAGAATTTGACGTGCTCAATTGTAAATTGTACCTTTGACCACAGAGCACACTTTTACCTCTTTTTAGAGCTCTGTTAAAAATGAAAAAGGAACCCTCTTGGAGTCCTCTTTAAGCTCTTTTCAGACTCTCTAAACATGAAAATATTGTCAAGTGCTTGTCCTTTCCAGCTCATTAACGGGTTGGAAACGATATCTCTCTTGTATTATTTTATTCTTTTTCGGGCTTGAGAGATTAATTTATGAAAAAGAACTTGTGGAGTTTTCTTTCTATCCCTTTTCAAACTCTCTAAACATGAAAAAGACCGAGTTATCTTTATCGTTAAACTCGTTAAAACATCAAATAGTGACAAACTTGTCCATCTAGGCAAGACTGAGTTTCACCTTCGCTAGACTCGTTAAAACATCAAATAGCGATGGATTCACCCAAAGGGTGGAATTATACAATAAGCATATGTTATCCTCCTCAAGATTGATAAAAAATAAGAGCTATTGGTCAGCAATGACTGGGGAAAATGGGAAAAAGGGGAAAACCACTTTATGGTAGCAGGATGCTCTTGAACATAACACTTTCACTCCATCACCGTGACTATTTGGGTTGGGTTATTAGCTTGATGGTTATCACACCATTGGTATATCATACCATTCATCACTTTGTTTTGGGTCAATGCTACCAATTCATTTCAGTGTCGCCGACATGTTCAAGAGAAGTCATTCAATCAAAATTCTTCTTTTGTAATACCATAAACCTTCATTTTCATGACCGCCATTCCTGAACCTTGTGTCGTTAGTAAAATTTCATCTCTAAAATCATTACACTAATTTCATGTCATTGATGTGGGATACATCAAGGCCCTCCTACGACGAGTTGCTTCTTGTTGACATCAACTCATTATCCAAGAAGTTGACTTAGAAACACCCTTCCAATACCTTGAGGCTTACATACATCAATGGCAGGTTTTGAGCTTTTGACGATAGGTTGACATCAATGGTATTCGACCGAAAGACTTCGTATGGTGTTCAACATCAAATCATCCATTCACACCGTGTAGAATGTACTGCAGTACCTTGAGGATCATTATCATTATCTGTGATTTTTCTCACATATGTTAACAGCTTACATCATTGGTTGGTAATCAAATGGTGTCTTCCCATGTTTGACTTCAGATCACATATTCACATGGTTAGACTCATACTTGAGTGAATGATTGAACAATATAGAAGACCCCAGATCTAGTTTCATCCATCTAGGATGTGATTTCAAGAGTACTAAATCATATGTACAATGACTTTACATTGATAGTCATTCCAATCATGGGTCTATATCTATAGGTGACTGTTTATGTACATTTAATGAAAGTTTATAAGTTGAGCATGGGTATTCCTTCCCTCAGGGATTCATGTAAAAATAAAAAATCATGATATATGTATTGTAATTGATGCAGTTCACCTTCCACTTTGATACCTCCTCATCACATCGTAAAGCATTTCATTCAACATTGGCATTTTTTCAACTTCATGCTTTAGGGGGCAGCTATTACAGATCCATTTGGGCACATCAATCCCATCATCCAGATCAATATTTTTAGGGCTCATCAAACCCTAATTTCAGTTGCTACATGCCCAAACAAGTCACCCCTTTGAATGCCTCCTTCCCAGACAGTTTCATGACATGAAGACATCCTAAAATGACCTCTACAAGGACCAACGTAGGTAGGCCCATGTAAGGGTGCACTGCAGAGCAGTTAAGTCCATGCCAGGGTGCTCTACAGAGCACTTAGGCTTCCTTTCACCTACGTTGGGCGAGTTTGAGCAAAATTCACATAGGTTTTGGGGAATATTCTTATCTTTTGGAGTCATCTAGAAGGTTCCCTCACTTATCTACTCCTATGAGCTCGAAAATGGATGAGGAATGAGTTAAGATGCATCCTATCCTCTCATCCCTTCCTCCATGTAACTAATTCTAAGTATGGAAGGCCATTCAATGCCACCATTTATGACAAAACCTCCTTCATCTCCCTATAAATTGACCGCTCATATAAGTGATTTGGGGCTGGACTATGATGAATTTTAAGAAGATAATGTTGCTATGAGAATTGGCTTTGAAGCAAGTATTGTAATGCTACAAGTTTGTCATGCTTTTGATGTGATTTGGATGGGATCCAAGCTGGAGGAATGACTTTGAAATAGACACAATGGTTGTAAGTCCTTCTTCTATTCAATTAAGTATTTGAACCTTTCTCCCATATGTTTGTATTGTCTTATAATGCTTATATGTGTGAAATGTATCTAATTCCGTTCACTTATATTCAATAGATCTTTTGCTTTGATCATTTCTTTGTTTTCTATTGTGTTTACAGGTACTTCTCAAGTGTATTAAGTATGGGAAGGAGAAATATGATCGATACAAAGGAGACGAGAGGAAAGAGGAACTACAAGTTAGGTCTTCTCATCTTCTCATCCTATCTATTGCTTATAGGAAAAGACTAAAATACTTTAAACTGTTGTTCTAGATATGGCTACTTATCTAGGGAATTAGTATTTATCCATAGATACCAAATTCTCCAAAACAAGCCTCAGTGGAATGCACCACCCCAGGGGTGGAGGCCCCCATACAACAATGCTCCAACCTTTGTTATGACACTAGCTCACAAAAAGATAGAAAAGATAGACCAATGACTTAAGAATTAGCCTCTTCGAAGGGGAAAACTCCTTTACATTACACAAATGAACAATTCTTGCATGATACAAATGACAATACCTCCTTTTTATATATAGGAGTCTAAGGGGTCATAATATAATTAGAGCCAACATAACAATAATAATGTAAGGGCACAACAATAACAATACTGGGCTTTTATTGGGCACAATAATAACAATGTGGGGACTACATGGGTACAACAATATAATAAACGGGTTGCACTAATAACAATGAGGGGTTACACTAGTAGTATAGGGACCTAAAATGCCCCTCTCCTTCAAAAAGTGTTGTGCTCAGCGCTTGAGTAGTTCTAGATGATTCTATATAAAATTTGCATCCTCCCATGTGGAATCTTCAGCAGGTAAGTTCTTCCACTTGATTAGATACTCTGAAATTGATCGATTTCGTAGTTGTCGAGTTCTTGCTTCTGTGACTTCTTCAAGTTCCAATATGATTTTTCCTTCCTCGTCAAGTTCCGACAATATTGTTTGAACTAGGTGCTTCTCACCTATAACCTTCTTTAAGCATGAAACATGGAAAACTGGGTGCACTTGGGAAGATGCATGAATCTCCAATTTGTATGCCATAGTACCAATCTTTTGTAACACCTTGTACGTACCATAATACTTTGGCGATAATTTATCATCCTTATTAGCTTACTTTAGGGACATTTGTTTGTATGGTTGTACTCATAGAAATATCCAGTCACCACATCAAAACTTCTTTGTTACGATGTTGATATGCATGTTGTTTCATTCTATTCTTCGCCAAAGTGGGTTATCCTTTAAAAGTTGGAGAACTTGTTGTTTATGCTTTATGTGACTTTTCACTGCTTGAACCTTCTTCTTCTTGATATGTCCTCAATCTTGAGACTTTGAGGAGTGGTAATTCCTGCCAATGCATTACAAGATATGGTCAGATTCATTTCTTGACGCTCAATGTTATCTTTCACTTCTTGAACCTTTTTATTCTTGATATGTCCTTCTATCTTCAGAGTTTGAGGAGTGATAATTCTTGCTAATGCTTTAAAAGATATGATTGGATTCATTTCTTCTTTCTCTGGGGTTGGTTCCTGGTGTATATCCTCTTATTTTAATGTTTCTTGGTCATTTTCTTCCTCCTCTTCACAATCTATGTAAAATAATTTCTTCTCAGCACAGTTATGACCTTTAGTGTATTTGTTATCACAAATGTAACAAATCCCTTTTTCTCTTTTTTCTTCCAATTGGTGTGGTGTACACCTTGTAGGTTATGGAAGGCTAGGAGCAAAAACACTTCCATATTTATAGTTGTGAGTGGTAGGATTCCTTGTTTTCATGTTGGCTTGGAAGAGTCATCAAGGGGAAGACCCTAGGTTCGAGCACAGGAGGCCAACAATAGTTTGATGTAGTCTAGGACAATGCTGACATTTTCACCTTACCCCAAAGGGCAAGGAGTCTCACCCGAGGCGTGCCATGACCAAAAGGGAGAAGGGTTCAACATGGAGTCAAGAAGGTATTAATCAGGTTGCATTCGATCACATATACAGAAAAGTTACATAGAACGCAGAGATAACAACATACTCGTGATAACCTAAGAACTACAGATTACATGCAATTGGTAAGATATTCAAAAATTTTAAGATTCATCATGCACAGGTCTCAGATACATCACAATTCACAACCGATCTTAGTCATTCTTTATATTAATCTTAACAACAAACATTACAATATAACTCGGCTTACGCAGCAAACAACTACATGAAATACCTAACTTAGTTCCACAAGTTCAGTTCAGCTTCAAGGACCAAGTCTTCCAAGCTCCTACAACCTTCCCTCTGTCTGCTGCAACTGGGGATCCTTTCACCTCCTCTCACAGCTCTACTGCTACTCTCCTTAACCTTGCTAAATCTAACCCCGCTTCTTTCCTGATCTTCTCCTTTTATATCCTTCTCTGTTACCTGGACTGCCAATTCTCGCTCGGTTGTTCTTCCCCTCAGCTGCTTCTGCACCTTTCTGCCCCCTCAACTACATTTTCCTTCCGTTGCCACCTTGCCGCAGCTCTTGCACAACTACTTGTTCTGCCAACCAATTGTTGCTACCACTTGTTTCCTTCTCGTCCCTTGGTCAACCAAAATTGGTCAAAACCTTTTCAAAATTTAAATGAAGGCCCTGACCACAATTCCTTGACTCGTCCCTGAGTCAAGTCATTTCAACCTCTGTTGGTCCTACTGGTGTTGCGGGTGGTCGTTCCATTATTACCTGCGTTGTTTCTGATGTATGTTATGCTGGTGCTTCTTCTGCCTCGATCATTGCTTGCGGAGTGGCATCCGTTTTTGTTGCACCTTCTTGCCCTTGAGGTTCCCCCATTCCAAATGAAGGCTCCAACTCCGAGACAGAGGCTATGGTCTGCTGACTAAACATTGTATAATTTTGAATGGTCATGTCCCATTGTTTGAGAATTGCATCGGTGGCCTGAGTAAACACTTCGGCCGAGTGTGACGTTAGTTCGGTTGGCCACTGGCTTTGCAGGTCACTCCATTGTTGCCCGCTGGAGTCACACACCTCCTTCAGAAGTAACACCTGCATCTGAATCGGTGGCTACAGATCCCTAATTATCTTTTTCATCCTTACAGACTCCTCCTCAATACTATCAACCTAAGCCTGAAGGGTGTCAATTTGATCATTGATCTATTGTAGCTAGGCGGGGTTTGTACAGTCTTTCGTGATGGAAAATAGGGTCTGTATTTGCTCTCTGGGGGGTTAAACCAAGTGGTTTTTTCAGTGCCAAACTGCCATACCAGTCATGGACCTTATTCATCAGGGCATATCTGTCGGCGAGGGCATCAGATAAAACTTCCTTCTTTGCTTCCAGTTCCATGAACTTTCCCTCGACCGTCCTCATGTATATTGCCACTGGATCCGGTAGTGCAAATCTCACTGTCTCCAATTCCTCTTCATCTCAGCATTGGTTGCTACCAGGTGCGAGTATGCTACCTGGATGTGGTCGCAGCAACTGACTAGCATGCAGGTAGCCATGTCTATCGGTGCTTTGGTATCCACCTCGATGATGTTTGGCCATAGTGATCTGAACCACTGTGTGACTTGGTCGACCTGGGCTTGTAATCCCACGTTTGCTTACTATAGGTGATCACGCTCTTCTGTCACCACCTGCAACTGCTTTGTTTGTTGTTCATGTTCTAGGGCCAGGTCCTCATGGATGCTTGCTGGATAAATGAAAACAATTACACTGATGGCCAGTGCTAGAGTGTATCAGCCTACATTGTGCTAGGGTCTGGGAGATACTGTTGTAGGGGTAGGCTACTAGTGATGGATTTGTTGGAATGGGAGGCGGGCGAATGGGATTTTTGTGATGGCAAGGTGAACTGTGGAGTGGGTGGAATGATGCTGGGAATCGGGTGGACTATGAGCCTTATAGGGAAAGGTGGAAAGTACGGCTCAAGACTTTCCCCCTACAGATTGGCATCTAAGTTGCCCCCTTCTGGTGGATCCAACCAAAGCATTGGGGATGTGAGTTCCATTGGTTGTGTCCCTGTGGTAGGAGTGGTGTCCTCTATTCGCTTGGCTGACTGAACTTTTGCTTCCGTAGTTGTCCTTCACCGGCTAGGCTGAAGGGTCTCGAATAAGGTTGCAAGGGTTGAGGCAGTGTGTGGGGATGACTCCCGCGACTAATGTAATGCAGTGGAGGTGGTGGTGGGGATATTTTCAATTACGGTGGTTGCGGGGATTTATTACTTGACCTCCATAATAAGGTCGACAATCTGAGATGGTGGAATAACTTTCGGTTTTTTTTATAGTTGTGATGTGGGTGACTCGGTTTTTCTTAGGCTTGGAGACCGTGGGCTGGGAGGGGGCTTGAGCTACTCCTGTTGGGAGCTTCATGGCAAACGACATCATTATGATAGGAGAAAACATGGTGGATCCCTAAAATTGGGTAGGGTAGTTTCTCTCACCTGACTCAAAGCTAGCAATTCTTTGTCTGAGTTTGAACATCATTTCCTCCATCTAGAGCACCATTGGATGGATTTCCTCCTCGGCTAGCTACTTCCTACTACTCTCCGCCCCATCTTCCACTTGCCCCTGTAAAGTTAGTGCTCCAAAGAGGTACTTATGCTTGCCTTTTGTTATCTCAAAGGCCACTCCTAGCCATGACCCCACTTCTCTGTGTAGTGCTTCCTTCGTTAGGACAAACCTTTGCGGTCTCATCTTAAACATTTGGGGGTGGACACACTTTGGTCTCAGGTAAGTATGCAAGTGGGAGGCACCAAACCAGAGTTCTTCAGAGTATTCCTCCAACATAGCCTTGGGTGTCCTCTTTGTTGACCTTATGGTGGCCAGCATTTGCTCGTACCGGTCTCTGAAGGCTATTTAGTTGATCACTTTCGTGTTGGGATCTCCTAATGCCTTCCATGGATCATACTAGAGTGCAATTGGTTGGCCTTCAATGATGGGTGTCATTTCCCTCTCCTTTGGTGGCCTCCATTTCCACATGACCAGTGACATCAACAGGTATCTGAACATGAACCCAACACCCCTTCTGTACACGTCTTCACATGCTTCAAATAGCTCATTGAGAACAAAGGCTGACCAGTTGAGCACCTCTCCTCGACAACAATGTTCTGAAACTGAGATTGTGTCCAAGGTGAATTCGTTCATTGTGAAGTGCCACATTTTTTTACCTGCAATGAGATAATAGGAAAATCTAATATCGTCCTTGTTAATCTTATCTAGCTTCACTCCTCTCCCGCCCCGCTCAGTCCCATATTTGGCATAAATGTTGTCTTCATTCTGCTTCTTGCCCCACTTAGCCCCTATCTGGAATGCGGTGCTAACTGCATTTCCACCCTCGTCCAGTCCTGTGAGCTAACTGATATCTTCCACATGGATGGGGTACTCCTTATCTAGCCACAATTATCCTCCATGCATCTTGCTCACTAATAGCTTGGTACACTGCATCGTGGAAAATTGAGTGGTTAACATAGGTAGACTCCTAAAATGGAGTATTTTCAATCTCATATTCCCTTAAAGTCTTCCCTGACCCTGGAGGACTTGGTGCCATCCTCCTTCTGGAAATCCTCCGCGTAAACTTCTCTTTTCATGGTCGGGAACTAGAAACAGTCTGTGAAGTCATTGTCTATCAAATTTTCCTTGTCATACTTGCCATACAGATTATCAACCATTTCAATTCGTGCATCCAAGGTGTCCTATGGAACTAATATGATTCCTTTTGCCATCTCCTTTCTCCTGTGATAAACTATCTTCACTGGAGGTTTCCCGCTTCTTTGTCTCTGCACTTGTTCTTCAAAGCAAACCTGTACTTTTGTTGTCTGCATTTGGAATTCTGGAATTACCTTCATTCTTCTACAAGTTTAAGTAGTTAGCCCTGACATGACATTCCCTGACTGACAAGGCCTTAATAACTAATTACTCTGTCGATTTTCACATGCGTTTTAGCTATAACTTGTCACCGCCGACCGACTTGGACATGACAACCATGACGTGGACTAGAAAGTACAAAATGAGTTGCATGGAATATTTATTTTTCCATGATGGGTTTATTTATTAAATAACTTTATGCTTAATGGGAAAATATATTGCAGCTCCTACTTTGACAGTTGCTTATTTAGTTACTAAATTAGGAAATGACTACTGGTATGGCAGACAGGACGGGTATCTATGTGGTCATAAATGTTGGAAAAAGTGCATGCCTATGTGTACTCTGCTGATTAAAATTACATGTGTGGCCACTGACTCTACTCACTGGGATTACATGTGTATCCACTGACGCTACCATCCCACTGACTCTGCTGACTGGGACTACATGTGTGTCCATTGACGCTACTTCCCCCTGACCACAAATGGGTTGCAGTATGTGAATACTTTGTTGAAACCTTATTATTTTGTCACCCTTCTTTTTTTGTGTTTTTTTTTACCGATTGTGGAAGGGCTTCAGGCTTGTGCCATTCACCCATCCATGCAGTAAGACTCCATCCAGTTGCGCAAGCCTTACCGCACCCGGATCTCTAAATTTTGTTACTAAATGGACCCAACCAGTGCATTTGCAGTTTCCCTGTGAACATCTGGAACTTGTTGTCATAAAGGAGCACTTGTTCCCCAACTTCAAACAAATTCCTCTTGATATTCCTATCGTGCCAAGATTTTTGTCGTCGCCACTCCACTGATTGATGAAACTCTGATAAAAACTAGGTTTTGTTAAGTTCCATCAGCTGGTTTAGTTTGACTCGTAAGGAAATGTTGTCCCTCATTCCCATTGCCTCTAAAATGAACATACTAGGTAGTATAAATTACGTTGATACCACTGCTTCTCTTCCATATACAAGTTTAAATGGAGTTTTCTTATGGATTCTCTTTACTTTCGTCCTATATGCCCATAGAGTCGTGGGTATTCTTTCATCCTAGTCATCCCTATTGGCACATACAACTTTCGTGAGCCCTTTCTCTGGTATCTTGTTAAATGCTTCTACTGCACCGTTGGCTTGTGGGTGGTACGGGGTGCTCTTATTATGTTGAACCATGAAGGTCTTCAGCAGAGACTCAATGGTCTCATTCAGGAAATGCGTGCCTTGGTTGCTTGTGAGGATCCTTGGGCATCTGAATCGTGAAATGATGTTCTCAAATATGAATCTTATTGTTGTTTCTATTGTGCAGTCCTTTACGGGTGCCGCTTTTTCCCACCATGTGAGGCATTTTGTTGCTGTTATATGTATCTTGCTCGTGAATGCCTCACCGGTGGAGAAATGGTTTCAATGAAATCTACCGCCCATTTATCGAAGATTTGCACTGTGAGGACTAGATGTAGAGGTAGCTCATTGCGTCGTGAAGGCTTCCCGACCCTTTGACATACATCGCATGTACTAGAAAATTCTTTAGAATCTTTATGGATAATTGGCCACCATAATCTTGTGTGGAGTATCTTTCTTGCGGTGGCCTTACCTCCTACATGACCTCTTGTGACCCCCACATGGCACTCCCATAAGACATCATTCCTTTCATGTTGAAGGACACAACACCTCGGTATTTGATCTAAGCCCATCTTGTAAAGGTGTCTTGCGATCAACTGGTAATCTACTGCCCTAACTACCAAGTGAAATCTGTGTGCCACCATGTATCCTGTTGGGTAGTGACCGGTTGTTAAAAATGAGGCGATATATTCTAGGTGGTCTGGGATTGCCTCTATTCTTAATAAATTGGCATCGGGCAATTGATCATCCACTGCTCCTTCATTCTCCCCTATTTCCAGCCGCGATAGGTGTTCTAGTCCCACATTGAGTCTATCAAGCTTTACCACTACCTCAAACGTAAATTCCTGGAACAGTAACAACCATCATCATATTCTCCCTTCTAGTACTGGCTTGTTTACTAAATATTTGAGTGCAGAATGGTCTGTAAAGAATTTGAATGGTGTGCCCAGTAAATAGTGCCTGAACTTTTGGAGAGAGTAAACCATTGTCAAGGATTCTCTTTTGGTTGTTGTATAGTTTCTTTCCACAGTAAACAACTTTCTGGTAGCATAGTACACTGGATGGTCCATGTTTTTCTCCCCTGGTTATGCTAAGACCACTCCCAGCGCTATTCCTGGTGCGTCGATGTGCAAATGGAACATTTTGTTCCAATCAGGATACACCAGTGCAGGTGTGCTTACCAGTCTTTCCTTTAAGTTATTCAAGTTTGTCTGACAATCTGCAATCAATGAACTCTTCCATTTTCTTCAGTAATTTTTCCATTGGAGCTATGATGGATGCGTAATTCCTGATGAATCGCCTATAGTACCCCGTATGACCCAGAGTTTCTCTTAGTTGTTTTACGTTGTGTGGTGGTTCCATGTGGATAATTGTCGCAGCTTTGGCAGGATCTACACATACTCCATCCTTGCAGATGATATGGCCTAGTAGATTTCTAAAGGGTACTACGAAGATACATTTCTTGAATTTAAAGAAATCTGCAATTGTCTGCACATTTCAAACATTATTCTTAATAAGTTGTTGTGTTTCTTCACCAGGTTGTATATTTTCTAGTGATCCATGTAGACTTCTAGAAACTTATGAATATAATCTCGGAATGTAGCTATGACGATCCTTGAGAAGACTGTTGGTGCATTCTTTAGTCCGAATGGCATCACATTGTATGCATATGACCCCCACTCCGTAGTGAATGTTGTTTTCCTTTTATGTTCTTCACCTATTCTGACTTGGTGATAACCTGAAAACCCATATGCGAATGAATATGCTTCGTTCCCCATAACATTGTCTAGGACCTCATCAATGAAGGGTGTGGGGAATGGGTCATGCACGCATGCGTTGTTTAGGCTTCTGTAGTTGAAACATACTCTGATTTCGGTTGCATCCTTCTTGTTCTAAATAACTATCAGGCTTATCCACTTAGCTTTGTCCACTGGAAAAATGATTCCTGCTTCCAACATTTTGTCAATTTCCTTCTTAGCCTTCTCTTTCACCCTTGGGTTCAATCTATATGGCCTGTGTTTTACTAGCCGGGCATTCAGTCTCAAAACAATTTTCATTTCCTCAATGTTTCCTTTTATTCCCTTAAATTCTGTCACTGAAGCTGGGAATAGGTCCTGATATTCTTATAATATGTCAAAAATTTCTTTGGTGGCTTTCTCGTCCCAGTAGTCTCCCACTGATGCTATCTTGGGCTTATCCTCTGACCCAACATTTTTCTTTCTCAGCATCATTGGTAGAAGGTGGGAACCTTCCATTAGGGGGATCTCTCGGATGTCCCTCTCCCCTTCCGTTTCCCCAAAGGTTAGGTGTCTCAGTCCCTCAAACCCGTCATCATCTGGTTCTACATCTACCTTGTCGTAGGCTGCATATCCTGGCGACTCTATTTCATACAGATACTGCATAAATTTGTGCCTTGTCGCCTCTGAATGAGAAGTTGATAACAAACTATACCTCCACGGTATCCCAATCTGTTGTTTGTCGACGGAGTTCCTCTTAGACATACCAAGCTCGGGGGACAGTTCTAAGGGTATGTATAAATGTGTGTACCCATCGATCCTTCGGAATTCCTTTGCTCTTCCAATTCATTATGCAATCCTTGATGTGCTTCTCGGGACTTGAATCCCCCCTATGTCTTTCCTTATCTTTTGTTCGATCTTCATCCCAGGTAAATATTTCCTTCATGGCTTGTTTGATGCTCACCCAGTCTCTTAGTGTATTGCAATGTGTTTTCCACCATCTTGTTGGATTTGCCATGAGGCCGATACTGAGAAAGGATATCCTTTTATCCTCTGTCATTTCCTGGTCTACTCTGTCTAAGAAGGTGTCCACTGGTTCAAGGCCATGGTACTTCAGATAGTCATCTATCTCCATTTGTCCTCGGTTTATTTGGCTTATCATTTCACATTGTCTAGTGGTCAGTTCGTATCTCCCCCACTACCATGCATCCCATGGAGCTTCTAAACCAGTTTCCGAGCTTTGGATACTTCGCCAGCGTATTGAACCTCCAGTCATGGGGTTGATGTAGTCCTCCCTCTTCCCTACTGTGAGCGTGTATAGATGGTCTAACCATCCTGGCTCATCCCTGTCATCTGTGGGTTCTGTAAACCTAGGTCCTTAGTAGGGGTATAATGGTTGGATCACCCTTATCCCATTTGCTTCGAAAATAATCAATTCCTTCTTTTGATCTATGACCGCATAGTTCTCATATGCCCAATCAATCCCCAGGAGTTTCAGGTATGGGTCCTTATCCCCCATGATGTTAATCACCTCGAATTATGTGTGTGTCTCCACCCCTACCACATCAACATCTACATTCTCCAATCTCCCAATTGGTAGTATGTAGTACTGATTTGCCATTCTTAGTTGAATTATCGAGTATTTTAGTTGAGTCTTCCCCATTTCCTCCCAAGTTTTCCTAGGTAGGATGTTTACATCTGACCCTAAGTCTAACATGGTGTCCCTTATCTGGAATCCTGCCACTTGCACATTGATTCATAACTCTTTTCCGCTTCGTCTCTTGTTTCATTTCACTCTTCTGGAAGCCTTCTCTGGCAACCCTGCGCATGGTCGTTCCACTTCATCTTCTTCCATGGATACCACAACCTTTAGACTTTTTCTCAACTCCTTCAGCATGCCTTCATCCTCAACAATTTTCAAGAATAGTTTAAACCATTCCCCAATCGGCTGGGTGTGATCAGGCATGTGATCTCGTGGTCTTTTATTATCTTTCTCCGTGGTCATCCCCTTGAATAGCTTAGCTACTTCTTGATAGTACTGCTTTTGGAATTCAGGCTGATATACCTTTTGTGGAGATGTCACTTTAAGGATTAAGGGGGGGTCCTCGTGTAGTGGTCCTCCCCTGTATTCTTCCCTCCTCAAGTGACTATATTAATATTGGTTGTGGGGAGGCCATCATCAGTCCATGGTTTAGCATTCACCAAGTTGGCCCCTCTCTGTCTGGTCCTTTCTTCCCACTTTGCAATGAGTTTCAGATAGTCCTCCATTGCATGGGTATTAATTCTGCATTGTGAGCACCATGGTCTCCTTGGCAGCAGACATTCTCTAGCAACATGCCCTTCCTGGTCACAATTGTAACACCTCATAGGCCCTCTTCCTCCTGTTCTTCCTCCTCGCCCATTTACTCCTCGTCCTCCTCAGTTTGACTCATTAATTCTAAATGTGGATCTGTCAAGCCTTTCTGCTAGAGTGTCCAGTGCTCAACACTGATCGGTTTGATGCATTGTTGATGCACAAAACTCACAGCAGTTTTTATTGGGGACATTAGAGTACTTTTGCAAAATAGGGCACATTCGTGGTAGGTGTCCATATGCCCTACAGATCTCACAAAAGTCTCCATTATTCCTCCCTGGGAAGGCCCCTTGCGCTCTGACCACCGCAACTCCTGCGGTTGGTGGGGCTCCTAAGCAACCCCACCTGGATGATTAATCCCCCACAACCTCGGGAATTTCTTCACAACATGCCCCTCCACCATGCAATGGGTGCACCAAATGTTGGGTCTAGTTGGATGCACTAGCTAAAAATCTTTTAGTTTCTCTATTAAAGTCATGATCTAGTTCTGTAGGCCTAAAATTGATGGATCTTGCAAGCTCGTACCTCCTCTTTATTTCTACAGGTATCCCCTCATAGCTTCTATGCATGATGCTTGTTCCAATGCATCCTAGAGGGTTCCTATCTTCTGTTGTGTTAGTGGCGTTCTGGTCAAAGGAAAGAGTGCTTTAATGAACTAGTCCAGCTGTTGGTTTGGGTCCAAAGTGTAACCTAACTTGGCAATGGCATCCTTAAACCTTTACATAAGCTCCCAAGCCATCTCCCCCTCTTTATGCCCTCGCTGATCCATCTGTGGTACCTTGAATTCCTGCACAAATCCTCTCTTATTATCATCTATTATGGAGTTTTGATTCTACTCCACCCATTTTATAAACCAGCGCAGAACCCTTTCCCTCAGCGTGGTTTGGAATTCTACTGCCCTGACATTATCTAGAGTCTGAAGAGCCCTCCAAATAGCTTCACAAAGATACTAGTGCTTCTCCACATCCTTGTTTCCTCTCCCCTCAAATTCGAGATATCTGATAAAAGATCCTGCCATACTAGTTTGGGTAGGAACTATCAGCATGAACCCTTTGCTCCCTGGCTACTGTTATAGCTCCAAATCTCACTCTTATGGTTTGTGATGCTGCACTCATGGCCTAGGGCAACCCCTCCTTCCAGACCTGGTCCAAAATCTAAAAAACAGTGTTTTATTCCCTATACGCGACATTGCCCTGAGCTAAACATGTTTATACGCGGGCCTGTGTATACCCAACCCGCGTATATGTCTTAAAACACTTAAAAAAAATTAAATCCCCTTAATTTCGGGCGGTGATCGTGGGTTTTACTTGCTGATCACCTGTTAGTGCCCATGGCCCAACTGTTCCCAACGAATTCCCAACTAAAAAACTACTTTGGGAGTAGTATAAAAAGGCTTCAATGGGAAGGCCTAAGGGAGGAGAGAAGAGAGAAAAAGGTTATTATGCTGAGATTTCCCTGACCAGGTCTGAAGATCCTTGTGCCTCCTGCACTTCCCCCATTGTTACAGGAAACCCTTGTTTCCTTGTGTGATGATGTCCATTTACTACTTGTGATATCATGGAGTAAGTCATGGAAGGAGTTTGTTAAAGGCTTGAGATTGGACGAATCCGGAGGACGGTTCCACTTGGAGCCTGCAAAAGGAAGACTCAGGTGAAATTATTCCTTTCTGTACTTTATTTGTCTATAATAAAATAAACACATGTCTTTGTTCCTAATATAAATCTTCTTCATGTTTATGATATTCATGTTAGAATTCATATGTGAATGGTTGTTTAATTGCATAACTAACTACCTTTCTTTATAATATGAAGATGGTTTCTTTATAATGTTTAGTCCATATACTGTTGTACTTTCTTGAATCGGTTGTTTTGAAGGTAGAAGGAACAAAAGGAACTCCAAGAAGGGTTTGGACCCTGGAAATACCTTCTCAAATGTAGGACCTCAGGTACGCCCCTTATCGTAGAGTTTTCTTATATTAGCATTATGGTTGTATGGAATGTGTGTTTCTCTGTATAGACAACTTTCAGTCTGCTAGGGTATTAGCCCAAGACCCTAGGGGAACTTTTCCCTTAACAGAATTGGCGACTCCGCTGGGGACAACATCATTGTTGTTCCTAGTTTGGGTGTGTTCAAGCCAATCAGGGCTCAGCTGTCTGTTTGCTTACTGTTGTTGTCTAGTCTGTTCCTGTAGGAACTTGAGTTGTAAGTTTGGTCAGTTTCTTCAGACTGTTTTTTATTTTTTCTTGAAATCTGTTATATACATTGTTTTTCTTGTTTACAGAGGCATATATACACATGTTTCCTTAAGTTAACCCGCGTATACGCAGGTTTCCTTAGGCACGGTCGCGTATACACACAATCTGTACATAAGTATAGTCGCGTATATCTTGCAATTTTCAAGATTTTTTAAATATTTTGCTTTTGAAGGTATATCTGTTGGTTTGATTCAGTCCTGAACAATTACTTTCCAGTGTCAGTTGTTAGTTTTACAGCAAGTATCTGATTTCAAATTCTCTCTGATTGTGAGAAGTGTTGGTCTTGTTTTTGTTTTTGCAAGTGTCATCGTTTTTGCTTAAGCAAACAAGATTTCTTGTTGGGAATCTTGGCTGCTCTGATTCATCAGGGCAGGAAGATTGATCACAATCTTTGTGTTAAATCTTGTTTTTGGTGACCTTTTTGTTTGCTTGAAAAAACTGCTTTTTGTGACCATCTATTTTTCTTGTTTCATGAAAGTTGTTGATTGACACTTTCTTGAAAATTGTATTTTTGATCTTTTGGTATTTGTTGCCAAAGCTTTCATTCCTGCTTTTGATTGTTAAGAGCATCTTTAAACACATTTCTTTTTGTTGAGTTTTCACCCATTGTGTGTTTTCAACTTGCAAAAGTGTTTGTTGCCTATTCTTCAATCATAAAGTTTCAGTCTTGTTGAGAGCATTTTTGAAAAGACATTTTTGTGTTTGCTTTTGAAAAAACTTGGTTTTTCTTTCTTGAACTTTGTTTTCATTTGGTTTCCTTTTAGTGAATGAAAGTGCTTTTTGTTTGTCTTGAAAATTGTTTTTAGTGTTTAGACGAAATGAATGGTAGCATCTAATATTCCATCTAAACATTTTAAGTGGCAAAATAAAAATTGATAAACAAGTAACTTTCATTTCTTGATTTAGAGTAGTCTTAAGTCTTGCATCACCATGTACTTATTGCATTAGGATAGATTTGCACATATTTTTAGGCATCCATAGTTTTGTTAACTTTTGTGAGTGTGAAGCTTGAATTAAAGAAAAGAAAAGAAAAATTTGTTTTACTTGAAGTTCCTCTGAACCCTGTAAAAACTTCTTTTCATCGAAAAACGAAAACAAGTGCATTTGCATGTAGTTTGGTTTTTATTAATTTATTTTGCGTCAAAACACCACTAGTTTCACTTCTACTTATCCCTTGACTTAAAGAACAGCCCATTTAAAAACAAGCGCTAATTAAAATATACTAGAACTTTTTATAATTGTCAAGTTAGACACACCAACAAGTTTTAGGATATTTTAGGGCCTTGGATTAGGCGAGTGGAGAGATAACTCTCCAAGGCCATTTAAACTGTCAAACATAGGAGTCTGAATAGTGAGTGAAAATCCAATAGCATTAGGAAGACCAGGAAAGCTCCAGATCTGGGAGTTAAGCATGAGGGTTTTTGAAGACAGGGAAGAGAGATACCCCCTCTCCTACTTGTCCGATCTTACCTCACGACTGTTCCACCTAGCTTCTGCAACGAGTTGGTATCCATAGTTGCTACTCCTAGGGATCTACACAGGTGGCTGCAGAGGGGAATCCCGTGGCACCTGAGGTCGACGTTGCATCACTCTCAACGGTACTACTAGAGGGCACCCTTGCGAAGCTTGGGGGCTTGCACCGGCGTAGGCTGTTGTTAGGAGGTCAACGTAACTTCCTCTGTTACCTTCGCTGATAGGACTGGGCCGTCATTATCCCAGACTATCTTCAGAAGGCCCCTTAATTCACTTTCTTATATTTTGGTGTCCGGTCCTAATCACCTGGAGCGGAAATACTTGGAAGTTGTTTGACTGGCTGATATCTTTAGGGACTTTATAGTGTGTGCTCTGTGCTCTTAGTTGGCCTAGCTTTCAATTTTTTGAGTCTTTAGTTAGATCTTAACAAAAAATTCAAAGTGGCTGACCGATCACCTAGATGGTCTCGAAGACTTCGTGTTCTTTCACCACCAAGTTTAGAGCCTTCTCCTAGAAGGCGCAGAGGTAATACTGCTGGTAGATTTCATCCCACGGCAGCTGACGCATCGGGGATTGATCCTCCTCTCGAGGACATTAGTGTTCGAGTAAAGCCTGGCACTTCCGTAGAACAAGAGAGGAACACTCCAGTTCTTTCTCGAGTTCTCTTTCAAACAGAGAATAACATAGAGGTAGAAGAACTCTCAGAGTCATTAGCGGCTCTGAATTCTCCCCTACCATCTAGTCATCCGGAAGTATTACAATACATTGGGACTCCGACGCATAGACCATCAAGTCTAGGTCACATTACACACTTACCATCGATGACCACTATTGGAAGCATGGCTTCTACTACAAGTGCTACAACTATGCAGACTCCAACATCAGTACAAGGGGGAGGAACGATTTCCATCTCCTCTGCTTCTTTGTTTGGGTCTTTTGCTAGCACATCTTTAGTTGGGTCTACTTCCATTCCTTCCACGAGTGGAAATTCCCAAAACAATGCTTTTAGTTCTAGATTCTTCCCATTTGGCACCCATTCACAGGGTATTCCGTCAGTTCCGTTTAGTGTTGTCGCGCCCATGATGGGTGGATCGGCTTCATTCCAGGGTTTTCCTTTTGGAAGTGGTCATATACCACATTCCAACCCAGCTGTAGGATCTATGTCTTTTTCTTCTATAGGACAAAGCAGAAATCCTTTCCAAGGTTGGACTAACCCTGTGGTTAGTGGCATGGGAACTGGGAATCCGTTTTTCAGCCAACAAGGGAATAGGCTATACTCCACAGTTAGTTCGTTTCAAAGTATTCCTCCCTTAGCTTTGCTTGGAATCCGTATTGGGGGTTATCAACTCCTTATAATCCTTTAGGAGGAAGCTTTGTTGGTTATGGAGGCTTTGCAGCCGGAGTTGGTCAAACTCCGAATTTTGCTGGATCACAAGGCTTGCCTTTTGGTTCAGCTGGTTCGGCTAGTTACTTTGGGCAGCCTGGTGCCTTCCAAAATATAGGACAATATTTTCAGAACTTTGGGAGCTCTGCCCAATCTGGGTGGAATCGCCAAGGTCCTCCTAGGCTTCCATTTCTGGCAACTTTTAACTTGCCAGATCTCACTAAGTTAACAAACGATCCAATCAAATACAATCCGGCCTGGCCTCCAGTCCCAACCAAACTCCCTTCGGACATTCCAAAATTCGAAGGGAAGAGCGGTGAAGACCCAGGCGACCATGTAACCACATTCCATTTGTGGTGCTCATCGAACTCCCTTATTGATGACTCGATTAGGTTGAGACTTTTTCAACACACCTTGACTGGTAATGCAGCCAAATGGTATATAGAGTTGCCAGGAGGCATCTTTACATCTTTCGCTAACTTAGCTAACATTTTCTTAAATCATTTCCAGTTGCCTATCCGTTATGATGTCGGAACTGAACTTCTGGCCACTTTTCATCAGGATAAGGCAACTCACATTTCTGACCATATTTAGGAATGGAGACGGAGAAAGAGGCTCATTAAAGCCGAAATCCCTTCGGAGTACCATCTCAAATGGTTTTTTAAATCTTTACAACCTAAGATCTCTAAGGATGTCTCCATGTCTTGAGTCTATTCTTAGGAGCAAGCCATTTTTAGGGCCCAGCAATTAGAATTGATCTACTCTCAGTCTGGGATCCTACAAAAATACTTACCAGATGCTTCTAGGTCTAAGGTTTATATAGCCAAGTCGAAGCCAGGTCCCCATGCAGATGGTATCATTGGATCGATAGACACAAATGCGGTGAACTTATTGAGCCAATTGCAGCAGTTGTCTTTGCAAAATGCTCCTAACAACCAAGTCACATCGTCTAACCCTCCGACATCCCAACCCTCTTCGATTAATTCCATCCAATATGATAACCCTAAAGGAAATCAAAATCCCAATGGGAAAAAGAAAGGACGAGGAAAGAAAAAGAATTAGGATGGGAAGGCTGACGCAAATAAATCCGGCAATAATGTTGGTGGTGGTAGAAATGAGTCTAGAAAGAAAGTCAAGTTTCTATGCAAATTGTGCGGTGGAGACCATTTAACTCACCTCTGCCCCAAGATCAAAGATGCTCAGCGCTTGTTAGGGCAGCAAGGGACTTCTAGTTCTCAGGTTGTGTTAACCAACCCTTTTCCCCAAGGGCAGCAACTTCTTACTGGAGCGAGTTCAAACCCTAGAACCTCCGCAGGGGGCAATCAGGAAGGGTAAAAATCATCAAATGTTTTCATGATGGGTTCTAATGTCCATGTGGCTACTCGATCACGTGATTACGGTGAAGCCGAAACTTCCAAGGACAAGACTGCTCCCGGAAATACCGACCTTCATATTGAGTGACCCCCTGTCGAGACTATACCACGAATACCGAAAGGTTCTGCTAAACACGCGACTATTAATCCTAATGCTAGGGCCACCCAGAACTACTCCATTGTTGAGGATCTGGCTCAGAGTCCATGTGCCATGTCCGCTTTAGAGGTTCTCCAGTCATGTCTGGCTCAACGAAGTGCTTTACTTTCCGCGATTGGGGCAGTTGATCCAACTAACTCTTTAGTGCTCACTTTCGACATGTTAAATGTCAAAAAGTGACTCCCTCATCATATGGCTTTCCAAATAAAGTCTACATACCGGAAAATTAACATTTTTCATACCGTTATTGATGAAGGAGCTTCCACGTGCGTCATGTCGATGTCATGCTGGAAGGCTATTGGATCGCCTTCGGCTGTTCCTTCACCTACCATCCTGACTGCATTTGATGGTCATTCTCATAAGCCGCATGGGATTATCCTGGCCTTTCCTATATGTGTTGGGGGGAAGGTCATCAATATTGAAGTAGAAGTCATTGATGCTAACCTAGACTACAATCTCCTCTTAGGAAGGAACTGGGTATACGAAATGGACGCCGTTGTTTCGACTCTCTTTCGTGTCATTTGCTTTCCTCATGAGGGGAAAATCGTTAAGGTTGATCAATTGGATTATTGTCCAGTCAATCCTCAAGAAATCTCTGGCTCTACTGTTCCCTTAGTGGATAACCCTCATTCGCCTACTGAGAATCTAGGAGTGGGGATGTATTCCTCATTGATGGGTACTTTTCATCTTCCCTCTCCTATCGCTAGAATCAATGTCGTTTCATCATCTAAGGAGTCTCCTCGAGAAGAGTTCTTCCGAACTCATTATTTTTCAAACCCTTGGACCTTGCCTTCACCTATGACCACATTAGCTGAAGGACAAGTAAATGGAATGGCATTCCCTATGTCTGTAGCTGAGCTTAGATATCAGTCTATCGTTAACTCTGCAGATGACCACTCTACTCCTTTTTCCGAAGAAGAGTTAGATGGTGATGTGGCCCCGGCCTGGAGCCTTGATTCTACCTCTGCCTTGGACTGTTTAGATTCGGTTTCACCTTCTGAAGAAGCAATCCTCGAAGCGATGATGGGTATAGATTGACCTTGGGAAGACTTACACCATCATTCATACTTTCTTCCTCCATTGCAGGAAGTAGAATCTAGGTTCTCCGAGCTCTTTACTAGTGATGTTTATACGGTATCAAATCCTTTGGCTCCAGCACACTTTCATGCCGAAGGTAATATGTCAGTGATTTCGAAAACGATACCTATAAACATCTCTAGGGACCCTAACGTGATCGAGAATCTCTTCATCGGAATCGAATGTTCCCCTGAAGAAATTCAAATTTACACCGACCTTTTCAAGGAATTTCGAGATGTATTTGCTTGGTCTTATGAAGAAATTTCTTGCATTGTTCCTTCTATAGTTCAACATGAGATCAAGACGTATGAAAACACCAAACCGGTCCATCAAAGGCTTCGACCAGTTAACCCTAGGAAAGCAGCAGCAATTAAAGCTGAAGTTGAGAAGCTGCTCAAGGTGGGTTTTATATACCCTGTTCCTCTTACTGATTGGGTTTCTAATCCAGTCCCTGTGGATAAAAAGCAAGGAAAAATCCGAGTATGCATCGATTTTAGGGACCTAAACAAGGCTTGTCCGAAAGATAATTACCCCATGCTATTCATTGATCAGATTATCGACGAGTGTGTGGGTAATGAGATTTTTTTCCTTCATGGATGGTTTTTCCGATTATAATCAAATTTCTATCCATCCTGAAGATCAACATAAGACATACTCCCCATGCCATTCATTGATCAGATTATCGACGAGTGTGTGGGTAATGAGATTTTTTCCTTCATGGATGGTTTTTCCGGTTATAATCAAATTTCTATCCATCCTGAAGATCAACATAAGACATCCTTTATATGTCCCTGGGGTATCTTTGCATACAGAAAGATTCCTTTTGGTCTTAAAAATGCTGGAGCCACTTTTCAGCGGGCCATGTTGAAAAGTGTGCAACAAGAAATGCTTGTTGAGAATGCAACAAGATGATGGAGCTTAGTGGAAAGGAGTCGCCTTCACTAAGTGGGCCCACAGGCAAATTATGGCGCAAGTTCTATTTTTGGATCCCAGCAAGGATGATCACAGCAGGAGTGACCACAACAGGTATGATCACAGTAAGAGTGACCACAGCAGGGATGATCACAGCAGGAGTAACCACAGTAGGAGTGATCAAAGTCTATTTTTAGATTGGCTGTCAAAAATATAAAAGTCAAATATTATTGTCTCATAATAATATTTGGACTATAAACTTGATCTTATTCTCTTAGAGCACTTCAGTTTGAGCTACAGATGTGGCACATGCAGCTGTCAGAAGGAAGTACGCCTTCTTTGTGGGTCAGTTGAGTTGGTGCATGCATGACTCCAGTTAGAACTCAATCAGTTGAGTTTGGTGGAGTTGATTGTAGAGTTGATGGAGTTGTGTTCAGTTTGACTTGGTTAAACTAGTTGTAATTAGTCTAACTGCAAATAGACTAATGATGAGTTGTTAAACTAATTATTAACTCATAATGCAACTGAAGAATACATCAGTTAACTCAGTGCATGTACAGTTCAGTGGAGACAGGTGTTAGAGGTTGAGATTGCTATCAGTTGTGCATGAGATTGTGCACATGCATGGGATTGAGTTATGCCAATGATCTCTGCATAGTGTGGGCCAATACCAAGTGAAATATAGCTTGTGATCACGTGATTTATAGTGTGGGTGATTCTCACAAGGTAAATAGGAGTTTGGATCAGCCATTCTCATTCATTCTCAGCAGGTATTGTGCAGTGGAGGCAGGCAAGCAGCGGAGGAGATTTGGAGATCAGATCTGAACTGTATTGTGTGTAACAGGTGGAGATAGTACTGAGTACTTGTGAGGAGTATTGTACTATGTTTGTTACATCTTCTCAATCAATATAATATACAGATAGTTGGGGTTTTTAGTGAGATGCTTTCCCCGGGAAAATACTGTATTGATATGTGTGATTGATGCTTCTATGTACGTCTGTGAATGTTTCTGCTTCTATAAATTGATGATCAACGTAGAGGAGGTTATGTATTATGCATGTTCCGCTTATAAGTGTATAATCAGGATAATCTATGTGAATATGGGTCATATTATTCAAAATTTCTACAGGCCATGTCATATGCTTTCCATGACATTAAACATATCATCGAAGCATACTTGGACGATCTCGCTGCTCGTTCTTGAAAGAGAACTGATCACCTTAGTCATCTTCAAATGGTTTTTGAGCGATGTCATTTTTATAAAATCTGGTTGAATCCCAACAAGTGCATTTTCGCGGTTGCGTCCGGTCGGTTGTTAGGGTTCATTGTGTCAAATGAAGGGATTAGGGTTGATCCCTTCAAGGTTGAGGCAATAGTTTAGTTGCCTCCCCCGTCCTCAATTTGACAACTTCAAAGTCTTCAAGGGAAGGCTAATTTCTTAAGACGGTTTATAGCGAACTATGCCGAGATCACTAAAGGTTTCATGCGTTTGCTACGGAAAGGGGTTCCACTTGTGTGGGACGACTTTGCGCAGTGGTTGTTCGATGCATTGAAAAAGGCATTAGTCTCTGCCCCACTTTTGAGTCCACTGAATTATGGTAGGGACTTCCTTTTATATCTCGCTACAGCAAAATCAACCATTGGTATGGTTCTCGTTCAGGAAGACGATGCTCTCACCGAGCAGGTGATTTATTATTTGAGCCAAGGCTTGATAGGTCCTGAACTTCGCTACTCTCTGGTTGAGAAGTTGGCCTTGGCAGTTGTCCATGCTGTCCAACGGCTCCGTCATTATATCCTGCTACGCAAAACTTTTGTCTTAGTGGCGGTCAATCCATTTCAATTTGTCCTCAGTAGGCGAGTGATTGGGGAAAAATATAATCGATGGATAGTCATTTTTCAAGAATTTGATCTCGAGTTCTTGTCTGCAAAGTCTAAGAAATCCATGGTTTTCGCTGAGCCAATTTCTGAGCTGCCTTGTGGAGAGGATATTGTTTATGAGGAAAGTTTTCCCGACAAACATTTATTCCTCATCTCTTCACTCGACCCTTGGTATGGAGATATCATTGTCTATCTCCAGACTTCGATGTTTCCCTCTACTTTCTCCAAGGATGAACGTCGAAAATTACGTCACCTGGCTAAAAATTATGTTATCATTGGTGATACATTATACCGTTGAGGGGTTGATTCAATCCTTCGGCACTATTAACCTTAGAGGAAGCAGATTCAGTGTGAAATGACTGCCACAGTGGAGCTTGTGGTGGTCATCTATCAGGGCTTGCTACAGCCCAGCGCATCTTACATGCCGGCTATTTTTGGCCTTCGCTCTTTAAATATTGTATTGAAGTGGTCAAACGTTGTCACCCCTGTCAAATCTATACTTGGAAGATGCGCGAGGGCCTCTTTTTCCCGTTGTCACTGTCGGTCCCTTTACTAAGTGGGGTATCGATTTTACAACTTGTAATCCGCCTTCAGCGGCGAATCACAGGTACATTATCGTGGTTGTAGACTACTTTACGAAGTGGGCCAAATCCATGCCCACTTATAAAAACGATAGTGACACGGAAACATTGTTCCCTTTAATCAGGTTATCTCAAGATTCGGTATCCTGAGAGACATTGTCACTGATCATGGCAGTCATTTCCAGAATCAACTGATGTCTGAATTGGCTCTCAAATTGGGTTTCCAACAGGAGCATTCGTCTCCTTATTATCCTTAGGCCAATGGACAGGTCGAGGCAGTTAACAAAACTCTTAAGACGATCCTGCAACGGACAATCAACAAAAATCGGTCCAATTGGCATCTTATGTTGTATCTAGCTCTTTGGGTATACCAGACCTCCGTGAAGACCGCTACTGGTTTTACACCTTTTCAGTTAGTTTATGGGATGGAATCTATCTTCCCTATTGAATGTGAAATTCCATATCTTAAGTTAGCTGTTGAGCTCCTTCCAGAGACTTCGAGTCTCGAAGAGTGCCTCCTTCACTTGGAACATCTCGATGAGCAGCGTCGAGATGCCGCCCCGATGAATGAGGCTCATAAGAAAAGGCTTAAAACGCAGTATGATAAAGCTGTCCGTCCTCGTGTTTTTTCTGAAGGTGACCTTGTCTTGGTCTATGACCAAGATAAGGACACCTTGAGGGCAGGAAAGTTTAATCCTATGTGGTACGGTCCCTTCATTATTAAATGAGTTTTAGAAAAAGGGTCGTATGAGTTAATCGATTTTGAGGGAAACAAGTTGGTGGCGCCCCGAAATAGGCTCTACCTAAAGAAGTACTTTGCTTAAGTAGGAGTTAGGCAATGGATTATTTGTACATTATGTATATTTGTACATATCTCATCGAGAGTTTTTGATATCAACACTTTTTGGTCTGCTGTGGTAGGTGTTGATGGATGACTCAGTCTATTTTGGGTTCGCCGATGGTGCTAGTCGGCACACTCAGAATCTCGCTTCTGCAGCTTGGGTACTCTACTATCCAACTGGTCAATTGATGGTATCAAGGGGCGTATGCATTGGTCCCGCTTCAAACAACATGGTTGAGTATATTGTCGTCATTAATTTACTATCCGAGGTAATTTCTTATGGAATCGAATCATTAGTAGTTTATCTTGATTCATAATTGATAGTGTCACAATTGAACAACATTTATCGAGTAAGGGATCCATGTTTATATCTCCAGTATTTAAGGGTGAGGTTGTTGCAAAGATCATTTACTTATATTAATTATTTTCACATTCCAAGATCTCATAATTGGTTAGCAGATTATATCGCTAATCAAGCATTAGACTGGCACATCAATCATTCATCACAATAAAATCAAGCATCAAAAGTCGAACTCTATATATATATATATATATATATATATATATATATATATATATATATATGTATATCTATATATATATATATATATATATATATATGTATATCTATATATATATATATATATATATATATATATATATATATATAGATATACATATATATATATATATATATAGATATACATATATATATATATATATATATATATATATATATATATCATAAAGCATTTCGAGTGTACATAAGTCTGTCCAAAAATATACAAAATTGGGACTCAAATGCCCATAATCATGTCTGGCATATCTAATGCCCCGGCTCAGGATGAGCAGCTAAGTAGGCAACTACTGTATTTGCCACACGCCGAAAAGTGCGAACCCAGTCACGTGGCATGCCAACCACATGACGCTGTATATCCTTAGGAAGGTCCTCTACGGCAGCCATCAGTACTCGGTGAGTTAGTCTCACCAAGTGTCGCTGAACGGTATGTAGAATTCATTTTGTATCCACAGCCACCTCTTCAGCTCCTCGGCTGCGCCGACCATGCCGCGGGAACCCATCTGGTCGTACCAGCCCAATATCTGGAACATGATCATCATATTAGTCATTTGAATCCCATCAAAAACATTTTTCAAAATTCATTATTATATTTGAAAAATCCAAAAAAATCATAAAACCAAAAATACTTACCAATGTCGCCCCATGATGCGGTCAGTGGTAACGCTAGATTGGGATCTCCTCGGAAATCCAACCCAACATAAGGGTAGTCATCTATGGCGATGATCTACTGATCCCACCAGGTAAAGAAGACATCGTCAATTGCAGTTTGTGGGACGTCCCCACCCCCTAGACATTTCATCAGGTTGGCCCATCTGCCCATGCGTGGATCTCGTGGGGCGCTGATGGAAATTTCTACCCTAGGGCGAAGTGCTGGGACCCTCTCAAAAAAGAAAGAACACAGAATAGTCCCATATCCAAAGTTTTTGGTCTGCCCCCTCTTGATAGAAGTGAGCTGGCTCTTCATGCTGGCCAGAAGAGGAGTACACCAGTCAAATACAGTGGTGAGACAGTCAACTGCCACGCTCATGGTTAGCCGTGATGCCTGGTGCAGAGAAGCTGATCCGTTCACTCGAGCTATGGTGAACAGGATTATCCTCAGCGGTAAACTCGCCACATGTGTGATGGAAATTTGACTTCCAACCTTTTTTGGATGTCTCGGGAAATATATCTGTACGTAGTCCTCAATCGAGAGACTGCTCCGTGTCCTCCCCCGGGAATGTACTACCTCTCCCCTTCGGGAAAGGCCCATGATGAAATAGATATCTTCCACTTCTATCCTGAGTGGCATCTAGTCAATCATAAAGGCATCCTCCTCGATATTCCAGTAATCAATGAGCATCTCAAGCAGACATGTGTTTGCTTTCATATTTGGTAGTTTGAAGAATTTAAGCTAACCACATCCCCTTAGGGCATCCAAAGCATCAGGATCATTCATGATCTCATCGTCCATTGTGGTATGCTCTCTTTCTCTCCAAGTGACCGGCATCCTGAAGAGAAAAAAAAATTCAGCCGTTAGTTTTTTTGTTTAAAATGTTCATGGCGTATACGTGGGTCCCTTTGCACACAGTTGCATGCGTGTACGCGGGTTTCATATTACCAACCCGCGTATACGCCGTGGTGAAATTTTTGGAAAAAAATTCAATGGTAAAACATTAATTAAAAATTCTAAACCTAGTCACAATCAATTGCAAGACAAGTATAAGAGTTACCTGGAGGTTTTTGAAGAATCTGAATGGTTGAATTTGGCGTATGGGAAGTTTGCTCCTTTTTTGCTCTCAAACTCAAATGGTGAAAATGGTGAGTCCAAAAACTCTTTTATAGGTTTTGAAAATGAAAAAAAATTTCAAAATTTTTTCAAAATTTTATTTTGTTTGGCCTCATGTGACTTTTAACTTGGGAACTTGGAATGTCGAGAATGGTTTGATTTTCAAGACATTTTGGACGTTTTTTTGACAGTTTCGAGACAGTTCCATGACTGTTGACCCGTCATGGCAAGTATCGTTTTCTCACTGGCATATAGGTTAAGGAAGCCATTTTTCCATTGCATTATGCATACTAGCCTCCATTTGTCGATACATCTGCCATAGGGTCGACCCATCATGTTATGGTTCGTAAGCCATCTTCACTCGCCGATTTTTAAATCATGACATGATGGTAGAGCCATCATTTACATGGGCATCGTAGTTAGCACCTCACTGACATTTGTTGGCCATGCTACTTCGATTTGAGTAGGATCGGGAGTCCTCTTTAGTCCCACCATGACTTATGCGATGAAGCATCATTCCTCTTTGCTTCTTCGCTTCATTCTGGCCTTATACCCTAGAGGCTCCTTTGTGTTGAGTTGTACTACCGCATTGCATGTTGATTACTTGCACCTTTTGGCCTAGAGCCGGCTTCACTTGGACTCTTGTTTAAGCCAACTTTTGACCATGACGACTGCAAAATAACCTCACATACCTTTGACTTCTATAGCTTGACACACCTTGACCCATGGAAGGAACACACCTTTGAGTGTCACTGACCAGTTTTCACCTCCCTGCATTAAGCATTGGAACGTTCCAATCCTAGGAACTAGATCATCTGCTTCACCGACACTCGTTCTTTCCACTGTACTATAGCATTCTTTTATTCTTTTTCCATCTTTAAGAAAAAGACAAAAAAATTATATATTCCAAAAAAGAGCGGGAACGGGACAGTATTTCCATTTATTGTTGGCAGCTAGAGTCAGTCGTGTCGCCCTTGAACAATGCACTCAAAACAAAGTCTCCTCTGTTTGGGCGGGATTTAGTTTGACTTAGGTATGCCTTAACCTTGTTATTGAGTCATTTCTCCCCCAATTGGTTATCTCTTCCAATCATATGGAGGGTTCGTTCGTGCCTCCTGCATGACGAACTTATACAGAGTCATCATATGCTGCCATATAGTCACATTGAGTCGTGCTTTTGTTTAAGGGAAGTAAGCCTGAGTCGACCTTTCTGCAGTGTCTCTTGACTCATTTTTCAGTCAGCCATCCCTGGTTGCCAGTATCATGTCTATAATAGCATCAGCTATATTGGTCCTTTACTCGTGCCGGTTTGAGAAGGTCTCCATTGAATTGTTGCTAGCGGGTCTTGTCCTTATCGACGACGACATCTTGCTCTGAGGATAGGCCTAGAGCTACACCCTGGCCCTATTTTCATTATTGATAGGTCACCTTGTGCTCAGCATCGATCAGTATCATGGGTCTTTGACTGAGTGGTTTCCCTTGTGTTCGACATCAGCTTACATTATCACACATTGGGATTCATGCAGTATCTTGGTTTCCGTTTGACCCTATTGGTGGATACCTCGCCTCCGTGTCAGCTTCCATTATTGATTGGTTCAGAGGGTTTCTATCGTGCGCTAGCCACATCTTGTGTATGCCGGAAACGTACTTCGGTTGGGTTACTACATCTCTTTCGTCCGATTCCTTCCACATTATTGGCCTACGAGTTACACTCGTGCTAGATTGATGAAGGATGCCTTAATGCCTTCCTTCTAGCGGATCTTTCCCTATCGACTCCAACTCATTGCTCTGGGGTAAAGATCTAGAGTCCATTTGGCAGTACCTTGGGGTTCGCAGTCATCAGTGGCAAATCCTTCACTATCGACAATGGGAAACCATCATTGTCTCCTGATCGATAGATTCTTATAGGTGTTTGACTCCAGCTCATCTATTCACACTTGTTAGATTGTACTGGGTACCTTGACACACATTATAATTATTGGTGAGTAGTTTTGTGTTTGTTAACGGTAAACATCAATGACCAGTAATCAAACGATTTCTCACATGGTCGACTTCAGATCATTTATTCCCATGGTGTAGAAATGTACCACGGCGGTCGGTGAAGACCTCAGGTTGTATCAGCGTTCATTGGTTCACTTGACAGTTGCTGCTGTTGCTGCTAGTTGATACCATTCCACCTTATATGTTGCAGCCAGTCATGGTGACATTCTATATGCTGGCACCTGAGTTTGCAGTGTAGTACCATCCTATTCCATCATGTTCAGTTGGTACCTTTTGTGATCAATTTTCAATATCAGTGATCCAGTTCATCCTTCAGCGTCATTGACATTATTATATGTGATATTTAGACATGTACTTGTTCGATCATGTTCAAATGATCCATTATGCTTTTCCAGTTCTTTATACTTAGTGGATCCACTTGTACTTGGTATGTGGACATGATTTACTTTTTCTGAGCATGGGTATGCCCGCCTCAGACAGTGTTTCTTTCTTATCTCCTTTTATGGCTTGGTAGGCTGAACTCTGGTGAAGTACTTCTCGGTTTTTGATAGATTTCCTTTCCATGTACTTGCTTAATACATTTTGGCCATCGTGTACCCCTTTTGACCTCATATATTAGGGGGCATCTGTTATAGCTCCAAATCTCACTCTTATGGTTTGTGATGCTGCACTCATGGCCTAGGGTAACCCCTCCTTCCAGACCTGGTCCCAAATCTAAAAACTGTGTTTTATTCCCTATACGCGACATTTCCCTGAGCTAAACGCGTGTATACGTGGGTATGTGTATACCCAACCCGCGTATATGTCTTAAACACTTTAAAAAAACTAAATCTCCTTAATTTTGGGCGGAGATCACAAGTTTTACCTGCTGATCACCTGTTAGTGCCCGTGGCCCAACTATTCCCAACGAATTCCAAACTAAAAAACTACTTTGGGAGAAGTATAAAAAGGCTTCAATGGGAAGGCCTAAGGGAGGAGAGAAGAGAGAAAAAGGTTATTATGCTGAGATTTCCCTGACCAGGTCTAAAGATCCTTGTGCCTCCTGCACTTCCCCCATTGTTATAGGAAACCCTTGTTTCCTTGTGTGATGATTGCAATTTACTACTTGTGATATCATGGAGTAAGTCATGGAAGGAGCTTCTTAAAGGCTTAAGACTGGATGAATCCGGAGGACGGTTCCGCTTGGAGCCTACGAAAGGAACACTCAGGTGAAATTATTCCTTTCTGTACTTTATTTGTCTATAATAAAAGAAACACATGTATTTGTTCCTGATATAAATCTTCTTCATGTTTATGATATTCATGTTAGAATTCATATGTGAATGATTGTTTAATTGCATAACTAACTAACTTTCTTTATAATATGAAGATGATTTCTTTATAATGTTTAGTCCATATACTATTGTACTTTCTTGAATCGGTTGTTTTGCAGGTTGAAGGAACAAAAGGAACTCCAAGAAGGGTTTGGACCTTGGAAGGACCTTCTCAAACGTAGGACCTCAGGTACGCCCCTTATCATAGAGTTTGCTTATATTAGCATTATGGCTGTATGGAATGTGTGTTTCTTTGTATAGACAACTTTCAGTCTGCTAGGGTATCAGCCCAAGACCCTAGGGGAACTTTTCCCTTAACATCTACTGGGATCCCTGTAGTTCTAAATTACTAGTACTACTAGTTCTTGTACTGCTCTTGATGTTGAAATTGATTCGATATTTCTCCCGCGCACTATATACCTGCACTGCCTTGGCTAAGCTAATAACAAATTCTTTCAGATTGTGATAAAGTACCAAGGAAAGATCAGGGGAAATGCTACCTATATCTTGGGGGTATTGCTACTGACTCTTAACAAATGCTTCTCCTTCATTGAATAACCTCCTCATCACATCACCCATATCCTCTTTACTTTCTTCTTCATGCCCATGCAGCCTCTGCCCTTGCAATGCCCCTTCCGCAACATGTACTTGCGATCCACCTTCCGCAACATGTAGGGAAGGTCCACCTTCATTTCCCTAGCTCCTATATCTTCCTTCACTGTTCTTACTTTTCTAAGCACCTTCTTCTCCTTCCTCCTCGACTCAAGGTTTTCCCTTCACTGCTCCTACTTGGTGGGGCCCCATCCTCTTCTTCCCAAGAGTCTAAATCGCTCTCACCTGCCACATATCTGCTAGGAGTGCCCTTCTATGCACCTTGAAATCTCTTGCTTTCTTCAATTCTTTGACATCCATCCCTTCAGCAGCATCTCTATCCCCACCAGCAGCATTCCCCCTTCTACGTTCTTCCCCCGGTACTTGGGATTTATGCTGCCATACCCGCGGTAGGCAAAGGCAATAGTCTTTCTTCCACCATAAACATCTTAATCCACGTCGGTACTTCCCTTATCAACTCACCTCCCAGTGTTGAGCCGATCACAGCTTCTACCTTTGAGAATTTGAGAAAGACTGATAACTCTCCGTGACAAACTCAACTATGTACCCTTCCACCATAGTCTTTACCCAAAAATTGACTTCTCTAGTTAGATCATTATCCAACTGTTGCAGTAGGGCGATATCCAATGGAGTCCAGTTGCGATGAGCTGTCACTGATCCACCTGGATGAGTATGTTCCTTAAGCCTTCTTAACCAATTGTATAGGTCCTTTGGGAACTTACACCAGAAAATTTCATACTGATCATTAGTGTCGTTAGCATATAAAATTTCCTCGCTTACCTTGCTGATCGGTTGACTTCTACGGGTAGCTTGCTCTACTACAAACTGATCTACTTTATGATTCCACCAATCCCTGATCTCTCTCTTAAATATCCTTGACACCATAGTCTGAACCAATTCTCGTACCTTCAGGTCCTGGCAACAGAACCATTTGTTGGCTCAGAAGAGTCATGGGGGGGAAGACCTTGGATTCGGGCACAGGAGTCAACAATAGTCTGTTGTAGTCTAGGAGAATGTTGGAATTTTCACCTTACCCCAAAGGGAAAGGAGTCTCACCCAAGGCGTGCTGCAACCAAAAGGGAGAAGGGTTCATCATGGAGTCGAGAAGGTATTAATCAGGTTGCATTCGATCACATATACGAAAACATTACATATAACATAGAGATAACAACATACTCATGATAATATAAGAGCTACAGATTACATGCAATTGGTAAGACATTCAAAAATTTGAAGATTCATCATACACAAGGATCAGATACATCACAAGTCACAATCGATCTTAGTCGTTCTTTCTATGAATCTTAATAACAAACATTACAATATAACTCAACTTCCACCGCAAACAACTACATGAAATACCCGGCTCAGTTCCACGGGTTCAGTTCAGCTTCAAGGACCAAGTCTTCTAGGCTCCTACAACCTTCCCTCTATCTGTCACAACTAGGAATCCTTTCACCTCCTCTCACAGCTCTACTGCTCCTCTCCTTAACCTTACTAAATCTAACCCCGCTTCTTTCCTGATATTCTCCTTTTATATCCTTCTTTGTTACCTAGACTACCAATTCTTGCTCAGCCATTCTTCCCCTCGGCTGCTTCTACGCCTTCCCGCCCCCTCAGCTACCTTTGCCTTCCGCTGCCACCTTTCCGCAACTCTTGCGCAACTACTTGTTCCGCCAACCAACCGTTGTTGGCACCCATTTCCTTCTCGTCCCTTGGCTAGCCAAAATTGGTCAAAACCTTTTCAAAATTTAAATGAAGGCCCCAACATTCCATAATTCCTCTTTCAATTTTTCTTGCCAACTTAAATTCCTTCTCCAATGAATCAGGTTCCCAAAGACGAACATCATGTTGAATTTTATCCTTTAAATTCCCTATGAAGACATCAATCCTTTTCTTCTCTGGAATATCATTTACCATATTCATCGAAGTCCTCAATCAGCTCTGCCATTGAACCCTTTTGTTTGAGATTTATCAACTGGCTAAAGAATGTGTTGCTCTTTGTATCCTCATAATGTGCTATCATTTCCTCCATGAAAATTGACCAAGTGACAAGTGGTTTAAGAGAAAAAATCCCTTTATACCATAAAAATTGATTTGATTCTAAATATAAAGATGAAATATCTACCTTTTGTAACAGTTGTACATCATGTAGATCAAAATATTTATCCATCTTTAGTATCCAATTTATCGGATCCTTGCCATCAAACTTCCTCATATCGACTTTTCTTGATTTTAGGAGCTCGAACTTGAAATGACTATAACTCTATAATTTCGGATCCAAAAGTTTTGAAATTGTGTCCTGTGGTAGCTCTTTGAGTCCTATTTCTAACCCCACCAGTCTGATCAATATTGGATTCTTCAAGAAAGAGTTATGCCAAATCTCCTATGATGACTTGATTATAGACTGGTTCAATAGAGCGAATTTGTACGACTTTCCAAGTGTCACTGTTTCAAACTTTGGACCTAAAAAGAATACAAAAAAAAATTAAAATTCGTCCTCTTTCTACAAATTTTGATGAAATTTCAATTTGATTCTCAAAGAGAAAGTTATGATGATTTTCCACAGGTCAGTTGTTTGGGATGTAATTCGGGAGCCTGCAGAAGCCCTAATTGTCTTGGACTATATCTCGGAAAATATAGCGACACAAGATCTAAAATTCAGACCCGAGCTTCACCATTATTTTGGCTCAAATGGTTTTTAATCTTAGAGTCTGAACCTTCATGGAAAAAAAATTATAGCAAAAATTCCACAATGACCTATATGAGATGGAATTTTGGAGCTTGCAAAAACCCTAACTTCCTCAAATCATATCTCTGAATATATAGCGATACAAGATCTGAAATTTGGACCCGAGGTTCAGAATGATTTTAGCTCAAATTGGTTGTTTTTAGCTTCTAATACTTCATAGAAACAAAATTATATCGAAAATTCCATAATGACATGTTTGGAGAAACGAAACCCTAGAATCCAAAGCTTTGATACCAAATGTTATGACACCAGCTCACAAAAAGATAGAGAAGACAGATCAATGACTTAAGAATCAGCCTCTTCAAGGGGGAAACCTCCTTTACATTACACAAATGAACAATTCTTGGATGATACAAATGGCAAGACCTCCTTTCTATATATAGGAGTCGAAGGGGTCATAATATAATAAGATTCGACATAACAATAATAATGTAAGGGCACGAAAATAACAATAGTGGGCTTCTATGGGGCACAATAATAACAGTGTGAGGACTACATGGACAGAACAATGTAATCAGGGGTTTGCACTAATAAAATAAGGGGTTACACTAGTAGTATAGGGACCTAACAACCTTATTTCCTTCACCTCCTACTCAACCACAACTTTTACACCCTGCTCCACCTAAACAACCTTAGATGCCTGCCCAGCGAAATTCAAACCCAAACAACAGACATGCACATCAAGTATACAGTGGAGAGACATACTATCCTGATTATGCTGTGGAGATGTAGGAAATCAACCTAATATCTAGGAGAGTACTCCTGGACAACCAACCTCCATCTCCACCTAGGGAGAGTGAGGAGGAAAGAGAGGAAAGCATGCCTAGAATGAATCCACCACCCTTTCATGAGATATTAACTCATCCAATCCAACCTACCCCAGAAGAGAATGAACTTTTGGGTGAATTGAAAAAACTATGTGTCAAAATTCCACTTCTCGCAGCCATTAAGGATGTACCTATTTACAAAAAATTAATTAAAGAGAAGTGTTTCAAACATCTAGGGAGGCGAAAAAGAGACACCCCTACCATTAATTCCATTGGACAACTGTCTGAATTAATGATGGGTCAGGTAATTTTCCCAAAGTATTTGGAGCCTGGAAGCCTTGTAGTAGATATGCACATCAATGGAACCATTGCCCCACACACCTTGATTGATCTTGGGGCTTCCATCAATGTAATGACTAAGGACACCATGCTCAAGCTCAAACTCGAGGGTTCACTAAGAAATACCACAACAGTATTGCAACTTGCAAACTGTTCCACAGTAGCCCCTAAGGGGATTGTTGAGGACGTGATGGTCTCCATTGACACCTATGAGTACCCTGCAGATTTCCTAGTTATGTAGCCTAAGGCCAATATTAGTGGTTATCCTCTCATACTTGGGAGGCCTTGGTTAGCCACTATCGATGCCTACATCAACTATAGGGCTAGAAATATGACTATAAAAAATGGGCATCTATCCAAGCAGTTGGTCTTGTACCCTCCTACTCAGCCATCTCTAGAGCATGACTTACCTTTATGGCTAGAAGAGGAGGAAGAAGATGAAATCTACTTAGCCCAACTCTACACCCTAGAAACTACCATGGGAGGAGGACAGCCAGATGAAGATGATTTGATTGAACACATACTCCAAAGTCCAACTCCCAGCACCTTGTCCTTAGAGGAAATAGTAAAAGAAACCAAGATCAACCATCAGATTGATCTATGCTTAGCTTATTCAAACCATACCCATGTCAAAACAATAGAATTTGGCCTTGAGAGAACTTTGAAAATCAACCCCTCTCTTTCTGTACACCAAGAAGAAAATTTGTGCATCATGCTAAGGGAACATCTAGATGCCTTTGCTTGGAGTTACAAGGAAATGAAGGGATTGTAGCCCTCGGTGTGTACTCACCAAATTTATATCAAAGACGGTTGCAAACTAGTCTAACAACCCCAAAGGAGAATGAATCCAGCTCTCAAGGATATAGTCAAAGAAGAACTGCAAAAGTTGATGGATGCAGGATTCATTTACCATATCTCAGATAGTGAGTGGGTTTCTCCTTTGTTGTTGGTTTCAAAGAAAAATGGGAAGTGGAGGATTTGTGTTGATTATAGAGAGTTAAACAAAGCAGTAAAGAAGGACCATTTCCCTCTACCTTTCATTGACCAAGTGCTAGATGGCATCGCAGGAAAAAAGTTTTTTTCTTTCCTGGATGGGTTCAGCGGGTACAATCAAATCCAGATTAGCCTAGAGGACCAGGATAAAACCACCTTCACCTGTCCTTGGGGTACTTTCTCTTATAAGGTCCTTCCTTTTGGCCTATGCAATGCCCCTGCCACTTTCTAGAGGGCAGTCATGAGTATCTTTGCCAAGCTAGTCCATGATGAAATAGAGATTTATATGGCTGATTTTACACCCTATGGGTGTGATTTCCAAGAGGCTTTGTCCAACTTGGGTAAGGTGTTGAACACATGCATTGAAATTAACTTGTCCCTCAGTCCTAAAAAATGTGAGTTCTTGTGAGTGCAAGGATTGTTCTAAGTCATTCAATATCCCAGAAAGGACTACATGTGGACCCAAATATACTAGCCATCATCCAAAGGGTCCCACCTCCGCAAAAACATAGGGATGTCAGAAGTTTTCTAGGTTTAGCTAGATACTATAGAAAATTTATAAAATACTTCAGCAAGTTAGCTTCTCCTTTATTTGGGTTATTGGCCAAAAACTTTGAACTTTTATGGTCAGAAAGATGTCAAGATGCCTTGGATGCCCTAAAAGGACAAGTTGACCACTACACCTATTCTCTGAGGCCCAAATTGGGCCCTTCCTTTCCATATACATGTGTATGCCTCTCACAAAGCCATAGGAGAAGCTTTAGGCCAGATAGATGACAAGTTACCTTATGCCATTTACTTCATCAGTAAGAATTTGTCAAAAGCCGAACTGAACTACACTGTGACTGAAAAGGAGGTCCTAGTTGTTGTGCATTCATTGAACAAATTTAAGCATTACATTAGCCGAACTGAACTACACTGTGACTGAAAAGGAGGTCCTAGCTATTGTGCATTCATTGAAAAAATTTAAGCATTACATTACAGGTTACCAAACATTTGTGCATACTAACCATGATGCAATTAAATACTTGATAAATAAACATGATGTAAATGCTTGGATTATTAGATGGTTACTTTTATTACACCAATTTGATCTAATTATTATTGATAATCCTGGAAAGGAGAATGTTGTTGCGGATTTTTTTATCCAGATTGACTTTGCTTGTAGGGGAGTAAGGAATGGTTGATGATCAGTTACTGGATGAACACTTATTCACCATTTCAGTTCTCTCTCCATGGTTTGCTGACATGGCAAATTACATGGTGTTTGCATGGTTTCCACCAAATTTGTCCTCCAAAGAGAAAAGCAATATTGTGAAGAAGAGCACCTCATTCACTTGGATTGGGGGCAACCTCTTCAAACTAGGCCCAGATCAAATTATGAGAAGATCCGTCAGGGAGGAGGAAGTATTTGACATCCTCCTGACCTGTCATGATGGGCCTTGTGGAGGTCACTTTGCAGCCAAAAGGAAAACATTCAAGGTGCTACAATCTAGTTATTACTAGCCCACTTTTCACCAGGATGTGAGGAGGTATACTAGTTAGTGTGATCGATGCCAAAGGATGGGGAAACCTACCCCAAGGGATGAAATCCCTCGCAACCTCGAGTGACTTTCGAGCCATTTGACAAGTGGGGCATGGATTTCATTGGACCCATTGACCCTCCATCCAGGCAAAAGCAGTACATTATTGTGTGCACTGACTATTTGATTAAGTGGGCTAAAGCCAAGGCCACCAAAGCAACAACAGAAGAGAAATTGGTTGATTTCTTAAGGGAAAATATATTTTACAAGTTTGGGTACCCTAGATAACTGTTCACTAATCAAGGAAATCAGTTTACATCTCACATGATTGAAAAAAAAATAATCCAGCACAAGATCAAGCATAGAACATCCACTCCTTACCACCCACATGCTAATGGGCAAGTGGAGGTAACCAACAAAGCGCTAGAAGGTATTATGATCAAAGTGATTAGCAACAATAGAAAGGATTGGGCAGATAGATTATTTGAGGCCACTTGGGCCAATAATTCCACCTAGAAGACCACCACTGGATTCACTCCTTATGATCTAGTCTATGGGAAGACTGCCCCGATGTCCATTGAATTTGAATGCAACACCTTAAGAATTGCAGCACAACTAGA